>CM068868.1:5000-630000 GCA_035149815.1 Branchiostoma lanceolatum | reverse complement strand
CGTTGGAGACTTGTCCCTCTAACTGAGGGGGGAATGCGTGTAAAGTGCCTTTCCCAAGGGCACAACGTCTGGGCGCAAGTTCGGACATGTCTATGGGCACAACCCTGGGATTCGATCCCGGGTCCCATTGTTTGACAGCCGTGCGCTCTGCACTTGCGCCACACGACTGCCACTCTATAATAATGACCATAATTGCTAGAAAGAAAAAAGAATTTTAGCACCTCAATCCTGAGTTGATTACTTGTAGTCATGAAATGAAATGAAATGAAAATGACTGTTTCCTTGATTTTTGATGCATCAACATGTTATTGGATTTTAAACAAAACCGTTCAAGAAAGTGATCGATTCATTTTACAGAATTGAGTTTCAGGTGAGGGGAAGTCCCCACATTCATTGTTTTGAATATATGTAATAATTTTATTTGCAAGTTCTTGCCCGATGGCTAATTACAACATGAAACAATGCAAATCAAGGGTATACTGTACAGATAGTGCGAGTTAACAATGTTGACAAGTAGAACACATGGCTATTCTAAAAACTACTACGGAATACAATCTACGCTTTTTGGGTTTAACTTCTTTTTTGGAAGCAGTGGAAGACGAAGTGTCCAATTTTTTTGTAATGAGTGGGTTTTGGGAGGTAAAAAGGGTTCTAGTTTTCTTTTCGTCAGAAAACGTTTTGAAATTGTGGTAAGTTTTGGTGGCTTCTTTAAAAAGCTCTTTAAAAAGCTCATATAACTCCGACATGTTGTTTAGATAGCTAGTGAAGGTGTTCCCACTGCACTTGGTGGCCACGAGTTTCGCTCTACGATAGTTCTACCATACGCGAATTTTTTAACAACTCCATCCGTGTACTTGAAGGCCAGTCATCTCATGTCCGCCTAGAAACCTTGCCAGCTTGTCAGACCAGGGGGGCTATATAGACCTCCTTGGTCAAACTAGAAGTTTGTCAGTCGCATATGAATCGGCAATCATCGAGTAGTTGTAGGATCAAACTTTGCAGGGTGTATGTATAAACGTCGTTTGATAAAGGTATACAGAAACGACATTGCAACATTGCTAATATAATGTTTACGACAGAAAATACAGTGCACACTGAACCAATGTACGGTACGGCAAAACATGCATAATCACTGTATTTTGTCTCTGAAAATTCCTAAAAACATTGAGAAAACTGCACAACAACGTTGATTTTATCTGGGACGTAGTAAAGGTAAGATATCAAACGTTTTGTTCTCCCAGTGACATGGAAGGAGGACGACTTTGCATATGAGACGGATTTGTTGACAGTTCGCGAACCGTCGCCAGGCCCGCCCCGGGAGTGTTCGCCTAACGCCCCGGGGGTGTTCGCGTGACGCCCGGGGGGCGCTCCGGTGACGCCGGCGTTGTTTGCCGTGATGGAAGACAATCGAGTTGCACAGAAGTGGAACACAGCTTTCAATACCCTCCTCAAAACCTAATCCGATTTCCCTCCCGACACAAAGACAGGACCTTTCCCTGCACCTGCTCAAACCGCATTACGGAACCGGCCCTCGCGTCCGGAGAGGCCCGGAATTAGATCCGGGGACTTTGGGACGTCTTTTCCGCAAAATAACGCGACCTCCAACTCAAGCTGATTAATCTCAGTAGAGAAAAGTTAGCTGATAATTAGGTCGTTCCTTTGAGACTAACTTTGTAGTATTGATCCGGCACACAGAAGTTAAAGCCGTTCTAACTGCAGGGTAAAGGCCGTGTACTTTCTACACGGTAAATACCTAACTGTTTAAAGTCTTACATGGCTTTGTATGTGAAGGTCTCAGCAACATGTATTCATATCATATTTATCGAATAAACTATTCTGGAGAAATGAAAGAAAAGACAAGCAAATTCAATGGACCCTGGCGATGAGCTTTAAACCTGTAAAATCCGTACTTGGTCTGTGGGAGAAGTAAAGAAAAATGTCTTATTTTACAAACAGGTCTAGATCGCAGTTGCAAAACTTGACAATACGAAACAAAATCCATTCTTGAACTCGTAATACCTACATGGATAACCTTACAGGTTGATATTTCTGTGAACTTAAAGCGAAGAAAGTCAACTTGGATGTCACGAACACCTTCAGTTTCATCAATAGATTTCTTCAAAGGCGATGGTGATTGTATTTCCAGGAAAGATTTCGTCTAGCGAATGACATCAGTTGTTCGTCATGAGCTGGGCTCCAGGGGCCATGCTTCCTCTCCGGGCGGCACCGAGGCCCTCCGAGGGCCGTAATGGCTAATGTGATCACGCGCTGAACGGTATAAATACGGCGGGACGGCAGCACCGACAACCAGCAAAGACCGGCAAGGAACAAGCACAGGTAAGTGGCAGCTACGCACTCTTCCGTAAAGGCTTGTGCAGGACCGTAAAGTCGTACGGTAGACCTTAAATACGTAAGTAGGGTTAAGTAAATGCAGCAGAAGTATCATCGTCAAGTATGGTAATGGACTGGGTATTATAGTACAGTCGTGCCTTGAGTTGTGACTTCGTAGCTCAGTTTTTACCGTTAGCCCATATATTTTGTAAAGTTTATCTGGTGGATTCGATATGGCAACATCGTGAGCTGTAGTGTTGCAACAATCGCATCAAGTCTTCACAAAGGTGTTGTTAACAGATGGCCTCTTCGCTTTCGGTCGGTTCTTTGATTTGACCCATAGACGAGAAATAAACTTTGGCGATGAAAGAAAGGTGTTATTGTATAAGCAAGCCATGCTCCCGAAAAAGTTCCTTGCCGGCGGTCTCCCTCCCTTCTACGCCAATCTTATTTAACGTGGTTTGATTACCACAACTATGTCATTAAGCCGCAATCCGACCCTCGTCATGGCGAAATGAAGACCCGAAATGACCACGTAATCTGTGACGCAGCCCGACCCGAAGGCGCTTCCTGAGTGAGAAATGATGGCTCTGTCCTTAGGAAGGTCGGCGGATATCTGACGGTTTTTATTCCGTGATTGCCCCCCGGTGCCGCTGAGGATTCCGGCCGTCCCAAACTTATGCGCAGAACCGCATGCGGACTCACAGACCGGGTCACGTGGTGATCACGGATCGGGGGTGACACCGCAGATTAACATTCGCGGCACATTTGATGATGGGCTCATTATGACCGGTGTGTCCGTGGAGTCATCGTGATTAGGGTAGTCATGTCACGTCGCGGGGTGTATAAAAGGTCCCGTCAGTCTTGGTGAAACTTGTGACATCGCCAGTTCAGCCGAGAGGAGCGACTTCAGCGGCAGGTTAGTGTTCGCTGTTAGAGATGCCCTTACCCCTGGTCCAGTGCGGACTTCTGTCCATCTACAGGTTATTGTGTATCGCTACTACGTAGATTCGTTTGCCCGCACGTCGAAGCTTGCAATAGACCATTGCTGAAATTCTTGGAGTTAGTCATCGGAATTGTTAGAAGTGGTCGTTGGAATTAGTATATAATTTGCTATTGTTCACTTTGGCAGGCAAACCGTTGAGTAGAAGTGGCTTTAGCAAGCCTTGATCCCATCTCCACCGGTGTTGTTCAACTGTTTCTGGATATCTCTATATCAAGTAGTATTCCTTGTATTCTCTAGCATTTTTGTCATTGATGGCATGAAATTCGTGAAACCATTTGAAGGCTAGTCAGCAAAGTTTGGCAGACCGCACTGGGGACTGTGGCCAGAAGTGTCGTGCTGGCTTTGCGGTCTTCCGCTTTTATGTAACTTTTAGAGCGTTTCGGCTTATTGTTCGTTCCTGCTGTGCGGTCTTAAGTATTTAAAAACTCCATTGACTTAGCCATTCATTGGCGTCTCGCATTCACGAAGCGTGTTGAAAGTGAGCATTAACCTTCCGGATCCTTCCCGGTCTTCAGGAATTAGTAAAAAGGGATTTGTAAAGAATTATCCGTACTTCATTCACTCGTGACTGCACCTGATTACCCCAAAGCACGAGAATTTCTAATCTTAATGACCGAAGTACGAACCACACGTTTCAGAACGCGAATGGGATTCCCATGCGTCCTTATTTACTGGGATGCAAAGACCAACCTTGCCATTTCTCCTCCACCTTTACAAGACAGACCAGCACAGGAGCTGAACCACCATTCACTGCACTTTGTAATGAAGACCCTAGTATATGTGGATGCGTTGTAAAGATGCTGAATAACAAACTGCACTTTGTAATGAGGATGTCACATTTGTGCGTACAGCAAGTAGTCCGTATTAGTTTCATATCATTTTTTTTATGACAGGACATAATTTACCTATTGTACATTGATTGTTATGGATTATTCTATGGCTGTTCAGTAACTCTTGTATATGTGGATACGTTGTAAAGTTGCTGAATAACAAACAAAATTAATACGAAACTCAAACGCCTAAGGCTATGGCCACATTTCCAATCCGGGGCCCGTCCAGGCAGTCTTGGCGAACGAATATTATGGTATAAAACAAGAAAAAGCGCAAAAAGTACGAAAATTATTCAAGAGCATAGTTTTTGCATATTTATTGATGTCCACTTTAGTATTTCGCTTCCGCAAACAGTCCGGCGGGGTCCCGGTTTGGAAATGTGACCCTAGCAAACAGTCCGGCCGGGCCCCGGTTTGGAAATGTGACCCTAGCATACGTGTGCCAGCAACCTACTGTAATTGGTTGCCGGTGTGAGTACGCGTCCTGACCGATGCCCATAGCTCGGCACATCGTCCCTACAACACTTTACTTCTCCATCTGCCGCGGCCCGGGCACTGCCGGTTTCATAATGGACTGTGGCCGGGCGGCTGTTCCTCTTAAAAACAGTTGCTCCGCTGCAGGTTGTAACGCTCATGTGTTGTTCTGTTCTTCTTATTTCAGGTACACTTTGAAAACTTTCACTTTCACAGATGGCAGGAAGAATGACCTTGTGGCTACCGACCTTGGCCATCGCCTTCGTCGTCTTCATCTGGGGAAGCGTGCCGGCAGAGGCGGAGTGAGTCACCTTTCCTCTTACATCTTACGTCTTGCCTCTTACATTTGCCATATTGCGAACTCACCTACAGAAATGCATTCGGCCTTTTCCCGCCCCCGCCTGTAGCCTTTCCAGCGGCCCACTAAGTAGTCTGTGAATCAGGACCGGGGATCTGTAGAGAGCTAGCTGCTCAGCCCTGTATTTTTAAAGAAAAACAACTGATGTCCAATAAGACTGATCCTGGAAGTTTCCGGGAAACAAAGACACTTGAGGTTTCAGAACGTCAATCTCTGTACATAACATTTGGCGCCGAGAGAATTTTCTGACTGAAGTGTTTACCGCTGCTACCCATAGTTACCATCCATGTAGGCGTAATGGCTACTTTGTTATGACCTTTAAACGATTAAATCCTCTGTCTGTCGGAGAGAAATGTTAATCTTAATGCGTTCTTTGTAGATCATTTATCTGTAAAGGTTTCCCTGTGAGATTTTAAAACGTGTGAGACGTAAAATCTTTGCAAACCTCCGGATACACCAAGACATCAATTCTCTAAGTTGTCTTCACGCCAAAGATGTGATGATAGGATTCAACGCAATAAGCCGTGGTTGTCGCGACAATACGAACCTATAGAGCGCACATATCCCGCTATCATGGCGACATCGCGAGGCTATAGACCACACATCACCCGTTATCATCAGCCAGAGACGCTTAACGATACTGTGATCATTGCGCCGATTTCATTTCTAACACTTTGCTGGTGCCAATAAAGACCTCATGATCTTATATATCAAAACATCTCCATGGAACCAAGACATGATATGGTGTTTTCCAAACCCGACGTTTAAAACTAGTTTGCTCTGGAAAATGTTTAGTACATCCACGTTGTTGAAGTCTACCCTGACGCTTGTCGCCCGGATCTCTGACCGATCAGAAAGTTGTTCAGACTTAGATCTTTCTGTGTTTTGTTGCACAGAGCAACACAGAGCGATTCTGGGCAAGGCTCTTCGCTTACTTCAGGCTAACCCTAGTTCGAGGTCCCCTTTGTAGCAAAAAATGCTAGGAATCGAACCCTGACCATCGATCTTGTGTCTGCTAGCTTGGCAACTCGGTCATGAAGAAACAATGCATTACAGCGATAACTTAACGTTGTTCATTCAATCAAGAAGCGAGAAGAAATTGAACATGTACATAGCGGTATTCATTAGTATTTAGATGGTATCAAATTTCTGTTATCACTGTAACTATTCTTCTGCTTGTCACCATGACCTGTACTCAGCTCATCAGAGCATAAACGTGCAATAAAGGTCTTTCATTCATTAACTATCCTCCGCTTACCCTTCTTTGATCTGTTACCAGAGAGAAGAGACTGGCGGAGTTGAACATCGGCAGTGACCGGGGGAAGCAGTTGGCACGAGACGCGCTGGCCGCAAAACTGGAATCAATCGTGGGGAAGAGGACCGCGAGCAAGCGGATAGCACAGAGCATCGTCACAGGTGAGACACACCTGCAGATGAAGCATCAGGTAAACCTCCACCTGCACACACCTGACAAACAGATAGCACAGAGCATCGTCACAGGTAAGACACACCTGCAGATGGAACATCAGGTAAACCTCCATCTGCACACACCTGCCAAACAGATAGCACAGAGCATCGTCACAGGTGAGACACACCTGCAGATGAAGCATCAGGTAAACCTCCACCTGCACACACCTGACAAACAGATAGCACAGAGCATCGTCACAGGTAAGACACACCTGCAGATGAAGCATCAGGTAAACCTCCACCTGCACACACCTGACAAACAGATAGCACAGAGCATCGTCACAGGTGAGACACACCTGCAGATGAAGCATCAGGTAAACCTCCACCTGCACACACCTGACAAACAGATAGCACAGAGCATCGTCACAGGTGAGACACACCTGCAGATGAAGCATCAGGTAAACCTCCACCTGTACACACCTGACGAACAGATAGCACAGAGCATCGTCACAGGTGAGACATGCCTGCAGATGGATCATCAGGTAAACCTCCACCTGCACACACCTGACAAACAGATAGCACAGAGCATCGTCACAGGTGAGACACACCTGCAGATGAAGCATCAGGTAAACCTCCACCTGTACACACCTGACGAACAGATAGCACAGAGCATCGTCACAGGTGAGACACACCTGCAGATGAAGCATCAGGTAAACCTCCACCTGCACACACCTGACAAACAGATAGCACAGAGCATCGTCACAGGTAAGACACACCTGTAGAAGGAACACCTGAGTAGATGATACACCTGCAGATGAAACACCTGAGATAAGTAAACCACCATCTACACACACCTGCCAAACAGAGCATTGTCAAAGGTAAGACACACCTGCAGATGGGAGATCTAAAATAGGTTCATCACCATCTACACACACCTGACAAACGGATAGCACAGAGCATCGTAACAGGTGAAGCACACCTGTAGATGGAAGATCTTAGATAGGTAAACCCCCTCCTGCATATACCAGCCAAACAGATAGCACGGATGGACGGAGCAGGTATGATAGACGTAGATTAAACAGGTATGACAGGTAAACCTCTACCTGCGTCGTGACAGGTGAGATGGACACATTAAACCGATGAGTGAACCAACAACCTGAAGATAAAGAGGCAGAATAGCTTAACGCAAAATTACTTTACATCTCATAACACATATTTCAAAACAATACATTTTAAGCTGTCGCCACTTTTGGCGTCACTATCTCTACGGTTTAATCCCCGCTTTGCGTGGGAACAATTTCGTTCAAGCAAGCACGGACGACTGCATTTGAATGAGTGCTTATGTTTCAAGTTGGAAATTGTCTTCTTATAAATATTCTGTACTAATTGTATGTTCAAACTACAACACCTAGTTTTAAGGCAATGTTGTCAGTGTCATGCAGAGAGAGTATTCGGCCTACCCAATAACAATAACAATAACATATACCGAAAATCTGCCATTGAGCCTGCTTTGAATTTTGCATATTAATTGAAATTACAACTGATTCATTTTAGTCGGATAACCTGTTAAGCTTCTTATGCCGCTTCTTTTAATCTAGCTTTAGTGTTAATTAATGCACGCGGTCCAAAGAGATAGAAATGCTACTTTAAAATCTCTTCTCTAAGGTCGCAGTTAAATCATAAATCTGAGGCAGCTTAATTGGTTGGTGCCTTGCCATCAAATTGAAAATGTCATTTCTATTTCCATTTCTCTATCCGACAAGAATATTCCACACTAAGGACAGGTAAAAGTCACAAACCCGATCAACTTTCATCACTAAGGGCAGGTACAGTTCACAACCCGGATGCAATGCCCAGCTCCAGATATGTACACAACTGATGCAATGTTCAGCACCATGGACAGGCACAATGTACAATACTGGTACGTAATTACGAACTAACGAGTGGGACAATAGAGACAACTGGTACATGGTACAGCAACAAAATCAAAACCAATACCAAGTAAAATCTATGCAAAGACTAGGTGTACCAGGCCGTTTGGTGTTATATAACCAGCTGATGTCGTACCGCGTGCCTGCAAAGCTGGTGTGTTACGCCGAAAAGCGGTTATGCCGGCTATATAGATACAGATATAGACAATCGTTTACTCAAAATTCACAACATGCGACCTTGACGGCTTCCTTATACGGTCAAAAACAACACCAACATCGTAAGTAGTAGTGAGAAATTAATCAGTACTTTTCGCAGGCTTTCTCCATGCGCCGATAGGACCGCAGAGCCAAGGGAAGATCTAACGATGAACCAATTTATAAAAAGTTGCGAACAAACACTAAGCAGTTCTCGTATGGTGTCTTTACAAAGTGGCATCGTGTGGCGCAATCGGTAGGGTGTTTCGCCCAGAACCCAGAGGTCACGGGTTCGAAACCACTGCTATGCCCCTGATGTTGTGTTCTTGGGAAAGGCACTTTACACGACTTTCCTCACTCCACCCCGGTGTGAAGGGGTACCTGACTTCGGTTGGGGAAGGTCGTATTGGTCACCTGCTGGCGCAGTTCCACAAAGTGCAAGTGTGGAGCAAATATGTATCTGTTGTATATGATGTGATTGTAAACCCTGCAGCAATTCAGCAATGGCTGCCATTGCACGGGCAATTTCTGACCAATAAACCATTATTATTATTTGATATCATTATTATTTACCAGGGGCCAGAGCCAGCCAGCTGAGCGACGCGGAGAGACAGCAAGCCATCGACAGCATCCTGGAGAAGCTGGGCAAGCGCAGCGCAGAGATGTCCGTGGGCGAGGACATGGCAAGGGCGGCGGACCAGGAGGTAAACACTACCCGTCTCTTCGCCAAAAATAGTTACTCAAGCAGCTGGACGTCTCAGATAGCATCCGCTGTCTTTCGTCAGTGACTAAATATAAAACTGGGAAACCAGATTTTATACCAAAACTCTGACTAGATATGTTAATGAGGTAAAGACAATATAGGATGTCTTGACGTAGTCTTCAAAAGAAGATTAATTCAATACAAGGTTTATGCTGCTAGTTCAACGTCTGACTGTTTCACAATGTTATCCAGTTGCTTGAGTAAAACCTTTTGGAGTATCTTATTACCTGGATGTCTAACCTTCATCAACTACCCATCTCTGTTGCAGTCAGACGTGCAAAGACTAGGTGTAACAGACCGTTCGGTGTATTATAACTAGCTGCTGCCGCGCCACGTGCCTGCGAAGCTAGTTTGTTGCGCCGAAGGGCGGTTATACAGGCTATATAGAAACAGACAGTTTATTTATCTATGTATTTAGTTCTGCTTTATTTAGCCAGGGTGGCCTATCTGAGTGTAAGACACTGCTTTACAGCGGGGCCCTGGAGACAAGCAAAACCGATTTAAGGAGTTCCGGGAGTCAACGACATTAACACTTAAGCCACGCCGCTCTTTCTGTTAACATGCTTGTCGTTACCGTGCTAACCTGTTAGTGGCTTGTCCTGGGGAGCGTTAGGAATTTTAAAATAATCCTCTAAACGCTTCTCGCATGTTCAATTATGGAGTCAAGCTGTTTTTTCAAACATGTCATTTAATCTCCACCACGACCAAGCGGGGATGTGGCGCATGTAGATACTTTCACAACAGAACTTCAGCAAAGAGGCTCACCGCACATACATTGTCATTGTTTTTAGGGGGTTTTCCTGTTACCGATGCACCAAAATAAACGTAAATTCTATATTCTCTCTTGTGAGCAGCTATCCAAGTCAGAGACAAGTAAACACGCGCACCGATAAAGCAGCTGACAGCACTTTAATAAGATGGATTGGAAGCGGAAGCGCCTGTTTATTTACGTTTGCTTATCTATTTGTTTGTTTGTTTCCCTAGGCCAGGAGAGCGTTGCTGGAAGAGCTAATAGGTGGGAAGCGGAAGCGTCTGTTTACTGAAGTTTGTTTATTTATTTGTCTGTTTGTTTGTTTGTTTGTTTCCCCAGGCCAGGAGAGCGTTGCTGGAAGAGCTAATAGGTGGGAAGCGGAAGCGCCTGTTTATATATGTTTGCTTATCTATTTGTTTGTTTGTTTGTTTGTTTGTTTCCCCAGGCCAGGAGAGCGTTGCTGGAAGAGCTAATAGGTGGGAAGCGGAAGCGCCTGTTTACTGAAGTTTGTTTATTTATCTATCTATTTGTTTGTTTGTTTGTTTGTTTCCCCAGGCCAGGAGAGCGTTGCTGGAAGAGCTAATAGGTGGGAAGCGGAAGCGCCTGTTTATTTATGTTTGCTTATCTATTTGTTTGTTTGTTTGTTTGTTTGTTTCCCTAGGCCAGGAGAGCGTTGCTGGAAGAGCTGATAGACGAGAAGCGGAAGCGCCTGTTTATCTATGTTTATTTATTTGTTTGTTTGTTTGTTTCCCCAGGCCAGGAGAGCGTTGCTGGAAGAGCTAATAGGTGGGAAGCGGAAGCGTCTGGCGGAGCTCGACATCGGAGCTGACCTCGCGAACGCACGGGACAGCCAGCGACTGAGGCAAATGGTGGAAGACATCAGCGGCTAACTCACCTACTCTCACCCCGTTTAACGCAGAGTTCTAACAAACAACGTGTCATGTTGGCCTTCCGGTAGATAAGGGACACGTGTCCGTCAGCTGTAAGCAAGGTTTGAGAGAGATTGACATGCCTCTGTATTCATCTCATTTTGGATTATTTCTAGCCGAAGGCGAGTTGACCATGATATGGTAACGTTAGGCAATTCCATTCATTTCTTATGCTGAGAGAATACTGTATCAATAGAGAAGTTATACGCTGGCACGAGGCTGCCGTTTCTCGGACCCACACACTCCTCATGTTCGCATGACGCGAAATGAATTGAAGAAATAAAAGTGAGAAATCCACAGCTGTGCCTGCATTCTTCATTCTTGTGAATTGTAGCTGATGATATCAATGACAGTTTTATTGCAAGTTCATGCCCGTGGGCTAATTGCAAATACATAGGGAGAAACATACATGCGTCAGTGAACTGTGACTGACTAGGTTGTAACGGTGACTGTTGGCTATATCTAAACAAGCTGGGTTTGACTTATTTTTTTGGAGGCAATGACAGATCTATGGACGTACCGACTGATAAGTATCTAATATATAGTAAGTTTATTGATTCGATCATTCATACATCGCTGAAGTACATGGCAGCGTCCTCAGAAAAGGATGCTGAATTGCGTACATTAGGCGTATTACATTTAACAAATCTAACTTAAATTCAAACAACTAGTGCTATTCAAAATCTAGAAACAAGAAAAAGATAACGTATTGTACGAGGAATAAGAAAACAAATACAGAAATTCTTGACAACAAATGATAAAAGATAAAACAATGTCTAACATCGAACTGTAAACTAAATGAATAATGCCAGCTCAGAAGAGGACTAGAAATAGGCATACTCTTAAGTACCAGAGTTATCAGCTAAGGGTCGATGTGTTCAAAAATTCGTATTTTCCGAAAACCATTATAGTAGATTGGAACTCGTTTTCATCAAGTAGTTTAGGAGCATCTTCACTGAATAGCTTTGAAGAACGGTTGCAGTCAGATAATTATGCAAAAACTAGGTGTAACAGACCGTTCGGTGTAATATAACCAGCTGCTACCGCGCCGCGTGCCTATGAAGCTGGTGCGTTACGCCTAATGGCGGTTAAACCGGCTATATAGATACAGAAACAGATACACACTAATTTGCAACATAGAAATCATCGTAAATAATCAATTTTCTCCGTTAAGTGTTACAGGCTGAATTATCAGACGGGCCATGCACAAGTAGACAATAATCACGCTGGGAAGGTTGTCACTCGATGGTCCACCAATGGTCCAACTTATAGTTGCCAACATGACCAGAACCGCACACTGCGCATGAGTACGAGCTGCCAGGTGTAATCATACATCAATCATCATGAAAAAAACAAGTCATTTCAAAGAGAAACCAATTCCCAGCGGAGCCAGTGAAGGATCCTCCCAACATCACGAAAAGCATGCTTCTACTAAAGGTGCTTCGGGATGACACGCAGGGATGGAAACCAGGCTGCACCCAAACTTGGAGCTGTGTGCTGCGATGCTGCGGATGCACCGTTAGATATGTGTGTAGGGTAACGTAAAGGTAAACAAGTATGTGGCATACTGTTTAAGTGTCTGAAAAAATAATAAAGCCTTAAAGTTTGTTCTTTCACTTGTTTGAGGTTATCTATGGCATTAAGGTTCATCGCAATTTTTCAAACCTACTTAGTTTTATATTGAGTATCCAACTTTGTTTCCCTGCACCTAAATATTTAGTTTAGGTACACTTTTCAAAAATAAATTTCGAGCTCTGCATGGTTGAAGGCTTTTATTTCGAGCCCTGCTTGGGAGAGTGTGTCGCCGGCGTCTCTAGCCAGCCTGGCGCCCTGAAAGAGCAGATGCCGACCTAAGGAGGACACGGGCAGCTTTCTCAGACTGGCTAAGACGTCTTACAAAGTATCATGACACACGGATGAGACGTCTTAAAAAGTATCATGACACACGGATGAGACGTCTTACAAAATATCAAACGTAGCGTGAGATACAAAACAAAATAATCTTTCACAAACAGCAATCCCATATCTCATCTTCCACTGAGCGCAAATGTTGCGTTATCATCGCGTCAGTTTGCGTCTAGCGAGCGATGCGTGACGCTGCTGACACGATGACATGATGCCATGCAGAAAGGCTGGGCATTTCACACAGCCATCAAGACACTTGTCAAACTCTACAAAGGACAGGTTTCCCTTTATATTTCACGATAAGCTTGAGACACAGCGTACAGAGAATCAGGCACAACTACCAAGAGCAATGGAGGACAGAGAGGACTGGAGGAGGAGGGTGATGTTCATCCGTGACACTCACGACAAGATGATGATGATGATTAACACTGTGATCGTGCAATATTACAATAATAACAATATTAGTGCTATGTAATAACGACAACCATTGATGATTGGTCGTAAAATTGAATAAAAAGAACGACGATACCTTTGTTAATCAACAGCACAGTAACCTTTGACTGAGGAAGTCGGTATTTTGGTGCTGGTTTGACGCTCAAAGCCACCTCCCGTATGGTCACTGTCTCAAAACACGCACACAAGTTCCAGCGTTCACCTTATACGGGAAGGTGCGATCATTATTCCATCTTAATAAGAACATCTTTTGTGTTAGGCAGTCACATCATGACTTCCTTAGAATTGACATTACGCAAATGCTGCAGTGATACACACAAACACAGGATAATTAACAAACGCATGTTTTATTGCGACCACAAAATGACGCTAAACTACAATCAACAGATGTGAATGTACCTGGTGAAACGATACAGATACACACCAAAAAAAACGGTTCAAAAACATTACCCACCTATCTTAGCAGAATATGCTTGTAGCTTTAAAGCAGCAGCAGTTTGAGACTGTGATCTTGTATGAGACTGGGATGTTGTATGAGACTGGGATCTTGTATGAGACTGTGATGTTGTATGAAACTGTGATGTTGCATGAGACTGTGATGTTTGTTGCATGAGACTGGGATGTTGTATGAGACTGTGATGTTGTATGAGACTGTGATGTTGTATAAGACTGTGATGTTGTATGAGACTGTGATGTTGTATGAGACTGGGATCTTGTATGAGACTGTGATGTTGCATGAGACTGTGATGTTTTATGAGACTGTGATGTTGTATGAGACTGTGATGTTGTATGAGACTGGGATCTTGTATGAGACTGTGATGTTGTATGAGACTGTGATGTTGTATGAGACTGGGAGGTTGTATGAGACTGGACTGTTAATCGTTTTGATAGTTAAAAAGCATCTCCATGAGAAGTATATTGCTCCCTTGAGACGACACGTACTTCTAGGCAAATCAGATGACAAGGATCGATACATCCCGTTAATCATCCCTCGGTGCGTCCTTGGGGAACGGTACCATGAAGTTATTACGGGGTAATTTCTCCTTATGATGAAAATTTCCAACGTCAAAGGCCAGAAGAGCCTTTTGTGAAATGTAACACAACGTTCTGCAAAGGGAAATAATCTTAACAAAAGTCAATGGTGTTAATTGCGCATGCGTTTATTCCTCGTGACAGAAAGTAAGGCGAAGATAGATGTTCCTAGAACGCGCTAATAAACCCGTGGTATATCGCGATTCACACACATGCATACACATGTATGTATCTATTATACGTCACATTAGGCCATGATGATGGTGATGATGATGATGATATACAAGCATTAGAAATATAAATATCACATTTTAGACACCCTGCGTGCATGTGTTTTGCATGCACACAACACCAATGGCGGAGCACTGTTAGGTGCATAACACATGCAAGGGTAAAGAGTACGAAATCATAGAAAAGGAACTCACATGACTAAGATTCGAACAGACAAAATATTCTGCCTCAAGATATTTGCCAAACACCGACGGAAACGACAGCCTGCGTGATGAAAGTCAGGTCGGCCGACGAAAAAAAGGTGGACAATTATCTTTAAAAAATCGAATCCACCGAGAGAGTAAAAACGTCATTTAATGACGTCCTTAATTAAAGAGAAATCTGATTACCGCCATGGGTTGGGCCTAATGGACAGGGATAATTGGTCGATGCGATGAATACTTATGTTTTTACATGAAGCTATTTTCGTCCATGGCGTGCATGCAATAATGTTGGCCCAATATAATGGTCTATTAATCCCAGTGGACACCCCAGGATCGGGCGACCCCGACGGGCCTACATTGACCAACTTGCTGGGGACGTAGGGCTGAGGGCTGAAGATCTAGAGCACTTAATGGCGGACCGTAGCGACTGGGGGAAGAGGGTTGACTTGGTCCGGGCAACCCGCCCGACATGATGATGATGATTAATCCCAATTATGCTTCGGTCCCATTTCCAACCCGGGGCCCGGCCGGGCTGTTTGCGGAAACAAAACAAAAAACAAAAAAATGCATATCAAGAAAATACATTATATATGGTTAGGACTCTTAGGAGTAATTCTTTTAACGTTTCGTGTCTTTTGTTGTGTTATCATATTTTCCATTCCCACAAGCTGCCCGGCCGGGCCCCGGATTGGAAATGGGACCGAAGTATTAGGCTCAAACGGTACAGATTGGCAGGGTCCAACAGGTGTCCATGAACTGCTCTGTCGTTTACACATTGTGCGTCAAACCCTACACTTACATATTCACATCGATGCAACGGTGGTGAGACTTCATCCTTATTTCCGGGTACATCCAATCTGGGTACAGCAAAGATTCCGATGAATCTAAAGTGTTACATGATTAAAACAGGAATGTATATGGCTTCCTATAGATTTTATAATTGTGGGTCGTTATAACCAGCTGCTGCCGCGCCGCGTGCCTGCGAAGCTGGTGTGTAACGCCGAATGGCGGTTAAATCGGCGATATAGATACAGATACAGGTTTCCCTTGTACAACCTGATGGTCGTCTTGAATGCTTGGTTTATAGGTCAGTGGTTTATTGGTCAGAAATTACCCGTGCAATGGTAGCCAGTGCTGAATTGCTGCAGGGTTTACAATCATATAATACAGAACAGGTACATATTTCCTTCACACTTGTACTGGTGTAGTCATTACAGAATGCGTCTGTCACTTTGTGGACGCCCACTGTCACCTCTATCACTAGATAGCATGAATAACAAAGCCGAGCGGACTGGAGACAAATTTGGAACCTCCGTGAATAATTTCAATTTCAGCAGGTTGGCGAATGACTGAATACCAAGGTTCTTTTTAAGTCACAACCAATTCTGTTACAAGAGCCGACGTTTCGATGACTTTCTGTCATCTTCATCGGGACAATGTGTAAACCAGACAGTATTGATTGCCCTGATGAAGATGACAGACAGTCATCGAAACGTCGGCTCTTGTAAAATACTTGGTTGTGAATGAATAATAATAAGTCCATTGCAAGTTCTTGCCCGTAGGCTAATTGCAAGAACATGTAACATGGAAGGACGGACAGACAATTGATAACAATATAGCATGTGACTATTCTAGTCTAAATACTAACACTAAATTTTATCTTATTTGGGTTTGACTTCTTTTTCTGAGACAGTGGAAGACAAATTATCCCACTTTTCTGTAATGTGTGGGTTTTGTGATGTTAACAGGAGAGTAGTTTCCTGTTCAAAAAAATAGAACCTTGGTATTCAGACCCGGAACCCGCCGCACATCAGACGCGGCGGGCCCGGCCGTGTCCTTCAGGCCATCCGCTGACATATGGTGCTTTTATCCCGCACATCTCACGTCTCAAAAATAGGAATCATAAACGTGACTAACGGTACTTCAGAGGGCATGTAGGAGGGAAGACTTCAGTTCATCTGTCATTTCAAGATGGGAAATCTTGAGTGACTTTCATTTGTAAAAAATGTGAATGGCTTTACCAGTAGCATATTCGTGGCAGCAAATGTGTTCCAGGAAAGAAGGGACATCAGAGGCCCCAGATAACAGTACAACCATTTTTTTTTCTTTTCCTTTTCATGTCATTTTTTTTTCGTTCTTTCATGTTTATTTCATATACGGTCATTTGATCCTAGGGTCGACTTCACTGACTATCTTCAGCTCGGACATGTTGTAAGGGATTTGCATTCGTCATTTCGGATGGTGACAAAGCCGGCGGTCCCGTATATGAGCATCAAGCGTCAAACCTCTGCGTCAAACCTCTGCACGTAAAAGAACCCAACACACTTATCCAGAAAAGTAGGGGTGACCCTGTGTTCTTAGTCAAAAACGCGAGCCGTGGCGAAGCCACATTGCACTACAAGGTACTTGAAAAAACATCATGCTTCACCTCAGTTGAGGATGCCTGTTTTACCTTTTTTAGCGGAGCTTCAGGAGCGAGCTTAATAGTACATCTTAGGCCCGTTTCACAAGAATTCCCAGGATTTTACAGAAATCCATCCGTTGACGCCGCCTGTTGCTCTATACCTTGTTAGTGAGGTCTGGCATTCGGCAAGAATTCCCAGAATTTTACCGGAATCCGTCTGTGGACCCGCCTGTCACTCTATACCTTGTTAGTAAGGTCTGGCATTCCAGCACGCAGGTCGATGACAGATGACCTACTTACGTGGTGTCCGATTTCGTAATATTGGGATCGTGTCAGGGAGTTACACGAAATCTAGCGTTCTTGGTTCGAAAAAGGGTTTTCAACCCACCCCAGTTGATCTATTATCACAAGAACTTGTTGAACACCATGGCCCCGTCCAAAAAAACCTCTGTGGACACCAAATCTTCAGACTGGCTTTGCAGACGCCTTACTGACTTAGTGCTTTGTTAACAAATATTATCATGGCAGAACTAAAGAGTGCTACGTTGTTACTTTCTTTACATTGAACTAAGATCAACCCAGACACCTTCGCTATGGCAATAATTTTCAATTGCCACATTTATTTCCTTTATCCGGTCATTCACTTCAGCAGTAAGGTGTAGGCACCATTGAGACTGCCTTCAGACCGATCAACGGAGGTTGTCTCCTGTGGTTTGAAAAAAAATACAAACTTTTAAGACATTTTCTTTTCTTATTTCCCCCCTATTTATGTTGAACCCATGGGTATGGGCTCAACATATTGTTTTTGTTCACGTTCTTCTTCTTCTTCTCCTTCTTCTGCCAAATCTTCAAATCTTCCGCCATTTTTCAACCAACCAACCTGAAATTTGGCATGGAGGTAAAGATGGCAAATACCCTCAGGCGATTTTTTCAATTCTTTGAAACAGGCCTAAAAATTATTTTTATTGAGTTTTTTGGGAGCATTTTTAGGCAAAAATTTCATTTTCGGCTCCTGTGTCCTGGTACTACAAGGAAAAAAAACTAAAATTCAGTACAAGGGTGCCTTTAACATGCCCGTACTGGACTCCAACCACATTTCTGGTGTACATCACTTCAAAATGCCTCATTTTTTGGACTTTTGGGCCTATTTTCAGACCAAAAACCGGCCAAAAGTGCTACCCTTGTTCCACGTTCTATCTAAGGTTCCGCGCGTTCCATTTGCTGCTAGCCAAAGAAGGTGTGTTCTTTTCAGGTTACCTGAATTCATGTTGCAGGAAAACATGCAAGCCTTTGTATGCGGAAGGCTCTTGGCGTCTCGCAGAACTTGTAGAGAGAATTTTTTTTTTTCACGGGTGATTTTGGAACGGTCAATTTATGCATGGGGAGGGAGATTGGCAAAGTATGTTCCTCTCGCAAATGTTGCATTTTTACATGACATTGTTAATGTTATTTTGGGACAGCCCACTACTTGCATGAGGAGGAGTATGGGCGAAACATGCTGTATTTGCTCAGGGGCAAATGACGGTCTTTCTAGTTGATTTTAACTTTCTGTTACTCTGCTTGTTCGGCTGCAAAAATATAAATCCATATGACAATTTAATGACAAGAGGCAATATATCGATACTAGATCATTGAAATCGAATACATACGATCATTAAGAACCATCGAAACAAAATACGTTACTCTAGAAAGTCAGGAAGCACGCAGTTCGCGTGGCGAGAGTCCGGAGTCTGGTTTCCATCTCATTTCTTTCGCCCGGAAATCAAGACATGATTCCGAAGTTTTGTTATACTAGGTGGCACTTGGACAACGCCAGTTTGGAGATTTTGGATTAATCTGTAGTGGAGACATGTATGTAGCAAGATGTTTCAGTAATAACCATAGGAAGATCTATCCGCTGGGGGGTCCACAGAGACCCCAGCCGGACATCTGTATCTGGTTTGTATCAATAAAGCAAGACAGACACCCGTCTGTCTAGATCAGTTCCCACAAGCAAGCACTGAGTACAGACGTCAATCCTTGCTCTCCTAGCTAGTGCCTTTATCTACTCAACAAATACAAATTTCGCCCAGTACTCTGTAAATGCATTTGATTTCGCGGGAATATAATTTCGCGGTTGCGAGAAAATGGCGTGTTCGAGGTGGTTTTAAGTTCGCGTTTGAAGCAATAGTACGGCTGCAGTCATAGGTGGGCAAAAACTTTCGCGGTGGTTTTAAGTTCACGCTGAAGAGTTCACCGCGAAAACCGCGAACATAAAACCACCGCGAACATTTCTGCATTTACAGTGTAGAGAAGACCTCAGAATTATGCCTTCACCAGGTGCTCAATGAAAGGAGAATGTTTCAGTGGGGGTAACCATTACCGAATAACGTCATTCGGCTCCTAATTAAAAGGCCTGGATGTTGAAGGGATTATCCTCTCCACTCAAGAAGGGAATCGAAAGCAGCGCGGCATTTCGGATTGATCCTCATCAGACACCTGAAACCACTTTTTCTCACATGTGGCGATCGATTTAGAGGAAGCATTAGTGGTGCTATTAATAAAGGCTAGTCTCTTTCAGCAAGTCCTTTTCATAGACTGTACTTCTTACACAGCTGAACTAGTAAATAAATAATACTTCTTCGCACCGTCCTGCGTCACCCTCATGCATGCTGCTGTTCTGCTGCCTTCTGCATGGGCGATGTGTACTTTCTCCTTGTCGTGTCGTTAATGATGGCGACTCTAAACGTATCCTTGCACAAAACTTCCTCAACTTCTGGCGCATTCCTCATTGAAGTTCGTGTTTTCTCGGGTGGGTATGACATAAATAAAATACAAGTCTTCTTGTAGTCGTTGCCGAAATGTTGGCAAACAAAAAAGTTGTGCACCTTAGAAAACCATATCAATGCGGAAGCTTCCCTCGCCGCTTCTTGATGGATCCGACTCCACGTCAATCTGCCCGATAATTCCCGGAACCGATCTTGGCCATGACGTTGACTGGCTTCCGATTCGACAGACGACAACGTCATTGAAAATTAATCACATGACTGATTCATTTGGTGCGTCGTCGTCATCATTCTCGACGCTGGTTAAGCTGGCGCCGGTACGCCCCGACGTTGCCGTCAACCGTCCTTTGTTCACCGCCTCATCCTCCGCTGCATCCCGCTGCCTCAGAGTCTCGGCAAACCGCGCACTTTTGTGACATCTGATAACCCGATGAAAGGAAAGGACATGAGATTTGACATGTCGCTCATTGCGGATTGCGCACGCCTTGGTGGATTACAGGGAAGGAAGAACACTTCTTGGGGACAGATGGAAACGAAGTATCTGAAATATTTATTTGATGGTAATAAAAGAAGTCAAACCCAATCATAAGTCAACAATAGTTAACATAGAACGTTCACAGTAGACTAGATAACTATTTCGATTTCCATGTATTCTCCATGTACTTGTTTGTCTGCAATTAGCCTTTGGGCATGAACTTGCGATAAATAAATAGATATCAACCAGTTTCTACACATCGTCAAACATGGCATTCGGCTATATATGAACACAGGGATCGTCACTCATAGTTGGTCATGTTTGTGTTGGTCACTCATAGTTGGTCATGTTTGAGCTAGACGTCTTTAAGAAACAGATAGGGGACAATGTTAGAAAAACAAGACATGTCACTGACTAAAGGAACTAGAGTTGAACGACTTGACCCAGAAATCCCGGTGAATCAAGTGCGCTCATGCGATGTGATGGACCAGACAGCGTATAATCATGCAAAATGAAACTTCTCGCTGAACAAACAACATTGAGTTCAACAACCTCACATCGACAAACCGACTTTACTATGGATCAATGGATTAGAATCAATGAATAGTATTAATTCCGTTCGTCTGGAGAGACTGTTCCTTCCAGAGATAGACACGGAGAAGGAAACGCTTCATCAAGTTTTTATAGTTTTCCTGTCGTAAAATAGATGATGTGCGACGAGGGCTGGCTGCCGGTCTGGACTGGAGGGGATGGAATCAGCCATGAACCTCTGACTCAGATGCGGGGCTGGGTGTTAAGTAAGGAGCGTTCTTACATCAGACAGCCTACTCACAGGAGTCACGGGATGAATCAGCGGCACAAAGTACCTGCGAGGATTCGGCGGAAAATGTCATTAAATGGCGGGACCTGCGTCAGTGCGAGGTGCACGTGGGAGGCGCTTAGAAACACGCGGTCCCCCAGGAGGCGGTAATTCCCGCCAGGCCACAGGAACGCGCTGTCTTGGATAACGCGTCGAGATGAGCTTCTTCCTTGCAGAAAGACAAAAAAAGGATCCGGCATCGAGTGGCAAGATTTATTCCTCAACTGTCCACTCCACTGTCCGCACCTTGCCACATGTTCCTTAGAACATTTGGTACTTTTCTTCTGAAAATGTGGCCATGAACGTCGCGCTGTCGCCAGACGAGATACTGCTCTGTTCAAACGACACGCTCGCATCAGATGTGAGATCTCGAGATGACGGCATCCCTGCCACGGAGTTTGTTCAGCCCTGCCTGTGCTATATAAGGGCACGGGGCGGAACCGAGGTTCACAAGTGACTGAGGACAGTCTTCGGAGCAGAACTTCTTGTCGTTCCATATCAGAAGGTAAGCTACGTTTCACCGTTCTACTGTGCTGGTGCGCGGACACTTTTAAACGTGTTTTATTATATTTTACTGTATTTAGTGCACACGTAGTTTTTTTCTTCCCTCATGGCTGTTATCTTTTCGCAACAAAAAAACGCACCTCTGCGCATTAAGTATGTTTTTGATACCCTCCAAGCAGAGGGGTGGGTTCGGCTGTGTGTTTTTTTACTGTGTTTAGGCATTTTTGTCGGGCTTTCTACTAAATTGCAAGTTTGTTTTTTCTCTATAACCCACACTTGACGAGATGTACAGTTTATTTTTCTATTGTGCGATTCGCTCAATGCTCCGTGCCGTAGTAACCGCCCTGTGTTCCCTGTCCTGGGCGGGCGGCAGATTCTCTCGTCCCGCCGCCTGATCTCTCATGCACGCTGCGACGCCTTGTCTCGAGTAGGCCACCCGGGCCGTCCTTTTATCAACGCGCCCACTTGGAGACCTTTTATTTCCGTAGCTGACCTATCCATTCGAACCAAATCACTGATCGTCTTTTCAACAAGTTTCGCCCTCTAATTAGTCAGATGACTTTCATCATCATCTGGTCGGAAAGGTCTCACAAATATTCATGTTTTTAATCACCCTTAATCAATTTTGGGTTTGTGGGCTAAGACGTTTTGTGATGTTGGTAGGGAAGATTAAGTTTGACATGTAATTTTGCTATCTCTTTTGCGATCAACATTTGAAGTAAATGCATAGAAAACAATTTAAGTCTCTTTTTTTTTCAATCTGAATTCGACTTTCCGTTTACCAATGCATATTCCGACCATGCGTATCACATGTCTCGAGATACCCACAATGAAATCGTTCGGTATTCAGAACAAATTTGGCTCTTTCGGAGTCACCTTGAGTAAACCAAATGGCAGCGAATTGTTGCATTGTCGAAACGTCGGTTGAATAAATCACATGGATGTGTACAGAGAACCTTATTCGGTGACAGAGAACCTCATCTCCAAGCAGGTAGACTATAAGATGTTCCGCCAAAAATAGTTACTCATTGGATAAAATTCTGAAACAGACGTTTCAGACAGCATCAGCTATCTTATTACCTGGATGTCTAACCTTCAAAACGTATAAGATGTTCCATTTTCTCCTCTCTCTGGCAGTGACAGTTCCAGTGCTGTGCGGCATGGCGGCCCGTGTCGTGTATAGCCTGATGATGATGACGTTCTTGCTGGGGGTCCTGGCGACCACTCCCGTTCTCTCTTCTACCGAAGACGTGTGAGTTAGGACTTCTTTGTCAAAATCGTATTTAGGTCTTTATTCCATGCAGCACAGCACACCGAAAAATGTACGAGTGCTACTTTATGATTAGAGATGTAACTTAACAATCAGTGACCCGAAATCCTATCAGAAGAAACCAGTATCTGCATATTAGTAGTAACGGCAAGATGACTAAAGACTGAAGTTTACGAGGGTTACGGAGTTTACCCAAATTCATAATGTCATTCACCAACACAGATGTACTTTCATGCTAGGAACGACAGTAGCTGTCTTTTCTTAATGCGTTTACTAACCAGGCTGAAGAGAGGAAGCGTGGACAGCAAAATCTATCTTACCGAAATACATCAGGAGAACACTCCTCACATTCATTAGATTTGTGCTGACTGGTGCATTTCATCTTCCAGCGGAGACTTTGCTGTCGTTACATACCATACCGCTAGAGGGCGTGAAAAGGCAAAAAACCTGATCCAGAGAATCTACGAAGCAGCGTCTGATATTGATGGCCGAGGTAAGTAGAAACTGATCATTGTTGACGGGACATTTCCCTTCATTACCCTTTTCCTCGGTTCTGTCGTTAAAGACCCTCAGTGATAACAAAGATGAATCAATGTTAATTGGTAAATATACACCCTCCTTTATCAGCGTTGAAACCCGCTCGGGAAATGTTCGGCAATCCCTCCCGGTCTCAGCCCTGATCTTTTGAACGGAGATTTTGGCTTCTGGGGGCGTCACTGACAGTTGCTCATATAAATAATTAATGAGCTAGCCTTGTTTGGCACAAACAGTCGTTAGTTGCTCATGAATAATTAAGTAGCGATGTAAGACGTAAGCTGATTGGCTGATAGCTTCCCTGCGTCCTTTGCGGTTTTGCTCGAGATGAGCTTTAGCAAACCCTCTGATTGGCTGAAAGCTGTTTGGTGGTGACGTCGCCGGAAGCGTGTTCAGGGGCTCGAAAGGGCAGGGAGGTAACGAACATATCGGGTCTGCTGGGAGGATGGTAAATATAAAGTCTTAAAGATCCTATCTGTGTCCATCAGCAATGGCACCGGGTGGCACCGACTTCATGGACGCCTCGGACCGCTACTGTAGTCACGTTTTTGTAAGGTCATGGGTCAGATGCACGTTATACTGTGCCATTTGGCCATCCAACTGAGTTTCCAGTCAGTGTGAACGGTGTTGATAGAGATCTTCTGTCCATCGCTGCAGGTACCGAGGAGAAACGCCAGGCGGAGCGGTTGGTCGGAGCACATCTCGGAGAAACCATGGACTCCGAGGAGAGGAGGGAGCATCTCGGCAAACTGCTGGCCGGAATCACAGGCATGGAGAAACGGCAGGCGGAGCGACTGGTCGGAGCACATCTCGGAGAAGCCATGGACTCCGAGGAAAGGAGAGAGCGTCTGAGCGAACTGCTGGCAGGAATCACCGGTGGAGTAGGGAAACGGCAGGCGGAGCGACTGGTCGGAGCACATCTCGGAGAAGCCATGGAGTCCGAGGAAAGGAGAGAGCGTCTGAGCGAACTTCTGTCGGGAATCACCGGCGGAGTAGGGAAACGGCAGGCGGAGCGGCTGGTCGGAGCACATCTCGGAGGAACCATGGAATCCGAGGAGAGGAGGGAGCATCTCGGCAGACTGCTGGCAGGAATCACGGGCATGGAGAAACGGCAGGCGGAGCGACTGGTCGGAGCTCATTTCGGAGAAACTATGGACTCCGAGGAGAGGAGAGAGCATCTCGGCAGACTGCTGGCAGGAATCACAGGCACTGAGAAACGGCAGGCGGAGCGACTGGTCGGAGCTCATTTCGGAGAAACTATGGACTCCGAGGAGAGGAGGGAGCATCTCGGCAGACTGCTGGCAGGAATCACGGGCATGGAGAAACGGCAGGCGGAGCGACTGGTCGGAGCTCATTTCGGAGAAACTATGGACTCCGAGGAGAGGAGGGAGCATCTCGGCAGACTGCTGGCAGGAATCACGGGCATGGAGAAACGGCAGGCGGAGCGACTGGTCGGAGCTCATTTCGGAGAAACTATGGACTCAGAAGAGAGGAGGGAGCATCTCGGCAGACTGCTGGCAGGAATCGCGGGCACGGAGAAACGGCAGGCGGAGCGGCTGGTCGGAGCTCATTTCGGAGAAACTATGGACTCCGAGGAAAGGAAAGAGCATCTCGGCAGACTGCTGGCAGGAATCACAGGCGGAGTGGGGAAACGGCAGGCGGAGCTTCTAGTCGGAGCAGAACTCGGAGACGCCATGGAAGCCAAGGAGCGAAGAGAACGTCTGAACGCCCTGCTGTCGAGCATCACGGGAGGAGTAGGGAAGCGGCAGGCGGAGATGATAGTGGGGTCAGAACTCGGAGACGCAGCGGAGGCCGACGCTCGGAGGGCACACCTGGACGCCCTGATGTCCAGCATCACAGGAGGAGTAGGGAAGCGCCAAGCGGAGATGATAGTCGGGTCAGAACTCGGAGACGCAGCGGATGCCGACGCACGGCGGGCACGCCTGGACCGCCTTATGTCCAGCATCACGGGAGGAGTAGGGAAGCGCCAAGCGGAGATGATAGTGGGGTCAGAACGCGGAGACGCAGCGGATGCCGACGCTCGGAGGGCACACCTGGACGTCCTGATGTCCAGCATCACAGGAGGGGTAGGGAAGCGCCAAGCGGAGATGATAGTGGGGTCAGAACTCGGAGACGCAGCGGATGCCGACGCTCGGAGGGCACGCCTGGACGCCCTGATGTCCAGCATCACAGGAGGAGTAGGGAAGCGGCAGGCGGAGATGATAGTGGGGTCAGAACTCGGAGACGCAGCGGATGCCGACGCACGGCGGGCACGCCTGGACCGCCTTATGTCCAGCATCACGGGAGGAGTAGGGAAGCGCCAAGCGGAGATGATAGTGGGGTCAGAACGCGGAGACGCAGCGGATGCCGACGCTCGGAGGGCACACCTGGACGTCCTGATGTCCAGCATCACAGGAGGGGTAGGGAAGCGCCAAGCGGAGATGATAGTGGGGTCAGAACTCGGAGACGCAGCGGATGCCGACGCACGGCGGGCACGCCTGGACCGCCTTATGTCCAGCATCACGGGAGGAGTAGGGAAGCGCCAAGCGGAGATGATAGTGGGGTCAGAACTCGGAGACGCAGCGGATGCCGACGCACGGCGGGCACGCCTGGACCGCCTTATGTCCAGCATCACGGGAGGAGTAGGGAAGCGCCAAGCGGAGATGATAGTGGGGTCAGAACGCGGAGACGCAGCGGATGCCGACGCTCGGAGGGCACACCTGGACGTCCTGATGTCCAGCATCACAGGAGGGGTAGGGAAGCGCCAAGCGGAGATGATAGTGGGGTCAGAACTCGGAGACGCAGCGGATGCCGACGCTCGGAGGGCACGCCTGGACGCCCTGATGTCCAGCATCACAGGAGGAGTAGGGAAGCGGCAGGCGGAGATGATAGTGGGGTCAGAACTCGGAGGAACCATGGACTCCGAGGAGAGGAGAGAGCATCTCGGTAGACTGCTGGCAGGGATTACCGGTGGAGTAGGGAAGCGTCAGGCGGAGATGATAGTGGGGTCAGAACGCGGAGACGCAGCGGATGCCGACGCCCGGAGGGCACACCTGGACGCCCTGATGTCCAGCATCACGGGAGGAGTAGGTAAGCGCCAAGCGGAGATGATAGTGGGGTCAGAACTCGGAGACGCAGCGGAGGCCGACGCTCGGAGGGCACACCTGGACCGCCTGATGTCCAGCATCACAGGAGGAGTAGGGAAGCGCCAAGCGGAGATGATAGTGGGGTCAGAACGCGGAAACGCAGTGGATGCCGACGCACGGCGGGCGCGCCTGGACGCCCTGATGTCCAGCATCACCGGCGGGAAAAGGAAACGACAGGCGGAGCTGTTGGTCGGAGCGGAACTCGGGGACGCCATGGACACCAAGGAGCAGAGAGAACGACTTGCTGCACTTCTCTCCAGCATAACAGGCGAGAGGGGGAAGCGACCTGCGGAGGTGCTCGTCGGAGCACACCGAGGAAAAACCATCGATGCCAAGCAGCAGAGGAAGCTGATAAGCGATTTAGTCTCAAAGATCGTCGGTTAGAAAAAAGCATAGCTTGTTCTCCAGATGTGCCATACAGCTGGGTAGAAGACGTGACCCTAGTTGCCATTGTAAGCTAAAGATAATGGAATTTCACTATATTTTCAGTTGAATATATGGAATAAAGAAGTGCAGGAACGCCATGATGCGATAACTGTTGGTACTGCAAGATGTTAATCAGTTGCATTAATACACATGATAACCATCCTCGTGAGAGTTTACGATGTTCCAGACGACTGTCGCTCTGTCCTCACAATGACATATCACAAAGCATTTTCGGCGTCATCTGAGTGATGACACTCGGCCAAACCATCATCAATAATGTTCCTGTCTATTGCCTAATAAGGGCAATGTAATATAATTCCTCCTGTCGAATACAAATGATACTGAATTGAAATTACATGGTGGCTTATTTCCTCATAGACGTGTATTTTGAAGCAGTGCCACAAAACGAACTGGCTACTGCAGAAATTTAGACCTGTGTTAGAAAATCTAAATGTTAACATGATGTTTCACCAAAGGTCTCCTCTGTTAGCAAGATGTGATTGGTCGCCTGATGTGACGTATGTCTGACGTCACTTGAAGTAGTGCGACACTGTGCCAAACCAAACTATGACACACTCAATAAAGACATTTGTTTTCTGAAACGGATGCGTGGCTGACGGTTGGCGTTTTCTCTGTCTTTATCAGTCATACATTAGCATGTGTACCGAAACGTCTAACGGTTATTCTATATCACCGAAAATGCTCATAATCATGGCAATACAGGGCGTAAATCATCAATGCCAATCTCAGCTAACAAACATGAGCAAATAAATGTAGTATGAAAAAAAATATGAAAAGCAACTTAAGATTTGTATATAAATGAGAAAGATAAAATGAGTTAATTTTGAATGAAGAATAAACGCTAAAAATGATAGGATATGCCATTTGGTTACAGTCCTTCAAATGGTAAGTTAAAGTTAAGAGAATAACCAGTCTTCGAAAAAAGTAGTTTAGAATGTTAGTCATAAATTCGCTTAATGGTTATGTGATACAAACAAATAATAAACTGTTAGTATGTAGGCAGTGACAGTTATGACAAAAAGGAAATTACGTCACACGCGGGTCCAGGGAGGGGGGGTGTGGCTTTAGTTGTTATCACAGCTGAAAAACATAACTTATAAGTAAAATCTAACGAACAGATATCACACGTCACTTCCGGATCCTAGCCCTGCCTTCTAGCACGGATGTAAATATATAACATGACTGTTACACTCCGTCTGCAGAGGATTCTGGCCTGCACCCAAAGTAAATCAGTAAACACCACCGCTGCTACGCCAGGTTAAAGCAGGAGCTTTCATAACAAACGGGCTGAAGGAAACCGAATTTCACTCCAGCGACCCTGACAGACCGCGGAGTGACGCCAACTCCCTTGACATGCGAGAGAGTAAGGCTTGGCCCTCGTGAAAAATGACGATTTAAGAATATAATGACTGGGCATGTACAGGCTGCCATTTTTTTCTTTTAATTAATTTTTTTCCAGAAAAGTAGTAATTCTACATGTAAGAATGAATTGAATGCGACCCTGTTGTGACTGTAGGAACCTGTCTGTGCGCGGCTCGCGCCATCTCCAACAGCAGATGGTCGCTCGATGTCACATCCGGTACTCCTGACTTGTGACGTCACATCCGGTACTCCTTGCTAATGAGTCTCATCAGCCCCCGAGCCCCGGAGCCACTCGCGGAGCGGATCTGCTGTTTGCCCTGTACTCCGCACCCATTAGTAAAGCAAATCCGGCTCGAGATGGGAAGTTTGGGGAGAAAGGGGGGAGGAGGAAATTACGGTACTTAACGTCCGTCACAATGATGCATCTGTCTCTGCTTCATGACCAGAAGGTTGGAAGTTCGACACCCGGCTTTCACCGCGCTGCTGGAACTACGCACAGGAGTCTAGGCGGGGCAGGGTTCTTCCGGTCATTGTACTTGTTTGTACTTTTCTGTGAGAAATCTCCGTTAACATCTAACCTCCATGTAGATCTACCAGTGGAAAGACAGTATTCAAAGGGACCAAACTGTATGCAAATGGCCTCATTATCATCATCATCCTCACCGCATATCAGTAAGCGACTAGGCGGACCGTCCCTGTCCCTACCAGCGTCCCGTGCACTGATCATCAAACCGTTCCATTGAGACTTACTTGTACTTTTGAATCCAAATCAAGATTTCGGTTATTTCCTCCAAGTTCTTGAATTCGTCTAAAGCAGGAGAATATCAGCACCGTAAAATGTCTAGGTCATCAAACTGCTCATCTGTACGCACATCAATACAAACCTTGCTTACATGATTGTTACTGTTTAGCGGCTTAATGGCATATTCATTATCTTCTCCCGCTCAACGTAAGTTATATATCAGGACAAGCTACAATATGGCTAAGCATAATGGTGCCTTAGCGTAGGTGATAAATGTTATTATTGCCATTAGGAATGACTCTAAGTACGATCCTGTTATTGTGGATTCATTCATTACACCCGCCACCAGAAACACATCGTCACGTAATCAACGTTAAAACTGTTTGTTTTTGCCTTTTTCCGAAGCTTAATTATTCGATAATGATAATTCCTGTCGTTATAGTATCTTTAAGTCGTTCAAGATCTGCTGATGGACTCTCAAGCGTCCCCAATCTCCATCAGTGGGCAGGGCACGCCAAGCATTATCAAGGAGCAGAGTTTAACCGCCTTGGCATTAGGTACAGTGTGAAAATAAATTCCAGTTTTCTGTGGATTGGTAAGATTCTGTTAAAACTGCACTGAGGACATTGACATACAAACACAATTACATAAGCGTTAAGGCGTTAGAATTTACATAACAAGGAGGAGTGCCCTTATATCAAACATCGCCAAACACGTCACCAGCTTAAGCCAGTACAGGTCAATGACCCCTTTTTCCTTTCCAGAGAGTTCCATGGGAGGGCGATGACCTTCACTGCTCAGCTGACGTCACCGTAGCGTCCATCATGGCTTTCCCAGCCTTTCAGAAACGTATTTAAACAAAGTCTTGTCACTTAGTCACTCCCTTGTAACGTCGACAAGGGAAATTTTCTAAAAAAATCGCCAAATCGAATGGATCCGTGTTTGTCAGGTTATAGAGTTCATTGATGATGAGAATAGGAATTGAACTATCGGTTTTAGGATGTGAATTCAGCTAGATAGACAGATGTGCGCAAATCCCAGCCACTCCATTATGCCTGGTAGTACACCACTCAAGTTATGTAAAAATCATCAGAATCACAAAGGGGTAGAACGTCCAGTTAGGATCACTTCCCGAGTTGAGCACATTATTTTACAACTTTTAAAACAATTTTCTACAGAAATTAAACAGAGTAGGGGATGTTGCCCCTGACATGTGCATCGCTAATGCCTTCCATTATGAAGATTAAGCGAGTCTACCGCAAAAGGTCGCATTAAGACATTTAAAAGCCTGAAAGTCCTGCTCTCTATTGATGTTTTTAAACGTTAGTCTCTGCTAATAACGTTGGCTATTCTGAAGGGGTCTGTTATGATGGGCAGATTACCAAAACAAAACGTCGTGAAATGTCAGTTGCAGATGCATTGGTGGTCTCATAGGTCCCCGTCAGCCAGTCCGGGAACACTTTACCTGCAACCCTGGCTGCAGTAATGTTTCCATCATCATCATCATCATGATCATCACCATCATCATCATCACCATCATGATATTCTGCACTACTTTATAACTTTTCAACATGAAATTAAAACAGCGACCAAGCTTAAAGTTACACCGTCGTTCGAAAAGTAGAATACAATTCATCCTTAACATGATCCAGGATGGAGTTGTTAGATGCCAGCCGCATTGGAAAGCTTTCTACATCTACATTATTTCCTCACTCGACTCAGTTGAGAATGAGAATGAGTATGGCTAGGAATTGGTTAGGGTCATAGGACTCAAAGCCGGAGGCCCCTAACATTTCTCACGCTTTTGTACATTTCATGTGAGAGATTGTGATATCAAAATTTGAACTAAAAGCCTAATTTATACCTCAAACTTGAAATACAATATCATATGGTGTGAAGACAAAGTGACGGCGGACTCAATTTATGCAATATCTTTGCTGCCATTAGTTCAACAAGGACAATAAAATGTATAACAAAACGACCAGGCACGTTGAAGATAAGAAAAACTTCCAGATATGTGGAAAATAAGAAAACCTTTCAGAGTTTTGGAGAATGAGAGAAAACAAAAATGTACTGGCAGTCAAAGCGGATCCGGGCTGGAAGCTGTGACGGCTGACAAGGAAATCCAGTAATACCAAAACGTTGCTTTTTTTTTCTAAATTCTATTTGTCAGACTGAGAACTGGCTAATGCAAGGCATGGAATGATGAACCTTTCGCTATATATAAAATATATAAGTTTAGTTCTAAGTATATATAAGACGACATGATACAATATCATACATTAGCTATGTGTATTGTACCGTGTAGATGTAATTACATACGTTGATAGGTTTATCAGGACTTAAATATGTAATCCACATCTCTTTAATATCGCATCTGACCCTTCCTTAACTCTTTCAGCATACAGGCCAATTTGAGCTTCTCGTGAATGAAAAAATTAAAGGAACAAATTGAGAGACAGAGATACGGACGGACGGACGGACGTACATAGACACAGCACACCTCAGACGGTGCTAAACCTATAGCTTGTTATTGTGCTACTACAGACCCGTGGCTTTTGCATCAACGGGTTCATTCAAAATTGTTTGCCTGCAAATTTAAAAAAAAATACCATCAATTTATATATACTTGTACTTAGGTTAATCATTTTATATACCATTGTTTGGTGTTTGCATGTATTTGTTGAAGACCGTACGAAAGTCGCTGTACTTTTGTCGTGTCAATAAAGATTTCATATAAAATTACATTGTTCACTAGCAGATGTAAAAGCTGTCATCTTGGGAACATACTGAATAACACACCTCCATGTTACCTACGCCGTTCATAACGCGTTATCTCACGGGGATCCAAGTCCATTTAGCTTTCTTCTTGTGAAACTCCCGGGTTTTCATTCGGGATATTTCGTAACCACCCTACAGGGTAACCCTAGGGCGACATCGTCCCCAGAATCACAGTATTTCCTGTCGTTAGGCTAGTTTTCATCTCTGTAGGCCGCACGCCTTACGGCTGAACATTAACTTAATCTTCAAGATGGATGATAATGGGCGAGGTAAGAAGCTGCTGTCCCTTCTGAAAACTTTAAACCACGTCTTTTAAAGCATCGATTAAAGCATCCACATCCACTAATCCCATGAGCTAGTGTCCTGTAGAGCACGAGAACGGCTGCCCTGTCTGCGACACGAGCCGGGTAGTCCTCCAGACGAGGTCCGGTAAGTGAGGATTGATGAACCTGATTCAGAGAAAGGTTGTCTGGAACTGACATAAACCTTTGATCGTATGAAACATATCCTTCTGATCCCTGAAGGATAATGCGCGAAGACATCAAACAGCCATGGTTAAATCTTGTTTGATATCTCTAAGAGACTGGCATTCTCAGAACCGAGGAAGACGTATTTCTTATAATCAAGGATTTATGTTTCCTTGAGTCCCCTGTGCTCCATTTTGCAATTTTTCAAATCTCATTTCTCAATCGTGAACAGGATAGATACAATGGATGAATACCTGCCAGTGCCAGGTAACATCGCTGATGTTCAGTGCTTTATCTTGAATTCTATCTAAACTAGGGATGGAATATAGAAAGTTTATTGCAAATTCCTGCCCGTAGGCTAATTGCAGTTTTTTTATTTTTTTATTTTATTCAGATCTCCATTAGTGTACGATTTTTACAATTTTTACACTAATCTTCCTGGAGTTCGCCTACATTAAATATAATTCTATCTAATACAGGAACAATATAATTGAATCAAATACAGGGAAAAAAGCTGATGCAACTGTTAGACAATTAAACAAAATTAAATATTATGAACTTAAAGTGAGCGGAGAGGTCAGAGGTCAAGATAACGACATCATTGTATAGATATTGTATATAAGGAAACCCATAAGTAATACCAATTGACAATGATGTAATTTTCAACTGAATTGAATGAACATGTACATACCATCAAAGATGCTTTTCAAACAGGCTGGTGGAGATGGTTTGGTCTGCTGATGTGCAAAGAAAACCATCTGACTGTATGGTTCAGGAGGCCTACCATTAGAGGTTCTCCTACCCGAGATCACGAGAAATGATATTTTAAAAAACAATGGAAATCTGCTGGTAGTAGAATAAGAAACTGAAACAGAAGCTGAGGGCTGTGCTACCCGACAAGCCGTAAGAAGTGAGGATTGATACAATAGGTATCAAACACGGTCAACAAATGCAAACTCCATCAAACTGACAAAACCTCAAACGAATGCCGAAAGCAAACGCTTGGTCTACCGCATGTCTCACCATTGAAATGATACACGACACAATAGGCCTACGGCAGTGACTGCCTTTTACTTATGTATATTTCGTAGTCTAAGTCTGATTGTCCTGCAACGTCAACCTTAGCTGTTTATTATTTGCTATATTAATGTAGGACTACAGGAAGAATAGCTGATTCTAATGTAAGCTGATTGTAGATCGCAATAGAGTCAACGTCCAAAAGAGGACCGACACCTCTCCTAGGTAGTTGTGGCAGGCTGGCTGCTCCGCCGGTACCAACGCTGTTTCCTGCAACAAACGGTCAGGGTCGTTCCGTGAGTCGTCAAACCTGCCGCAAATTTCCGGAAAACCACGCGAGACGTGACTAGAGTCACGCCTGCACCAGGAGTAAAGTAGTGACGTAGTGATTGTTGCTTCTGTTCATGACATTATAGTTTTTCAATATACATGTACTTAACTTTTCACACAGGTCGTCTCAGTGATACTTTTCTCATTCATTCTGTGCATAGTGTGGTTAGTCTTCAGTAAAGATTTTGTCGCATCTCCTGACACCATTCCACAGAAGGCTCGCTGTAGAACCCTGCAGGGCCATGGTGTGGTGTGGTGCAGTAACTGTCCAACCTTTGTGTTTTTTGGGAAAAAATTTTGTACTTCTTTTGACGGAAATAGAAAAAAGTCTGCGAAGATGCAATAACCGACCTGTATCACAAGATGATGAGAAAATATCCCCAGAGCCATGGTGTGGCATAGTAACCGTTTCACCATTGTGTCATTGGAAAAACTTTGTACCTCTTGTGACGGAAATGGAAAAAAGTCTGCAAAGTCGTAGTCACCGGGTCCGGTGTATCACAAGATGATGAGAAAATATCCCTAGAAATCGTACTTCCTTTGTTTAAGAAATGTAAATGTTTGCTATAGGCGGACGAAGTTGTTCCTGGCTATTCATATTTCCGCCGTGACTTCCTTTTTGTACCCCAGAGCCACGGTGTGGTGTGATGTAGTTACTGTTTCACCATTGTGTCCTAGGGGGAAAAATTTGCACGTCTTGTGACTGAAACGGGGGAAAAAGTCCACAAAGACGCAATCACCTGTCTACATTGCAAGAAAATATCCCTAGAAATCGTGCTTCCTTTGTCCAGAAATGTAAATGTTTGCTACAGGCGGACGAAGTTGCTCCTGACTATTCCTATATCCGCCGTGACTTCCCCCCCTGTACCCAGGACATGTACCTTCAGCGCGGACGGAATCTGCCTGGATTATCAAACATGTTCTATTTCCTCCAGCCGGATGTCATATTTGTTCCATTTCTTAAGGCGTGTCTATATTGAAAAGATGTGATGGAAGCTAGAGTACAAAGTACGCTATTGTGCTGATTCACGGCGTGGGTACGGGTGCGGCCTTGGCACACAAAAGACTTTATAACTCATAATATGTATATGAATAAGCAGAATTGTCCTCGCGTCCCTTAAGATTGCCTTCCTCCCTTATAGCTCATACTGAGATGTAAAAACTAAAACGATCACCAATATTTCACATCGGTGAAAAACAAACTCCATCTTTCTAGGTTAGGAAGCAGAGTTAGAAATGACCACCCGTACGTTCATTAAGAGACTCTTGAAGTAACGGAAATGAACTAAACGAACGGACACGGACCATGAACCAGCTTGCGCCCTACTATATGTTGTATGTTGTAGCAATTGTATATTGTTATGCCATAAACATGTAATGATATGTTTATAGAGTTATTAGTACTCAAATGACTGTGTATCTCTGCTATATTGTATCTGACCCTTACCTCTTCCTCATGACCTCAATGAAAAGCGGCCTGCGTGCCGATTTAAGCTTATCATGAATAAAAAAAGGTTCAAACAAACAATCAAATAAACAATGATTTCCGTATTTCTACCTCATACTGAGATGTGCACGCTACAACTTTTACCTGACTATAGAGATATAATTCTATCTTTCCCCGTTGCTTAACGGTAAGGTTAACTTCCATCAGTAAATGATTGTTAAAACGGAGGCTTGATTTCCGTCAGTCACGACGTTTACCTGTCTCTAAGGATTTAATTGCATTTTCCCCTGTTACGGAACGAAACGAAAGGCTAACTTCCATAAGTCACTTGCCTTTGAAACAGAGGCTTGATTTCCACCAGTCATGGCGTTTTCCTGTCTATAAAGATTCTCCATCAGTCACGACGTTTACCTGTCTGTAAGGATTTAATTCTATCTTTCCCTTTTGCATAACGGTAAGGTTAACTTCCATCAGCAAGTGATCGTTAAAACGGAGTCTTGATTTCCATCAGTCACGACGTTAACCTGTCTCTAAAGATTCTCCACCAGTCACGACGTTTACCTGTCTCTAAACATTCTCCACCAGTCACGACGTTTACCTGTCTATAAAGATTCTCCATCAGTCACGACGTTTACCTGTCTGTAAGGATTTAATTCGCCTTTCCTTGCGGTTACGAAACGGAAGGCTAACCCCATCACGGCGGCTGTTGACCGAGTTGATGGCTGGTCTCCCTGGAGACGAGGCGGCGTGGCCGTGTGTTGACATGTTTGTGGTGGTGACTAATCCCGGCGGAGTTACGCACGTCTGCCGCCGCCCACCTCCCGCAGGATATTAGCTCATCAGGGGCGCTGGAGTGCCGATATAAGGGCCGCGGGCGCGCGACGAGCACACAACACCGACAGGACAGCGGCACGCCGAGCACACAACACCGACAGGACAGCGGCACGCCGAGCACACAACACCGACAGGACAGCGGCACGTGGGGAGCACGCCGAGCACACGACAACCTGTACAACAACTTTCTCAAGACAGCACACGACTTGAAGACTAGCGACAACTTGATCGGCCAGATCTTATTAAGAACCCATTGCAGGTTGGTATATTCGATGTAATTTTTGTGTTCAAAGGCACAGATATACAACCTTAAACAAGTCAGGTGATGGGTATTATCTTAGGGGATCTGTATCTGTATAGCCGGTAAAACCGCCCTTCGGCGTAACACACCAGCTTCGCAGGCACAACAAGCAACCACGAATAGTGCATAGGGTAGCTATTTATGATCAGCTTGAGTGTTCTTATTCGTGTTCGCTAGTGACGTCCAGAAACCATTTTAATAAAACAACGAAGCAAAGTATCAGGACGGAGTTCATTTATTTCAAGCTTCTTTTTTATGAACAGACCAAGAATCTAGCCCTGTGACACGCTTTTCATAAAACAACGCCAATTGGCCATTGCAGAAAAAACTCACTCGGAAGCGGCACAAACAAAATGTAGCCTGACGAATCCTTAAAATGGCTGATAAAAATTCTTGGAATGCCAAACTAATTGTGTTTCCCCTTTAGTAATCAAATGATTAATAGTTATAAACTTGTCCCCTTCCTTTGTTTTTGCATCTAACAGAGCCAGTTAAAACAAATCTTGAAAATAGTAGACATCGGACCGTTCCTATCGCGTTAAAAACTATCCAAGAGAGGACCAAAAGACCACTTCGCCATCTAACCATCCCGATTACGCGCAGGTAAATTTGCTCAGGTGTTCAGCAGGTAAAAGGCGGGCTCGTGTCCATATATGCACAGTCGGGATGGGCATATTAGCTTTTCCCCGCCCTCCGATCTAGAGGAGCCACTGTACAAGACCTGCGCTGACGGGGTTTAGGTTGGTTGCAACATAAGGGCCCGAAATTGCATTTCGAAAGTCAATCTATTTAGTCATTTCTGTACATGATTAGTTCAACAACACTATGACACTGAATAGCAACATCCATGATGCAAAAATACGACATTGTTGTGATGTGAGAACTCACTGAAAATCGTGGCCGGAGTTTCTGTAGGCTGGCGAAACTAAGGGGATCATCGTATGTCACGATTTTGCGCGGTTTTAAAATTCTCAAAGTATTTTATTACGCAAATGTTAGTAAAAAAAAAATCACTTCCATAAATATTTCAGCATTCCTTTTTGTTTCCATTGTTGGGCCCTAATTTTGCTTTGGTTGCCTTTAATGTATTTATCGATAGGCACAATTGTGTACAATATCAATCCCATCCGCCTAGTAAGCTGCAGACGATACCTCAGGCAGGATCGGCATATTATCCTGATAACTCTCAGTTCCGCTTAGTGCTAACTAATGAGTACGTCTTTACTGTGTTTGATGACAATCCACTCTTTGGTACTAGAGTTCTGCCTTTCTTTGTTTTCTGATTTTGATTTTGGAATCATAAAAAGACCAAACGTGTGGTTGTGAGAGTTCTGTCTCTGGTTGATTGCTCTGATTGTGTACATTCAAATTTGTCATTTTAAGCCCCATGGACTGACAGAGTAGACCGTCCGTGACTCCTGTATCACCAAGATACAAGGTTGCACCTTCGCTTTACTCTACAGGTTAGATCTAAACTATAGCTGGAATTAGACAATTTTAAACCAAGCAAGACGATATCAGATATATTATTTTTGGTAGCAACAAGTCTGTGTACCCTCACCCAAAAAAAGCCACAGGTGTGTTGTTACGTTACCTGGTGACGCCGGTAGCAGCAGGTGAGGGTTTGTTGAAGCTCCTTTTGTCCGAAGACGCCACTTGAGGCTCAGCGGTCCGCATCATTTATGTAGCCGGCGGCCTCTTGTCGCGTTCCGGCCGCGTCGGGCCGGGCATGAATGGGCGGTGTGTGCCGTGGGTAATCCCGAGGACGGGAGAACAAATTTGTGGTGCCGTTTTACCGGGTATGTAAACACTGTAAAAAAAGACTGAATGCAGCCAGAGGCTGTTTCCACAACCTCCGAGCCGCAGAATACAGTGGATCATCATCATCATGTAAACACTGTGATGCAACCGCGGGTCGTCATGCCGCTATTTTCTCTAAAAGCCCGTATTAATGTAGCAGCCCGTTTTACTGCAGCTGGTTTTTGTTGTACATTAAACAGCAGTCTGAGTTGTACTGTACCTGAAGGCGTTGCGATGAACACAAAAACTACGAAAAATCGAGTTTCTGTTGTTTCGCATAACTGGTACATCGCATTTACACAAGTTATGAACAGTGAATACAACCTGCATAAAGTAGACCGCTAGGCTAAATAAAAGTTCTTAACGGGAACTATGCGGCTCCAGATGTCTTGAGGGACGACTGTGGTGTTAAAGATGTCGGTTATAGGACCCCTATCTCTATCATCTCATGTATACAATAATGTATTTATGCATGTTCATCATATGACTCAACAATGTTAAACTGGATTGTAGGCTGATGTTTATTGATTGATCTTAGCATTTTATCTAAACTAGTGTTGTGTAAATTTTCCATGCTTATGTATCTGTCTGTCTGTCCATACATGTCGACACTCCAATATAAGCTACGCTGCCTTGAGAGTCGGCGTAAAGTACTGTTGCATTTGACAATAAATAAAAGATATCGGTTAGCTTGAGGAATGAATCCACTATACTTTATTGTAAATACACGCTGTGTAAGACTATGCGGTAACGTTTGATCCACTCACACCGGGAAGGACCCCTATTCTTTTTGACAAATGTGGTGGGTTCTTTAATGTGCTCAAGGTGTGGTTGTTCTCAAACTAGGGGCCTCCGACGTTACGTCCGATCCGAGAGGACATCCCTAACCAAAGCAAGGTACTCATTTTCACCAGAGTCGACAGGAGAAAGTAGGGGGACCGGATAGGGGTTCAAACCCAGACCCATTAAATTCTAAATCAACAACTCTAATCACAAGACCGCCTTCCGTCCAGTTACTGTGGTTAGTGCAGGGTGCACGAGCACGTTTGATTACTGTGTTTATAAGAAATGTCGACGAGAATATAACGCAGAAAACGGCATAGGACCCAAACAGATAACATGCGTAGCAGCATACTTGTCGTTGGCTTGCTTGAAAGAAACATCCTGGAGAAATCTTAAGACCTATTCAAATATCTTAAGATTGTCTCATGAAATCTCAAGATTGTCTCATAAAATCTCAAGATTGTCTCATAAAATCTCAAGATTCATCACAAAATCTTGAGATTTTCAGAATAAACCTTGAGATTTTTTCATTTTCAACGAAGCGTGAATACCCCCACTGGGGGTCATTATGATCCGTTGTGTACCAGATAAGTGTTTCACAAAATATTGGATATGTACCTTCAAGCTGTGAACGGTCCAAAGTGCTCTGCTCATTCTAATAATATCTCGGGAGTAACTCTAGCTATGAAACAATCGAAGGAACAGTCTCGGTCTGTCAGGCGAGTAAAACGCCTCAAGACACAACCAAATCGTCTCCTAAGAGCCTTCCCGGCGGAGAAAGTCGTTGATGAAGGTCAGACATCCAGGTAGTAAGATACGTCAAAAAACAGTTACTAGATACAATTTTGAAACAGTCAGACATTTCAGACAGCGTTCGCTATCTTTAGTCAGTAACTAAAGGAAAGAAGTGAAGAACAAGGTTATACACCAAACCTCTGATTCAGCAAGTCCACTTTACCTTCTGCTCCTTTGTAACACTTCTACGCGTGGCTCTCTCCACTTCAAGAATAAATACCGAAAGTTCATTGCAAGTTCCTGCCCGGGGGCTACTTGCCAGTCCGTGTAACATGAGAGGGATGGGCAGAGAGACAGTGGGTAACAATATAGCATGTAACTACTCTAGTCGAAATACTGACACTAAATTCTAACTTAATGGGTTCGACTTCTTTGCTTCGAGACGGTCGAAGACGAATGATCTCACTTTTTCTGTAATGTGTGGATTTTGTAAAGTTAAGAGGAGAGTTGTTTTTGGTCTGTAAACGTGAAGAAATTAGGATGGAATTAAACATCTTTCGTGATGGTAGAAATTCGGATAAAACACGGAGATAACAGAGCCCGCCCAGATGGCTTTAGGTATGTCATGATAGCTGATGTTTAGTCTTTACTTCGGAAGTAAAGCAACATAATTTGGCAAGAGGTTTTCCTTGGTAAAGTATCGTAGTCGAAATTTCTGGATGTGTCTGTACTATGCAGTAGTACTGTAAGTGGTACTGTGTGCGTTACATATGTTTAGAAAGACCATAAAGAAAGATCATAAAAATATCAAGAATTTAACATCAAGTTTACATAGTAGCAAACATCATATGCTGAAGTAACCATGGGAACAGATGAGTGATGCGCCTCTGAGTCAGTGGCTGCCTCTAAACTCCCCAACTCGTGCCCTGCGTGGTACAGTCCTACATCAGCGCGCCTGATGGTTACTCCCATTGGCGGAGCATGTGGCGGGAGGCGTCCCTGTAGTACCGATAGAGTCTCCAGGGGGCGATGCTGTGTAGGTTTGATGTCCCCCCCGGGGATGCATTGCGGTGCATTTGGGAGCAGTTACGCGTTTGTAAATGTCATGTCGCGAACTGCGCCGCGGTGGTTGGGACATAAAACTGTTGAATCCGGACCCTGGCGGGAGGTAAGGAGCTTCACGCATTGGTTAACGCGGCCATCTTCCCGCTCCCACGGCGCCGTAAGGACTGACGGCGGCCCACAGAACAGCGCTGTTAATGGCGACCATCGTTAAGCCGGGGACCTGGGGTTAACACTGGGGCAGCCATTGTAGGTTCAACCAAAGTTCCTCCATCCGGCAGGAAATCTTTACTTGGTGCAGTGAAACACAACCTGAAATAACGACAATATCGTGGATGAGGGGCATCTTCTGGGAGAAATAGGACTCAATAAAATGTTTTTAAAGTCTCCTTAGATCGGTGGCCATGGGAACTTGCTCGTCCATGATAACTCGCTTTCTTCAGCTGAAATTCCGTTTGTTCAATTCTCACGTATCACTGTGAAGCATAGGACATAAAAATGATCAAGAGCAGGTACTTCCACAAGCCACGACAACTAAGGAACACTTTCGGAACAAACACAGACTACAACGTGACGCCATCCATCCACCAGACAAGACTCCTCTACAGGACCACATTCTCCGCATGGACCCCTCCAGACTGGTCTCAAGTCTCTCCTCAAACACGGGACCTAACCGAAGCTAGCTACTCATTTCATTTTCACCTGACCCTGAAATTCTGCGCGTGAAGAGGAGACAACCTGGAAGGATCTCTGCTGAAAGACTGAGAACACTTAGCTAGACAAACCAGAAATAGGTGGATGCGGAACGCTAAAATCAACAAGATACAGTGACTTCATAGATACCTAGCATAAGACCATGGTCTGTAATGTAGAACATACATAGCAGCTTTCAATGATATCACCTGAAGGACTTACAACAATCAAATCATGCTCTGAGCTTCAAAGACGTAACAGGTGACTATCGTCTTTTCAAGATGTCAACCTGTCAGACTGTAGGGTTGGATACACTCATCGGGAAGGACCCCTAATCTTTTCAATAAGTGTGATGGGTTCTTTGTCGTGCTCAAAGCTTGTGGGACATGTGGCGTCTCGGTTCCATTAAATGTGACAGGGCGAAAGCACTTGAGACTTGAGTAATCACACACGTGGGGTTTTCCCATCTGCACAGGTTAGGAGGAGTAATGGATTGGGACACCTCTGTGACTGTGTGTCTAAAAGCACACTGAGAGAGAAAGAGACACGCACGTACACACACACACATACATACACAAACACACACATACATACACCTACACATACGCACGCACCTATACACACACACACACAAACACTCTCTCTTTCTCTCTCTCACCACAACAATGGGGAACAAAAAAAATGTACTCGTGAATAGCTGTATCCTCCACGTTTCGAACTGATTGTTTTTATGTTCAAGCATTGTTTAGAAAGTCAGTAGAAGTAAATGAATGGTGTTTTGTGGCATTTCTTTGGTTGAATTCGTTGTTATCAAAACCTGTTTTTACACATTCTACTGCCATGAATTTTTCTACATGATACGATGTACAGAACCCGACAGAGCAAGTGTTGTTGCTGCTTTATTGAAAACGTGCATCAACTGAAGATGTTTCGGCGGCATCGTTACACCTTTTTGCGCATGCACACATCCAAATGTGTATATCAGCCATTGGAGCCACTGCGACTTTCTGTTTATTAAACTCTAGTTAATATCCTTTTCTAACCGCACCTCCCTCCCGTCTCTGCAGAAGCACAATGATGCAGAAGACACCCCTATTTTTCATAATGGTGACGGCCCTGCTGGTGGTGCAGGAGACTCGGGGCGCCGCACTGGGGAAGGGTCCACTCAGGAGGTAGGGGTGTTAACTGTACCAACTGATAATTTGTACAAACAATTGATGCCCTATGGTGGCCACACTCCCCTGGCAAATTATTCATGACTTTTTTTTACAATTGTTCTCCCTATCTTACTGAATTTTACTACCTATAAGAGTGTTTAGTTGTGTGTCGTTCGCGCAAACTGCCCGGCCGGGAGCCGGTTGGGAACTCTGACCCCGGTATAACGCCGGAACCCTCCCGTAAACTACCCGGCCGGGAGCCGGTTGGGAACTCTGACCCCGGTATAACGCCGGAACCCTCCCGTAAACTACCCGGCCGGGAGCCGGTTGGTAACGCTAACCCTCGCATAACGCCGGGAGCCGGTTGGTAACGCTAACCCTCGCATAACGCCGGAACCCTCCCGTAAACTACCCGGCCGGGAGCCGGTTGGGAACTCTGACCCTGGCATAACGTCTGAACCCTCCCGCAAACTACCCGGCCGGGCGCCGGTTGGGAACTCTGACCCTGGCATAACGTCTGAACCCTCCCGCAAATTGCCCGGTCGGGAGCCGGTTGGGAACTCTGACCCCGGTATAACGCCGGAACCCTCCCGTAAACTGCCCGGCCGACATAACGCCGTACATGTGCCTCCCTCTTGCAGAAGGAGACAGACGGAGGTGTCCGTGACGCAGGGGAAGAGTCGGGGCCGGGTGGAGCAGGCTCGGCTGGTCTGGCTGCACTCGCTGCTGGACGCCTTGTGTAAGACTAACGCACACTTTACATTCATCTTTATGTCATGCCTGGGCCTGATACGGGTGTTCCGGACTGTGTGATAACTATCCGTATCACATGAGGTTCTAGAGTTGTATCACACGGGCTTCCATAGAATATTTCGAATGCATTTCGAGCGAGCCGGTTGCGCCGCCGTCGACAATTCGAATACCGGATTCGGAGGTTGGGATCAGTTTTTTGTTCGAGGACACAAAACTCCCTCAACTTCTGGCGCATTCCGCATTGAAATGTGTGTTTTCTCGGGCGATCCGACCCGCGGTCGGGCTGGTACCTCGGGTGATACGGAATACCCCGTGTTGTATTCTATATGTACAAACAGTAGGTACCAATCGGTTAGGAGGGTGCTGTAAGACGCTTCATGTTCATCGGTACAGCCAGCAGGTACCAAGCTGTTAGGAGGCTGTTGTAGTATCCTTTAACGTGCTCGAGGCACCTACTAGATCACGGAACCCCCTCTTACATCCCTTTCGAAGGGTGAATGCAGCTCCAACCAGGATACCCTTCCCCAGATTCGACTTAGTCTCCCCGACCTGATTGGAACCCGGAGCTCAATAGTGAGGCTGCTAACAAAACACACAGGGACATCCCCTTATCAAAGTCCAGAAGTAGTACAATGGGCATATGCCATGATATACGGAAATTATGTTGTACATGGGGGGACAGGGAGAAGGACAGACCTTTAAACCGTGTAGGCTTTGTTTAGAATGGGAAAAGTCTAAAATTGTGATTGCTTCTCTTTACTTTTAAGACAACGAGAGTAAGGATGAGAAGAGAGAGAGAGAGAGAGAGAGAGAAGGGGAGAGATGATATAATGAGAGAGAGTGGGGGGGAGAGATAAAAGGGAGAGGGGAATGAGAGAGTAAATCCGTTATTTCCCACCGCAGCGACTCCAGAAGACGACCCTCTCGTGGAGCTACTGTTCCCGGAAGACGATACCGAGGAGACGTCCTCAAGCGAAACCGGAAGTGACGACGTAGATCGCCGGCGAGAGAAGAAAGCCGCACGTCACTTCCGGCCGGGAGGTTTCCCGGGTTACCGGTCGGCACAGAGCAAGCGCAACCTGAGCGAGTACATCATGAAGAGCGACGAGCAGCGTTTGAAAAGGCAGGCCCTACTCGCCGCGCTGCTGGGATTGGTGGACGAGGCGCTCTTTCACCCGGAAGCAGAAGGGAATGTCGGGAGTAACGGGGTCGTCGGGCCCAACGCGTACGAAACGTACATCGCACAGAATCAGGAAGGGCAATGATCATGATGACGTATGTAGGGTGTTTGCAGTCACGTGACTATGACGCAATTATTGTCCGCCATGTTGGATGGTGAAACCCTGAAGTAGTCCCGTAGATTTGAACATGATGATTACAATCGTGTAATCGGGACTCCTCCGGGTTCAACCAATCTGCATGACGACTGTGACGTCACGGACAAACACCCTATAGGAGATTTCGAAATGTAACGGTCTAGAATTACCGGTAGACGATTAGTGATTTGGACTGAGCAACCATGAATGTTAACGGTCTTCACATTTCTTGTGCACCTGGCTGATTCACGACGACAAACAGACGTTTTCTTGTCGACGTTTGACCGAGTGTTGATTAATATAAAGACACAAGTGTGCACAAGACATGAGGGCAACTGGAAATTCCCTACGTCCTCTATCTGTAAAGTAGACAATGAACGATTTACAAACAATTTACGTAACTAAACCGTTAGAAGTTCTTCTCTTGGTGTCAGATTACATTCAGAATGTAGACCGTATTCATTGTGACCGCACGTTCTATTTGCCAGCGACAGTCCAACGAGATGTCTTACATTACTACATATCTAAAAGCCTATTTATTACATTTTTGCATAACATGTCTATTACAATATTTATTTCTTATTTAAAGTGTTAAAACCTGCACGGTTTTAACGATTGTCTGACAGTACTGTAGGAGCATCCAACTGGCGGGGTAATAAACATAACGAAGGTTATCCATTGGCGTGGGATAGAGATATGCTACGGTTCCATTTCCACTCCGGGGCCCGGCCGGGCTGTTCGCGAAAATGAACATTAAAAAAGGCATATCAAGAAAATACACGATTTCTGGTTAGGTGTATTTCTTTTACGTTTCATGTCTTTTGTTGTCTTTTATATCATATTTTTCGTTCCCGCAAGCTGCCCGGATGGGCCCCGGATCGGTAAATGGGACTGTAGCATTACACATCCAGGTGCTCCCTAAGTACTGACCCAGACGAACTCCGTTTGTAACGAGAAATATCTCGCGAGAACAGACCGGATAACAGCAGAAACTGCAATAAATACGGAGGATGTATGAAGAACTTCTCTTCTGTGACTTTATTGTTGATATTTTTTGCCTAAGTAATTCGAAGCAGAAAAGTGTTCAGAGTGACGAAAGGTGTAATGTCCAAGCTAAGTATATCCATTGGTCGAATAAATATCAAACTCGCTCACTCATCTGCGCCGCTTTTCAGTCCTCCCACTGAGGCGGGCCGTCATTGTTTTCCGTGATATCAAACTACAGTAGGGTGTACTTTTTAATGCGATATATAAAGTGAGGAAAGTCGTGTGATATAGTAGGGTGTACTGTTTAATGTGATATATAAAGTGAGGAAAGTCGTGTGATATAGTAGGGTGTACTATTTAATGAATGAATGAATGAATGAATGAATGAATGAATGAATGAATGAATGAATGAATGAATGAATGAATGAATGAATGGTTTATTTGCACAGAGGCATCGTGCGACATATAAAGTGAGGAAAGTCGTGTGATATAACGTGTCTTTTCCAAAGACACAACAAATGGGCAGACGATCGAACCCTAGTCTCTACCAGACTAACCACGCCAGCTATAGGGAGAATATTTGCCAGAGATGTTCTTAACTCGGCGCTCTAATCCTTACCCCACGCGATGCAAAATACAAGATCAAAATGCAATATTCAACAAAGTTTATGACCATTTGAGGAAACTTTTATCAGAATGCAGTACCTTCATCCTGCTTGTGTTGATCACGAGCGACGCCTGGCGGGACAGTTGAACTATGCAGCTCAATACGTTATCAGTGATCCAGATGTCTCAAGGGAGAGGTAATAAGGCTGCCAACGACAGAAAAAAACAAGAGTTGACGTCTTGATTAGATTGAGAATGTAGTCCATTCATAGTACACAAACCTTCGGAAAGTAATTATGGTGTTTGTGGTGTTGCTTAAGTGTTTGATTCGTACCTTGGATTACCGACGAATCCATCAAAAGGATCTTGATGTATAGGTGCGAGGACACAGATCCAGGAAAAAGGTGTACAAAGCATGAATTCGAAGAAAGCATTTGTATCAGATCCTCATGAATTATGATAATAATTTTAGTCTTTATTTGATATTCCTGCCCAAATGAGCTAAATGCACAAATAACCACACACACATGTAAGCTGGAAGAAGCAAAATGTAAAACGTGAAATAGACATGAAATGAAAAAGAAAAATACTACATTCGAATATTTGAAAACAAACAAAACTGTGGACTATTTTGTAAAAGGCATGTTCATCACCTAATAGTTCCTTCTCTCTTTATATTTTATCCTGATTTGCAGGATTTATATGTGATAATATTCAATTTTAGTTAACGTCGAAATGCCAGTAGCATGAATGTCCCATTGTTCACCTCGACGGAATCATTGATAGCAAAAAAACTATGTTTGCTTATCCTGTGGGTTGGAGGGCGGATTCCATCCCTCTCATTCTACCGCCCCCGACCGAAGTCAGGTAGCTATTTTTACACCTGGGTGTAAAGTGCCTTTCCTAAGGACATAACGTCTAGCCTGGAATGCCAAGAGTTGAACCCGTGACCTCTAGCCACTTGGCACTACTGTATAATGTGAATGTGAGACCGGGTGCAAGTTTCTTTCCTTAAGACTTCATCTACTTTCATGTCCTTCCCAGGGAATAATTGATCCGTAATGTTCGTGGATAAACACGTTACAGCATCATTACAGCCTGGACCTGTTATTAACTGTGCATCTACTTTCAGGTCCTTCCCAGGGAATAATTGATTTGTACTGTCCGTGGATAAACACGTTACAGCGTCATTACAGCCTGGACCCGTTACTAACTGTGCATCTACTTTCAGGTCCTTCCCATGGAATAATTGATCCGTAATGTCCGTGGATAAACACGTTACAGCATCATTGCAGCCTGGACCCGTTACTAACGCTGCATCTGCTGTGCCCGGGGTCACCTGGGGTCAGGGCAGTCCCGAAGCCTCACAGGTTAAACAGCGGCGTAACTCGATAAGGAGATGCAGACGAGGCGACAATTCCTCCATACTGGCGAGTTGCCTAAAAGTTTATAGAGCAGATAGAGGATAACTCGATTCCCTATGCGCGTTTTATACTTTAACGTCGTTTGGTCAAAGACATGATATATCACGGACCTAATTCTTGTTCTTTAAAGTCTGAAATTGTAGTTGAGCTCTAGTCCAAACTACTTTGAAATTAACTAGACTTTAGAACGTATTATTTGCAAACTTTCGAGGCTATTGGCGGTTTTGAAACGGTGGACGCATAATGACGCCATGGTCACGTGGTGCCTGTCCGTCACTTCGGCACTCCTTTAGAACAGGCATTGAAGCAGTGATATGCCGGGTGTTTTTTTCGGCCGGACGCAGTTTCCGGGTGAGTCTTCGGCCGGACGCAGTTTCCGGGTGGTTTTTCGGCCGGACGTAGGCAATCCGTCCGGAGGCCGAGGTCCCCGTTGATGCCCGAGGTTCCCGCTGATGCCCGAGGTCCCCGTTGATGCCCGAGGTTCCCGCTGATGCCCGAGGTTCCCTCTGATGCCCGAGGTTCCCGCTGATGCTCGAGGTTCCAGCTGATGCCCGAGGTTCCCGTTGATGCCCGAGGTCCCCGCTGAAGCCCGAGGTTCCCGTTGATGCCCGAGGTCCCCGCTGATGCCCAGCCATGCCGTCCTGCCGGACCGACACGTTTCTTCTGCTGGTTATCGTCATGCTCAACACAGGTGAGAAGAACAAGCGCAAAGATAGCGTAAATGTAATATTTGCGCACGCACTAACATCATACAAAGTATCTTGCCTCGCCGCTCCTTACACTTGGTGAAACGGAAGTGTGCGTCGGGGTGGCATAACGGTTAGAGCATAAAGCTGATTTGCATTGTCTTGGTTTTCCCTTGTGTATAAGGTTTTCCTTACCAGTCTCCAAGGGTCGCTGGGAAAATAGTAGAAATTGGCCAAATGCCAATTTGACCTTATGTCCGTAGCCGACTCCCTTCAAACATTTGGACAATTTCTACTATTTTCCCAGCGACCCTTGGAGACTGGTAGAATCTAGCATGATGCCATCTATGTATAGACTATAGAGACATGCGTAATTACTGGTTAATTCGGTTAAAGTCAGAAATGAAATCTAATTTCATCATGATGAGCTACCTGTGTCAGCGAGGTTAACCCTATGTAACAACCACCGGCTCTTTCGGCATGCAGACCTGACGGAGGGTCGTTCTCAGCCGAATAGCGAGATGAATAAGAAACGATAGAAGAAGTAAATCAAACTCTGTCTACCCTTCATAATACTCGTGTTCAAACTGAAAAAAATAACTGTTGTCTAGAAAATGCATCATGTAAATAACATCACTTTATTGATACCATATAAAGATTACATCCATAATTGTATTATACCTTCATGGGAAAAGATATTACTGTTTCAGAAGAAGAAAAAGAAGACGATAGATCGTCATGACATCTGCTGTAATCTATCCAGGCTGTAGTGATCATATGTGAAACTATTATATATAACTAGCCCGTCGTAGGGAATCTAACAGGGTGCAGTAGGTTGTTGTTTACAGCAGATTTGGAGTCTACTTTCAGATGGTTTACTAAGAAACTCAGTGGACCTTCTGCAGCTTGTTTTCATTCACGAATACCAGAAACACAAACAATGATACAAATGCCGTGAATGATAGTCGTACACAAGCAGGGTTTTTTTTCGAGAATAAATGAAATTTTGGGGCAAAAATCTTACAAAATGCATCTTTAAAGTTGATCACTCGTCCCGTGACCGTACACAGGGTGGCGGCCTTCATCAGCACCATGAATAATTGAGGAAGTCGCGCAGTCGCGCTGCAGATCCGTCTTCATTTATTACTCACTCAGACCTGCAGCCGGTCTGACCAGGGCAAATAGAGTCCTGATATATAAACTGATTATTGCAGAACAAGATAACTGGGGTAGAGCTCAACAGCTTAATTGATGTTCTTAAAACTTCTGTCCCGGGCCTGAGGTGGGGGGGGGGGGCACGGCATCTTGCTGTTCGGAACCGTGACGGGATCCTCTAGTCTATGGAGCCAGATCGGCAGAAGTTTCACCTGGCTGAGGTGACCCGCAGGGCTCCGCTTAAAGCACAAGCAGCCGCCCAAAGCAGCCGCATGTTCCTAAACAATAGTCGAGTAATCATTAGAGTACGGCATGCTTTGACCTGCTAAAGTGTTAGGCTTGATTAGATTTAGAGCTAATCAACATTCATGTCAAACATCTTGTTTAAATCTGAGCTGACCTTACAATACCTATTATTTCAGATGACTCAACACTGAAAATAAAAAATGAATAAAATTATCTTAGCTCAAATATACTCAATGAACATTGAACAGTCAAGCTAATCTTCCACCGGTATTCCTCTGGATTACGTACTAATCCACTGAACTACGCGCGCTAATAATGATGTATTACTTGCGTTGTTTAGGGCACTGCAGACAAAGTATGGCGGAATCCACGCTGCCGACCCCACCGGCGGACTACAACAGACTGGAGAGGCCCATCAACGGTAACCGGACCCCTCTATCAGATGGTAGTGAACCGTCCCCAACCCTGGCTGGTGAAACCCTCCCCTCCGACAATAGCGAACCGCCCCCAACTGTGGTGTGGCTGGACCTCTCCATCCGGGAGGTTCGTGAGTTGGTGAGTACCCGGATGTGATGACATCATGGAATGGCAAAAAAAGAAGTCCACAAAAATGTTCCAATAACAAAAAGATAAACTATCTTGGTGAACGGTTCTTATGCGATTCCCAAAAAACATTACATAAATCATCGTTGCCGACGCTTTGATCTGTAAGATCCTGCAAGGGCCCTGTGTAATGGGGTGAAGTCTGCCATCTCTGACTGCCATGTTGTTTTGCCTGTTTACAGGGCGCGAAGAGCCAAACACTGACGACCCTGGTGGACTTACAGCTGGTAAGGTCACGTGTTAGTTCTCTCACGTCACGGCGATCAAGCAGCTACTAAGTTAGACAATAGATCGTGAATTTGACGAATCCATCAATGACCTGTAGGTTAACAGGCATGTGGTAACTATGTACCCTCCGATGCAGACTCCTCCCGGCTGTTTTCATTTTTAAAGTTACAGTTTTACTATTTCATTTTTTTTTCTTGTTGCTGGCGGCCAGTAACAATGATTGTATAAAAACAGTGGCGTCGTGTGGCGCAATCGGTAAGGTGTTTCGCCCACAACCGAGAGGTTGCGGGTTCGAACCCACCGATTTGCCCCGATGTTGTGCCCTTGGGAAAGGCACTTAACACAACTTTCCTCACTTCACTCAAGTGTAAATGAGTACCTAGCCTCGGTTAGGGACGTCCCTCGGATAGGACGTTAAATGGAGGTCCCGTGTTTGAGGAGAGCCACACCTCGAGCACGTTAAAGATCCCACCACACTTATCGAAAAGAGTAGGGGTTCTTCCCGGTGTGAGTGGTTCATATTCATACAGTTCAATGGCCGCACCTGGGGCAATTGTCGTATTGAGGTCACCTTGGCGCCAAAATGGCAGCCTACAGACCCTTGCGATTCAGCCCCGTCGGGTAGTAGTCGGTCAACCCAATAACGCCCCCTCAGTGCTGTTCGACAGCGTCCTGTCAAGTAATAACTGACAGCCCAGCTGCTAAGCTGAGGACTGGGGCTATGCATAGAAAAACAAAAACAAAACAGTAACTTGGAAAAGAAAACAGGCGGGAGGAGTCTGCATCGGAGGGTAGTAACTATGCGTAAAGTACGCAGTCTGGATTTGGTAAAAACCTGCTAAAAGATGGCAAGATAGAAAATGTATGACCTTATTTAGCCGAAAAGAAACCTCAGAAGTGAGTCAGGTGACTAAACGGCATTAATGAACCTGATTCTGTGATGCAATCCATAAAGTGATAACGTTTGTTCCTTTTCCCATAATGCCCAGCGGTGGATTGATGACAGACTGATGACGTCAGTGTCCAGTAAAAGTTCCCGGATCTTGCCGAAGAACCTACTGTGGTCACCTGACCTCTACCTACTCAACGTGTAAGTTACTATTAAAAATTCATTTCAAAAGTGATAACATTACCTATCAATTGATCAATAACTTTTATTCATCCTGGAAGTGCCCTGTCGGTCTTAGCCGTTCTTCCCAGAGGTCCAGTTCGGAGGGGGGGGGGGAGATTTATAGACATATAGTATGAGCCCATTCACGGTACCACCTACGCATGCGACCTGTGCAGTTATGCGAATGGGCTTATATAAGACCATATCATCAGCAGCTGGGAATCATTGCTAAATACATAACTGCATATCAAAATCAATTATGACATTTAGACCATGTACACTGATCCTAGGTACCATGTATGACATGTGGGACGTTTGACTATGCAATGATCTCCCGGGGATCCCACATGCGGCTGATGCCCCCCTCCCACTCTACAAGCGTGTGACCTTGGGTGAAATACCTTTGACACTGTGAGCGGGAATGAAAGCTTCTTTCGCTGCCAGAAGTCCGCAACTCCCGACTCTGAGTAATCTCCGACGGCAAACAGACGCGTCTGACCGGTCCCGCGTCAACCAAGAACTCCAAACCCCGAGCCTCACAAGTTGTTAACTTTTTGAGAGCCAGTGATTACGTCATTCCCTGCGCCATCACCTTTGACCTTTCATAAAGAAGCAAGCATCTGCCAGTATTGCGTATCTGTTCGTCAGAATGTTTTTAACCTGTTTGCTACAAAATGTTTCTGACTTCTTACAAAAAGTGAACTCAAGTAAGTGATCGACCATAGCGCCACATTGCGGCGGCAGTTGGTACTGCAGGATCCAACATGATGTCATTACAAGGCCTTTCTGTATGTGGCTAATGAGGCGCGGTACGAAACTATACCATTCACCCACGGTTAACTCAACTCACAGTCGCATTAACATACATGGCATGATCATATAGGAAAAGTGCATAAAAATGGTTCAATCGGGGAATTACATTTTTTAGAAAGTTTAAATTCATTTCAAGAATAAGCCTGTACATAGGGCCTATAGCCTGTACATAGGGCCAGATAGATGTATACAAAAACAAGCTTACTTAAACACCACAAAGCACCATGTAGACTTTCAGTGGCTCCTTTTCTCACCGTTTACTGAACCGTCTTTCCCAGTAACGACGAGAAGAACCCAGACGGCCGGCTGGAGGTCTGTGACCAAGTGCGTCTCCATGACAACGGCACGGTCGTCTGCAGGGGACAAACCATTCTGTTGTCGGGGTGTCAGGTCGACGTCTTTGCTTTCCCGTTCGACAGCCAGAGCTGCCCCCTGTGAGTTGGTGTCTTCTGTTTTCACTCCTTTTCCCCCCAGTCAAGCTTTCTAGATTCCATCTGTTGTTGCTTTTTCCAGTTCAATCCCCCCAGTCTTTGTAAACGTTGATCCGCATCTAATTTTTATCATATTCTTGTCACGTTTAAGCGTTGTCTTGTCATTTTTGTATCAAGCCGAAGTTTTTCACTCTTGTTTCATGTTGCAGGCGTTTCGGGTCCTGGTTGTACGGCTGGGACGAACTTCGGTGGGAGAACTTGTCCTTCACCGCAGAAATGCAAAAAGAGGACGACTGGGATCTTTGGGGCTTTCCTGTCAAACAGGTGAGACTGCCTGTTCAGATTAGGTTACCCGCCTAACAGGCACGGTCTGAGTCAGAACAACCTGCGTTGTACCTAGCTATAGCTATGAACAGTTGACGATGTTCTGAGTGCATTGAAATTGTAGGCTTCAAGCAGATATTGCGACGAACGATGGTGCTACATTTCTGATTGCCGATCAAGTTGTTGGGATGGTTACGTGTCCAAAAACTCGGCAGTCAGAAAGTTATGGTTTTTCACCCCAACATCTGCTTGGAGATGTGCGCATGGGTACATGGTGCCGTGCGCATGGTTACATGGTGCCGTGTGCATGGGTACATGGTGCCGTGTGCATGGGTACATGGTGCCGTGCGCATAGGTACCTGGTGCCGTGTGCATAGGTGCACGGTGCCGTGTGCATGGGTACACGGTGCCGTGTGCATAGGTACACGGTGCCGTGTGCATGGGTACATGGTGCCGTGTGCATAGGCACATGGTGCCGTGTGCATGGGTACATGGTGCCGTGAGCAATGAGTCATTTTTTTAATGAAAAATATACTAAATCTTTACTGTTTCCGTTTGACAGGAGAGGGTGACTCAAATCGAATGGAGAGAGCCACACAGCGAACTGACAGTCTGGCTGCTGCTTCGACGGAAACCTTTCTTCAAGGTGATGTATTTTATATAGGTGGGTGGGTGCCGAAACTGCCGCTTCGTGTCTAATGTCAGATGTTTCCGCAGGTTGTGGAGCTGATCCTGCCGTGCGCGCTGCTGCAGGTCCTGGCGTTTATCGGCATGCTGCTGCCCTCAGCCATGCCCGTGCGCGTTCAGTACAACGTCACCATCTTCCTGGTGCTCATCCTCTTCCTCTACTCCGTGGAGGCGGAGCTCCCTGGAAACACCGCCCACGTGCCGCTAATCGGTGAGTTATCTATTGTGCACCATGCATCACGTGATCCACTAGGTAACACCGCCCACGTGCCGCTAATCGGTGAGTTATCTACTGTGCACCATGCATCACGTGATCCACTAGGTAACACCGCCCACGTGCCGCTAATCGGTGAGTTATCTACTGTACACCATGCATCACGTGATCCCCTAGGTAACACCGCCCACGTGCCGCTAATCGGTGAGTTATCTACTGTACACCATGCATCACGTGATCCCCTAGGTAACACCGCCCACGTGCCGCTAATCGGTGAGTTATCTACTGTGCACCATGCATCACGTGATCCACTAGGTAACACCGTGCACGTGCCGCTAATCGGTGAGTTATCTACCATGCACCATGCATCACGTGAACCACTAGGTAACACCGCGCACGTGCCGGTAATCGGTGAGTTATCTACTGTGCACCATGCATCACGTGATCCCCTAGGTAACACCGCGCACGTGCCGCTAATCGGTGAGTTATCTACTGTGCACCATGCATCACGTGATCCACTAGGTAACACCGCGCACGTGCCGCTAATCGGTGAGTTATCTACTGTGCACCATGCATCACGTGATCCACTAGGTAACACCGCGCACGTGCCGCTAATCGGTGAGTTATCTACTGTGCACCATGCATCACGTGATCAACCTGGTAACACCGCCCACGTGCAGTTAATCGGTGAGTTATCTACTGTGCACCATGCATCACGTGATCCCCTAGGTAACACCGTGCACGTGCCGCTAATCGGTGAGTTATCTACTTTGCACCATGCATCACGTGATCCACTAGGTAACACCGCCCACGTGCCGCTAATCGGTGAGTTATCTACTGTGCACCATGCATCACGTGATCCACTAGGTAACACCGTGCACGTGCCGCTAATCGGTGAGTTATCTACTGTGCACCATGCATCACGTGATCCACTAGGTAACACCGTGCACGTGCCGCTAATCGGTGAGTTGAGTTATCTACTGTGCACCATGCATCACGTGATCCACTAGGTAACACCGTGCACGTGCCGCTAATCGGTGAGTTATCTACTGTGCACCATGCATCACGTGATCCACTAGGTAACACCTTGCACGTGCCGCTAATCGGTGAGTTGAGTTATCTACTGTGCACCATGCATCACGTGATCCACTAGGTAACACCGCCAACGTGCCGCTAATCGGTGAGTTATCTACTGTGCACCATGCATCACGTGATCCACTAGGTAACACCGCGCACGTGCCGCTAATCGGTGAGTTATCGACTGTGCACCATGCATCACGTGATCCCCTAGGTAACACCGCCCACGTGCCGCTAATCGGTGAGTTATCTACTGTGCACCATGCATCACGTGATCCACTAGGTAACACCGTGCACGTGCCGCTAATCGGTGAGTTATCGACTGTGCACCATGCATCACGTGATCCCCTAGGTAACACCGCCCACGTGCCGCTAATCGGTGAGTTATCTACTGTGCACCATGCATCACGTGATCCACTAGGTAACACCGCCCACGTGCCGCTAATCGGTGAGTTATCTACTGTGCACCATGCATCACGTGATCCACTAGGTAACACCGCGCACGTGCCGCTAATCGGTGAGTTATCTACTGTGCACCATGCATCACGTGATCCACTAGGTAACACCGTGCACGTGCCGCTAATCGGTGAGTTATCTACTGTGCACCATGCATCACGTGATCCCCTAGGTAACACCGCCTACTTGCCGCTAATCGGTGAGTTATCTACCATGCATCATGCATCATGTGATTCACTAGGTAACACCGTGCACGTGCCGCTAATCGGTGAGTTATCTACTGTGTTGGTATTTATCCGCTTTGCTTTCTACCGTACACCCTGCATCACGTGATGTATCCTTCTAGCTGGAGGAGGCTGGGATATAGCTGAGGATTAGCTAAGAAAGAGGCCGTCGTGGTCATCCAGGAAAAGTATGGATCACCTAACGCCACTCGTCCCATTCCTCCCAGTGTTTGTTCTTCGGCTCAAGAAGGTTATAGTCACGTGACTTTTTTTCCCGCCCCAGACATCTGGTTCCACAACGCAATGGGGCTGGTGGGTCTCTCCATCCTGTTCACCGTGCTGGTGTTGCGGGTTCACCACCGCCCGCCCAGCGCCCCAGTCCCGGCCCTGGTGCGCCGCCTGCTGCTGGGCAAGGGTACTGCAGCCCCGGCGGAGGCGGGAGCGGGGGACCAACCCGACACGGTAGAATTTTTATTGCAGGGGTCAAAGGGTTTGACTTTCAACGTTTCACAAACCAATTCTTCCGCGACAGGGGTCCGTTTCGAGGGTTGAGTTTTAATTTCTCATAATCTGCTATGCCTACTGCCTACCTGCCTACGTGCTCAGGCCAGAAACTGGCCCCTTGCTTTCCAGGAGGATCCTCCATGTAGTCCTGTCCATGTAGTCATGGAGGATCCTCCATGTAGTATTTCTGCTATGAAATGATAGTAAGTATCAATATGGCTAAATAGCGTAAGAATTAATTTGTGTGAAATTTTGTCTGCATCTCCAGGACAACGGGACCCTGACCACGCCCACCCCGCGAGCCAAGCTGTACCACAGCCCCGTACTCATCAGGCGTAATGCGCATGCGCGATCGCTCCATGACGTCAGCGAGGAGCCGCCGTGCTCTGTGCACATCTCCCCGCCCAAAGGTGTGACGTCATATTCAAGCAGTATTCTTCCGATTTTCTACTTTGCAGGCTAGATAAACAATATTGTTTTGCTACACAAACAAACTAATCATACTGTCTAAGCTGTTTGCTGACCATTTTCATTCTGCTGCATCGCTCAATACACAATTTTGCCTCATCTTGAAATACATTGGTTCTGACCAATCTAGCTTCGATACATTTCAATATCAGTGACAGTTACTTAATTGCATCGCTGAAGGTTGGTCTTGCTTCATGTCTGAGTCGTCACAGTGTTTTGCCACATTGTGGTGTATGCCATCATTGGTACATGGGTCGAGCTGACGCGTTTTTTTCTCTTTGCCCCGTGCCCCAGACGTGAGCGGGACCGCCCCGTGCTTCGAGAAGTTTGACGAGCTGTCGGATAAGTTTGACGACATCTTACAGCGACTGGACCCCGAAGAGGACGTCGAGCCGCCTGAATGGACAACCGTGGGTATAAACAAACAAATACACCCACACACACAGAAAGAGAGAGAAATCAAACAACAGACACACATACAGATAGAGAGAGAGAAGCACACACCAAACATACTTCTTACGGCAGCTGAAGCCCGATCCTGAGGACGCGAAGTCTCCTGAATTGACAACTGCGGGACCGTGAAACAAAGAAAAGGTCCCGAAATTGATCGAAACGGAAAATGAATTAGGCTTAGTCAGCAGGCCTTGAGAATTCTTTCCTGTGCTTAATATCAACTGACCGAAGCCTCACGGCAAAATCTCCTCCCCATCCTCCAGGTTGCCATGGTGATGGACCGCATATTCGTCATCCTTTGGCTGATTGGTGCGCTGACGAGTGACGTCATCATCCTCGTGTTTTTCGGGCGGAACATGGAGGCCGAAGAACAGGCGATCCTGGCCATTCGGGACTAAGTCCGTGGACACAGAGGCGTAAAACAGAAACTTTGTCGTCCGAAAATATAACTAAAGACGCATCTGAGGGCCAGGGACAGAACTTAGGCTGCACCAAGTAATTTTTATGGATGACGTCCGCGCGCGCATTGATTTTGGTCTGTTCCCAGGAAAAAAACACAAGAAATTCCGCTGCCTGTAACTATGACCAAAGAGTTCCTTTTTAATATACTATGTTTCTGCAGGCCTGCAAAATCAATAGGATATGGAAAGAAACAGGACAGGACAACAACTGCTGTTCAACTTCAACTGATTTATTCAAATTGTTGCTGTTTTCCTGATGAATAAAAGAATTGTTAGTTGTTACACTGTGTTATCTCATTCAATTGTGTCCTAACATGCGTCGTCGACTATCATATTTCAAATCTAGGCATCTTGTTTTTTTCGGCCCTTCTTGTTTTTTTTTTCGCGCTCTCGCATCAGATCTAGGGTCTCCAAAGGACGTCATCCATAAAAATTACTTGGTGCAGCCTTAGAATATTTAACCACAATAGTGCTATTTCTAGTCGCACCCTAGCTTGTATCTAGGGAATGACGACATGATGACGTGAATTGAAATATATAAAAGTTACTCAGTCATCAATACAATCATAGGTATGAACGAAAATCCGTCTAACATTGTTAATGAATAGTTGTTGCCATGATTGTACCTCGGACGGCTGTGAAGTAATAATGAGACATTCATTAATTCACATCTAGACTTTACGCACACCGAACACTTGACTTCATAATTCAAAAGCAATGGAAATTTTGCACACGGATGGCGCTGCCATCAGTCATTTGTGTTAGGCGCTGTCAAATTCGACGTGAAGATTTTCGTTGTTGTAGGATTTTCACCGTGGCGACGACAGAACCGTCCGTCAACATTGACTTACGACAACCTTATGCGTCACAGGACGGCCGAATTTCGTTCAGCACAGTACATCCGTGGCTGTTTTGACGCACTCCCTTTAGTTGTTGTCTGAGTACAACAAATATTTCTACTTAGAAGTAGTCGCAATACCCACCCTTCAATTAAAGACATCAAGCGTTTCTATACCTCTGCGGTAGCAATCACTCAGTTTATTCACTTAACGTATTTTCTGCACCATTTTATTACACAATGTTAGTAGCATTTCTTTTCGTAGCCACAAATCAAAATAAACCCGTACATTGATACACACCACATTTTCAGCAAAACTGATTGTACAAAAGTCACCAATGTACCATTTCCGCTATACATTATTTCATCATTGTCATGATAAATCGGGACATTGAAGCCAACTTCATAGATATATTTGAAAACATCGCCGGAAGACAAAGTTTCCTTTTTGATTAGATACCAAAGCAGAGGATCAGATACATACGAGGTCCCTGAGACTTTAAGACACACGCCACCAAGAAGCAGTCCACCGAATATTACCCACTTACCATACATAAACAAGCAAGTAAGCAGCGTACATTTACTCTTTTCTTTCCAACACAAAATATTGTTCATACGGTCATGATTAGTGTTTAGCATCAGTCTAAAATATGTTCATATCTAGTATTGCAATTTTTCCTTTAAAATTATTGATCCCTCAGTTCGCATATTATTCAGGTTAAAAACTATGGTTAAAACTTGGTTCATACAGATATACACAACAACTTAACCTGAAGTAAAAATTGCAATTTAGGAAAGGAAATTTTGAAATATATTATATTGCTTGATTGTTATAAACATCATTAGATAAAACGTCTGTTAAAATACTGTTAGAGCAGTACATTAATATACTTTCTTTAATTAATTTTCTTTTCACTAACTTGGTCATTTTGAGGTGGAGCTGATTTCCCCTCTTCTCTGTGAGTTAATTCATTTAGTTCAGGCTGACAAACTCCATTTCCTGTGAGATTCAGTCCGACATTACTCCCTACTCTATCAGATCTAGTCTGACATAATGCTCTTTTCAGTCAAAGTTTCCTTCAATTCGGGGAAAACTCCAACTTCCTCCACAGTTGCAGGAATCTGCAAAAAAAAAGTAAAAAAAAAGAAAATTAAAACCTACGATGTAAACAATGAACTAGTGCACTGCAGCAAATAATCACAGCAGAAATTTGAATAAAATCATTGATGTCGATTAATGATTACCAAAGAATCACAGAGGGCGAAACACTTGCTGCATCTTTCCCCTAAACAACAAGCTTGTAAGCAACACACAACAGTAAACAACAAACAGGCACTGCACGAAATGGCCTCGTATCCCGGCGAATACGTACAGGGATTCCTCCGGAAATATTCCATATCCCGGTGCGGATTTAGCGTATCCGTTAAAACTAACGGAAAAGCTAAATCCGCACCGGGATATGGAATATTTCCGGAGGAATCCCTGTACGTATACGCCGGGATACGAGGCCATTTCGTGCAGTGAGGTGAGACAGCAGGCAGGGTGTTGTCCTGGTAACGGTAAACAACTCGTCGAATCACCGTCGCAAACAATCGGGGAAGTGTGGAAAGTTTTACCAGGACAGAGCTTCAACAGAGGGGGAGCCCGCACATTCACTGTTTTCTGTCGATGAAATTTTGAGAAAGTGAGGATTTCAACTAAAGAAACAATTTGTGGAAAAACATCATTTTTCACGCATTCTTGATATCGCAAGTGCAGCAAATGTTTCGACCTAACGTGAGATGTCACCAGGTAGAAACTAGCATTCTTGTTTTGGTTTTCGTTTGTTTGCTTGTTTCAGTAAATCCAGAAAATTTTGGCTTTAAAATTTAGAAAGGAGACTGTTCTGGGTTAGATTAAGTTCCAACCAATAACAGTGAAACTACCACAGACTGATGCTACCTGGGAACATCCTGCTCGTTAACTGATTGATTTTCATGATTACTGATCACTCTACCGATGGTTAAGTTGATTAGTTGATTGGATGACTTAATTCTTGCAAATGTCGGCCTTGGCGAACAGTTCCACCAGTTCACCGTAAACAGTTGCGTCCTCGATAGTCACTGGGATCTGAAGGAAGTTAGAGATTATAAATCAATTAATTTATCAATCAATTAATTAATGAGGACCTTTATTGTACACATACCCACTTGGTTAAGTACAGGTCACAACAAAAGGATAGTTCACAGATACACGCACATCGTCAAGTTGCTACAATTTACAAGGATTATAAGTGCATTCAACTTCTCCTCACTTCTTTGTAAGGTCACACCAATTTAATTTCTTGGTTAACAGATTTTTTTCCTGTTCACACCCTGAAACTGTGTGCACCAAAGCAAAAACTTTCCTCTGAGATTCTGTTTTCATGTCGATTTTGGAATTCAACAGTTTTTCAAAAAATCTGTTAACCAAGAAATTAAATTGGTGTGGCCAAATGGTAAAAATGTAAGAGCAGATATGTTTCATAATCAAAGGTTTTATAAAAATCATCAGAAATATGAATCTTTCTGTGTCACTTAGGTGAATGAAGTAAGGAAACAGCAGATGTTTCATAATGAAGGGTTTAATAAAATAAAATGTGAATTTGTTTGTGTCACATAGGTGAATGAAGTAAGGAAACACAAGTTGTATCAGTACAAAAAAAGTCAGCTCTCTCTTTGTTGTGCAAGCGTATCTGAGATAATTTAAAATACCATGAATGATTTCATCAGGCTGGTAAATGACACTGAATAACAAAGTCCTTTATCTATTATTGCATTTGGGACCGCATTCTTCACAAGGCAGCAGATACACCCTGAGCTGCAGTGCAAAGTAGAAGCAGTCACTATAATTGCTATGAGGAAAGTGGCAGACGGTCACCAAAATGTCGGGTGTTGTAAATTTCTGATTGTGAAAAAAGTACTCTGCTATCAAATGTTAAATAAGCGAGTCGACATTTTAGTCCATGGGCCAGACCTCAAAATTTTACCTATCAGTACCACCCGAGGTGGCAAATTTTACTGATGATTTTCAAAAAGTAGGGTATCTGAGGTATATACTTTGACATGATAACCGTCGCAGGGTGGTAGCTTTGACCCGGCTGTCTACCCTTGAACCTTGACTGCAAATTATTCTGATAGACTTTGTTCCATACATTGAAATGGCCAGGAGAGACCACAGGAGCCAACGCCATGATAAAAAGTACCCTCTGGTAAACGATTGATGAACTGCAGCATACAGAAGATTCTTTACAAAAGAGTTAATTAACTGTAACAAAAAAATTCAAAACAAAAGTCATACTGGTGCTAGGCAACAACACCAAGAAAGGAATTCTTCTACAAACTCTTAGAAAAAAAACCTTATTTATGTGAAAATGCAAGATGCAAGCATAGAATGCAAAATGCTGAAGACAGTTATCATAATCAAATACCTAAATTCTGCACTTAGTAAAAAAAGCCAGAGGAGAGAGATGCAGGTTTTCTTTTCTTTACCTTATATGGTTTGCCATTGATCATCTTAGCGATGCTGGCTCTCGCGATCTTCCCGGAGCGCGTCTTGGGAAGTCTCTTCACGGCAATGGCTTTCTTAAAGGCAGCCACGGGGCCCACCGTCTTCCTCACCAAGGCAACCACCTCCTCAAGAACAGTGTCTTCTGGTTTGGTCACACCTGGAGGAGGAGAGTTTAAATTAAGACAAGAGAAAAGTAGGGAGCCCAAACTTATCCCACTTCTTCCTGAGTACAAGAGCTACATGTATCTGTAGGGAGCCCAAACTTATCCCACTTCTTCCTGAGTACAAGAGCTACATGTATCTGTAGGGAGCCCAAACTTATCCCACTTCTTCCTGAGTACAAGAGCTACATGTATCTGTAGGGAGCCCAAACTTATCCCACTTCTTCCAGAGTACAAGAGCTACATGTATCTGTAGGGAGCCCAAACTTATCCCACTTCTTCCAGAGTACAAGAGCTACATGTATCTGTAGGGAGCCCAAACTTATCCCACTTCTTCCTGAGTACAAGAGCTACATGTATCTGTAGGGAGCCCAAACTTATCCCACTTCTTCCAGAGTACAAGAGCTACATGTATCTGTAGGGAGCCCAAACTTATCCCACTTCTTCCAGAGTACAAGAGCTACATGTATCTGTAGGGAGCCCAAACTTATCCCACTTCTTCCAGAGTACAAGAGCTACATGTATCTGTAGGGAGCCCAAACTTATCCCACTTCTTCCAGAGTACAAGAGCTACATGCATCTGTAGGGAGCCCAAACTTATCCCACTTCTTCCAGAGTACAAGAGCTACATGTATCTGTAGGGAGCCCAAACTTATCCCACTTCTTCCAGAGTACAAGAGCTACATGTATCTGTAGGGAGCCCAAACTTATCCCACTTCTTCCAGAGTACAAGAGCTACATGTATCTGTAGGGAGCCCAAACTTATCCCACTTCTTCCAGAGTACAAGAGCTACATGTATCTGTAGGGAGCCCAAACTTATCCCACTTCTTCCCCAGTACAAGAGCTACATGTATCTGTAGGGAGCCCAAACTTATCCCACTTCTTCCCCAGTACAAGGGCTACATGTATCTGTAGGGAGCCCAAACTTATCCCACTTCTTCCCCAGTACAATAGCTACATGTATCTGTAGGGAGCCCAAACTTATCCCACTTCTTCCCCAGTACAAGGGCTACATGTATCTGTAGGGAGCCCAAACTTATCCCACTTCTTCCAGAGTACAAGAGCTACATGTATCTGTAGGGAGCCCAAACTTATCCCACTTCTTCCAGAGTACAAGAGCTACATGTATCTGTAGGGAGCCCAAACTTATCCCACTTCTTCCCCAGTACAAGGGCTACATGTATCTGTAGGGAGCCCAAACTTATCCCACTTCTTCCCCAGTACAATAGCTACATGTATCTGTAGGAAGTCCAAACTTATCCCACTTCTTCCCCAGTACAAGAGCTACATGTATCTGTAGGGAGCCCAAACTTATCCCACTTCTTCCAGAGTACAAGAGCTACATGTATCTGTAGGGAGCCCAAACTTATCCCACTTCTTCCAGAGTACAAGAGCTACATGTATCTGTAGGGAGCCCAAACTTATCCCACTTTTTCCAGAGTACAAGAGCTACATGTATCTGTAGGGAGCCCAAACTTATCCCACTTCTTCCTGAGTACAAGAGCTACATGTATCTGTAGGGAGCCCAAACTTATCCCACTTCTTCCAGAGTACAAGAGCTACATGTATCTGAAGGGAGCCCAAACTTATCCCACTTCTTCCAGAGTACAAGAGCTACATGTATCTGTAGGGAGCCCAAACTTATCCCACTTCTTCCAGAGTACAAGAGCTACATGTATCTGTAGGGAGCCCAAACTTATCCCACTTCTTCCTGAGTACAAGAGCTACATGTATCTGTAGGGAGCCCAAACTTATCCCACTTCTTCCAGAGTACAAGAGCTACATGTATCTGAAGGGAGCCCAAACTTATCCCACTTCTTCCTGAGTACAAGAGCTACATGTAACTGTAGGGAGCCCAAACTTATCCCACTTCTTCCTGAGTACAAGAGCTACATGTATCTGTAGGGAGCCCGAACTTATCCCACTTCTTCCCCAGTACAAGGGCTACATGTATCTGTAGGGAGCCCAAACTTATCCCACTTCTTCCAGAGTACAAGAGCTACATGTATCTGTAGGGAGCCCAAACTTATCCCACTTCTTCCTGAGTACAAGAGCTACATGTATCTGTAGGGAGCCCAAACTTATCCCACTTCTTCCGGAGTACAAGAGCTACATGTATCTGTAGGGAGCCCAAACTTATCCCACTTCTTCCTGAGTACAAGGGCTACATGTATCTGTAGGGAGCCCAAACTTATCCCACTTCTTCCAGAGTACAAGAGCTACATGTATCTGTAGGGAGCCCAAACTTATCCCACTTCTTCCAGAGTACAAGAGCTACATGTATCTGTAGGGAGCCCAAACTTATCCCACTTCTTCCTGAGTACAAGAGCTACATGTAACTGTAGGGAGCCCAAACTTATCCCACTTCTTCCTGAGTACAAGAGCTACATGTATCTGTAGGGAGCCCGAACTTATCCCACTTCTTCCCCAGTACAAGGGCTACATGTATCTGTAGGGAGCCCAAACTTATCCCACTTCTTCCGGAGTACAAGAGCTACATGTAACTGTAGGGAGCCCAAACTTATCCCACTTCTTCCCCAGTACAAGGGCTACATGTATCTGTAGGGAGCCCAAACTTATCCCACTTCTTCCTGACTACAAGAGCTACATGTATCTGTAGGGAGCCCAAACTTATCCCACTTCTTCCCCAGTACAAGAGCTACATGTATCTGTAGGGAGCCCAAACTTATCCCACTTCTTCCAGAGTACAAGAGCTACATGTATCTACCCCCAAAAATCTGCACCATAACAAGAACACAGACACACACGGAGACACACGACCATCCCACAAACATAACCTTCATTTTACATGGAGGTAATACAAACTACATCTTTGTCACACAGGACACAAAACAAATGAGGAAGTTTTAATGGTCTGTTGATGAAGGTTATACATCCTGAGGGTAAGATACACCAAAAATTGTTACTCAAGCAACTGGATAGAATTTTGAAAATCTTATCCAGTTGCTTGAGTAACTATTTTTGGCGTGTGTTAATGGTCAGGTTACCTGACTTGAGGACACAGAGTCCAAGAGGTAGGGTCTTAAGGTTCAGGTTAAGGTAAAAGACTGTTACCTGACTTGAGGACACAGAGCCCGAGGGGCACATGACCCTTGAGAGAGTCCTCCAGCCCCACCACAGCGCAGTCTGCCAGGTCAGGGTGCTCCAAGATGGCCTGGGCAATCGACAAGATAGACTGACTTTTATTACCTTCTTCCTAAAACCCTAAGATGACAATCAAACTTTCACTATACTACCTCCTTCCTAAAAACATAAGACAACAGTCAACCATCACCTATCTTCTTCCTGAAACTCAAGTTAACTGTTACAGTGAAACTTTCACCTCTTCCAAGGACCCTGAGGACAGGCGATGCCCGGCCACGTTGATGACATCATCAGCACGTGACATCACAGCAATGTATCCCTTCTCATCGCGAATCCCAGCATCCATGGTGTCGTAGAAGCCCTGAAATGTGACACAAAAAGGGCCCTTTAGCGACAGGAAAACTTGATAATGTAAAACTACTTTTACAGCCGGGACTTAACTTTGCGGTAGACAAGGGAATGAGGTTTTAGAGCTTTAAGTCATGGTTGAATCCTGCAATTATCATACATTGGAAATGCAAATTTACAACATTTCAAGGTAACAGTAATTAACAGTAATTAACAGTAATTAACAGTAATTAACAGTAATTAATAGTTATCAAGAGAAGATAACAATGAATACTGTGTAGATGTCAAAGCAGAATGTAAAACAAGTTGATATAACGACTTACATACAGTCAATATTGAAGCATTGGAGTAAGTCTTATAGAAATGTCTTGATCACTACTTAAAGAAGATGTTGTTCCAGACTTACTGGGAATCTTGAGAAGTAGAGCTCCTCAAAGAAGCTGTCGTGCTCCCACAGGGTGGAGAAGGACCCCGGGGGTAGGGGCAGCCTGGGGGGGAGGGGGCAACGGCAAGAGGAGGAAACTCCTTTCATCATCGTTTATCTAACTATTTAGTCGACTATTTCCTGTCAATTTTATCCACGGCTACCCAACTCAATGATTAACACTGTGTCAAAAAGAATATTAGATAATACAAGTGGCATATGTACAGTCAAACACATTTCATTAACATCGTTAGATAAATCAAATAGGCTCAACTTTCTTGTTGTTGGTTCTCTGATACATGTATAAAGAACATTATTGCTAAATCGTATTATCAAGTTGGACAGCAGAGCCAGAAGCGATCATAAGTCTACGTATATGTTGTAAAGGAGAAAAGACAGTCGAAAATTTGAGTAAGTCCAATTTTTGTGTTGGAAATTACAGTTAAAACTTGCCCCAGAAGAAACAACTGTCAGTGCTCAGTTTTTATCTTGACCACTTGCGTAACAGCTGGATAACCAAACTGCATTCTAACATGTATATCTAACATTTACATTCCCATCAAACTGTATCCTGGATAACAACAGGTATGTAAGGACTCAAGTTAGTCATCTTTCAGCTACCGGAAAAAATTATCATTTCTAGTGGCTTGAATTAATAATCAATATCATTTTCAGTGGCTAGAATCAATGATCAAATAAAATCTTCCACAAAATTGCAATTATTGTACTTTTGAGATGAAATCAAATAATTACATATCCATTATTACATCAATAAATGTATTGGACAAATGAATAAATACACCAGGCTGATGAAACTACTTATGAACGAAGGCTGCTCACTTGACGACGATCTGCCCCAGGTCTCCCGCGTCTGCCTCGGTCGTTTCCTCCTGCGGCACTCCCTCTGGTGAAAACAAGCAGAGGTGCGGAGGTCCGCGTTAGAGGAGAGCCACACCTTCTCTAGATCACCTCATCTCATCCATCCCTTATTCTAACTATAATAACCGTGGGGGCACCACAGAAGATCAACCAGTTTTCTCCACCCTTCTCGGTTTTCTGTATTTCTTACTGTTTCACTCAGTGTCATGCCTGTCCATTCTCTGACATAATCCTCCCATCTTTTCTGTTGTCTACCTCTCTTCGATTCTCCCTCAATGGTTCATTGCATGATAGATTTGCCTATTCCCAATGACTGTGACACGTGCCAAAACCTTAGGCACTCTAAGAACCCACTACACAATATCAGAGAAGGTTTGAGTCCGTAAAGCCTGGTCTTACCCAGCTTGTTCAGAAGGTATAAAACTCATCTGTTTAGCGGTTATGTAAGCGAACAAACAGAGCACAATCATACCTTCTCCAGTCTGTTCATTCAGCACTCTCACTGAAATGCAAGATGAAAACATTTCAAGAAGCTAATACCTATTTGCATCCACATGCATCACTACTATCTAAATATATCTCCCAAGCATCTTAAATATCTAAAAAGTAACTTTTTTCTTTACTTTCTGTGCTTACACCTGAACAAAACCACCCCTGTAGTTCCAGAACAAGCTGCCGGGGGGCTCAAACCTATGCCACTTCTTACCGTGCAGAAGAGCTATCTACCTCTTCAATTTAGAGACCTTACCATTTTCAGATCAAAAGATACAAAACAGAAGTTCCACTGCAGTACCATAACAAGCTGCCAGGGGGTCCAAAATTTCATCATTTCAATGTCTCATCAAGACCTAACCCTCCCTAACACCCATGTCCTTCTCTAACCCTTAACCCCTCCTTAACACCCATCCCATAACCTAATCCTTACCCTCACCCAAACATTTCGTAACCCTTATCCTTGCCCAACCCTTACCCCCTCTTTAACAACCGTTCCCTAACCTAACCCTTCCCGTCCCAGTCAGGCACAGGGTTCCCAGGGACAGTACACAAGCTATAAATCTGCACTACTGTACACAGGTCTACAACCACTGTCACAACGGGGCCTCGAGCTGTGCAGGAAGTTTGCAAGGAAACTTGATCCCAAGCTGCTCCCTCAGAGGATGGGACAGTGTCACGGTAAAGATACAAGGAACTCTCACAAACTCAGAACTTTGAAATGCAGAACTAATAGGTACAGGGACTCGCCGGTACCGTACCTTGTGAAAGTACTAAATGACGGCCTGTTATAGATTATTCATTGCATTTTGAATGAAAAATGAAAGCGTTTACTGTGTTACAGTTCGTCCAATAGGCCAGTAGTTGACAACGCTTCATTTAAGGTGTGATCATGTAATTTTAACAGTTTTAGAAGTTTTTAATGGCGTGTAGTCTGTAAGAAAAGACGCAATTCAGCCTGGGGCTGCAATGTTCTTTTAAATGTCAATAAACCATTCATTCATTCATTCATTCAAACTAACCCTAACACCCCCTCCCTAACCCTTACCAAACCCCTACCCCACCTTTACCCCTGCCTTACCATCCCAGCCAGGCACAGGTTTGCCGGAGACCCCGGGGGTGGGGTAACCCTCGTCCCCCAGACCCATGTGGCTGGCCGTGATGGCTGAACCCGTCTCTGGAAAAAAGATTTACACAGAGTTCAGTCATGAAAGAGAAGACATTAGGAAACAAAACAACTGTCCTGACACATGTTAAGATGTCATTTCGGTAAAATTGCTTTCTACATGTATCATTACATTCATTGACCCCTAGCCCCTGACACAGCCCTGACCTGTCTGCCACCAGTGGTACAGTACAGCCACCCCATCACCTCCCGTGTCCAGTGCTGACCTCTAACCCCTAACCCCTGAACTCTAACCCAGCCCTGACCTGTCTGCCACCAGTGATTCAGTACAGGCACCCCCATCACCTCCCGTGTCAAGTGCTGACCCTGACCCCTAACCCCTGAACTCTAACCCAGCCCTGACCTGTCTGCCACCAATGGTCCAGTACAGGCACCCCCATCACCTCCCGTGTCCAGTGCTGACCCTGACCCCTAACCCCTGAACTCTAACCCAGCCCTGACCTGTCTGCCACCAATGGTCCAGTACAGGCACCCCCATCACCTCCCGTGTCCAGTGCTGACCCTGACCCCTAACCCCTGAACTCTAACCCAGCCCTGACCTGTCTGCCACCAGTGGTCCAGTACCGGCACCCCCATCACCTCCCGTGTCCAGTGCTGACCTCTAACCCCTAACCCCTGAACTCTAACCCAGCCCTGACCTGTCTGCCACCAGTGGTCCAGTACAGGCACCCCCATCACCTCCTGTGTCCAGTGCTGACCTCTAACCCCTAACCCCTGAATTCTAACCCAGCCCTGACCTGTCTGCCACCAGTAGTCCAGTACAGGCACCCCCATCACCTATTAAGTCCTGACCCCTAACCCCTGAACTCTAACCCAGCCCTGACCTGTTTGCCACCAGTGGTCCAGTACAGGCACCCCCATCACCTCCCGTGTCCAGTGCTGACCCTGACACCTAACCCCTGAACTCTAACCCAGCCCTGACCTGTTTGCCACCAGTGGTCCAGTACAGGCACCCCCATCACCTCCCGTGTCCAGTCCTGACCCTGACACCTAACCCCTGAACTCTAACCCAGCCCTGACCTGTCTGCCACCAGTGGTCCAGTACAGGCACCCCCATCACCTCCTGTGTCCAGTGCTGACCTCTAACCCCTAACCCTGAATTCTAACCCAGCCCTGACCTGTCTGCCACCAGTAGTCCAGTACAGGCACCCCCATCACCTATTAAGTCCTGACCCCTAACCCCTGAACTCTAACCCAGCCCTGACCTGTTTGCCACCAGTGGTCCAGTACAGGCACCCCCATCACCTCCCGTGTCCAGTGCTGACCCTGACACCTAACCCCTGAACTCTAACCCAGCCCTGACCTGTCTGCCACCAGTGGTCCAGTACCGGCACCCCCATCACCTCCCGTGTCCAGTGCTGACCTCTAACCCCTAACCCCTGAACTCTAACCCAGCCCTGACCTGTCTGCCACCAGTGGTCCAGTACAGGCACCCCCATCACCTCCTGTGTCCAGTGCTGACCTCTAACCCCTAACCCCTGAATTCTAACCCAGCCCTGACCTGTCTGCCACCAGTAGTCCAGTACAGGCACCCCCATCACCTATTAAGTCCTGACCCCTAACCCCTGAACTCTAACCCAGCCCTGACCTGTTTGCCACCAGTGGTCCAGTACAGGCACCCCCATCACCTCCCGTGTCCAGTGCTGACCCTGACACCTAACCCATGAACTCTAACCCAGCCCTGACCTGTCTGCCACCAGTGGTCCAGTACAGGCACCCCCATCACCTCCCGTGTCCAGTGCAGGGTTTCGGAGTCGCAGTGCTCTCCCGCCACATAGAAGTTCCGCAAACTGGGAAGAAAACAGAACAAAGGCAGACTGATTGAGCTTTGTGTACAGGAGCAACACATTCCAGGATGAAGCGGATTAACTCTCACTGGTCCCTTTACAAGTAAAAGGTTGGTAGAGAAAATATGAAAACAGCAGGCTTAAGGAGAAAAACTTCAGTCTGACTGTTGTTCGCTTCCTGAAACTGTGTCACTTATAATACATTTGGTACAGGTCAGAAGGAAAGCATTGAGAACAGTCAAAGAAATGACAAACAACAGAGAAAAGCTAGCCGGAATCCGATGGCCTTACCTCTGAGTTTACATTAGTTACAGTAGCTGAGACCCTGGTGGAAAGGGCAGTGGATGGGCAGGAGTCAGGGTGAGACAGCGAGACGGGAAATGGTGAGAAAAAGAAGAATCAGAGCAGAAAAGTCACTTAGTTGAACATTCAATTTAAAAACACAGTCAACCTGACTATACTAGTAGTCTAATGAGCACAATAGATAGACAGCCAGGTGAGCCTATAATGATTATGTAAAGGTGGTCACTAGTACAGGTTTGACTCTTTAACAAACCAAGCTATGGACTCCTTTATAAAACACACACCATGTCAGTATACAGAGTTTACCTTGGAAAGGCAGTCACAGAAACATTTTTCTATATTCATTCCAATGTTGCAAACAGTGTTCCTCCACAGCAAACCTACATGACTTACTGTGTGAGCGGGTACTGTTTAGCCAACTCTGCATTGGGATCCTGAAACAAACATATTTGAATGGGATGAACAATCAAATCTAACTTTACTCTACACTTACAACAAATAAGTTATGAACAAAGAACCAGTTTTTAAGCAGTACAAATCACGTGAAAGGGCATTTTCCAGCTTCCTCTGAGATTCTATACTCTAAAATAATATAAAACAGAGAGAATCCAGTTTTGAGTTAAGTTTGGAAGCATTATCAATTCGTCTCATTTTGATCTTCCAACTGCTTGTAGGTAGCTATCAGTGTTCTCCTATGCCCCCTATGCTGTGATTTGGACCCCCTATGCTGTGATCTGGAGCCCTATGCTGTGTTTCAACCAGCATAGGGGTGTTTCTTTCTGGGACAAACCTTGTGACCCTTCATAAATCTTATAAAAAGTTCATATTTGGCTTTAGAATGAGGCTGTGACAGAGGAAAAACTCTACTTCGCAAAATTTATCCCTCAAAATGAATGAAATAATGTCTCATTGGGTTATGAATTTACAAATTGTCCGAGGGAACATGCGGGACTCCCTACTCTGGTCATATCTTCAGCACTCCACGTGTGACTGGCACCGCTAAAGTTGGCCTTCTGTACCTGACCCCTATGCTGTGAAAAAATTCTGGTGAGAACACTGGCTATGTTTTGCATGAAAAATATTCTTTATTTCTCTAGGTTCAAGTAAATCCTTCCTGAAGACATTCTCGAGCAAGTAAAAAAAAATCCACCACACTTGTTGAAAAGAGTATAGTTAATCCCGGTGTGAATGGTTCAAACCTTACACACTCCTATGGCCGCACCTGGGGCAATTGTAATGAGGTCACCCAAGCTAGCACTTTATGGCAGCCTCCAGACCCTTGCAATTCGTCAGGTAGTAGTCGGTCCACCCATCACCCACCCCCCCCCACCCCCCCCAGCGTCCTATCAAGTGATAACTGACAGCCCAGCGGTATTAAGCTGATGACTGGGGCTTATGCATAGTAAACAAACTGCTGAGAAATTAATACAGAGCCTTGTATACTTACCTCTTTGCGAATAGCCCTGATTGCGGTGGGCGCCGTGAACATTCCGGTCGTTTTGTGCTGACTCATCACGCGGAAAAACGCTCCTGCGTCCGGTGTGCCGACCGGCTTGCCCTGGCAAACAAACAGGAGTAGCAACCTTGTCTTGAGTTGTCTAATTTGCTTTCTATTGGACTATCTAAAAATTTGTCTTCTCCTTATTTGCATATCAATTCATAGTTCGTGGTTATAAACCTGCTGTTCAACTGATCTTGCTCACAGTCACTGACGAAAAGTAGTGGATGCTACTTGAAACGTCTGACCGTTTCCAAAATCATATCCAGTTGTTTGAGTAATTGCTTTTTTGGTGTAGGAATAGCAACAGGTCGTACCTCATACAGGACGGCAAACATGCAGAAACAAGGTCACATACCAGGAGGCCAAAAATCAGTTTTGACTTTCGTCTTCCCAACATCTACCCACATACCAAGGATCATCATAATTATCGAGAGGTTCTTGAGTTATGCTGACTACAATAATCCGGAAACACACACACACACAGACACCCCAAACTACATCTCTAGTACAGCACTAATGGTGATGACTCAGTCTAGTTAAATACAATGCGTAAATTGTCTTATCAAATGTTATTATCTGTGTATTTTCGTTTTTCCCTTACTTGTTAAATCTCAAAAATCAGTTATGCTGAAGGAGAGTCACTAATGTACATCTTATCAGTGACATCTACCAAGAGATAAATAGAACAAAATTGTCTATTATGTACAACACTGGTTTAGGAGCTTGTACAGGTCCGTAAACAAAGCCCTTCCAACGTGTGATCCTAAAGGTTCCTGGGGGTAAAGGTAACCTGGTAGACGTCAAAGTTTACCGGATAGTTATTGTGTGCGTGTGAGGCGTACAATGTACATTATTAAGGTCTTTTAAAACAGGCCTGCGTATTGAAAGTTTTAATACAGGACTCAGATTGAGGGTAATATAATTGTATTCTGGAAGGACCACCTGTTGAAAACTTACCTCGTACATGATGGTTGTGTTGCCATGCAACAGCGGGGCGTAACAGATGTAGGAGTGACCTACGACCCAGCCCAGGTCAGAGGCCGCCCACCACACCTGCAGAAAATAGCCACACGGTACCGTCAATCCGAAAATGTTTGCGATGGTTTTGTTTTTCGCGGTGACCTCTGCATCGCAAATTCATAACAAATATGTTCACTGTACAGTGCTACTGTACTAGACAATTGTTCAACTGAAACAAAAAAAAGCTACAAAAAAACTATTTTCTACTTCTACCCCCAAAATCAAGGCCTGCAGAAACAAGTGAATTTACTGTACATGATTTAATACAAAAACGGAAGATGTTTCTTTCTGAGAGGAATAATAGGCAACCATCTGTGACACAGAAGGCAAAAAATCCATTTAATTTAGTTCCAGGAAATGCAGGACCTTAAGACCCTGCCCACCCCTACAGCCTACCTCCTGTGGTTTGATCCCGTAGATGTTCCACATGCTCCAGTGCAGCATGACAGCATGGCCTCCACTGGGACGTACCACTGCCTAGGTAACAGGGAGAACATTGAAATCAAAATGTGATGTTAAAGTCATCGCAGGCATGAAATATGACAGTGATTTCTTTCTTTGGTAGATATTTTGCATTTTATTCCGCATGTAAATGTAATAACTTGTCCCTGCTAACATCTTTCTGCTGAAAGAACAACAAAACAAACAAAACTGTAAATACATAAAGCAACACCTTTTCTGATGTGTATCAACCACAATATTCTGTATGAAATAGAGACATATATCAGGGTATGTACCATTCCATAAACGACTAAGGAGAAAAATGTCAAAAAGATACCGTTGCATGATAAATAAGATAAAACGAAATAAATTTAAGGCTCTCGGTGGAAAATGTGCCGATGTTGGCACCTTGGTGCACCAAATCTGAGTGTGTTTTTTACACTTTCGACAGATTAGCCGAAGAGGCTCGATAGTTGTCACTAGGAATATTATGCGAAGTCCCTTTCCCTAACGCACAACACCAGGGCATGTTGAGTATCAAACCTGAAGCCTGATTGTTCTGAGCCCAACGCTCTAACCGTTATGCCACATCAGTGAGTGCAAGTGTTGCCGTTGGAGAATCAAAAATCAATATTGTACTGATCAATGTTTGAAGCTTCTTGAAGTCAATAAAAGTACAGCCATAAGAAGTTATCCATAGAATGAAATTGTCATTTTTCAGGGATTTGACTACAACCTAATAAGATGAGTTACTTCTCTTCAAAGAGCATGTTTTCTTTTCTTAAAAATGTTATGTTCGTAATCCGCGACATACTATCTATTGAGCATCTATATAGTATGACAGTCCAGACCTTAGGCAAGCCGGTGGTTCCGGATGTGTAGAGCAGGTAAAGCGGGAACATGGCGTCCACAGGAACACAGTCGTGAGGTTGGGCTGTAGCCATCTCCTCATCCCAGCAGCACCACTGCTCCGACGGGAGCGACACTGAAAACTGCAGTGGGAGACCAAACAGGTCTGTTACAATGAACAAAGGCATAAGAAGTACAAAAATGAAACACAGGACGGTGAAAGCAATAAGAAGTGGGGGGGGGGGGGGGGGGGGAATTAAAAAGAGACAGACCGAAGGCATGGGAAGAAAAAAGACAGAGAAAGAAAGTCAAGTCAAGTTTATTGCACAACAATTGCATCAGGTACAATGTACGGCAAATAACATGGAATATTAACAACTACGGACTATTTATACTAGACTAGTGTACTAACCTAACATCATTACTCGACACATAAGATAATGGAATGATATATTTCATGTTATGGCACGGCTTCTCTAAAAGGAAAAAAGAAGAAGGAAAGGACGAAGGAAGGAGAAAAAGAAACTGTAAGAGAGAAACTAAGAAAGACACTAAGAAAGAAAGAAATTTAAGAAAGAAAGAAACTTTGAGAAAGAAAGAAACTTTGAGAAAGAAGGAAACTTTAAGAAAGAAAGAAAATTTAAGAAAGAAAGAAACTGCAAGGAAGAAACTGTAGGGAAAGAAGAAACTTGAAGATTGAACGGAACTTTAAGAAAGAAAAAATTTCAAGAAAGGTGAAAGTTGAAAGCTGCATCTCCTCACCACCGGCCTGTTGTAGAGGATGACTTTAGCTGGCTGGTGGCCGCTGAGCTGCAGCGCCTCCTGTACCATGGGCTGGTACTGCACGATGCGTGAGGGCTCCACCCCACACGAGGCCGTCACGATGACCTTGGGCTGGGGGAGGGCAAGACAGCGGGAGGATTCAGGGGGTGTTTGTTTGTCAGATAAAATAGAAAAATCAACTCCATGAATGAATCAGTGAGTAAAATGTTATTTTCACACCCAATAGATGTTTGGAAACATCGCATTGTACCCCCTTGACAGAACTATCATTGACCAACAGTCAGTAGAAAAGTCATGCACACTTGTATTGCATGACACTAAGGAAACACTTCCATGCATTAAAGACATTCGTGGGGTCGTGTGGCGCAACGGCAGAGCGTTCGACTCAGAACCAAGAGGTCCCGAGTTCGAATCCTGTCATGTCACCGATCTTGTGCCCTTGGGAAAGGCACTTTACACGACTTTCCTCACTTCACCCGGGTGTAAATGGGTACCTGACTTCGGTTGGGGAAGATCGTATTGAGGTCACCTGGTGGCGCCGAATGGCAGCCACCAAGACCCTTGCGACAATTCCACATAATGCAATGTGGATAAGATATCATATATGTTGTGTAGTGTGTGAAACCTGTAATACCCTGCATCAATTCAGCGCTAGAAAGGCTGCCATTGCGGGTAATTTCTGACCAATAAAAACCATTATTATTCACATAGCAGATGCACTGCTAACTCATGCCCCCTGTCTTACAGTGTCAGTACTGCTGGTCCAACCCAAGCAGGGCCAACAAACATGTGTACAGTCAAACATGTGCATCTGTAGTGACCACAGACACAAGTCTTGAAGAAAATGTCCACAGTAGACAAATGGCCCCTTTAGAAAGGATTCTTGATGCTTGGGTCGATAGGAAAAATAATCTACGTGACTAACAAATAGTGCCCACAATGGCCCAGTGGATCTTAAACAGAGGTGGTCACTAGTACAGGTTTGACTGTACTGTAGTTTCAAACCAACATGACAACTATTGACTGACAAATGAGTTTCAAAGGTTTGAAGGAAACAGTTACTCTAGCAATTTGGACCAAATTTTATCCGGATGCTTGAGAAACGGTTACTTTTACCTTATTACCCAGATGTCTGGCCTTCATCAATGTTTGAAAGAATTCATTACAAATAAAATATACCCTTCTGCCTACGGCGAAGCACCTACGGCGAAGGCAATTAACCTGACATAGACCACCCCCGTCTCACCTTGGCATGCCCCACCCTTGTGGCCAACTCCTTCCCTCCGAACCCCCCGAACACCAGCGAATGGATCGCTCCGAGTCGGGCGGACGCCAACATGGCGACCATGGCGTGTGGCGTCATAGGCATATAGATCAGCACGCGGTCTCCCTTCTGTACGCCGTGTTTACTCAGGACTCCGGCAAACCTGGACACCTGTATAACACACACAACACACATCAACACACATGGTACACAAATCAACATACAGGTAACACACATCAACACACCAGTTACACACATCAACACATGTGCTGGATACTGTTGGTGACAGAGCTATAGGGCTATGATCATAGATTCAAACCCAGGAACCCTGATCCACATGCACCAATTGGCCTATTGTTACTGAGTGCAAACCTAACTGCTCCTAACTGCTAAGTGCTCGATGGTGTTGGTGACAGGACTGTCGTGGATTCAAACCCCGGACCCCTGATCCCACACAAACCAGACCTACCTGGTCCTGAAACTGCCTGTAGGACATGTGCTCGATGGTGTTGGTGACAGGACTGTCGTGGATTCAAACCCCGGACCCCTGATCCCACACAAACCAGACCTACCTGGTCCTGAAACTGCCTGTAGGACATGTGCTCGATGGTGTTGGTGACGGGGCTGTCATAGATTCAAACCCCGGACCCCTGATCCCACACAAACCAGACCTACCTGGTCCTGAAACTGCCTGTAGGACATGTGCTCGATGGTGTTGGTGACGGGGCTGTCGTGGATTCAAACCCCGGACCCCTGATCCCCCACAAACCAAACCTACCTGGTCCTGGAACTGCCTGTAGGACATGTGCTCGATGGTGTTGGTGACGGGGCTGTCGTGGAATCAAACCCTGGACCCTTGATCCCACAGAAACCAGACCTACCTGGTCCTGAAACTGCCTGTAGGACATGTGCTCGATGGTGTTGGTGACGGGGCTGTCGTGGATTCGAACCCCGGACCCCTGATCCCACAGAAACCAGACCTACCTGCTCCTGAAACTGCCTGTAGGACATGCGCTCGATGGTGTTGGTGATGGGGCTGTCGTGGATGATGGCGGTGTGGTCCCCGAACCCTGCGTCCACGTGGCGGTCCACCGCGTTGTAACACACGTTCAGCTCTCCGCCGGGGAACCTGAGGCACAGTCATGCAACTTTTACTGTACAGTATTGTATTTGTATGGCAGTTGCTTGATAAATTTCATGTCTGTAACCAAAATAGCTATTACGGCACAGGAGTAATACATAATACATTTTTAATTGAAATATAAGAAATATACTTACTAGTAAGTATTTTATTCAAGAAATATATATTCTTAATTAAAAGAAGCAAAAATACCTAAAAATCAATCCTGACGGGTCTGTAGCGTTCCTTACCATTTCGGATGTACAGGGTCTGTAGCATTCCTTACCATTTTGGATGTACAGGGTCTGTAGCATTCCTTACCATTTCGGATGTACAGGGTCTGTAGCATTCCTTACCATTTCGGATGTACAGGGTCTGTAGCGTTCCTTACCATTTCGGATGTACAGGGTCTGTAGCGTTCCTTACCATTTCGGATGTACAGGGTCTGTAGCATTCCTTACCATTTCGGATGTACAGGGTCTGTAGCATTCCTTACCATTTCGGATGTACAGAGTCTGTAGCGTTCCTTACCATTTCGGATGTACAGGGTCTGTAGCATTCCTTACCATTTCGGATGTACAGGGTCTGTAGCATTCCTTACCATTTCGGATGTACAGGGTCTGTAGCATTCCTTACCATTTCGGATGTACAGGGTCTGTAGCGTTCCTTACCATTTCGGATGTACAGAGTCTGTAGCGTTCCTTACCATTTCGGATGTACAGGGTCTGTAGCATTCCTTACCATTTCGGATGTACAGGGTCTGTAGCGTCCAACACCCTGTCCCACCGCCGGGTCCACACGATATTCTCTGCCTGCTCCCCCCAGAAATCTTCTGGTTGGTCCCTGGCTCTCCGGAATGCCTCGTCGTAACCTGGCTCAAACAAGGAACGAAATCAGAATAGTAAGCTTGTATCCAACCTTCCAAGCCTATTTCTATAGCTGTAACAGTGGGGTTCAAGCGCCTCCAACTGACCAGTCTAACTGGTCTAGACCTTTTAGCCTAGTGGTTAAGGCGTGCGTGCCTGTGATCAGGCTGCCGGTTTCGGCGCGGGTTCGAATCCTAGGGGCCAGGAGACTGTTCTACTCACTTCTTTGTTTCAAAGCTGAGTGGCGTCCGTGTGGCGCAGTGGTAGATCACTCGGCTGTCAAACAATGGGTCTCCGGTTCGTATCCCGGTGTGCCCAGAGACATGTCCGGGCTTGCGCCCCGACGTTGTGCCCTTGGGAAAGGCACTTAACACGACTATCCTCTCTCACAGGTGTAAATGAGTACCTAGCTCATCTAGGGTTAGGGAAGTCCCTAAGATAGGACGTTAAATGGAGGTCCTGTGTTTGGGGAGAGCCACACCCCGCGCACGTTAAAGAAGCCACCACACCTTTCGAAAAAGAGTAGGGGCATGCCCCGGTGTGCGATGGTCCAAATCTTACAGTCCGGTCTGGGTTGACATCTTGAAAAGGTGATAGTTCACCTGTTATGTCAATCCTTCCACAAATGTTGTAAATCGAAATAAATAAATAAATAGCTGCCGAGTCTCTTAATCGTAATCTCCTCAGCAAAGAATTACTACCGACTTTTCATTTGACGTCATCTGGATTATTACTCCACGCCTATCTGTCAACCACATGAAGATGCTCCTGCTTAATTCAATTCCTCCAATACACTATGTTTCCCGGGGGATTTGAATTATAATCATTACGACTTCAATGATAAGCCTCAGAGTCTATAGGTTTTGATATAAGGCTAGCAGAAAAGTGGAGAAGGTGACAAAAACAAAAATAATGCTATTGTGGTGAATACGATATTTAGTTTTTACCTTTGCCGAGACGGTTCTGTTTTCTGTAGCATTTGCGGTTTAGCTGCAGAATTCACTCAAGTCTAGAAGCTATGATTGGATTGTCATGACATTTGGTTAGTGGTGAGGTCTCAATGTCCTATTGAAGAAGTAATTGTATATGAATTTTGTAATCCCACGTAATTTGATGTGAGTGGCACATGCATAAATTATCACGTTCCAATGACCAAGCTTTAATTTATATATAAATAGATAATGGAGGACACCTTGGGCTGACACCTTGTGTCTTTCAAAAGTACTGCAGCAGAACCTCCAGACCTTCTATCTTGTGTTCTGGACAAGCTAGTCGCGACTTTTAGGTAGAAAATAGCTCTTGTGCTCGGGAAGAAGTTAGATAGTCCGTCATCAAAAACTGACGACGATCTCTAGATTTCAGTGACAGCTTGTTTAGACACAGGTCTTATTTCTTATCTTTCACACACATATTTATGTCGTGCGTCTCCCTAAGACGTGGCGCCTCACCTGACGGCGTCTGCTGCACACCTGGACGGGATCTTGAGGTGAAACTCCGGGCCTGACAGCAGAACAAACCGGCTCCGCCCGCCCGGCCTGACTCGTCAGAACAGCCGCCATCTTGGCCCGCGGCGGCAGACGACACTTTGCGAACTTTAGTCCCCTGTAGAACGTGTTTGACCTGCGCATGGCGGCAAAACTGTTCCCTGAACTGGTGACAAGACAACCTCCAAGCCATCCTCGACAGAAAAACTCCTCTAAGGAAGATCCAGGGTTATAAGACGGACGACATGTGAACGTAAACAAACACCAGATGCTCGGCGCCCCTCCCACTCCAAGGTGGTTGAAAAGTTCAAGGAATATACCATGTTTGTAGGGGAGTATCTTTGTCTTAATAATATCTATGTTTCTTGCAAACTTGATTTACCACGTTGTAAAACAGTACGTTTGTCAAACAAATTTTATAATTTCAATCAATTTTCTGTCATTGTTTGAAGGGAAAGTGTATGATAATACTTGGTCAAATGTCTAATGTCATGTCAACCCCTTCACATAATGCGTTTGGAATATTCCAATCCTAACCTAACCGGTGACCGCCCTATGTTCCGAAATCCCTATGTTCCGAAATCCCTATGCTCCGAAATCCCTATGTTCCGAAATCCCTATGTTCCGAAGTCCCTATGTTCCGAAATCCAAGTGAATGTTCCATCACACATATACATCGCATATTCATGACCTCAATCGGCGCTGAAAATTTTTCTTCGTATACTGTAAGTCTATTATGTTCGCGAGCACTTAATTTCGCGAAAATTAGCAAGACAGCAGTTCGCGAGGTTTTTGAGCAAACGGGTGTTATCATTTTTTTCGGTAGCGCAAGGTAAAATTTTGATATTTCGAACCCTCTTAAACGCTATTTCCGCATTGTGAGAGGCAAAATTGTTGAGTAAAGGTATGTTTTATGCGGCAACATTTACGCCGAGGAGAGCTTGCGGAAGTTTCCTGCCACGCATATACGATTTATTTACATGCATTTAATTTTGTTTCCATGCCGAGAAAATTAAGCGAATGTTGTCTGCAGAAGAGGCAGAATACATTTTCATCGATATCGAAAAGAAGGCCGCGAAAAACTGCTTAATTGTTCCAAAACGCGGTTAATTTTGGGTAGCTTTTGCTACAACTTACAAACTGTTGTGAAAGACTCGCGCCATCTTGATCACGTGAAACACTAACGCTTTTTCAATCAACCAATCAGAGCACAGGTTATATAAGTTGAGCCAATCAGAGCTCAGAACATGCGGGCATGTTCATGACTTCAACATGGCGTCCTCGGCTGCTTGAGTCGGCCTGTGTACGGAAATTACAGCGGTGGAAATACGTTTCATTTTTCAAGTTTATCTTTTATGTATCCCGATAGAAATGGAATTGATCGATGGCTGGTCCGCCAATACATATTCTTTTGAGGTTTTCGGCTTTTAGTCGCAGGAATAGTTTGCAGAAAAAGTATGACATGAATGACGCTTGTATAAACTTAGAAAGACCGACTTGAATCTTGACAAAAGTTTTTGATGTGAACAATATATGCGAAAGGTGCCGACATCGATTGTATTCAAGAATAACAATACCAAAAAAACTAAGGAGTTGGATTTTCTGACGGAGGACGGTGTCCTTACACCCGCAGCGTATTAATAATTTGGATACACACAAAATAATGCGATTTTCTCCTATACCATCGTTACTGAAGTCACTAAAGTGTTCTTTCTTTTACCGTTCGTTGTAAGAAGTACTTAGTAAGTAAATAATGACTAATTGGATTTCGGAACATAGGGACTTCGGAACATAGGGATTTCGGAACATAGGGATTTCGGAACATAGGGACTTCGGAACATAGGGATTTCGGAACATAGGGATTTCGGAACATAGGGTTGTAACCGACTAACCTATGAGTGAACTCTGACCGACTTTTAGGACCTTTGTCAGTGCAGGGAGGTTCTTGGTCAGTGGCTTCGTAAAGTTGTATCTGCTTGGAGATCCCCTCGTCAATTACTTCCTATACATTTCACACTTTTGATAACATGACCAATCACTCAATCATTCTTTAATATAGATAACTTTTACTCTAGAAAATAACGTTAACAGTATCTTGTAGAATGGTGCTAAGTGCAAAGCCTGTGCCCTAGGCTTGTAGAATTGAGTTTAACAATAGTTAAGATGCTTAGTGAAAAGGCTGTGCACTAGACTTGAAGAACTAAGCCTGTGAAAAGCCTGTGCAGTGTGCCCTAGACTTGTAGAACTGAGCCCTGACAGGCTTAGTGAAAAGCCTATGCCCTAGACTTGTAGAACTGAGCCTGTGAAAAGCCTGTGCCCTTGACTTGTAGAACTCAGCCCTGACAGGCTTAGTGAAAAGTCTCCGAACCAGCGTCATAATAGAATTGAACCAGGTCTTTCTATGGTAACGTTAGTATTCATTAAGTACAGCCAGTAGGTACCCATCCAAGTAATCAGGCTGTTATAATGTCTTTTAGTAATGTGTTGAGGCACCTCCTCGATCATGGGACGCCACTTTTACGTCCCTTCCGCTCAAACCAGGATGCCCTTCCCAGGATTAGAACCAGGGTCTCCCAGTTCCTAAGTTATTGGAACCAGGAGCTCAACTGTGAGGCTGCTACCAGTTGAGCAACCATATATATATGACACCCACTCACGTACAGGAATCACAAGTAGAAATATGACCTCACTCACATACAGGAATCACAAGTAGAAATATGACCTCACTCACATACAGGAATCACAAGTAGAAATATGACACCCACTCACATACAGGAATCACAAGTAGAAATATGACACCCACTCACATACAGGAATCACAAGTAGAAATATGACACCCACTCACATACAGGAATCACAAGTAGAAATATGACCTCACTCACATACAGGAATCACAAGTAGAAATATGACACCCACTCACATACAGGAATCACAAGTAGAAATGTTGCTGTTTGGAAGTGATGTTTTATTGTCAACACTAAAAACAACAAAATTACTTCGGTACAAAATCAGCTGCAGATTGGTGGGTTGGTTCAAACATCATGCTTAAAAAAGGTATAGCGTTACATACCAAATTACCATACTTCTGGTATTGTTTCTTAAAGCCACAAAAGTTCAAGTGCTCACTTACTGGTTCCTTTCTTTCTTTGGTACATGATTTACCTTAACTCAAAAGTAATGCACCAAAGCTGGGAAATCTTGGTTTAAAAGTGCCAGTACTTGTCAGCACCTCCTATGGAACCCTAGAGGTACTGCACTAGAGGAAAACCTCAAGTCCCAAGACACGATGTAAAATCATCATCATCTGAAAACAAATTGTTTTGAAGTTGGAAAATCACCAGTAAAGGAACAGTCAAACTTGTGTGGCAAATATCATTGGATAAAGTAAATATTGGTCAAGTAAAAACTATGATATTATAAACACTTGGCAAAATACGATATAGTACATCTATATTGCTTGTCTCTACGTACATTTGGCTCACTACAGTCACTTCTCTTCATATTCAGGGCAGAACAAGTTCAGCTCGTCATTTCCGGAGTGAAGGAAAGAGTCACAAGTCCTCTCTCTCCCCCGTAAACTCTGCATAGTTTATCCTGTCACAGGGTTTTAATGCTCCAATTTTGAGGAAAGATTTTCTTTGCATACATTACAAAAGCAGTGTTGCATGTTGATGATTCTGTTTTTTACACACGTCATTGCCAAGTCGGGTGTCAGTCACATGCATGCAGCAGGGAGACTCTTTAACCTTTAGCCTGCTAAGGTTAGCCATTTGGTACCAGGTTTGTACAGGGAGGAGGTTAAAGTACATGCCGACATCCCAAATAAAGGAAGATTAACGAGGAAGAAATTAACACAGTGAAAACTGTGATTCGGCGCAGGTGATGATGTGGAGCAACAAACTGAATTTGCCGTGCCCTTAGTAAGGAAGCAGTTAACTTCTTAAGAAAGTAATGCTGTACACTGGTGAGTCTACAACTGGTCATCTTGGGTCTTGGACTCTTGAGGCTCAAAGTAACCTCGGAGATCATGAGAAAAAAAGTTTGAAAAAGCCCTGAGAGAAGGTATTTTACGTACTTTCTTATTACCAAAAAATATAATAATACCAATTCATTGGATGATTCTTTTGAAAAGCAGTCCAACAACCAAGTGATGGTTTTTGTAGTGCCTGAATCATGTGTTACAGACAATATGGCTTCTACATCCTGGAACTTATGTAGCCCCCCTTCAAACTGTGACAGTCTAAAATCCTAGGTTATGCAATGTGAATGGACCAAACCATTGTTGGTGCAAGGTAGTGATATACAATCATTTTATGGCTACTGACCCATGTGTTGCAAATTTAGACATTAACTCGTTGGTCAAGTCTGTGCACTCAATAGAATTTTAAGATAAACAAAAGCAAGGAAAATGTACTCATTGCTAAGTATGATGGAATCACTGCAGACATTAGTACATATCAAAAACAGTTCAACTTGCAAATGTTTAGGGTATGCATACATTGCACCCCACAAGCACCATTGAACATGGATTGGTCCACCTAGAGCAGACAATGTCACTTGAAAATTTAGAAAGGGGTGTAAATTACAGTGGACATAAAACTGGAGAAATAGTTAATGGCGAAACAGAAAAAATTCACATATAAAAAAATGAGGTTAAAAAAGACCTGGAAAATTTATTAACAAAGCTAAATTATCGTTTTCAGTGCAATTTGTTGGCCTTTTAACTTTTTGTCCAACTTGCTTATGTAAGTATCTGCAACAATAGTAACCCTGTTACAACACCTTGTTTTCTTGGCACTGTTCACCCGTTTTACAGTGGGAAAGTCCCCAAGCCCAGTTCAGTATCTGTGACAATGTGACAGTCCATTTGAAAGTAGGGGTGTCACAAAGGTATCAAATAGGACTAACGATATGTACATTTAACAAACGTAATTGGTATGAAAAATACAATGATAAAAATAGGCCACACAAAGTGGTTACATACTGCAATATTTGCTGGTGAGATGGCAAAAAAAAGAAAAAGAGCTCATTATTTTTTTTCTATTTTTTTTTTTGCGAGGAAAAGTGCAGCATAAGTGTACATGTACATCCTGTTGGCTTCCTTCTAAAAGTCCTCCTAAATTAGTTAATTGTGTCTAATGCAAACAAATGGGAGCATACAGCGCACCCCTCAAGCACCATGTACAATGGAATAGTCCACCTTGGGCCATTCCATTAAAACTCAAGGGAGGGGTGTGCATTTATCTTTCAGTTCAACCCTCTATACATTCACTTTTGTATTGTCTGGGCCAATATTTCTATATAAACACATCAACCATCTGAAATGGGCCTAAAATACATTATACTTGTGGCACCTGATGTAGCCATAAGTCAAGACTTCCTAATTAAAACTCGTCGTGTCTAACGAGCGCCTCCCCGAAGTCCGTGGCCTGGCTTCCCACGAACAAGTCGTACTTATCCACGATCTCCTGTTTCGTCAGCTTCTGGTCCTGTGACAAACAAACAAACGAACAAACATAAATACAATTACAACTCGATACGATCAGGTCTAACGAGCGCCTCTCCAAAGTCAGTGGCCTGGCTCCCCACGAACAAGTCGTATTTATCCACAATCTCCTGTTTCGTCAGCTTCTGGTCCTGTGACAAACAAACGAACAAACATAAAAACAATTACAACTCGATACGATCAGGTCTAACGAGTGCCTGTCCGAAGTCCGTGGCCTGGCTTCCCACGAACACGTCATACTTATCCACAATCTCCTGTTTCGTCAGCTTCTGGTCCTGTGACAAACAAATGTAAAGACAGCATGGAAAATGTTTTATTGTTCCTGTCTGATTGTTAGCTACCTGCCAAGATATCAAAGAGAAATAAGTGTCTAAACTTAAGGATTGAAGCAAATACACACAAGAAGACATCACAGAACCACAAGAAAATGCAGAGAACTGTGGCAACAAACATTTCGGATGCAAACTAATCAAATGTCTAACAGCTAACTCTTCATGTAGTTTTCTGCACTTGAAGTTGTATCATGCTGTTTTGTAAACATCAACTTCCAGCACATAAACAGGAGGAAAGATCTCTCTACGCACCTTGTCTGTATCAGACTCAAAGATGAGGTGTTTGGACTCAGCATCTGCGTGGTCGTAATCGGGAGGAATGATCCAGTCTTTCACTTCGTCCTTGTCCATTTTGCCGTCCCCGTTCTTGTCGCGGAAGGTCCCGAACTGCTCGCGCTCAGACTTCACCCAATCAGGCTCCTCCTTGTCATCGCCCGTCCACATGTCACCTGATCATCCACCAATCACAAAACAGGAAGTCAGTAAGGATGTCATGTGATCAACTCATTCAAATATGGCAATAACACTTGATCAACTAGTTTCAGTTCATATGGAAAGGTGGCCATGTTTCTCCTGTATACTGTAACAAGAAAAGGACGCCAAAGAACCCAACACACTTGTGGATATGAGTACCAGTAGGGGTGACCCAAGCTGCCAGACCTAGTAAATGGGGAGGGTACAGACACATCCCTTCTCTCATGGCACTCAATGACCAAACAGAAATTCATGAACGGGTCAGTTTTTGTTTATATTTTTCAACAGATGGTAACTTGCAAACTTTGATTTTTGCTCTCACTAACCGTAAGTCACTTTTCAGCCCCCAGCCTAATTAACTGCTGCCCCGACTTTCATGCCTAGTACCCGCTTACCTGATGGTTTTTCTCCGGAATTGCTGACATGTTTTGGTGGTGCATATCAGTAAGATACGATCTGACCACATTCACTTCACATATGCCTTATCCATATCTCAATATTAATATAATAAGCACTTGACAAGATAACTACCTTTAAACACTATGTGCATCGCACAGACATCCTTTTTTAAGACAAATTTGGTATGTACGTATTCAGCGAAGACCACTCTACAACATCCCGTTGAGGCTATGTCTACTACTATAATCAGAACAAATATTTTTCATAATATGTTAAAAAATTTGACAAAAATAGGCCATTGGAAATATTCATGAAGGCATAGCTAAGCACTGGAATACTTCACAACAATGGTCTCAACGAGAGATTGTTGTGCAACATGTGTTCTTTCCATCCATGTTTTTTGTAAGTTGGAATGACATTATCTGAACATGCACCACTTGATTAAAAAATAGACTACAAAATAAGGACTTTTGGCATCCCCAGATGTGAAATGTGATCTCTTTGTTATGATTTGTGAACAATATGGCCAATCAGGTTGTTGACACAGCACCCTCACAGTAGGAGAGCAGACTACCTGGGCAGAACAATGGCTTTTTCACGCTTGTTCACAGCTTTACCTGGCAGTGGCTTACCTGCCAGTCACAGTATGTCTTGGTTTTAAAAATAATACACAAACATGGTCTCAAGCATAGGTGGCGTATAAACAATCATTCTCTTTACGTTAGGCCACACCAACTTGATTTTATGGATGACATCCTGTGGAGACCCCAAAACTAATGCGCGCGGGCGAAAAAAAGAAAAATCCAGCAAAAAAAAAAATTGCTGCCAAACCACAGGGCTACTAGTACTAGTACAAAGCTGGTATTGCGAATTGAACCACAGAACACAGTTTGTTTGTAGGAGGTACATGTAGGTTGTCTTGTTCATCATAGCAGACTATTAGAAGGTATTTGGCTCCGAGGACTGTGGATGATATATGACTGTGATGAGACTACTCATATACACCCATAAGGGTAGTTTCAACATACATGGCATTGAACTCCATATTAAGCATTCCATGGTTTACGCTCACAAATCCCTCTGCCAATCCCTCAATTCCTCTCCCATGTCTCTCATTGTTGCAAAAGAAGCGTGTGAGAGCCACTCTGGATAGGTCGTGTTTGAAATTGTCTTGGCGATACTCGCTGCATGGCCGCCGCGATCCTCTCGTACAACTGTGCAAACGCAAAATCCCCCTAGCCAACATCGATGGCATACCAATCCACATACGCCCCCAGTTTTCCGATAAGCCGGCACAATGCTAGCCTTTTGCGGCAATCTAAGTCGGCAAGTTCCGGAGTTCTGTGTAGCCTTGGAGGAGGTGATTTTTTTTTTTTTTTTGACAACAGGCGAAAATCAATGCGCGCGCGGATGTCATCCATAAGATTAACTTGGTGTGGCCTTATCCAAAAGTTTTAAAGTACAACATACATACACATGCGGTTTCTAAGAATTTTTTTGCTATGTATGTCCAAACACTGGGACTTGGTCCATATGATAAAAGCTCTGAGACGTTGATGACCTCGCCTGATACAACATTTCTCAGTCAGTGCAGAGAAACAAAACAGGAGGGGGGTGGCATTGCTCCCCTGGTTTGTTGGCATGTTTTTTTTCTCCAGCAAGTCCGTCTCTATTGATTCGAGTCTTGGATCCCCTTTTCATCAATTTTTGTAAAAACGTATCTTACGCAATTTGCAAGCAGCTACGGTTTTTTAAGTCAAGGAAATCTCATTATTGCATTCTGTTTGGTACAAGATCGTAACGTTACAGGTTTACACAACGGGAAGTGTAGTTTCGAATCTCCTCTTGAACGCCAATCAACCCTGTTCAATCTGGCAACTTTTATATGTTTTATATGTCTGGCTAAGTATTTTAAGTCATTTAAAACAACTGTTCGGTGTGAATCAATCAATTTATTTGACGTGTGTGTTTTACAGTCGATATGTGTATCTACCCAACTTCAAGAGAAGTTAATATGCTAGAAATAGTTTGTAGACACGGGAAAACGTTTTAAAATTGAACCCATTGTTGATTTCTTAGAATACACATCCTAGCTTGGTTTTCCAGACAGCCATATATGAAGCTCATTCACACACCCCAGGGTGCCAGGTAGCAGCCTGGCCTGTCCAGCGGCACCCCACCTGAAAAGTTTTCACAGTAGGTGGAGAGGGGGCAATTATTGAACAATGGGGAAAATGTGTGAAAATTGCGGTCAAAGGTGGTTGCTATGTGTTGCTAGGGTAGCCAACGCCCATTTCAGTGAACTGCCAGAAAGTGACTTACGGTTAGTGAGCTTACCGATGTACTCCTCCAGGGAGATGGACCCATCACCGTCCTTACCTATGTAACCAAGGAGGGACTGAGGGAAGCTTACCGACATACTCCTCCAGGGAGATGGACCCATCACCATCCTTATCTATGTAACCAAGGAGGAACTGAGGGGAGCTTACCGACATACTCCTCCAGGGAGATGGACCCATCACCGTCCTTATCTATGTCCTCCAGGGTCTCCTGCACAAAGACACAAAAATCACAAAATTTGAGAAAGAAAAACATAAAACTACAACAAAAATGTAAGTACACCACCACCAGTGGTTGATGACATGATTCAAGAAATCATAAGAAATTTCCCATTGCCAACTTTGGACTTGTCAATAGCAAGGCAGAGTTTGGTGACATTGAGATGTTGAGGAGTGTACAGGTACAATGATTATTGCAGCTATGGGGATTGCTTATCCACTGTTTCACCCAGGACTACCTGAAAAAAGGGTCAAATGACTAGTACTTTTCATGGCTAAACAAATAAAGTGAGAGTGAAATGCCACACCTGTACAACGATGTCCTTCATGTGGTCCACGTCTTCAGGATGGAGGAAGGACTGGAACTCCTCCTTCGTCAGGTGCTTGTCGTCGTCGCTGTCGGCCGTCTCCCAGCGCCGCAGGTCCCTCTTCACCATGTCCTTGATGTTGTAGCCGTCATCCTCATCATCCTCCAGCTCCTCTTCTGCTGAAACCAATCAGAACACAGTTAGGGTTTAAACCAACCAATCATCATCCTCCAGCTCCTCTTATGCTGAAACCAATCAGAACACAGGGTTTAAACCAACCAACCAATCATCATCCTCATCATCCTCCAGCTCCTCTTCTGCTGAAACCAATCACAACACAGGGTTTTAACCAACCAACCAATCATCATCCTCATCATTCTCTAGCTCCTCTTCTGCTGAAACCAATCACAACACAGTTAGGGTTTGAATCAACCAATCATCATCATCCAGCTCCTCTTCTGCTGAAACCAATCACAACACAGTTAGGGTTTGAACCAACCAATCATCATCCTCGTTCTCCAGCTCCTCTTCTGCTGAAACCAATCAGAACACAGTTAGGGTTTGAACCAACCAATCATCCTCATCATCCTCCAGCTCCTCTTCTGCTGAAACCAATCAGAACACAGGGTTTAAACCAACCAATCATCATCCTCGTTCTCCAGCTCCTCTTCTGCTGAAACCAATCACAACACAGGGTTTGAACCAACCAATCATCATCCTTGTTCTCCAGCTCCTCCTCTGCTGAAACCAATCAGAACACAGTTAGGGTTTGAACCAACCAATCATCATCCTCATCCTCCAGCTCCTCTTCTACTGAAACCAATCAGAACACAGGGTTTGAACCAACCAACCCACCATCTTCCAGAACAGACCAATGAAAGCCCTCCTTACATGATGACAATGTTTAAACTGATCAATATGACAGCCCTCCGTGACATGAAGCCGTAGGTGGTGTTAAGCCAATCAGCATGCAGACAATATTCAAATGGACCAATGAGAGCCCTCCTTACGTGACATGAATCCGTAGGTGGTGTTCTTGTACTCGTCCCAGTGGATCTTGTCGTCCCTGTTGAGGTCGTGGCTGGACCACTGCCTCTCCACATCCTCCAGGATGTACTTCTTCTGTGTGTACTGGATCCACTCCTTCAGCTCCTGCTGGGTCACGAACCCGTCTCCATCCTTATCGATCTTGTCCACCATGTCCCTGCAGGAACAAATCATCAACGGGTCTTAATAAGACAAAAATGGTGTGTCTTAAAATGTACTGTATCCACTCCTTCAGCTCCTGCTGGGTCACGAACCCGTCTCCATCCTTATCGATCTTGTCCACCATGTCCCTGCAGGAACAAAACAATCTTAATAAGATAAAGAACAATGGTGTGTCTTAAAGTGTACTGGATTCTCTCCTTCAGCTCCTGCTGAGCTCCTTCTCCCTAATGCCTAACCCCATAACCAATACAAATTTACATCAAAATTTAGACATCAAAGGTTAGACATCCAGATACCCTTGTTAACATGTCAATTCAGAGTTTTGGTATAAACCTGGTTCTGGTGACATTTGACAATAAATAAATAAACCTGGTTCTCCAGTTCTTGCCTTTACTTGATTTAGTCACTGACGAAAGACAGCAGATGTTGTCTGAAACGTCTGACTTTCAAAATTGTATCCAGTTGCTTCAGTAACCATCAGTTGGCAATACAAATTTGGTAACAAAAGGCTATTTCAGAAGACTTGGTTAAAGGGTACTTCTGTGTCTTGAGGTGTACTGGTGTGTCAGGGTAGTAGAAGTAGTAGGTGTTGACTGACCTGTTTATATCAAAAAATGGTATCATCAGACTGACAAGTCTCTAATACGTTTTTGAAGGCAACATTTCAGGTCACAGAAAAAAGGTGATTAGCAGCCTTGAAAGGCTGTATGCCAAATAAGGTCTGTCTGCCCCACCTACACTGTTGGGTGTGCCCGTTGTTTTGTGATTTCCTCAATTGTCGTCCTGTTTGATGAACACTTCCTGAAAAGACACCAGCACTTCTTCGTCTGGTTTCCAAACAGAGGCATTGTTAAAGTTCTAGCTTTAAAAAAATTTTCTTTAGATCTTTTTCACTTTTTGCTGTAATTTTTGGATCTTAACATCTTAAAAAGGCATCAGATCTCTACATGATTAAAAAAAATCCATTGCACTTCTATCCAAATGAGCCAACACCTGCTAAAGAAGAGGAGGACTATCATCCATGGCCTGTGTTCTTTCAGCTTGCCAAATATCTTTTTAGCAATCGCAAAGCAGCCTGAAGACAGAATGATTTCGGCTGTGCAAAAGTGCAAGGTAACACAATTTTCGTCTCAGAATTCTTGAGAAAATATGCACTGGCACACCAGAAATTGTGTCTAGTGCACTTGTAGTGTGTGTCATAAGTGTACTGGTGTGTCTTAAAGTTAAAGTGTACTACTGTGTCTTAAGGAGCCTACCCCAGCCTCTTCTTGCTCTCCTCCGGGTCCAGCTGGTCGAAGGTGTGTGCGTCCTCCCCGAGAAACGCCTCATGGTCATAGTCGGAGTTGTGGGCATCGCCGAAGTGCTCCTGCTCGCTAAGCGGCTTGTCCACCACGCGATCCTTCTTCCCGTCCGTGGGTTTGGGGATGGCGAAGGTCAGCGTGGTCAGGACCACCAATAGGAGGAGCAGGTTCTGCATGGCGGGTCGCAGGTCGGAGGTCAAGGTCAAACGGAAGAGAATCTCGCCTGTAGGACACAAACATCGTGTTTTAAAAATCGCCAACATGAGAGTAGAAGCGTAGCTAGATGAAAATCAGGTGGGAGACCAATGAAATTCTGGTTTGATACCAATGAAACTGGTTGGAGACCAGTGAAACTCTGTTTGGAGACCAGTCAGTGTAACCTTGTGATCAAAACAGTGATGTAAACACTACCCTGGTTGGCTGCTTTAAATAGTTCAAATGTTATGATGACTGATGAGAGTTGATGGCGATGAAGAAGTGTTTTCCCACTTGTCTAAAGCAGTCAATTTAAAGCATTTTCATTCTATTGTACAAAATCTTGTTTGTTTTTTTCTTACTTATTTTTTTAAAAAGAAATTTTCCATCTCTGATTGTTTGTTTCTTTGTTCAGAGCTAGTAGGTCTCTTTTAAACCTCCTTAGAGGTTTAGACTTGGAGGCACAGATTTATTTTCCTTTGTTTATCATACTTTAATTGTGAGTAAATAATCTTATCTTTTGTGTTCCCGCCAACGGGGATGATAGTCCAAACAGTTTGGTTGACATTTGACGATGACCACATCCAAATATCTGCATCTCTGGACTATCATCAATAAACAATGGACAACAATACCTCCCCCCCCCCCCCCCCCCAACTAAATAGACTCGCCAGGCATAACTCACTACTGCTAGACTAATTTACTTAGCGACCAGTAGCCTCTTGACGCCGCGCATAAATAAACAGTAGTAAAGCCGAGAAAAACAACATTCCGATTTACATTCAGTACTTTGAGAAGCTTTTGCATAGTAAACAGACTGAAAACCCTGAGCAGAAGGCCCGGGCACTGTAGACGCAGCGTAGTGGCTCGCTTGTACACGTAAGCACTCCGCAAGACGCACTTCCGCCTTAGAGACGCTTCTCGCATCTTAAAGCTCAGCTTTTATAAACCTCAATCAAAATAGGTAAACCTGAAGAAAAGTTACAGAGATTTTCCTGTTTTATTTCTTATATTCTGGCATGATAAGTATTTCAACGTCCTTCTCGGGTAAGGAAGACGACAGACGGAAGTGTCGGGTACGCGGCTGTACGTTGTCCTACTACAGAGCCAGAAACATGAAACCGTACACGGATTTACGCTACAATCAACCCGAACTCTGCTGAAATGACTGCTATGTGAGGAGAACATGCTTGGTTCGGCGCAGTGGCCTCGCCAGGCCGTATAACGGTACTTTAACGGGCTCGTAATTAGTCTAGATTAGAAGTCCGCTCAGCTGTCAAACCCGCAAAACATGCAACGTGGCGACTGCGACGGGGCTGCGGCAGGGATTCCCCGGTCGCCCGCCGGACGTACGGCCGAAATCGCGCTAAATAACGGCACGGGCGGCAAACTCTAGCTCTACTCTACACCAGAACGCCATTGCGACCACAAAAAGTCGATAAAGGGAAGAGTGAGACAAGGCGAAAAGTCTTACCTGGTCGCGATCTGAAGTTTCCAGTGGAGTGGGCTCACCGGCGGAAGTACGGGTCAAAGATCAGATCAACAAGTCAACCAATCACGACACCGCTGTGTACCAGGTGACTAAATCTGACCAATGAAGGCGTGTGGTAGATCCCTTGGCAATTAAAGCCACAACAGCACTCCGTGAATGTACCGAGGATTCTGATTCGGTGTTGGAGTCACGAGGACTGATTCCTGTACTATGATTGGCTAAAACACGCCACGTCGCTGGCCGGGGCCTGACCCGGAAGCAGTATTTGTCACTACGCCGGGAGGTCAGGGAGTGTGACTGAGCGCGGGAATTTTCGATTATTCTGTGACGCCTGCATCCTGAGATGTGATATAGAAGCCGTTCAAAGAGAAAGTTCTAAGTCTAACTTCTCAGGTATAGTCTTAGCACAGGCGTGTTGCTGAACGTTCAGCTTTCAAAACTGGGTTTCAGTCTAAGGAAAGGCCGGACTTACGTCAATGTCATTGTTCATCATGAAGGTCAGGTCAGCAAGTTCCAAGCAGACGACAGACGGCGACGAGAACTTCCACATCAGTTCACCAAGAAATAAACTCGAGTACAAGATTCATGACTTAGGACGGTGAGTTGAGAAGCACATCTAGTCGTTCACGAGTTTACTTTGATGTTCAGTGAGTTGGCTGTTAACTGAAATGTTCAGATTGATTGTAACCGTAACGCGTTTACAGTATATACAGTAACTACAGGTATAGTACCAATACCATAGAATCTGCATGGCTGCAATACATTATAACTATCGGTTTAATTCTTGTTTATGTGGAAACATGTGTAAGGTTCATGGTTTGTTCATAGCTTTAGGTTTAGGATAGATGTTCCCGAAGAGTTACGAGGTCACGAACCCAAGATGTAACGTTGCGACTCCTAATAGAATAAAGTCAAAGCCAGGTACAAGTGATAGGCCTCGGTGGGGGCCTGCATGGGGAGCGGTACTGTCAACGTAAACCGGCATGCGGAGCCTATAGATTTGATTTTGAACAAATAAAATCTAAGCTCTCTGTGAAGATGTTAGTTTTTTGGGGCCCGTTTTCCTTTCTGTGTCCAGGCGAGATCCAACCAAGTAACATACGAATTGAAATGACGGTTGAAGTCATACTTGATGTTTACGTACGTATATGGCACCGGCTGTATTATATACGATTTTAATCATTGTGCATTGGTTTTAATTCAGTGCTATGCACTGCGACTGCCAATAAAATCATCTTGTATCTTGTATCTTGTATACATCTGCTTGGAGTTTGATATTGTCGCAGGGTTCTTTGAATTGCTTCTTTCTAGACTGCGTTACACAAGCACTCTATCAGTATCAGCGAACGATTGGACTCCCTGCCCCGACAGCAGTCATTTCGATCTCTAAGCATGGAAACTATCATTGTTTGTTTTGTTTTCAATGAGAAGTAACGTTACTAATTGAATGGGTGTTCATGATTCTCAGTCGCTATGGAAACATCACGACCATCAACGCCGTACGATGGTTAAATGGTTGGATTTGATTTATTTTACTGTGTAAAAAGACATACAGCCAGGGCTACCTAATGCATACCGTACGGAGATATGTGCATTTGGGTGCACTTTAGGCTCTTTCCATCAGAATACCTTTGTCTCCAAGTGCGCTGGTGTGTCTTTAAGTCGCCTGGTGTGTCTTCTAGTGGCCTGGTGTGTCTTCAAATGTACCGGTGTGTCTTAAAGTGCCCTGGTGTGTCTAAAAGTTCCCTGTTGTGTCTCAAAGTGCGCTGGTGTGTCTTGAAGTGCGCTGGTGGCTTTATCATATCGGCGTGTCATAAGCAGAGAAGCCAGCCGAAGTGATTCACTTTTTATTAAGGTTATGTTTTCTTTTCTTAAGACTTTATTGAAGTTCCCAAAAATATCATGAATGTCATCCATTCAACAAGACAATAAAATTATCAATCAGCAAATATTACAACGCGTCTTTAATTTAAAAGCACAGTTGCTTAATTATGTATCTACAGTTAGTAGCTATAATTTTTTTAACAAGCTCAGCAAAAAAAAAGTCAGCATAGTCTCAATCCAAGCCTCCTGGGGCCGACTGCTGCCTAACCTGGTATCTAGTCTATCGTGGGTTGGACGGGCTCTCCTTGGGGCATGGGGAGCTCTCCGCCGCCCGAAGGTAACTGTGGCACTCGGTAGTTTTACGTAGCCTGGAATCCAGACCTAGTATAGCTCCCGAGTCTCTCTCCGCAAATAGAGACAACGGAGAGAGACTCGGGAGCTATAATAGGTCTGGATTCCAGGCTAAGTTTTACGGGGTTTGAGTTGATTAGTCATCCACGATACCGAGTGCCAAAGCTGACATGGGCGGCGTAGAGCCCCCAGTGCCCCGAAGAGAGCCCATCCAATCTGCGATAGACGGGATACTAGGGTAACTGCTGACTTGTTGTTTACCTAGTTCCATGCAACAATCAGCCGAGCGAAGAATATCAGTCCCCTGCCCGATATCAACATTTTTTCAAGACTTTCCTCATCCAAGACTTTGCTAACAATATCCTTCTTTTAGACAAGTAGATCTTAAAAATACATCTTTTTTTCCAATTTTTAGTAAAGTAGAATAATTTCATAGTTTTTCAAAGGTTTTAGATATAATGACAATACATAAGTTGATTTCTATGTATAGGCGTAGTGCTAAACTAACTTCACGTAACGATTCAATTATATTAGATTTTCCGACGAGCCAGGCCAGATTTGTTAGTTCTGAGCCCATCAGTCGCCTTGACCTGTTGTCGCCATGTCTTTACCGTCTCCGGTACACCCTGGATCGTCTCACTCGGTTTCATTACACAAATTACGGCTGTTCTCGACGAACTTGCTATCCGCGGTCAAGAATTTCGTCAGTATTACAAACATATAGTAATCCTTTTGTTAAATAGAAGAGAGGACAAAAAACGACATTACTTCCATTCGCGGTACCTTTCCAGAACAGTCTGTTCGCACCGACCCGATCACCACGCGCATAAAGGCCGTGCTATGGGGCCCTGGTAAATCCAAGACGGCTATGGAGTGCTAACGATCCCCTCAAAAACCTAGTTTTTCATGTTGTCATTTTTAACCAGATATCTTCATGACTGTCATGATCACAGACTGTGTAATGTAGAAATGTACCAAACAAACTCTTAATTTAAAACATGCATTTCAGTACAGTCAATAAGAAAACGAAGCACGTAACACGTAAGTGGTGGTTTTAGATACATGATATATCCTGATCCGAAAACGTCTTTGATTGAAAACTGTGCCAGTGTCGCCCGGCGTTTAGCCGTAGGATTGTATTCTCCAAGTAGAGGCCTCGATCGAGAGGGGTAGTTTTGTCCGGGATTTCTAACGTTCCTCTCATTCCTCTCCTCAAGCAGAGAGGAAAGGAACGTTAGAAATCCCGGACAAAACTACCCCTCTCGATCGAAGCCTCTGCTTGGAGAGTAGTAGGATTGTAGCACTATTGTATAGAATAACGTAGAAGTAGTGGTGTCCTCTGTTTAACCAGATAGAATATTCAAGGCGGTGTTGTTTTTGCCGCAAACATCCATCAATGTGTCCGTTTGATTAAGTCTGTTTCTTTCCTTTTTTCTGGCCGCTTTTCTTTCCCTTCTTTTGTCCCTTCTTCTTCTCGCTTTTCCTCTCTTTTTTCTTCCTAAGTTTCTTTTCCTTCTTCCTCTGCCTCTGTTCCTTTTTGTTGTTCTTCGCTTCTTTCTCGGGGTTTGCCTCCTTCTGATTCTTCTTCGCGCCCTTCGCCGGGACAGCAACGTTCTTTTCCTCCCCTGGAATATAAACAGGCAGTTAGAGGTTGTTTTCTTTTCCGTGGTAGGTTTCCTAGCTCATGACTGTGATCAACTATCATTTGAACACCTAGCAAGACAGACTACAAATATTTATTTATTTATTTCGATTTACCACATTTGTGGAAGGATTGACATAGGTGAACTATCACCTTTTCAAGATCATCCCAGACTAAGATTTGGACCATCGCACACCGGGGCATGCCCCTACTCTTTTTCGAAAGGTGTGGTGGGTTCTTTAACGTGCGCGGGGTGTTGCTCTCCCCAAACACGGGACCTCCATTTAACGTCCTATCCGAGGGACGTCCCTGGCCCTAGATGAGCTAGGTACTCATTTACACCTGAGTGAAGTGAGGAAAGTCGTGTTAAGCGCCTTTCCCAAGAGCACAACGTCGGGGTGCAAGGTCGGACATGTCTCTGGGCACACCTGGGATTAGATCCCGGGACCCATTGTTTGACAGCCGCGCGCTCTACAGTTGTGCCACACGACGCCAAATAGACACATATGGTGAACCAACACCAACAAGATATTTCCTAGACATGCAGTACAGAAGCAGTAAGTTTAAAATGTGCGTACCGGCAGACAGAGCTATCTCCGACCAGACAATTTTTGTTAGTTTGTGTATTTAGAAAATCATTTGCCTGCCAACCTAATGGAGATATTCGCGGATGTTCTGTACTTTTTTTCTTCCTTTTTTAAAGTCGAGGCTAACAGGTCAAAGTTTGCAATGGGCTAGCAAGTTGTTCGAAAATGTCACAGTAATGATAACGATGATAATGATGAAGATGATATTATTAATAATAATCGTCTTCCACTGCCTCCAAAAAAGAAGTCAAATCCAGCTAGTTTAGATATAGCCAACAATTGTATTTAGTACCAGTATATGCCTATTGTTATACAACAAAATCAGACACAGTTTACTGACGCATGTATGTTTTTTCCTATGTTTTTACCATGTATTTGCAATTAGCCAACGGACATTAACTTGCAATAAACTTCTCAATTAAACTTCTCAATTAATGATAATGATGATAGACGAACCCCCGTCAGCTCCCGGATCGTCCCCCATCGGCACCAGGTAGCCGTCCGGGTCCAGGCGGAAGCGCTGCGCCTCCTGCCGCCCCGTCAGGGCCGACGCCCTCCTGCCCAGGTCCACCAGCAGCAGGTTGCCGTCCTCGTCGTACCGATAGGCGCGGCCGTCCCGCGAGAAGTACACCACGTTCCCCTCCGAGTCGTACGTGTAGATCCGCCCGCGCGGCGTGCGGTACCGCTCTGTGCCCCCGAACACCACGTACTGAACCTCCCCGTCATCGCCGAACCGGTACCTCCTGCCGTCCGACGCGGTGTAGATGCGCTGGCCTAGCGCGTCCACGATGAAGCGCTGCGTCGTGGTGGTGGTCGTAGTCCCACCTCCTCCTCCTCCTGTTCTGATGAACACCACACTCCCCTCGTCATCGTAGCGGTACCGCCGCCCGTCCGAGGCGGTGTAGATGTCGTTGCCGCCGAAGACGAGGTAGACTATCTCTCCGTCGTCGTCGTAGCGGTACCTGCGGCCGTCAGTTGTGGTGTAGATGCGTTGCCCTAACGCATCGATGGTGTACCGCTGTGTGGTGGTTGTGGTGGTGGTTCCGCTGGTGACGTAGACGATCCTTCCTTGAGCGTCATAGCGGTACCGCCGCCCGTCGGCCGCAGTGTAGACATCGCGGCCACCGTACACGATGTACACTATCTCCCCGTCGTCGTCATATCGGTACCTACGGCCATCCGATGTTGCGTAGATGCGTTGTCCTAGCGCATCAATGGTGTACCTCTCGGTGGTGGTGGTTGTCGTGGTTGTAATATACACTACTCTGCCGTTAGCGTCGTAGCGGTACCGGCGCCCGTCAGATGATGTGTAGATGTCGCTTCCACCGTAAACAATGTACACGATCTCGCCGTCGTCGTCGTAACGGTACTTGCGCCCATCATTCGTGGTGTAGATGCGCTGTCCTAGCGCATCAATGGTGTACCGCTGTGTGGTGGTGGTTGTCGTGGTTGTAATATACACTACTCTACCGTTAGCGTCGTAGCGGTACCGGCGCCCGTCAGATGAAGTGTAGATGTCGCTTCCACCGTAAACAATGTACACGATCTCACCGTCGTCGTCGTAGCGGTACTTGCGCCCATCATTCGTAGTGTAGATGCGCTGTCCTAGCGCATCAATGGTGTACCGCTGTGTGGTGGTGGTTGTGGTGGTTGTGATATACACTACTCTGCCGTTAGCGTCGTAGCGGTACCGGCGCCCATCCGATGCGGTGTAGATGTCGCTTCCACCGTAAACAATGTACACGATCTCTCCGTCGTCGTCATACCGGTACCTGCGACCATCATTCGTGGTGTAGATGCGCTGTCCCAGGGCATCAATGGTGTACCGCTGTGTGGTGGTGGTTGTGGTTGTTGTAATGTACACTACTCTGCCGTTAGCGTCGTATCTGTACCTACGGCCATCTGCGGCGGTATAGATGTCGCTTCCACCGTACACGATGTAGATCACGTTGCCCTCGTCGTCGTAGCGGTACCTGCGGCCGTCCCTGGAGGTGTATATCCGCTGTCCCAGCGCGTCTTGGGTGAAGGAAATCCTGCCGCCGCCGGTGGTCGTAGTCGTGGTGGTGCCGCCGCCGCCGCCGGTGGGCCTGCGACCACCCCCGCCGGTACCGCCGGTAGTGGTTGTCCCGGTGACGATGCCGGTGCCGCCGCCGGTCCCCAGCGTGGTCAGGACGCTGCCCCTGACGGTGTAGATTCGCGGCCGGTACGAGCTCCAGCTCCAGCCCCGCCAGTACCTGTGAATATGGACAAACACCTGGAAAATATTCTCAATTGCAAGAATTGCAAAAAAAAGGACATTCAAAACTTGGATTAACAACTGGATGTGCACGTACAATCAATCAATCTGATTGGTTGTGCCAGTAGGGCTAACAGTAAACGTCAGTGTGGACATGCCAGTACGGCTAGCCGTTACGTACCTGTCTGTGAACGTCATGTGGATGTGCCAGTACAGCAGGTAGGCATAGGAGGTCCGGAAGCCCGACACGTCACCGCGCCTGGCGCCGACCCTGCTGACGATCAGGCGGTAGTACGCCTGGATCTCCCGCAGCGACAGCCTGCCGTCCTGTAGGGAAACAATCACCGTCACCAGGAGTTACCGCACCCTAACACTAACCCCGCCCCGGCCGCGTCGCCCCTGCCGCCGCCCGCCCCGCTCAGCACGGTCCGGTTGTACGCCTGGATCTCCCGCAGCGACAGCCTGCCGTCCTGTAGGGAAACAATCACCGTCACCAGGAGTTACCGCACCCTAACACTAACCCCGCCCCGGCCGCGTCGCCCCTGCCGCCGCCCGCCCCACTCAGCACGGTCCGGTAGTACGCCTGGATCTCCCGCAGCGACAGCCTGCCGTCCTGTAGGGAAACAAGCACCGTCATCAGGAGTTACCGCACCCTAACACTAACCCCGCCCGGCCGCTCCGCCCCTGCCGCCGCCCGCCCCGCTCAGCACGGTCCGGTAGTACGCCTGGATCTCCCACAGCGACAGCCTGCCGTCCTGTAGGGAAACAAGCACCGTCATCAGGAGTTACCGCACCCTAACCCTAACCGACCGCCCACCCCTGACATGTTAGCCCCAGACTCACCATGTCTGTGTCGGTCTCCTGTATCATTTCGACGCGTCTTTCGATTGCCGCTATAACACACCCTGATGACCCATGTTAGCCCAAAACTCACCATGTCTGTGTCGGCCTCCTGGATCATTTTCCACGCGTCATTAGATTGCCGCTATAACCCACCCTGATGACTCATGTTAGCCCCAAACTCACCATGTCTGTGTCGGCCTCCTGGATCATTTTGCACGCGTTCTTAGATTGCCGCTATAACCCACCCTGATGACCCATGTTGGCCCCAAACTCACCATGTCTGTGTCGGCCTCCTGGATCATTTTGCACGCGTCCTTAGATTGCCGCTATAACCCACCCTGATGACTCATGTTAGCCCCAAACTCACCATGTCTGTGTCGGCCTCCTGGATCATTTTGCACGCGTACTTAGATTGCCGCTTTATTCCACCCTGATGACCCATGTTAGCCCAAAACTCACCATGTCTGTGTCGGCCTCCTGGATGATTTTGCACGCGTCCTTAGATTGCCGCTATAACCCACCCTGATGACCCAAGTTAGCACAAAACTCACCATGTCTGTGTCGGCCTCCTGGATCATTTTGCACGCGTCCTTAGATTGCCGCTATAACCCACCCTGATGACCCAAGTTAGCCCAAAACTCACCATGTCTGTGTCGGCCTCCTGGATCATTTTGCACGCGTCCTCTAGATTGCCGCTATAACCCACCCTGATGACTCATGTTAGCCCCAAACTCACCATGTCTGTGTCGGCCTCCTGGATCATTTTGCACGCGTCCTTAGATTGCCGCTATAACCCACCCTGATGACCCAAGTTAGCCCAAAACTCACCATGTCTGTGTCGGCCTCCTGGATCATTTTGCACGCGTCCTTAGATTGCCGCTATAACCCACCCTGATGACTCATGTTAGCCCCAAACTCACCATGTCTGTGTCGGCCTCCTTGATCATTTTGCACGCGTCCTTAGATTGCCGCTATAACCCACCCTGATGACCCAAGTTAGCCCAAAACTCACCATGTCTGTGTCGGCCTCCTGGATCATTTTGCACGCGTCCTTAGATTGCCGCTATAACCCACCCTGATGACCCAAGTTAGCCCAAAACTCACCATTTCTGTGTCGGCCTCTTGGATCATTTTGCACGCGTCCTCTAGATTGCCGCTATAACCCACCCTGATGACTCATGTTAGCCCAAAACTCACCATGTCTGTGTCGGCCTCCTGGATCATTTTGCACGCGTCCTTAGATTGCCGCTATAACCCACCCTGATGACTCATGTTAGCCCCAAACTCACCATGTCTGTGTCGGTCTCCTGGATCATTTTGCACGCGTCCTTAGATTGCCGCTATAACCCACCCTGATGACCCAAGTTAGCCCAAAACTCACCATGTCTGTGTCGGCCTCCTGGATCATTTTGCACGCGTCCTTAGATTGCCGCTATAACCCACCCTGATGACCCAAGTTAGCCCAAAACTCACCATGTCTGTGTCGGCCTCCTGGATCATTTTGCACGCGTCCTTAGATTGCCGCTATAACCCACCCTGATGACCCAAGTTAGCCCAAAACTCACCATGTCTGTGTCGGCCTCCTGGATCATTTTGCACGCGTCCTTAGATTGCCGCTATAACCCACCCTGATGACCCAAGTTAGCCCAAAACTCACCATTTCTGTGTCGGCCTCCTGGATCATTTTGCACGCGTCCTCTAGATTGCCGCTATAACCCACCCTGATGACCCATGTTAGCCCAAAACTCACCATGTCTGTGTCGGCCTCCTGGATGATTTTGCATGCGTCCTTAGATTGCCGCTATAACCCACCCTGATGACCCATGTTGGCCCCGAACTCACCATGTCTGTGTCGGCCTCCTGGATCATTTTCCTGGCCTCCTCCAAGTTCGCGCCCTCCTCGGAACCCACCCTGATGACGTAACTAATCAGCTCCTTGGCATCCAGCCTCCCGTTACCGTCAGTGTCACGTGACCGAAACTGAAGCTCGATCTTGTCGTTGTCAAGGTCGAAGCCCCAGAAAAGAGCTGCGCAGCAATGGAATAAAAAAACAGCATTAGGACTTCTTTTTTTTCAGTTGATACTGACTGTAGCAAATTCAAAATGTCATTTTGATAGAGAAGCGCGTTTATGTGTATGTAATTAAAAATCAGATATTTGAAATCTCTCCGATGTTTCACAGTTCGACTGAAAATCCATAAAATGGAAACTTGGATTATCAAAGATTCCTCACGTCATGACGTCACACACGAGACTCACCAACGAACTCGTTCAGCTGCAGGAAACCGTCCTTATTTGAGTCGTAGTCTTCAATAAATTCCTGGAAAAGGGAATGAATGTTTAGTATCATTATCACTATCTATAGATGAATATTAAATAGACTTGCTGCGTAAATGATTATTATGTTCTTTCAGCCACATCACAACGGGGCGTGTCTCTCGTTCTACTCTTGCCAATAAGAGCGGTGGCCCTGGGTACTTAATCCAAATCATTGTATCTACATTTCTATAAATAAAAATGTAGTTGTAGAAGACCTTACGAAAGTCCCTGTATTTTTTAAATGTCAATGAAGTTCATTCATTCATTTAAAGCAAACACCGGGGAGAGTGAAATCTTTTACTGTATTTCTCACCTTATCACTCACCCGAGCTCAGGTAACGACTACAAACTCGACTTGCTTCCGAGCCTTGTTAGGTGATGACCTCAATATTTTACGTACGGAAGAGGAGGGGAAAGAAGAGCAAAGGAAAAAAGAAAGAGAAAGAAAGAGCAAAGGAGAAAAGAAAGGAAAGAAGAAAAAAATAAGAAAGGGAAAGAAAAAGAGAAGGACAGAAAGAAAAAAAAGGCAGAAAACAAGAAAGAAAGCCAGAAAGCTTTACCTGCACCACGACAGTGTACATCCAGTCGAAGTTGTCGGGGTAGAGGTAGGCGACGAACTCGTCCCGCGAGAGGAAGCCGTCCCTGTTCCGGTCCGCCTGCTTCCAGCGCCGCTCGTCCCGCTTCATCCACGACATGTACGTGCTGCAGGCCGTGCCCAGCTGACGCCGGCCTGGGGGAGGGGGGTCAGGAAATCAGTACAACCCCGGCGAACCCAGGACCCCAACCCACCCACGACATGTACGTGCTGCAGGCCGTACCCAGCTGACGCCGCCCTGGGGGAGGGGGGCCAGGAAATCAGTACAACCCACGAACCCAGGACCCTAACCCACCCACCCACGACATGTACGTGCTGCAGGCCGTGCCCAGCTGACGCCGGCCTGGGGGAGGGGGGCCAGGAAATCAGTACAACCCAGGACCCTAACCCACCCACCCACGACATGTACGTGCTGCAGGCCGTGCCCAGCTGACGCCGGCCTGGGGGAGGGGGGTCAGGAAATCAGTACAACCCACGAACCCAGGACCCTAACCTACCCACGACATGTACGTGCTGCAGGCCGTGCCCAGCTGACGCCGGCCTGGGGGGGGGGGGGGGGAGGTGAGGGGGTCAGTACAAACCACGACATGTACGTGTGCAGGCCGTGCCCAGCTGACGCCGGCCTGGGGGAGGGGGGTCAGGAGATCAGTACAACCCCGGCGAACCCAGGACCCTAACCCACCCACCCACGACATGTACGTGCTGCAGGCCGTGCCCAGCTGACGCCGGCCTGGGGGAGGGGGGCCAGGAAATCAGTACAACCCACTAACCCAGGACCCTAACCCACCCACGACATGTAGGTGCTGCAGGCCGTGCCCAGCTGACGCCGGCCTGGGGGAGGGGGGTCAGGAAATCAGTACAACCCACGAACCCAGGACCCTAACCCACCCACGACATGTACGTGCTGCAGGCCGTACCCAGCTGACGCCGGCCTGGGGGGAGAGGCAGGAAATTAGTACAACCCAGGACCCTAACCCACCCACGACATGTACGTGCTACAGGCCGTGCCCAGCTGACGCCGGCCTGGGGGGAGGGGCAGGAAATTAGTACAACCCAGGACCCTAACCCACCCACGACATGTACGTGCTACAGGCCGTGCCCAGCTGACGCCGGCCTGGGGGGAGGGGCAGGAAATTAGTACAACCCAGGACCCTAACCCACCCACGACATGTACGTGCTACAGGCCGTGCCCAGCTGACGCCGGCCTGGGGGGAGGGGGGGTCAGGAAATCAGTACAACCCACGAACCCAGGACCCTAACCCACCCACCCACGACATGTACGTGCTGTGGGCCGTGCCCTGCTGACGCCGGCCTGGGGGAGGGGCAGGAAATCAGCAAAAGCGACAAACGGAGACCGGGGGGGGGGGGGGGGTGAGGATGGGGAGGCCGTTTGGATCAGGAAATCAGTACCAGCCACAAACGGAGACGGGGGCCGGGGGAGGTAAACTCAGTCACGTTTATTTAAAAAGACAGATCAGACTCTACAAATGGATAAGATACGTCGATGGCTCCCGGACGTTTCGAGAGGCACTTCTTCGGAGTCGCTAGAATTAACTGGAAAATCTGCAGAACAAATCAATGCTAAAACACAACTCCGAAGAAGGTTGGTGTGTCTCACTCAAAACGTTAGGAAGTAGTCCGTATCTTATCCAGTTGAGTTTAATGTATCCTTGACTATTGTTTACCTTGATGTCTGACCTTTATGAACGTATCAGTTACGTTTGCGACCTCACTCTTCTGGCCGCTTTGCCACAGCTCTAGTGAGGCCGGACCGAAAGCACAGAGATCCCTCAATAGCCCAAAACCCCAACCGGCGCCTAAGGATGCGTCCGTATCTCACCTGCGACCGTGTCGTATGACGTCAGCTTTCCGCTCCAGGGGACCCTGCCCTGCCTGTTGACGTCATACAGCGCCCAGACCCTGTCGATCTCGGCCGACCACTCCCGATCCACCAGCGCCGCCAGCCACGCCGACAGCTCCTCCTCCGACACGAACCCGTCGCCGTTCCGGTCAACCACCAGGTAGATCGACCTGGCAACAGCCGAACAACACGTTACTTTTCCCGTCAATCACCGGCAAGAACCAATGAACACGTTACCGTTCCTGTCAATCACCGCCAAGAACCAATGAACACGTTACCGTTCCTGTCAATCACCGGCAAGAACCAATGAACACGTTACCGTTCCTGTCAATCACCGACAAGAACCAATGAACACGTTACCGTTCCTGTCAATCACCGCCAAGAACCAATGAACACGTTACCGTTCCTGTCAATCACCGCCAAGAACCAATGAACACGTTACCGTTCCTGTCAATCACCGCCAAGAACCAATGAACACGTTACCGTTCCTGTCAATCACCGCCAAGAACCAATGAACACGTTACCGTTCCTGTCAATCACCGCCAAGAACCAATGAACACGTTGCCGTTCCTGTCAATCTCCGGCAACAACCAATCAACACGTAACTGTTCCTGTGGCAATCTGTATCTGCATCTATATAGCCGGTATAACCGCCATTCGGCGTAACACACCAGCTTCGCAGGCACGCGGCGCAGCAGCAGCTGGTTATATTACAGTATTGCACTGAACGGCCTGTCACACACCTAGTCTTTGCACAATCACCAGGAAGATTGTCCTGGTAACAACCAGTTAACACGTTCCTGTCGACGTCCTGCTCCCTCTAGCGGCTACATGCTCTTTTGCAGCGTTTTCACAACGCTTTTCTGCCCACGTTCTCTAACGGTTATGATCTTAACTGCAGGAGAGAGAAACCCACCCTAGCCTCCTGTTGGCCTCGGTGATGGAGACCCCGTCGTCGCCCCAGCCCGTCGTGATGGTTGGGCAGGCGAAGGGGATCTGCCTACTCACGCGCGCGCCTTCTAGCGGCTATAATCTTAACTGCAGGGGAAACCCACCCTAGCCTCCTGTTGGCCTCGGTGATGGAGAGCCCGTCGTCGCCCCAGCCCGTCGTGATGGTCGGGCAGGCGAAAGGGATCTGCCTGCTCACGCGCGCGCCTTCTAGCGGCTATAATCTTAACTGCAGGAGAGAGAAACCCACCCTAGCCTCCTGTTGGCCTCGGTGATGGAGAGCCCGTCGTCGCCCCAGCCGGTTGTGATGGTCGGGCAGGCGAAGGGGATCTGCCTGCTCACGCGGTTAGACGCCGTCTCGTTACTCGCTACCTGAGGAGGACGATGACCGGCTCATTAAACGTTCACAATAACCAGGTCACGGTTTGCACTGCGCAATGGTGAGGTGAAAGGTGAGGGCCAAAGGCCATGCTTGATACATGTCCAGGGGCCTTCAACTTTGACATATATTACTTTCACTGCATTACACACAGATTAGTGTAAGATAACAAGGCCCTTTCGCAGCCAGGCTTTGGAAATACACTTTACTATCGAGCAATGCACAAATATGGTTGTAGGAAAAATTTCAATGTTACGTGCAGATCTATACAGATAATTCAGGAATCCGGTATAATTCATGAATTTGGGATAGTTCATGAATTTGGGATAATTCGTGAATTCGGGATAATTCAGGAATCCGGGATAATTCATGAATTTGGGATAGTTCATGAATTTTGGACGATGAATGGATTCGGGATGAATCATAAGTTAGGGATAATCAATAATACGTCTTCACCTCCGCTGCCGCCTCCTCCAAGACTTTCTCTCTCTGCTCCTTCTCCGCTAACTCCGCCTCCTTCAAGACTTTCTTCCGGCGCTCCTGGCCGGCCACTGCCCAGACGCAGGCGGCCACGACCAGCAGATACAGCCGCATGGTGCCCGCTGGTGCCGCCGCTGGTGCCGCCGCTGATGCCCGCTGGTGCTAGTGCCGCCGCTGGTGCCCGCTGGTGCCGCCGCTGATGCCCGCTGGTGCTGGTGCCGCCGCTGATGCCCGCTGGTGCTGGTGCCGCCGCTGGTGCCGCCGCTCAGAGGCTCGGGCTCTCCTCTATCTCATGCACAGGAACACCTGCACATGAAAAGGAAAACAGAATAAAGAAAGTGCGGGTCTTGTTGGCAAATGTTCAGTGCTTTGCACAATGGCGCACCAAATCCGTGTGTCAATGTTAGAACACACTTTAGACAATGAATTAGGCGAGAGGGCCAGTAGGCGTCACTCACTCCACCGCCACGTGAGAGAAATCGTTTAAAGTGCCTTTCCCACCGAAAGGCACAACATCGGGGCATGTCAGAGCATCGAACCCGGGCCCTCTTGACCCTTGGCCAAATGCTCTAACCGTTACGCAAAATGAATCCGCCACTGAACTACATAACACTCTGGATAAGCCTTGGTACCATAAATTCTGGTTACGTCTGGTTCAAATCGATAGATCTACACACCCCCTCCAAGCGGACGCACTCCATCTACAGCAAAGTCTTCCGACGAATACCCGTAGACGAACATTGTTACAACGTGTTAAAGACATATTAGATTACAATGGATATTCCTATTTGTGGCACTCCGGTAATACACATTGTAAACCTGAACATGTCGGAAAAGCGCTGAGAAGGAGATTAACAGATATATATATACAATCATTTTTTCATACCTTGGTAAACGACAGCGGTAAGTTAAGATTCTATGCAAAATGTAAAACCATGTACAATTTAGAGAGTTATCTTGATCTTGCAGATTTTGATCTACGCTCAGCCATTAGCAAAATTAGAGTTAGTGCTCATCCTCTTGAAATAGAGAGAGGCCGATATAGAAAATTACCTATATACGAAAGACTTTGTAAGTATTGCAATACAAATGCCGTGGAAGACGAAATACACTTTATTTCAAACTGTTCATTTCATGATAATGCACGAAATGAGTTGTCTATTCAGACCACTAAAATCTATCCGAATTTCCCTAAGCTTACAGACAAAGAAAAGACTATTCTTCTTTTAACTACCAAAAACCCACAAATTATAGAAAAGGTGGGACATTACGTCTTCCATTGCTTACAAAAGAGAAGTCAAACCCTTCCCTAGTTATAGACAATTACATTTGTATAATTTAGATAAGCAGCTTTTATACCTATTTTGTACACTGTTCTTTTATGTATGTTATTTGCATTTAGCCTTCGGGCATGAATTTGCAATAAACTTATTATTAATATTCTGAGACGTTACTAACACGAAGGTTTGCCACGAGAGCACCGGCCTACGCTAATAACGCAGCATACCAGTGGTAAAGTCACCCCAGAAACCATTACCACACAAAGTGCCTTTGAATAAAACCCGGCTCGATGGTTGATGTGTTAGTTTGAGGCAGAATAAGTCGATGTGTTATGAAGTAATTTATTCGTGATGTTGTTTACAAGCAGCCCTTGGCAAAAGGACAAAAGGATCAACATCCAAATGTATGAAGGACTTCAGGCATCCGGCAGTGACAGAAGAGAGCAGTTTATCGCCGATATTACACTGAACTGATGTTGCCTCATGAGGATGAGATTCTCTGCCAGACGACTTAAATCTGGATTACCGCAGACGGACAAACGGCAGTCTTGAGCCTCCAACCTCTCGACCCGAGCTGGGCTTCACTTTGATGCAATTAGAATTGCCTGTCAGATTGTTTCTCCAGCGCCCTGCTGAGGGAAAACGTTCCTAACCTCAGAGCTGGAACCTCACGAGAACGAACGATGGTTACCTCAAGTTTGGCCAGTCACCAACCGCTGGTTACCGAATATTGGAAACTCACCAAAGACTCGTTTCCTGCCCTTTGTAACCAAACACTGGTTATAACGTTAATGAGGTTTGCAAGGTTGATTCAGGGTGCTGCTGGAACCCCATTCATTTGAAGTCGTCACTGTGTAGCGTTTCACAAGAGTGGAGAGAACAGACTTGGAATCATCAAAACGTTTGAAATGTTTGAACATGCACACTATTCCTCATCATCGTCGTCGCTGCCGACGCTTGGAAGTTGTCACCAATGGGGGCATCACTCACTTGCCCTCACTTACTCGCTCGCTCACTCACACACTCATTCACACGCTCGCTCACTCACACACTCGCTCACTCTCACTCACACACTCACCCACTCACTCGCTCACTCACTTTCCCCATACATCCTAACAAATGTGTTCCACGGTAAGTTCCCCTCTAAGTTCCCCTTACCTGTCCTCGCTCAGGTGTTCAGCATTAGGTTACCTGTCCTAGCCCGCCAGGGAGGGACCGTCGGGAAACTGTCCTAGCTCAGGGAGTAGCCGTCGGGAAACTGTCCTAGCTCAGGGAGGGACCGTCGGGAAACTGTCCTAACCCAGGGAGGGACCGTCGGGAAACTGTCCTAGCCCAGGGAGGGACCGTCGGGAAACTGTCCTAGCCCAGGGAGGGGCCGTCGGGAAACTGTCCTAGCTCAGGGAGGGGCCGTCGGGAAACTGTGCACGCTAGACTGTAGCTGTGAAGCGTTATGGTCAGGGAATTGTGGCATCGTACGCGTGTGGCGTAATGATCGATTAGAGTTTTGAGCCCAGAATCAACTAAGGGTCCAGGGTTCGATCCCCTGACATGCCGCCGATGTTGTGCCCTTTGAAAGGCACTTTACACGACTTCCCTCACTTTATTCAGATAAACATTAGTGCCTATAGCCTCGGTAAGAGGCGACCCTCGGATAGGGCGTTAAAGGGAGGTCATGTGTTTGGGGAGAGCCACGCCTCGTGCACGTTATTGAAAAGAGTAGGAGTCCCTCCCGTTGTGAGTGGATCAAATTTTATAGTCATGTCTCCAGCGGTTGACATCTTGAAATTACCTGTTATGTCAATGCTTCCACAGAATGTGGTAAATCTCGATAAATGAAATTGGAACTGTGTCCGTGTGTCGTCTTGGGGCCGTTCAACCTTGTACTCTCTGCCGTTGGGCATTTTACATTCCGCAGTAAAGTTCAACTTCCTCTATTCACTAGACCACGGGGGTGGCCTGCGTGCCCTTTCCGTAGATCGTAATGAGCTGTTTATACGCAGCGCGTTGACGCCCCATGTATACCCCCTAGAGAATACCAATAAGGGCAAACGTACACAGAGCACTGAGAAGTTAGTAGTTTCTTCCTCCATATGCTACGGTCACAGTTGCACCGGTGCCCGTAGGGGGTGTTGTCCCGGCCGGGTCCCGAAGCCACAAATTTGTCCCGGTGGACTACCGGACACCGGAAGGGTACCTTTCGGCGTTCCCACGATTAGCTTACGGCGTCTATTTGTTATTGGGTTCCAGGTTGATCTTACTCCTATTAAAACAATTCCGGGGGCCCGACAGTGCCCCAAAATAGCCGCAAGGTGTCCCACGGGGCCACGTAGGGGTAACGCCCTATAGCGCAAAGAAACAGGCCGTGAACTGCCCCTTTTTCCAATTTTACCGTAGCGTAGCGCGTCTATCCAGTGGCATGTGTGTCTTGTTTTACTTACTTGACCTACTTAGGCTGCTGGCATGAGTTACGAGGAGTCAATGTCAGACCGGCACCTTGAGGGCGTTAGAGCGGAGTTATTCAGCCTTCCCATCCGTGCAGATGTGGTGCGTTGAACCTTAAAAGATCTAGAGTGCGTCTAACGCAACAGCTGCAGACGGACGTGTAGGATTTGCTTCAGTCTGGTTACTAATAATCGAGCTGGATTAAGATAAAAGTTCATCTGTGTTGGTAAATGACACTATGAATAAATACTGAACTGTATAACACTTGGAAGAAGTGGGACTTCTGGCCGCTGAAGGCTACCTCTGCTAGATTACCTTTGTTGTTTGTTTTGTATCTTTTTCTCTGCACGTGAACGTGTATCGGCTACCACGGTCCTCGCGAAAAAGGGGTGGGGGTGATCAACGTAGAGTAGCCTCGTTTACCGTGTTCTGCGTATCCATTTCCATCGTTGCCATATGACGCGTGCTGCCATGTTGAGCCATAAATTTCTCAGTAGACCGTAATTTCTCCATAAATCATTCGAAAAGCGAGACAGAATTACCCATACATGACTATATAGTGTAACAAATACACTGGTTTCGAAAATATTTTGTACTTAGAATTGTAGGATAGATTAGCCTTGTAGAACATATTGTTGATTTCATGCCATACATTGTACCATGTACGATTGTTGAGCCATAAATTTCTCAGTAGACCGTATCACACGACAACCTCCTGCCGAGCGGGTATCAGCACGCTAATCCGCCGTGACAACAGTTAATCACCTGTTTACACAGCGCGGGTATCAGCACGTTAATCCGCCGTGACAACAGTTAATCACCTGTTTACACAGCGCGGGTATCAGGACGTTAATCCGCCGTGACAACAGTTAATCACCTGTTTACACAGCGCGGGTATCAGCACGTTAATCCGCCGTGACAACAGTTAATCACCTGTTTACACAGCGCGGGTATCAGCACGTTAATCCGCCGTGACAACAGTTAATCACCTGTTTACACAGCGCGGGTATCAGCACGTTAATCCGCCGTGACAACAGTTAATCACCTGTTTACACAGCGCGGGGGTCAGCACGTTAATCCGCCGTGACAACAGTTAATCACCTGTTTACACAGCGCGGGTATCAGGACGTTAATCCGCCGTGACAACAGTTAATCACCTGTTTACACAGCGCGGGTATCAGCACGTTAATCCGCCGTGACAACAGTTAATCACCTGTTTACACAGCGCGGGTATCAGGACGTTAATCCGCCGTGACAACAGTTAATCACCTGTTTACACAGCGCGGGGGTCAGGACGTTAATCCGCCGTGACAACAGTTAATCACCTGTTTACACAGCGCGGGTATCAGCACGCTAATCCGCCGTGACAACGGTTAATCACCTGTTTACACAGCGCGGGGGTCAGGACGTTAATCCGCCGTGACAACAGTTAATCACCTGTTTACACAGCGCGGGGGTCAGGACCGCTTCACACGGCACGGCACAGGAACGCGAGTCCGCGCCACGAACCAGATGGGTCGGGCTAATGAGACAGATATGGACGTGACTCACACACCCGTTCATGCTCAAAACATGAAGCCGAATTAGATCGACTTGTGTAAAAACCCAAAGAGGCGAGTACGCCGCTCCCGGGATTAGAACTCGTGCCAATCCCGATCCACACGGCTTGGGAATTCAACACGCTAACCACTAGGCTAAAAGGTCCGGACCAGTTAGACTGGTCAGTTAGTGGAGGTTGATCCCCACTGTTACACTTGTGGGCGAAGTCGCTTGAAGTCGACTTGGGGTTTGCTAGTCTGTATAACACAAACTCCAGCTGTCCGGGGATTTCTGTCCTAGGGCGGCGAGGCGGTTACAGGGCGGCGAGCCGTTACAGGAGGCTTGATTGAATTCAGGCTAGGGATTTGCGCCCATGTTCAAAAATGTGTAAGTCGGCTTCCATGCAGCGGCTTCGATTATTTGTTTCACAATAATGTGGCTAGTTGGGTCATTAAAGGTCATGGGTTGAGGTCACAATGGCCGCCGAACAGTTTACAGCAACCTCTCTTTTTCCGCTTCTGTACGTTTGGAAAACAGTGCGTAACTGCCGAGGAAAATGGCATCGGCGGGCCCTGGTGATTCCAAGTTCCAGAACTTTTAGCCCGAGTCGGCGAATCTTTGGATACAATTTGAGAAATTGCGACCTACATGTATGTTGTTTCGGCAAAGTAGTTCGTACGACTTCATATGGGATAGGCCAAGCCAAGTCGCCTCAAGCCAGAATTGCGTTCATGCTCAAACTCGACTTGGCTCGAAGTCGCTAGAAACCACCTCCGGGATAGACTCGGGTTCAAGCGGCTTCACCCGAAAGTCGATTTAAATCGGTTTAATTTTTTGAGCATGAACGGTGCGAGCAGGGGATACTCTTGGGCCCAGGGGATCAGATAGGTCCACCCCGAGTTACTCTCGAGCCCTCCATCCCGAAGGTTACAAGTATTATAAATATTGTATTTGCTCTCTTTCTTAGATCCTCTCCTTGACCCTTTACTTTCGGGAACATGCCTCCTCCGGATACCAAACTGCGTTAACGTTATGTTAACCTTTGCTGGACGGAAACCTGGAGCTGTTTCTGTAAACATCCCTGCACGCGCACGGGTCGGGGCCGAGCAGGAAGAGCTGACCCGGAAACATGTGTCTTTTACAGAGCTGAGAGAGGGTGGCTGAGGAATTTTGGGATGTTTTTGAAAAAACCCTTTCTTAAGCTTTATAAACCTTCCTCAACCTTAATTTTTTTTTCAGGTAGTACCTTATAGCAAGGTGATAATTTATGCAAATTAGTATGATGTCATGATTACGTCATCAAGATTTATAAGGCCACGCCCCTTTTTTAGAAGGAACGCTCTCCTTGGCTTGCGCTTCGATGTTCATCAATATGATTTTGCAGGAATGTACATGATAGTAATACTTAAAGAATGATGCGTGTCTACGCGAATATTTTGAAATATCGATTTTTGGCGAATTTTTTCTTGTTATGAAACAAAAAAAATTCGCCAAAAATCGATATTTCAAAATATTCGCGTAGACACGCATCATTCTTTAAGTATTACTATCATGTACATTCCTGCAAAATCATATTGATGAACATCGAAGCGCAAGCCAAGGAGAGCGTTCCTTCTAAAAAAGGGGCGTGGCCTTATAAATCTTGATGACGTAATCATGACATCATACTAATTTGCATAAATTATCACCTTGCTATAAGGTACTACCTGAAAAAAAATCAAGGTTGAGGAAGGTTTATAAAGCTTAAGAAAGGGTTTTTTCAAAAACATCCCAAAATTCCTCAGCCACCCTTCAACAATACCTTAACCTCTGACTGGTCAAGCCAACCGTTTTCATAGCAAACACTGTGGCAAGGTGGTCTTGTGTTAGGGTTGTCGACTTCAGGTTAGAATCCCCCAGCAGGCATCAAATTTGTATCCCTGGGAATTACACTTTGCACCTATGTCCGCGGCACTCGACTCAGGCGAACATCAGTTCCTGTCCCTGATTAGGGACGTCCTCTCCAATGGAACCGAGTTTTGTACATTCCCACCTCTGCATCTACTGTGCAAAATGTGATAACGTTAGGTAACATAAATTCGGGATTTTTCCGATAATGGTTGACTGAAATCAATCTAGCAGAACAATAAACCATCATTTTTTTCTATTATTCTGTCAGTATCATGTACTATCTTTGCACTAATCATATATATGGTAGATTTTGTCTCTAGTCGTGCTGACACCATAATATTTCAACTTGAAACTACCGTCCGCCGCACGCAAAATGACGATGTTGTCGGACAGGTGTGAACATTATTTCGGGAGAGAAGATTCGTCTTGAATATCTTACCGCTAATTACATTTTATACAGCATTTTATACATCAGCTATTCGTTCCATAGCCAAGGGGCTTGAGGAGAGTGCTATGGATATAGACGTGTCCAAGTAAAAGAAATACACGAAAAAACGGCCGTACCGCACACATCAGGCCTTCGGAAACAACCCGTGTGTTGAGTCGGTAGAACGTCACTCAAAGTCGACCCCCACCGTCATGGAAATTTGTATATTATTCATCGGGGCGTTAGCTGGATGCCGTAGAAATGGTAATACTACTATGTCCATGTGTTTCTGCTTGTGCCAAGAGCAAACTTTGAGGAAAATATCGCCATCAGTCCACTATCACACACAACATTTAGACAAAAAAAGTGTTCCTCGCAAACGTTTGTCGACTCTGCCGAATAGCAGGATTCTGGGTAACGAATATGGCGGCGGGAAAATTCACCGTAGTGCCGTAGCCATTAATTGTAGCAACAAAGAGGCGTTTTGATGATTAATCACACTTAGAGTCCAGTTGAAGGTTAGCAAAAGAGATTCTAATAAGTTGTATGGTAAATAATTGTGTTGAGCAGGAAGCGGATGTGACATTTGTCTTATAAACCAGCGAACAACTATGTAGTATAATTCTCCCACGAAGCCCTCAGACTGTGACAATAAGGGACGGAGAGTTTTTGACGTAGCCAACTTCTAATGCATGGTTATCGAAGCTTTTAAGACAGTGTTCTGAATACGTTAGTCTGTCAAGTTTGCATTTTTAGCGGTATTACTGTTGTTGCATCTAGCACATATCCCTAAATACCCCGTTTTCGAAAAATCGCGAATTTAAGTACCCCGCGAATTTATGTTACCCAACGTTATACTAGTATGTTACTCCCTAAAGGTGGTTTAGCGGTTATCGAAACGAACGAACACACGCGGAATGACGAGACTTGCAACACCCCCGGTATTTGCCGAAACGAATATGGAGGTATAGTTTGTGTGTGTGTGTGTGTGTGTGTGTGTGTGTGTGTGTGTGTGTGTGTGTGTGTGTGTGTGTGTGTGTGTGTGTGTGTGTGTGTGTGTGTGTGTGTGTTTGTGTGTTTGTGTTTCCGGACTTTGTAACTCAAAAACCTCTGGATGGGTTACGATATTTGGTATGTGGATAGGTCTGGGGAAGACGAAGGTCAAGGTTGATTTTGGGCCACCAGGTATATGTGACCTTGTTATCTCCATGAAAAATGGAGATATTGTTTTGGGTGTGTCTGTCTGTTTGTCTGTCTGTCTGTCTGTTTGTGTTTCCGCACCACTCCAGTCAGCATAACTCAAGAGCCTCTTGATGGATTACGATGACATTTGGTATGTGGGCAGGTGTTGGGAAGCCGAAGGTCAAGGTCGATTTTGGGCCCCCTGGTATGTGACCTTGGTACTGCAGCAGAACTTCAATTTTTGTATCTTTTGACCTGGACGTGCTGTGGTCTTGATTTTTGGGTGGCAGATAGCTTGTGATGTAATAAAGAAGTGGTGTAGGTTTGGACCCCCTAGCAGCTTCCTCTGGAACTGCAGGGCGTTTTTGTGAAAATCTTCTAAGGAGAATAACTGAACAAAGGAACGACGGATTTCCATGATTTTTAGTATGCAGGTAGCTTAGATAGAGATATACACAATGAAGTGCAAATTATGCTAATTGGGACTTAGTTTGCATAGCTTATGAGGAAAATCTATATTTGCAATGTTCTCCATTATCAGACTCAAATACATGTAACGTATGTAGTTTATGGAAAGTGGAGCATCAACAGATACCAATTATGCAAATAAATTCCTAATTTGCATAATTGATGCAAAAACACCATAATTCATCTAACTGGAAAATTATAGGACTGTCAATATTGCAATATTGCATGTGTAAGTTGGATAAAGGTATTTATGACCAAGCATATCTTATGCAAATGTGTACGTCATTTGCATGAATAGAATTGTTCATGGAGATATGAGGTCGTGGCCCTCTTGTTAACATTTGCTTTGTGGAAACCACACGGCGGTCTGGAAGTGCAAAGCTGTAGATGTGGAAAGTGAACGCAGCATGCCTGGCGTCAGGTATGACGGGGTCATGACCCTGTCGTGACCTCTGACCCCACCGTGAGATGTTGTCAGGCAAGGTCGAGTTCTTGGAACCCCCAGCCGCGTTCTGACCCATTTCTGCCGCAAGTTATCTCCCACGTTCAGACATCCAATCGTTTGTCTCATCATTTCTCTTACATATTTACTGTACATCCAACCGGTCCCTCATTTGTCTCATTACCTTCACCGAGAAGGTTATGCAGAGGGTAGCGTTTGGCTCATCATTTCTCTTACACATTTTCTGTACATCCAACCGGTCCCTCATTTGTCTCATTACCTTCACCGAGAAGGTTATGCAGAGGGTAGCGTTTGGCTCATCATTTCTCTTACACATTTTCTGTACATCCAACCGGTCCCTCATTTGTCTCATCATTTCTCTTACACATTTACTGTACATCCAACCGGTCCCTCATTTGTCTCATCATTTCTCTTACATATTTACTGTACATCCAACCGGTCCCTCATTTGTCTCATTACCTTCACCGAGAAGGTTATGCAGAGGGTAGCGTTTGGCTCATCATTTCTCTTACACATTTTCTGTACATCCAACCGGTCCCTCATTTGTCTCATTACCTTCACCGAGAAGGTTATGCAGAGGGTAGCGTTTGGCTCATCATTTCTCTTACACATTTTCTGTACATCCAACCGGTCCCTCGTTTGTCTCATCATTTCTCTTACACATTTACTGTACATTCAACCGGCCTCTCATTTGTCTCATTATTTATCTTACACATTTACTGTACATTCAAACTGTCTCTCCTTATTAATTGTAATAATCGGTTAGTGGTAAGTTAAGATTTACTATAAATATAAAACTGTGTACTGAACATTTGACTTTTACTGCCTTCTGAGGCAGAAATCAAACCCAGCAAAGCCATTTTTTTTTCTTTTTATAGGATCGGCAGAGAAGATGTAGTTGAACTTCGTCGCGGGAAGCCTATGAAGAGGGCATTTATTCTTGCGTAAGACAAAATCACTGTATCAAAACTACGATGAGGAGCAGCACAGGGTCTATGTTTTATTTGTGGTGGAATAATTAATTGTCTTTTCGATATGCCGAAGCAGCATTGAACCCCCCACACGAAACAAGGTGACTAGTGTGTCGAGACAGCCTACTGTTACTTTGCTCAGAAGGGTCAACGTTAGTTCTATTCAACGTTGTGGGGTCGTGTGGCGCAACGGCAGAGCGTTCGACTCAGAACCAAGAGGTCCCGAGTTCAAATCCTGTCATGTCACCGATGTTGTGCCCTTGGGAAAGGCACTTAGCACGACTTTCCTCACTCCACCCAGGTGTAAATGGGTACCTAACTTCGGTTGGGGAAAGTCATATTGAGGTCACCTGGTGGCGCCGAATGGCAGCCGCCCAGACCCTTGCGCTCATCCGACAGTTCCACAAAATGCAAGTGTGGATAAGATATCATATATGTTGTGTGAAACCTGTAATACCCTGCATCAATTCTGCGCTAGAAAGGCTGCCATTGCGGGTAATTTCTGACCAATCAAAAAAAAAAAAAAAACATTTCTGAGCGGCCTGCCGTTTGGTGCCGTTTATATAGTGGGCTCGGTATGCCAGTTATCACTGCAGACCCCTCGGAAAGTCATTAATGTTCGGGACGGACTATTACAGGATCGAGGTAGTCAAACGTCCATAGATAGACATCATGACTTGGCTAAACATTATAAAAACTTTAAAAATGAAGATTTGCATTTTCCTCTACATTTCGCGCTTACGTATCATGTTGGTTGATTACTGTTAAATGTTTGTTGTTGGTTGTTTACTGTTGATTGTTTGTTGTTGGTTGTTTACTGTCGATTTTTTGTAGGCAACACATGTTCTGTGTTCTTCATATGTAAGTAAAGTTTTGATGCGCGTAAAGCGATTCTCCGGGAGAGATGTGTGTTTCCGGTATTTCTCATCAGATGAATTCGGAAAGGGTCTCTTTTATCCTAGTACAGGTTCTAAGGCCCCTTTTCTACTTGCCTTACCTATACCTGGTCCCATCCTCATGCTCATGAGGGTCGGGGACTATGGTAGCGTTCAGTACCACAGTCTATGGGGTGTACGGGGGGGGCATGGGGTGTACCAGGGGGGGGGCGCTATGGGGTGTACCAGGGGGGGCTATGGGGTGTACCAGGGGGGCTATGGGGTGTACCAGGGGGGCTATGGGGGGGGGGGCGCTATGGGGTGTACGGGGGGGGGGGCTATGGGGTGTACCAGCGGGGGGCTATGGGGTGTACCAGGGGGGGGGGGCTATGGGGTGTACCAGGGGGGGCTATGGGGTGTACCAGGGGGGCTATGGGGGGGGCTATGGGGTGTACGGGGGGGGTATGGGGTGTACCAGGGCAGCTCTGTGAACATTGGAGTCGGCTACCGAACACGGACCTGGCGCAGCGCCCGCGTGGAAAGGTTAGCACATTCGGTATGTGAACACGACATAAACCTGTAGTCCACAAGGTCGGAACTCAAGCGGGGAAAAACACGAACTTACAGTCGCCAGTGTCGGAACTCAAGCGGGGAAAACATGAACTTACAGTCGCCAGTGTCGGAACTCAAGCGGGGAAAAACATGAACTTACAGTCGCCAGTGTCGGAACTCAAGCGAGGAAAAACACGAACTTACAGTCGCCAGTGTCGGAACTCAAGCGGGGAAAACATGAACTTACAGTCGCCAGTGTCGGAACTCAAGCGGGGAAAAACATGAACTTACAGTCGCCAGTGTCGGAACTCAAGCGGGGAAAAACATGAACTTACAGTCGCCAGGGTCGGAACTCAAGCGAGGAAAAACACGAACTTACAGTCGCCAGTGTCGGAACTCAAGCGGGGAAAACATGAACTTACAGTCGCCAGTGTCGGAACTCAAGCGGGGAAAAACATGAACTTACAGTCGCCAGTGTCGGAACTCAAGCGAGGAAAAACACGAACTTACAGTCGCCAGTGTCGGAACTCAAGCGGGGAAAACATGAACTTACAGTCGCCAGTGTCGGAACTCAAGCGGGGAAAAACACGAACTTACAGTCGCCAGTGTCGGAACTCAAGCGGGGAAAACATGAACTTACAGTCGCCAGTGTCGGAACTCAAGCGGGGAAAAACATGAACTTACAGTCGCCAGTGTCGGAACTCAAGCGAGGAAAAACACGAACTTACAGTCGCCAGTGTCGGAACTCAAGCGGGGAAAAACACGAACTTACAGTCGCCAGTGTCGGAACTCAAGCGGGGAAAAACACGAACTTACAGTCGCCAGTGTCGGAACTCAAGCGAGGAAAAACACGAACTTACAGTCGCCAGTGTCGAAACTCAAGCGGGGAAAAAACACGAACTTACAGTCGCCAGTGTCGGAACTCAAGCGGGGAAAAACACGAACTTACAGTCGCCAGTGTCGGAACTCAAGCGAGGAAAAACATGAACTTACAGTCGCCAGTGTCGGAACTCAAGCGAGGAAAAACACGAACTTACAGTCGCCAGTGTCGGAACTCAAGCGGGGAAAAACACGAACTTACAGTCGCCAGTGTCGGAACTCAAGCGGGGAAAAACACGAACTTACAGTCGCCAGTGTCGGAACTCAAGCGAGGAAAAACACGAACTAACAGTCGCCAGTGTCGGAACTCAAGCGGGGAAAAACACGAACTTACAGTCGCCAGTGTCGGAACTCAAGCGGGGAAAAACACGAACTTACAGTCGCCAGTGTCGGAACTCAAGCGAGGAAAAACATGAACTTACAGTCGCCAGTGTCGGAACTCAAGCGAGGAAAAACACGAACTTACAGTCGCCAGTGTCGGAACTCAAGCGGGGAAAAACACGAACTTACAGTCGCCAGTGTCGGAACTCAAGCGGGGAAAAACACGAACTTACAGTCGCCAGTGTCGGAACTCAAGCGAGGAAAAACACGAACTAACAGTCGCCAGTGTCGGAACTCAAGCGGGGAAAAACACGAACTTACAGTCGCCAGTGTCGGAACTCAAGCGGGGAAAAACATGAACTTACAGTCGCCAGTGTCGGAACTCAAGCGGGGAAAAACACGAACTTACAGTCGCCAGTGTCGGAACTCAAGCAGGGAAAAACACGAACTTACAGTCCCCAGGATCAGAGCTTAAGCTGGCAACAACACGACATGAACTTACAATACTGACTAGCTACCGACACAGATCAAGCAAGTGAAAACACGACGGGCGAAACCTGAGCAAACCTGCACCGTTTAATGAGGGCAGGATCGGGCCACTGCGGGACGAGCTGTGCCAAACTTTGTTCTTAACCCAGAACACCTCGAGCTCCGCTATCAGAAAGCTTCATTTCTTAGCCGTCTTAAGAGAGAAGACGCTTTTCGACACCTAAGACGTGGCCCTTGGGCTGTAAGAAGTCCGAAGTGACGACTCCTTTCTCTGTTCTGAACGGAGTAAACCATGGAATGGAAGCGGTCGGGAGTCCGGTCTACACGGAAGAGAATGTTTGAGGACTCGGTGACTCTTCAGTTGTTTTCAAATCGGATTAAAGGAAACGTTTTTCAAAAACGCTCGATTTTAGAACGGTACTTTATTATGTAGTACTAGTGGTACAGTGCGGCTTTGCGTTCTCAGCCAAGCACTCTCAGTCGCCCCTACTCTTCGTGCATTTTGTTCTTTCCCGTGCAGAGGTTTGACGCCTGACGAACACACACAAGGCAGAGGGCAATGTCCTACTACGGGTCGAATATCCATGATATTGTCTTTTTTTCCAATATAAATACATTCATCTCTAAAGCCGGCGTCGGCCGACTTTGTAGATCGCCCGAAGCTCGCAGAATTTCAAAATCGCCCGAGCGTCGACCGTATTTTCCAATGAAAATCTCGGGCGACGTCCGTCGAACACTAAAAACTAAAAATCCCCCATGAGATGATACCATCCCTTGGACATGGACGAAGTCAGTATCGACTAACCTGGTAAAAGGCCAATATTTGGATCAACTTTTATTTCTAAAAATCGTCCGAAGCCCGCGTAATCGACAGGACGTCGGCCGTACTTCGGCCGAAAATGCACATTTGAAGTTCGCCAACACATCGGCCGAGCTGAATATCTTATTTGTGACGGGGGCTTAACGCACGGTTACAATATGTTCGATTAGATCCTACTTAAAAGAGATCGTAAAACCACGTATGAAAACTTCGTCTTGTAAGGGTTTCACAACCGGTTTCCGAGCTCGTTCTCCAAACCCGCCTTAAAACCCTTAAAGGTTCCTTAAACAACTGAGGCCTGAAAAACGCGATGCGACTTTCGGTGTGGTAACCGATCTTCAAGTCAACCAAAAGCCAGCAGCGGAGTTTGCGTCAACGCTCAGTGAAACTTACGAGAGATGGAGCAAAGCAAACTGCGATCTTTAATAGCCTCCTTTGCATGCCTTCTGGGCGGCTGCTCTCTTTCGGCCCCAACAAAAGAAATAGTGTTATATCAAATGAAAGCTCATCTGTGTTGGTAGTAATCATAATACAATGCTAAACTTTCTTCCAACACTAAGGTATTCACGGATCGAATTTTCGTCGACCACTGTCGCCTTCTTCAGGATCAATAATGACCAATCACTGCCGACCGTAAACTCGCGAGAGTTACAGACACGTGACTTTATTGACACGCGTCATTGCGGATACGTGACGTCAGTAATTGGTCAAACTTTATTGATCCTGAAGTAGGCGACAGTGGTCGTCGAAAATTCGATCCGTGAATACTTTAGTGTTGGAAGAAAGTTTAGCATTGTATTATAAAAGAAATAGTGATTAAGTAAGAAGATCTTTTTGCGGGCGGCAAATGGGATTTCTCCAGCATAGCAACCTGGCCTCGATGTAGTGGCGTGCGTAGTCCAGTGGTTAGCGATCGTGCCTTTGGAACTAAAAGCCCCGGGTTCGATCCCGACTGTGTCACTCACCCGACATGCATGCCACCGGAAAAGGTCGCAATCCTGGCTTAGGACGGGACGTTAAGCCGTGGTCCACTGTTCGTTGTGCTTGTCGAAAAGAGCTGGGGGAATTTCCCCGGTACAATGAACCTGTAAATACTGTATATAGTGTCTGTCTTCTCTGTCACGACCAGTGGAAGATTAGCTCATCTGTTCATTGAGTTCATTTGAGCTAAATTGGTTCGAGATCACTTTCCTTTCCTTTTTTTTTATATGTCGACAGACGCGAATATACGCGAATGCCGCGCCGAAGGCCCGCTAACGAGGCTATGACTTTTCCACGTGGTACTACTCCCGTGATGGCACAAACGCCAGCTTTCACAATATTTACCTCGGGCGCGGGAGTATCTCCCGTAAAACCGTTCCTTGTTTTTCAGCTAAACCCGAACAATGTCCACATCTTGAATCCATCGTACGAGCGAAGTCGGATGAAACGCAAACATGTTCTTCTTTAGTCAAGATTCTATCTGTTGTTATTATTCCTTTTGTTTGTTTACCAAGGAATTGAATAGATAGAAATACAGAACGCCTCCTTTAGTGACTACAAACAAAGTTGAGTTGTGATGAAAGACGTTTGTAAACAAATGATATAAACAGATGTCGCTCACCTTGGAAAAAGACACAAGGCGCATCAAGAATAACTTCACGGCGTAGTACCCGCTCGCTAAGAACCCACCAAATATTCCCTATCTTACGTAAAGCCCCCCCCCCCCCATTACCCAGTTTTATTCAAGGTTCTATACATCTAATCTGACACACAGACACACGCAAACACACACATACACACTCACATGAACAAGAAACAACATAAAATATTATATATCCCTATATATATATATTTATTTATTGTTTATTTCGGGCTCGACGGCCCATATTGACAGACAGACACATACACATCAACAATACATCTAGAATAAGTATTTACAATGGGCGAGGGCGAACAAGTATATTGGTTCTTATGTACATTGCTTTTTATTTATTTTTTCATCTTAATCACATATTTCAACTTACTTTTTTCTATGACTTTAGTCGTTCTTATCGTTGCCCAATCCAAATGCCCTAGAAGCACACTTCCGTGCCTTTCTTTAACAGGGTAGCTGCCATTTCTGCTAGAGGCACTGTTAAGTGTGTTGCGAATTCCAAATAAACTCCTCAGACATGTGTACTTGTGCGCTTGTCTGTTTGTCGCGGTCTGCAGCCGGCCTGGAGAAGTGACAATGTCATGTTCCCGCGATCTGCGGGAGAAGACTCAGACTAAACAACTCAGCAGAAAAACCTCCGCGGGGAAATCCTACAAACGCGCGAGAGCTGTGAGCGGGGCGAGGCAGCACGGGTCGCGGGGAGGCTGGCAGTCGGCTCGGCGTAAACACCGCGGAACGCCCGCGTAAATCAGCCGCTATTGCCACACACCGGTGACAGGGAGAAATACTACAACTGGGTGCCACAGAACGGTCAATGACACAGCCATGGTGTCAGCTTACATCCTGACACCATGGTCCTCCCTATTCAAATGCAGCTGTATATGTATCATGTAAATATTTTATTACGGATGTCAAATCGTAAGGATCCTTAAGAAGCCAATTTCACGACAGCCTGTTCTTATGATGATCCTCTCTAGCCTCTCGTCGTGCCTGCCTGGCGGGTCTGTGTCGAGTTAACGCCTGGCCCACCTCCACCTGTACTTGTGATCCCGCCCGGAACTCTGAACCTTCCACCACAAGTTCAGTTCTAGAAGTCATAACAACAACGCGTCCAACTTTCCGGCACCTTGACTTCACCCCACCTCCCACGCGAGGCAAAACCAGCTCCTGTGCACAAACAACTTTGCTAATTGACTTATTAGCAGACGATCTTGTCTGGACTTCGTCTTCTATTGAATCATCTTAGAATTATCTTCACTTCCTTAAGATATCAATTCAGACTTTTGGTTTAAAAGCTAGTAACTCCAGTTTGTCACTTAGTCACTTACGAAAGACGGCTGTCTGAAACGTCTGACAGTTTCCAAATTCCATCCAGTTGCTTCCGTAACTGTTGCCTTGCCTTTCCGCGTACAAGTTCGGTTTTGTGAACTCGGCCCGTTGATATTTTCCCGAGATGTTCACCCTGCGGCCCGGAGTCTCCCTCAGCACACACATTAGCACGCGAGCGGCACCGCGAGCGGCTATTTCCAGCCTTCCGGGGCGGATCACTCTCAAACGCAACAAATACTACCGCTATCCGTCAAAACAGTTCAAGCTTTCTGTCAAACCGCGCCACAGTCCAAGCGCACCCATGCCCTTCCCTCCTTTTTAAAAGATATATCACTCTCAAACGCTACAAATACTACCGCTATCCGTCAAAACAGTTCAAGCTTCTGTCACACCGCGCCACAGTCCAAGCGCACCCATGCCCTTCCCTCCTTTTTAAAAGATATATCACTCTCAAACGCTACAAATACTACCGCTATCCGTCAAAACAGTTCAAGCTTCTGTCACACCGCGCCACAGTCCAAGCGTAGCCATGTCCTTCTCTCCTTTTTAAAAGATACTTGCACATCACAGCTGGGGAGCATAGCGCTTGCTTCTGACATGTGCGTGACTGAGAGAGTGAAATAAATCCTGTTGTATATTCTCAGTGGGCGACTGGGGGCGACTTTTGAACGGATCAAGGAGAAGAAGGAGGAGGAGGAATCCGAGCCCGCTAAGAGCGGTGGGTGGTACCAACGCATCAACACTGAAAAAACGGAACGTCCCTTTTCTTGGCGACGACATCTCAAAAATGCGAAAAATTCATCTCTGTTTGGAGACTCAACTTCGATCATACCTGACGTTTACTCCTAGGATCCTGTCAACGCTAACTAGTGCTTCCCGGTCTTCTCGGAACCAGAAAACCGCGCTGCTCCCAAGCCTCCACCAGGCCTTCCCGGGAGGTTATGGATAATAGAATTCGACGAAAACAGGGCGTATGGTTAGTTTGGAGGGTCAACCGGCGGTATGGATAACATCTTCCTTTGGAAGTGATGCCTGGCAAACATTCCCCTGTAGAGAGTGTAGTTAGTCCGGTAGAGACGAGTTGCCGTGTGTCGGCCCTCCCGTGAATGACGAGCACGCCTCATCGACACGACATCGTGACACATTTTTCCCCTGACCTGGTCCAGAAGACACCTCCGCTGGTAACGTCTCCTCACACGACAATACCTCGGGAGACATGGATGAGGAAACAAACCTGCACTGCTAAAGGTGTACCCTGGTGTAAGAGGTGAAATTCCGAAGACGTGGCAGAGACTTTAAGAAACGGCAGCCTGGCGTCTGGAGACGCGCGCCACCCCTGAGTCTGTGTTCTTAACCCCAGGTTATCTAACGGCAAACACCGAGCCGAAGGCAGGTTCTGACGGGGGATTTCCGCACGGAAATAGCTCGACAACAGGACGACAACAGGACGACAACAGAACGACAGATGACGAGAAGGGGGTGGTGGACGGACGTCGTTTTCCGGTGCGAAAGTGTCGAGAATACTGTCTTGAGAGCTAACCCAGCAGGGCAGAGACACACAGAATAACCGTGCCAAGAAGGACGGAGAGACATAAAAACCTGCAAAGCCTCAAGTTCTCCTCACCGCTTCTTTGAGTTACTACAAAAGACTGCTTTATGTGAGATAGAATAAGGAAAGCAGCTCACCTCAGTCCGGTAGTCAGGAATAGAGCCGGCGGGATAACCGAGGGAGCTGTCTGCAGCAGGGTCTGGGGAGGATAGGCACAGGTACTGTATGTCTGCAGAAGGCGAACTTTCAGCGCCTGGGAGCCGCTCGGGACTCCGACATGCACATCTGATTACAGCCGCGGGGTGACCGCACTGCACCCGCCGGGGGAGCCGGGGGTCAAGTACTGCGGGATCGCAGGCTGTGCACCCCCTCCGAGGGATGGTAGCGCCCGCTGGGCCACAGTTGTCAGAACCAGGCTGTACACCCCCTCCCAGGGATGGTATCACCCGCTGGGCCACAGTTTTCAAAAGCAGGCTGTACATTCCCTTTCCAGGCGCCCGGCCACAGTTGGGCAAACAGGCACGAACTCTGACATATTGGTAGTTGACAGTGAACATTGCAGTTATTATCCCAGGGTTAGTCCCACGCCTACCTGTGTCCGTAACTAGCTATAGACAACTGTTGTGGGCTTGGATATTAGTCAGTTCATGGGCCAGGATAAAAAAAATTAACATGTTGCTAATAGTACCCGGGGTGGCAAATTCTCACTGTAATTTTTATCCATTGTGATTTTTTGATAGTATAAGGACCTATAAGGTATGTTGTATATATATGCGATAGGCATTCTGGCATCGGGCAGCTTTGTACCTGCTACCAGCTGCAGACATACAAGACAAAACAAACTGCCCGGCGTCTCTTAGAGTAACTTTAATAGGCGCTTGACGTAAAACATCCAAATTCTACTGTTGCTAAAAACAGGCTGTACATCCCCGCCCTCGCCAAAATGGTAGCGTCCATGAAACTTCAGCAGGCTTTACACCCCCATCAGGATGGTATAGTCCCGTGCGGGGTTTCAGGAATTTTGTGGCCGAGCCAAGTGGGTTCAGCGGAGGCATCATTATAGCCTCCAGATCTAAAGTGAGACGGCGCAAAATAGACAGGAGATCCTGGCATTTCGATAATTTTATAGCATTTATAGCCTGTTCTCACATCTGGCTACAGAGAGACGCCACCTGTCGGACTCACACGGAACGATAACGAAGTATGCCCTCCGTGGAATACCAGTAACACTGTAGTGTAGGTGTCAAAAACGATTAGGAAACCGTAACAGAGATCCGGACCCCTACTCTCCAAGGCTCGGACTAGGAGAGGTTCCTTGTTTGGCGTTTTGTCGGGATTTCTTCATGTCGCCAGGCTTGGGAAAACGGTACGAAATGGAGAGCCCGGCAGAAACGTTTAAAAAGACGTCAAAAACAGGCCGGAGCCGAACCTCTGCTTGGAGAATGCTCACCCTCCACTCTTCCCAGCATGACTCAGCTGCTAACTGCGGTATGAAGGAGCATGCGCAGTCACGCGGGATGGGGGCTGAGCCGGTCATCAGCTCTATGGAACTCGTGATCAAGTGTAACATTCGGGTTCAAGCGCCACCAACTGACCAGTCTAACGGGCCCGGACCTTTTAGCCTAGCGGTTAGTGCGTTGGGTTATGAGCCAGTAGACTGTACTAATCGCATATTGTGTTTCACAACCACTCAAATCACGCGTTCAGAATTATACCCTCATTTGAAGCAGAAAATAACCAGCTAGTAATCATCTATTGGTGATACAAAATAAATACGACACAATGTTTAACATAATTTCATACACTTTTATGGATACGGAATCGCATTGAACTCATGTCAAACTACAAAAAAATCATGTCAACAACAAAAAAAGAGTAAGCTTCGCTCTGAGACAGATGACACAAATTTACTTTTCTCCAACCAAAGGCACGTACGCAATATATGGACAGAGCACGTCGTATGGTTTTCTACGTGTAATATATACGGGGTTAGTACAGTGTAACGTGCATACAGCTGCAGGACTGTAAGATAGCCCGGTCCTGTATCACTAGCACTGCAGACAGCTGTCCGTCTGTATGTCACGTTATTGACTGGACTGACGTTTGGCCTCTACTTAAAGCGACCTCTCTGCGAGTTGATGGAAAGTAAAGGCATGATATACATACATGTATATTACATTTTCAGTTGGGATATATGTTATGATAGATGATAGTTCATCCGCATACAATTATAAGAACGGTTAGATTTTCACAAAAAGCGTCGTTTCCGCATTTCTGATCACAAAACCTGCTTATAGTATATAGCTGGCACTATTGGATGCACGTCTACGTGTTACTGGAGCTGGGAATTTTTTAAACATAAGGAAATAGAACCTATTGTGAAAATCTGTGTTTGTGGGCAGATAACATATTGTAAATTCCCAGCTCCAGTAACATACAAACACAGATTTTCACAATAGGTACTATTTTCTTATTTTCAGTCGCAAGTCTGCTTTATACAGGCAATATACCGTCACAGTAGAATAGAGCATTGAAAATACGTCACAAACGTCACAGTAGAAAAGCACCATTTAATATACGTCACAGAACGTCACAGTAGAAAAGCACCATTTAATATACGTCTCAGAACGTCACAGGCTGGGGAACACAACACCAATGTCCAGTAGTCAATCTTACAGGCTAAACACGGTTAAAACGACACGTTACAAGATAATAGTTCCAACTTAACGTCAGATTTAGAATTAGATATACACTGTACTTAGGAATAATCTGACCTATTAGATAGAGAACCCATATGTGTTAATCGCTCGAGTGGTCAGGCTCATGTATTATACTAATTTATAGGCTCGTGCATTATACTAATTTATAGGCTCATGTATTATAGTACAGGCTGGTGTATTACAGTACAGGCTCCTGTATCATAGTACAGGCTCATGTATTACAGGTCCGTAGTGTATCATAGTACAGGCTTGTGTATTGTACAGACAGCTGATAACCCGAAAGTGACGTAAGGCTTTCTATGCGAGTACCGTGCGGTGGTGATGACCTTTATCATGTCATATTTGTGTCTTCAATCCCGATTGGTTGATGATGGTTTGTTTTCTGTTTCTATGACCAATCGGAGGCCGGCTTGTATCCCGTTCTGGGTACCGCAAGTCGTGTCGTCATGAATTTTTTATTGACCTATGACATCTGAGCGGGGTACAACCCGAACCAAAAGGCGTTTGATTTTGTTCTTTCCTTCGACATTTTTCTGGTCTTTTTCCGGGGCATTTTTCCGACGATTTTTCCGATCTTTCTTCCGACGATTTTCCCGCCTTTCCTTCCGGCCGTGCTTGCGCTTCCGGTGCCGGCGTCTCTTGTTCGCTTTTGGAGGACGTCCGTCCGACTTCACGTCGTCTTCATTGACCGTCGTGACGCCTGTCGTCGGTGCGAGAACGCCGTCTTCGCCGCCTAGAAAAACAACTGGAAGCGTTCAGGTCCGTGCTACGCCTACTCACGCCACTAGGGATGCAGAACTGGAATAAAACTTTATTTATTCATTCATCATTAGGGTGGTCCCTTCAATTGACTTGGATTTCCAAGGGAACCCATACAATATCACATCACATCAGGATATAAGCAAGGATTACTTACGATAAACGGAATGAATAATGCAGTCACAATAATAAAAACATCGAATATGGGAGTAATAAATCATACAAACAGCTCAGGATAATTCACAAGAATAACAGCTCAAAATCATAAATGTCAGCTTCATGTCACAATGAAACGCTCAGAACATGCCACATCACGCTAAGGCCACATCACACACCGTCAGGACACATGGCCTTTAACCCTTTACCTTTGACACATGACCCACAATGCATCTCGATGCACATGCGCCGTTACACCGTGAACCGGGTTATTAACACAACACCTCGGGTTAGCCATGTTATTCGTCCACCGTGCTGCAAAAAATGCAGATTCCAATCTTCTGTCCGTACCTTTTATGTAAAGGCAAGTTGAAATTGCCACATCCACCTACCTTTAGTGTTATCCTGATAAGAACGTTTCTCTGCCATTCCTAAACATTAATAAATCGATAGCGCATAATCATGTGCACAGCAGTCTACAACGCAACAATAAGGAATAGCTACCAGTAAATGTTTAGCTACCAGTAAGGTACAGGTAAACGTTTCAATTATAACAAATCGAACTCTTGTCTGTCACTTCCTAAACGCTGCATTCCAGTGGTGCTACATACGTAGTCATCATGCTCGTCAAACTAATATCAGATTCAGTCCAGTCTACATAATTGCGTGTCTACATGTAGTTATACAAGTCCAGCGCGGTGCAATACAGGTGAGTGCTGTTTTTGGCGGCGCCTCAGGGACGAGCCTTATTAAACGTAGATCCGTGGAGCGGTGCACGGGGATGCAGCATGCGGCTCTAACCGGCGATAATCGTCTCCACCGGCTGGTCTCCCAGGGTGACGACGTTTCCGGCGGAGTCTATCCGGAACCGCCGCTCCGTCGAGCCGCCCTCTCCGTTAAACCTGCAGGGGAGCGGAATGTCGCAATATTTTAGTCTTTTCTTGGTTTGGCTGTGGCTGATACAAAGGCCTGTGGCTAATACAAAGGGCTAGACGAAGACAAATATATTCAAATTGATTGTTGTTATGTATGTTTCCTTTTACTATGGTACAGTTGATGCCTGAAATAATGAATTGATAATGATAACAAAATCAACTTTCCTTGGATGTGGGCTGCACCGGGGTTCCCTCAATCGGGACGGGGGGCGGTATAGACTTCCGAACCCCTTTCACTCCTATCTTGCTTATGTTACACCTACTTGAGGTCAATATCGTCCTTAGTGGTTTAGATCATAAGTTAAAGAAATGTAAGAAGTTGAGCTACCTGCTCTCCAAGCTGGAACTGCCGATGGTCAAGTCGATCGTTTTGAAGTCGTTATAAATTTAAGAAGACGACTGACACCAGTCGTCTTAATCTTAAGAAATATGAGATACAAAGATGAGGTACCTGGTACCAGAACTGACGAAGGTGACGGTTCGGCCCTCGCCGGAAGTGACGTAGACGATCTGTCCGTCGCTGTCGTAGCGGTAGGCGCGGCCGTCATCCGTGTAGTACAGGATGTTCCCGGCCGAGTCGTACGTGTAGCGCCGCCCGTCAGCCGTCGTGAAGAACTCGACGCGGTTACCCTGTGGGGTCAAATTACACGGAGTGATCAGTACCCTGTGAGGTCAAATTACACGGAGTAATCAGTGCCCTGTGGGGTCAAATTACACGGAGTTATCAGTACCCTGTACGGTCAAATTACACGGAGTTATCAGTACCCTGTACGGTCAAATTACACGGAGTTATCAGTACCCCGTGGGGTCAGATTACACGGAGTTATCAGTACCCCGTGGGGTCAGATTACACGGAGTTATCAGTACCCCTATGGGCCTGTACGGTCAAATTACACGGAGTTATCAGTACCCTGTACGGTCAAATTACACGGAGTTATCAGTACCCCGTGGGGTCAGATTACACGGAGTTATCAGTACCCTGTACGGTCAAATTACACGGAGTTATCAGTACCCTGTACGGTCAAATTACACGGAGTTATCAGTACCCCGTGGGGTCAGATTACACGGAGTTATCAGTACCCTGTACGGTCAAATTACACGGGGTTATCAGTACCCTGTGGGGTCAAATTACACGGAGTTATCAGTACCCTGTGGGGTCAAATTACACGGAGTTATCAGTACCCTGTGGGGTCAAATTACACGGAGTTATCAGTACCCTGTGGGGTCAAATTACACGGAGTTATCAGTACCCTGTACGGTCAAATTACACGGAGTTATCAGTACCCTGTACGGTCAAATTACACGGAGTTATCAGTACCCTGTGGGGTCAAATTACACGGAGTTATCAGTACCCCGTGGGGTCAAATTACACGGAGTTATCAGTACCCTGTGAGGTCAAATTACACGGAGTTATCAGTAACCCGTGGGGTCAAATTACACGGGGTTATCAGTACCCCGTGGGGTCAAATTACACGGGGTTATCAGTACCCCGTGGGGTCAAATTACACGGAGTTATCAGTAATAACGCACCTGTGAGTCTACGGTGAAGCGCTCCTCGGTGGCGGTGGTGGTGACGGTCCCGCCCGAGCCCAGCGTCACGTACTGGATGGTCCCCTGGTCGTCGTACCTGCGGGAGCGACAGGAGGTAAACCATTTCTCTTAGTTCATCCTGTTGTATTGTTATCATTGTACAGTACTTAGGTACCCATTGGAGTAATGAGGCTGTTGTAGCGTGCTCGAGGCAAATCCTCGAACACGGGACACCCATTTAGTGAAGTGTCAGCTTCTTACACTCCTGCTTAAACAGTCTGTCTCCATGTGGAGCGATCGCGCGCTGCTTCCAACGGGTTTATATCGATAGACGGACAGACGGACCAAACTTTTTTTGTTATCTATGTACTGTATGTATTTCTCTCTACTGGAAGAGTTGTTGTCAGTAGATTATCTCCAAGCGGATCTACCGATGGCAAAATCCAACGGACCAAAGCCCTGGGGATTTGCCTTCACTCAGGGGGAGCACAACCTTCATCGACATAGTAAGGAGGAGCATCTCTTTTCAAAAATGCCTAATCAAACTGTGCTAGCCAATAGGATGCTACATTGGTTGTTTGGATTGTATAGATCTGCTTGGAGATTATCAGTACATAGCTAAAGGGGAGTCCAAACACACAAAAATACCCACCTGAAGGTGCGGCCGTCCTCCGTGTAGTAGACGATCCGCCCGGCGTTGTCGTACGTGTAGGCCCGCCCGTCCGCCGTGGTGTAGCGCTGCCCCAGCACGATGTAGACGACCTGTCCGCCCGCGTCGAACCGGTACCGCCGGCCGTCCGCGCCCGTGTACACCCGGTTCCCCTCCGCGTCCACCACGTACGAGTCCGTGGTGCTGGTCACCTGCCGGGGAGAACGTGAAGGTAACTGTTTGTTTGTTTGTTTGTTTGTTTGTTTGTTTGTTTGTTTAACCAGGGGAAACCCTGTCGCCCTTGAACTGGCGATTTTCAATAAGCCCTCGGGAAAACCGTAACATTTACATCAAACGCAATCAAAGTCACAGAAACAGTCGATTGCTCATTTCTTGGGCACACACTTGAGTTGGAAAGGCGGACATTTTGATAAATTCAATTTTCTGTGTTGTTACAGTTCAACTTTGCTTCAGAATGACTTCTACCAACACAGATGAACTTTTAAGCTATGTAATGCTGATTGCCTACTCACGATCGTGCCGCCGCCGCCGGTGGTGATGTAGACGATGTTCCCCTGCGCGTCGTACCGGTACCGCCGCCCGTCGGACCCCGTGTAGATCCGGTTCCCCTGCGAGTCGATGACGTACCGGTCGGTGGTGGTCGTTGTAACGGTGCCGCCGCCGGTGGTGGTGATGTAGATGATGTTACCCTGATCGTCGTACCGGTACCTTGGTGATGATGATAAGTGGTTTATTATCTTCTCCAAGAAGGTTATGTTTTCAGGTGCATGTGCCTGTGAGCATGTGTCTGTGCGCGTGCTTGTCTGTGCGTGTGGCCGTATGTCTGTGAACAACATACTTCGAGACGTCGTAAATGTATCTTCAAGACGGTTGATATGTTGGTTGATATGTTGGCAACATTGTCGTGCCAGTATTCCTATCATGATAGTTGGCGTATTGAGAATAAAATCAGTTTTGCAGTAAAGGAGAGGTAATCGAATTTACACTGCTGCCTTTACAATTGCTGCCGTTACAACAACATTTCACTTATCTAACAACTTACGATGCAATAGAGGAGCTACCGAGGATTAAGATATGGCATACACAGAGCCTGAGATATGCTAGGGCCGAAGAGCAGTACGCAGAGTCTAGAGTCTAATGCATACCTCCTGCCGTCCGCGCCGGTGTAGATTCGGTTTCCCTGAGCGTCCACTATGAAGCGCTCCGTCGTGGTCGTGGTCTGGAGGAAACAAAAGGGTTAATGAAGATTTCTGAACGTTCATCCGTGTTATCCATAAAATCCTACTCTTGATGTCTTACACTAGTACATGTATTTAATGTATTGGATGTATAAGCTAACTCCAGGAAGAGCAGTGTGAAATTTGTTAGAATTGAACGCTAATGGGGATCTTAATCAAACAGACAAATACCAACCCACTAACCAAGCACGGCAGCTCAGCCTCCTACCTGTAGTGCCCCCCGTCCCGGAAGTAATAACCCATCCGGTACCTACGCTTTCCGTGGTGATGTAGATCCGGTTTCCGGAGGCATCCTGCCTGTAGTGCCCCCCGTCCCATTGGTGATAACCCGTCCCGTACTTACGGTTCCCGTGGTGATGTAGATCCGGTTTCCGGAGGCGTCCTGCCTGTAGCGCCCCCCGTCCCGGAGGTAATAACCCGTTCCGTACTTACGGTTCCCGTGGTGATGTAGATCCGGTTTCCGGAGGCGTCCTGCCTGTAGCGCCCCCCGTCCCGGAGGTGATAACCCATCCGGTACTTACGGTTCCCGTGGTGATGTAGATCCGGTTTCCGGAGGCGTCCTGCCTGTAGCGCCCCCCGTCTCGGAGGTGATAACCCGTTCTGTACTTACGGTTCCCGTGGTGATGTAGATCCGGTTTCCGGAGGCGCCATGTCTGTAGCGCCCCCCGTCCCGGAGGTAATAACCCATCCGGTACTTACGGTTCCCGTGGTGATGTAGATCCAGTTTCCGGAGGCGTCCTGCCTGTAGTGCCCCCCGTCCCATTGGTGATAACCCATCCGGTACTTACGGTTCCCTTGGTGATGTAGATCCGGTTTCCGGAGGCGTCCTGCCTGTAGTGCCCCCCGTCTCGGAGGTGATAACCCGTTCCGTACTTACGGTTCCCGTGGTGATGTAGATCCGGTTTCCGGAGGCGTCCTGCCTGTAGTGCCCCCCGTCCCGGAGGTAATAACCCATCCGGTACTTACGGTTCCCGTGGTGATGTAGATCCGGTTTCTGGAGGCGTCCTGCCTGTAGCGCCCCCCGTCCCGGAGGTGATAACCCATCCGGTACTTACGGTTCCCGTGGTGATGTAGATCCGGTTTCCGGAGGCGTCCTGCCTGCAGCGCCCCCCGTCCCGGAGGTGATAACCCATTCCGTACTTACGGTTCCCGTGGTGATGTAGATCCGGTTTCCGGAGGCGTCCTGCCTGCAGCGCCCCCCGTCCCGGAGGTAATAACCCATCCGGTACTTACGGTTCCCGTGGTGATGTAGATCCGGTTTCCGGATGCGTCCTGCCTGTAGCGCCCCCCGTCCCGGAGGTGATAACCCATCCGGTACTTACGGTTCCCGTGGTGATGTAGATCCGGTTTCCGGAGGCGTCCTGCCTGCAGCGCCCCCCGTCCCGGAGGTAATAACCCATCCGGTACTTACGGTTCCCGCGGTGATGTAGATCCGGTTTCCGGAGGCGTCCAGCCTGTAGCGCCGCCCGTCCCGGAGGTAATAACCCATCCGGTACTTACGGTTCCCGTGGTGATGTAGATCCGGTTTCCGTAGGCGTCCTGCCTGTAGCGCCCCCCGTCCCGGAGGTAATAACCCATTCCGTACTTACGGTTCCCGTGGTGATGTAGATCCGGTTTCCGGAGGCGTCCTGCCTGTAGCGCCGCCCGTCCCGGAGGTGATAACCCATCCGGTACTTACGGTTCCCGTGGTGATGTAGATCCGGTTTCCGGAGGCGTCCTGCCTGCAGCGCCCCCCGTCCCGGAGGTGATAACCCATTCCGTACTTACGGTTCCCGTGGTGATGTAGATCCGGTTTCCGGAGGCGTCCTGCCTGCAGCGCCCCCCGTCCCGGAGGTGATAACCCATCCGGTACTTACGGTTCCCGCGGTGATGTAGATCCGGTTTCCAGAGGCGTCCTGCCTGCAGCGCCCCCCGTCCCGGAGGTAATAACCCATCCGGTACTTACGGTTCCCGTGGTGATGTAGATCCGGTTTCCGGAGGCGTCCTGCCTGTAGCGCCCCCCATCCGGTACTTACGGTTCCCGCGGTGATGTAGATCCGGTTTCCGGAGGCGTCCTGCCTGCAGCGCCCCCCGTCCCGGAGGTGATAACCCATTCCGTACTTACGGTTCCCGTGGTGATGTAGATCCGGTTTCTGGAGGCGTCCTGCCTGTAGCGCCCCCCGTCCCGGAGGTGATAACCCATCCGGTACTTACGGTTCCCGTGGTGATGTAGATCCGGTTTCCGGAGGCGTCCAGCCTGTAGCGCCCCCGTCCCGGAGGTAATAACCCATCCGGTACTTACGGTTCCCGTGGTGATGTAGATCCGGTTTCCGGAGGCGTCCTGCCTGTAGCGCCCCCCGTCCAGGAGGTAATAGCCCATCCGGTACTTACGGTTCCCGTGGTGATGTAGATCCGGTTTCCGGAGGCGTCCTGCCTGTAGCGCCCCCCGTCTCGGAGGTGATAACCCGTTCCGTACTTACGGTTCCCGTGGTGATGTAGATCCGGTTTCCGGAGGCGTCCTGCCTGTAGTGCCCCCCGTCTCGGAAGTGATAACCCGTTCCGTACTTACGGTTCCCGTGGTGATGTAGATCCGGTTTCCGGATGCGTCCTGCCTGTAGCGCCGCCCGTCCTCCCCGATGTAGATCCGGTTGCCGTCCGCGTCGACGTAGTAGCGCTCCGTGGTGGTGACCGTTTCCGTTGTGATGTAGATGATGTTGCCCTGAAGGGCAAAGGTCAGCATGAAACACAATGACCATCTATACAGGGTCTTAGTCTCTTCTAGACTTATATAAGCCCATTTTTCGGAATAGGTAGGTGGAAACTTAGATGGATGATGCAGTGCAGGGTGTAGACTTTAAGATTTGGTCACAAAGCAAGATTCTGGGGCATTTTTAAGGTCTTTAGGGGCCGCTACTATCAATGATCAGTCCCTAGCCTGACGTCATCAGAAACCAAATTGCGGTATTGTTTTGAACTGGGGTCGTCGTCGCAATGTTCCGCCATATAGAAAATATTCAAATTGAAACGTCCCTCGGATAGGACGTTAAGTGAAATGTAATACCACATAGAAAGGCAATATTTTCGAGAAAATGCAGGATATTCCCCCTCCCGTTAACCAGAAGAGATATGAAGTCACTGCATAAATTATGCAAATGAGGACCTCATGAGCATAACGCACATTCCATTGTATTTACCTTTCTTGGAGTTACCTGAAATGTAATACAAACAAGCAAGCCGCGCCCCTGGCCCGAGATGATTTTTACCTGCTCGTCGTAGAAGTATCGGCGTCCGTCGGCGGTGGTGTAGATCCTCTGGCCCGACGAGTCGATGGTGTAGGAGACGCCGCCGCCGCCGCGTTCGTCCGTGGAGTAGGTCACCACGCCGCCGTCAGGCGTGCGCCGGTCCCCGCCCGTCCCCGTCTCCGTGTAGTCGTAGATCACCACGCCGCCCCTTATCATAACATTATACAACATAACATTAGCCTGGGTGTCAGACATTATCAGACATTACGCCGCCGTCAGGCGTGCGCCGGTCCCCGCCCGTCCCGTCTCCGTGTAGTCGTAGATCACCACGCCCCTGATCATGCACAACATGATTAACATTAGCATGGGCGTCAGGCTATTTCCAATGCCAACACGTACACAGGCCCCCTCCTCGGTTTAAGGGCCCTAGAGAATCTTACTTTTTTTGGCTCCAGGCTAAGGTGGAGTAGCTGTGTTGCTACATTTAAAATGCACTACAGTTTTTTAAATCGCACAATTGATATACATTGTATAAAATGATATTGGTTTTAATATGTGAGCTGACTTGTACATGTAGTGCCCTCAATAAAGTTTCAAAAGTCTCAGGCCGACCTGCCGCCGGTGGTGGTTCCGCCGGTGGTGCCGCCCGTGGTGACCGTGGTGGTGGTGGAGCCTCCCCCGCCCGTGATGACCCGGCCGCCGGTGCCCGCGCCGCCCGTGACGGTGGTGCTCGTGGTGATGCCCCGCCCGCCGCCCGTCCCCGTCACGGTGGCGATGCGCCCGAACCCGGTGTACGTCCGCGGGTTGTACGTCGACCAACTCCAGTTCTGCAATGATAACAAGACCGCCGCATGTTCAGGACCGATGATACAGAAAACGAAAGTTCCGCTGCAGTACCAAGGTCGGCTACCAGAAGGACCAAAATCAATCTTGACCGTCAGGTCCACAAAACCTACCCACCAAAAACCATTGCAATCCAACGAGAGGTTCTTAGGTTATTGCGCCGCGGACGATGACGATGTTCCAATATGCAAAGCTTCCATTTAACTGATGAACATTACAAAACTTTAAGACTTGCTGAGTGCACTGATGTTAAAAGACACTAATGGCTTGTAAGGTTTATAGTATCATTAGACTGCTTTTTCTCGAACGCGAGATATGATATTGAGTGTCAAAATCAAAATGATAGAGAAGTGAAGACGAATTCAGTCCATAAGGGCGAGAACTACACTCTCCGCGGCCTCCGCAGCGCCCACCTGCCAGTAGCCGTCGGTGAAGCCGTTGTGGATGTGCCAGTACAGCAGGAAGGCGAAGGAGCAGCGGTGCCCCGCCCCGGCCGCGTCGCCCCTGCCGCCGCCCGCCCCGCTCAGAACGGTCCGGTAGTACGCCTGGATCTCCTGCAAGTTCAGCCGGCCGTCCTGTAGGGAAACAAGCACCGTCATCAGGAGTTACCGCACCCTAACACTAACCCCGCCCCGGCCGCGTCGCGCCGGCCGCCCCGCTCAGTAAGGTCCGGTAGTACGCCTGGATCTCCTGCAGGTTTAGCCGGCCGTCCTGTAGGGAAACAAGAACCGTCACCAGGAGTAACCGCACCCTAGCACTAATCCGCCGGAACCTATAACCCACAAGGTCATTACGTATGCCAGTAACCCACCCGGTTGGTATCCCACCTATAACCAACCCGACTATAGAACCCCACCTATAACTCAACCGACCATAACCCCACCCATAACCCACCCGGCCACACCCCACCTATAACCCACCCGGACATAACCCTTCAGACAACCCACCCGGCCATTACCCCAACTATAAGCCCACCCGGACATAACCCTATGTATAACCAACCCGGCCATAACCCACCTTTAACCCACCCTGCCATAAACCCTCAAAGAAACCACCCGGTCATAACCTACCCATGACCCACCCGGCTATACCCCCACCTATAACCCACCCGACCATAACCCACCCATGACCCACCCCGTCCGAGTCGGCGTCCTGCACCATCCGGGCGGCCTGGTCCCCGTTGCTGTCGTACCCGAACCTGATGACCCACGTGACCAGCTCCTGCAGGCCCAGCTGCCCGTCTCCGTCCGTGTCACGTGACCGGAACTGCCCCTGCAGAGTGGCGGAGTCCACCCCGCAGCTGCTGCCAAATATGGCTGTGAAAAGGTGACGTCATTAAAATAAAGCTCAGAATCATAAACACTTTTAGAAAAGATTGTTTTCGGCCAAAGTGAAATGGTTAACTCATTCTTGTTTTTACGTACATTTCGTCATTGTTGCCTTTCTCTCCTACGTGCTAGCCTCCATAGCAGGGCCTTTTTGAGGGCTTATAACACTTTTTGTTGATAACTTCTTTTCGTACTGTGTCGTTTGTGCAGCCATTAGGCCTAGAGAGCCTGCTATGGAGGCTACCTTCGTGCAGGATTTGCAATATGTCTGACTGGGAGCACAGGTGGACTACCGGTCGTCGATCTCCAGGCAGATATTTGGTGGGAAGATCGCAGCATCTCCTGACTGCAGGTTTCTCGGGATGAGCGGCTATCGGAGAAACCAAGCAGTCAGAAAACGTTAAATCTTACACCCCAACATCTGCTTGGAGACTGACCACCGCCGCATTACAGAGCAATGTAAGGACGACAACAACGACTATAATTGTCTTCAAGGTGGTACTTCAGATTATTTTCCCAGAAACCAAAACATCTAGAACCCTGTCTATAGTGACCGAGTCTCCTGAGTGGCTATTATAGACAGGTTAGTGGTTCCTTACATGTGAACTCGCTCAGGGACAGCAGGCCTGAGTGGCCGTTATAGACAGGTTTACAGTTCCTTACATGTGAACTCGCTCAGGGACAGCAGGCCGTTGCCGTCCGTGTCGTACTCGTCGACGAAGTCCTGGAAGAAAAGAGAAAAGAACGCCTCGTTCATGCCACAGCTACAATACGTGAAACCTGTCCCATGCTCTGCACAACTCTATTTTCAGGATGCCTCGATGACAGGCACTGGTTAAATGGTGCATTTGACATCATCATCTAAATTTGACGTAACAAATGTACATACCAGACCATAAAACGAAATTCGCACCGATGTCCAAACATTTGTGTGCGCGCATGCGTACTGTACTCGTTTTTCAACCCTTGATGCGTTGCTAAATGAGAAAGAGACAGAAACAACTGGGAAGAGAAGGGCTTTCTTCAACAGGTGGCGGTGCATAAATGTGGGCATTTTGATGCAGTGCATTTCGGTTGACAGATGTGAGCTCACCTCCACAACGGTCTCGTACATGAAGTCGAAGTCGGCGGGGTACAGATAAGCGGCGAACTCGTCTTTAGAGAGGAACCCGTCAGAGTCCTGGTCCGCACGCTTCCAGCGCCGCTCGTCTCGCGTCATCATCTTCAAGTACGTCTGGCAAGTCGGGTCCAACTCGCTCTCCGACTTTCCTACAACGGAGAAAAACTGCAGTTTATTTTAGCCCGCTTCCACTGGCGCTCGTCACGCGTCATCATTTTCAAGTGCGTCTGACAAGTCGGGTCCAACTCGCTCTCAGACTTTCCTGCAACGGAGAAAAAGTGCAGTTTATTGAACGTCCGGTAGGAGGCGGTACTGAACCAGTTACGTCTAGCAGTTCGGGTCCAGCTCGTTAGGGGACCTTCCTACAGTGGGACCGAACGTGCAGATCACTTGATGTCCGCTAGGAGGCGATTCTGAGCTATCACTGTCAGGCAGGTGGGGTTCGTCAGGGGACCTCCCTACAACAGTAGAAAGCTTGTGGTTTACTTATGCCCGTTACGGGGAGCGGATCTCTGATGCCCGTTCTTGGAGAATTGTTTCCGTGTTGTCGAAAGGAGGTGACGTTTTAGGCAGGTCTTGTCCCTGGAGCTCAGCCGATCGGTTGCTCTTCCTCCCGACACAAGGCGTTAGAGTCGTTAGAGTTCGATACCTTCTATAGGGGAATGATGACTGTTTCACTTTGCACTGCAGCTAGGTGTCGCAACTAACAAATGCGCTCCTTAAAGTGAAATATTGGCACACATATATTGTAAGTTAATTTTTCCTAGCATAATTTGAGTTCCCAACCGATTCGTATGCTTCAAGTTAATTCAATCGTAAGAATTTAACAAAATTCGCAAGAATATAATATCATTCATATTGCATTCAGAAGGCGGGAAAGACTTGGCTCACCTTGCACCGCGTTGTACGTCCGCAGCCGCATGTCCCAGCTGAGCCGGCCCGCGCCATTGACGTCATACAGGCCATACACCCTGTCCACCTCGTCATCGAGCTGGCGACCAATCACGGCGCCGAACCAGGCGGCCAGCTCCTCCTCCGAGCAGACGCCGTCTCCGTCTCGGTCCATGATGCCGTACACCACCCTGCAGGGGCGGGTAACGGCACCTACATTACCCTAACCTAACCTAACCTAACCTAGTCCTAACCCTAACCTTACCTAACCCAGCCTACCCTAACCCCATCCCGGTCCATGATGCCGTACACCACCCTGCAGGGGCGGGTAACGGCACCTACATTACACTAACCTAACATTACCTAACCTAGTCCTAACCCTAACCTTACCTAACCCAGCCTACCCTAACCCCATCCCGGTCCGTGATGCCGTACACCACCCTGCAGGGGCAGGTAACGGCACCTATATACACTAACCTAACCTTACCTAGTCCTAACCCTAACCTTACCTAACCCAGCCTACCCTAACTCCGTCCCGGTCCATGATGCCGTACACCACCCTGCAGGGGCAGGTAACGGCATCTACATTACACTAACCTAACCTTACCTAGTCCTAACCCTAACCTTACCTAACCCAGCCTACCCTAACTCCGTCCCGGTCCATGATGCCGTACACCACCCTGCAGGGGCGGGTAACGGCACATTACACTAACCTAACCTAACCTAGTCCTAACCCTAACCTTACCTAACCCAGCCTACCCTAACCCCATCCCGGTCCATGATGCCGTACACCACCCTGCAGGGGCAGGTAACGGCATCTACATTACACTAACCTAACCTTACCTAGTCCTAACCCTAACCTTACCTAACCCAGCCTACCCTAACTCCGTCCCGGTCCATGATGCCGTACACCACCCTGCAGGGGCGGGTAACGGCACATTACACTAACCTAACCTAACCTAGTCCTTACCCCGTCCATTACACTAACCTAACCTTACCTAACCTAACCTACGTTGATGAAGGTTAGACATCCAGGTAATAAGATACGCCAAAAATGATTACTCAAGCAACTGGATAAGATTTTGAAACAGTCAGACGTAACCTAACCTAGTCCTAACCCTAACCTTACCTAACCCAGCCTACCCTAACCCCATCCCGGTCCATGATGCCGTACACCACCCTGCAGGGGCGGGTAACGGCACCTACATGTACATTACACTAACCTCACCTTACCTAACCTAGTCCTAACCCTAACCTTACCTAACCCAGCCTACCCTAACCCCATCCCGGTCCATGATCCCCTACACCACCCTGCAGGGGCGGGTAACGGCACCTACATTACACTAACCTAACCTAACCTAACCCTAACCTTACCTAACCCAGCCTACCCTAACCCCATCCCGGTCCATGATGATCCCCTACACCACCCTGCAGGGGCGGGTAACGGCACCTACATTACCCTAACCTAACCTAACCTAACCTAGTCCTAACCCTAACCTTACCTAACCCAGCCTACCCTAACCCCATCCCGGTCCATGATCCCCTACACCACCCTGCAGGGGCGGGTAACGGCACCTACATTACACTAACCTAACCTAGTCCTAACCTAACCTAACCTTACCTAACCTAGTCCTAACCCTAACCTTACCTAACCTAACCTAACCTAATCTAACCTAGTCCTAACCCTAACCTTACCTAACCCAGCCTACCCTAACCCCATCCCGGTCCATGATGCCGTACACCACCCTGCAGGGGCGGGTAACGGCACCTACATTACACTAACCTAACACTAACCTAACCTAGTCCTAACCCTAACCTTACCTAACCCAGCCTACCCTAACCCCATCCCGGTCCATGATGCCGTACACCACCCTGCAGGGGCGGGTAACGGCACCTACATTACCCTAACCTAACCTAGTCCTAACCCCATCCCGGTCCATGATGCCGTACACCACCCTGTAAGGACGGGTAACGGCACCTACATTACACTAACCTAACCTAACCTAACCTAGTCCTAACCCCGTCCCGGCCCATGATGCCGTATACCACACTGCAGGGATGGGCGGGTTATTTTAGTCACCTGCATTATACTAACCCAACCTAACCTAACCTAGTCCTAACCCCGTCCCGGTCCATGATGCCGTACACCACCCTGTAAGGACGGGTAACGGCACCTACATTACACTAACCTAACCTAACCTAACCTAGTCCTAACCCCGTCCTGGTCCATGATCCCCTACACCACCCTGTAAGGACGGGTAACGGCACCTACATTACACTAACCTAACCTAACCTAACCTAGTCCTAACCCCGTTCCGGCCCATGATGCCGTGCACCACACTGCAGGGATGGGCGGGTTATTTTAGTCACCTGCATTATACTAACCTAACCCTTACCTAACCTAGTCCTAACCCCAACCTAATTCTAACCCAACCTAACCTGGCCTAGTCCTAACCCCGTCCCGGCCCATGATGCCGTACACCACCCTGCAGGGGCGGGTAACGGCACCTATATTACACTCACCTAACCTAACCTAACCTAGTCCTAACCCTAACCTAACCTAACCTTAGTCCTAACCCCGTCCCGGTCCATGATGCCGTACACCACACTGCAGGGGCGGGTAACGGCACCTACATTACACTAACCTAACCTAACCTAGTCCTTACCCCGTCCATTACACTAACCTAACCTTACCTAACCTAACCTACGTTGATGAAGGTTAGACATCCAGGTAATAAGATACGCCAAAAATGATTACTCAAGCAACTGGATAAGATTTTGAAACAGTCAGACGTAACCTAACCTAGTCCTAACCCTAACCTTACCTAACCCAGCCTACCCTAACCCCATCCCGGTCCATGATGCCGTACACCACCCTGCAGGGGCGGGTAACGGCACCTACATGTACATTACACTAACCTCACCTTACCTAACCTAGTCCTAACCCTAACCTTACCTAACCCAGCCTACCCTAACCCCATCCCGGTCCATGATCCCCTACACCACCCTGCAGGGGCGGGTAACGGCACCTACATTACACTAACCTAACCTAACCTAACCCTAACCTTACCTAACCCAGCCTACCCTAACCCCATCCCGGTCCATGATGATCCCCTACACCACCCTGCAGGGGCGGGTAACGGCACCTACATTACCCTAACCTAACCTAACCTAACCTAGTCCTAACCCTAACCTTACCTAACCCAGCCTACCCTAACCCCATCCCGGTCCATGATCCCCTACACCACCCTGCAGGGGCGGGTAACGGCACCTACATTACACTAACCTAACCTAGTCCTAACCTAACCTAACCTTACCTAACCTAGTCCTAACCCTAACCTTACCTAACCTAACCTAACCTAATCTAACCTAGTCCTAACCCTAACCTTACCTAACCCAGCCTACCCTAACCCCATCCCGGTCCATGATGCCGTACACCACCCTGCAGGGGCGGGTAACGGCACCTACATTACACTAACCTAACACTAACCTAACCTAGTCCTAACCCTAACCTTACCTAACCCAGCCTACCCTAACCCCATCCCGGTCCATGATGCCGTACACCACCCTGCAGGGGCGGGTAACGGCACCTACATTACCCTAACCTAACCTAGTCCTAACCCCATCCCGGTCCATGATGCCGTACACCACCCTGTAAGGACGGGTAACGGCACCTACATTACACTAACCTAACCTAACCTAACCTAGTCCTAACCCCGTCCCGGCCCATGATGCCGTATACCACACTGCAGGGATGGGCGGGTTATTTTAGTCACCTGCATTATACTAACCCAACCTAACCTAACCTAGTCCTAACCCCGTCCCGGTCCATGATGCCGTACACCACCCTGTAAGGACGGGTAACGGCACCTACATTACACTAACCTAACCTAACCTAACCTAGTCCTAACCCCGTCCCGGCCCATGATGCCGTATACCACACTGCAGGGATGGGCGGGTTATTTTAGTCACCTGCATTATACTAACCCAACCTAACCTAACCTAGTCCTAACCCCGTCCCGGTCCATGATGCCGTACACCACCCTGTAAGGACGGGTAACGGCACCCACATTACACTAACCTAACCTAACCTAACCTAGTCCTAACCCCGTCCTGGTCCATGATCCCCTACACCACCCTGTAAGGACGGGTAACGGCACCTACATTACACTAACCTAACCTAACCTAACCTAGTCCTAACCCCGTTCCGGCCCATAATGCCGTGCACCACACTGCAGGGATGGGCGGGTTATTTTAGTCACCTGCATTATACTAACCTAACCCTTACCTAACCTAGTCCTAACCCCAACCTAATTCTAACCCAACCTAACCTAACCTAGTCCTAACCCCGTCCCGGCCCATGATGCCGTACACCACCCTGCAGGGGCGGGTAACGGCACCTATATTACACTCACCTAACCTAACCTAACCTAGTCCTAACCCTAACCTAACCTTAGTCCTAACCCCGTCCCGGTCCATGATCCCGTACACCACCCTGCAGGGGCGGGTAACGGCACCTACATTACACTAACCTAACCTAACCTAGTCCTAACCCCGTCCCGGTCCATGATGCCGTATACCACACTGCAGGGATGGGCGGGTTATTTTAGTCACCTGCATTATACTAACCTAACCCTAACCTAACCTAGTCCTAACCCCAACCTAATTCTAACCCAACCTAACCTAACCTAACCTAGTCCTAACCCCGTCCCGGCCCATGATCCCGTACACCACCCTGTAAGGGCGGGTAACGGCACCTACTGTAAGTCTACTTAGATCCGCGGTATAATTAGATCCGCGGAATCCGCGGCTACCTCTGCGCCGCGAATCAATTTCCCCGCGGATATGTTTATTTTACTTTTGCCCCCCTCCCCACATTTACGAGTGAGCTCGACTTCAGGGAAAAGCGACACATGAACAATGCACGCGATTGTGTAAAACATGACAAACTTTTACACAGTACATACGTGTAAACAAGTGATATTACATATGATTCGCAGAAGTTTGGCCGAGCGGCGTCGCTACTCCCGACCGCTACACACATGCAGCAGTAATTTACCGAGAAATCAGAAAATAATTATCGAGATACTAGTACACGCCACAATTTGGGCTTTGCATTGTTGTTACGGGCTTGGGGACGCCGTCTGCCGTTGTACAATCACACTCTTTTGTTTCTTGCTATTGTTATGCTTGCAAACAATCGATATCGGTGCCTCTGACATATGTTGATCTCATTAAAAACCTGTTTTTCAAGAAAGCGAGCAAAAATACGTAAAGAAAAACAAGATTTTCACCCGAGCATTTGAGTCCCTACGCTGTGATTTGCCGCCATTTGCCGCCATTCGTGGTCGTATTCGGTGGAGAATCTATTCCTTTAATTTTTTTCCCGTGAAAATTCTGCTTACGTAGCGTAGATGACTCGTATTTTACGCCGTGCTTTTACTTCAAAATACGGCGCGCTGGAGTAGCGGCAGGGCCAGGCTGGGCCGCCATCTTTGTTTACTCATGTTTACGGCTTGTTCTAAGCGCTGATTGGTTCGCGTCAGAAAAACTGTGCTCTGATTGGTTGACTGCAAGATTTCACGTGATCGGCGGGAATTCCCCGTCACAGTTTCGGCGTAGACCGCATTTTGTGACGATTTTGAAGCAGTTTTGTAGCGACCTTCGTAACATTTTTTATTTTTAAAAATTGAACAAGCATTTTCTGATGGCAGTATTCAGTTGTTGTTTTTTCTACTCATCGCCCAGCGCGAATTTAGAACCACCGCGGATTTTCCATTTGCCCGAAACCGCGGATTTTAGGCCCCGCGGATCTAAGTAGACTTACAGTATATTACACTCACCTAACCTAACCTAACCTAACCTTACCTAACCTTACCTAACCTAACCTAACCTAACCCAGCCTACCCTAACCCCGTCCCGGTCCATGATCCCGTACACCACCCTGTAAGGGCGGGCGGTTCAGGTTTGTTATCTCGATCTAGGGAGGTCTGTTTCCGGTGTGAATGTTTGTCGGTGTTTTTACAGTCATTTTCATGTAGCTATTATGCAGAGTGACGGGACGTGAAGTGTTACAGGTCAGAGTTGAGGAAGTGAGGTTCATAGTTGAACGAACTTACCCGAGTCTCAGGACGACCTTACCCGAGCCTCGTGACGAACTTACCCGAGTCTCCTGATGGCCTCGCTCTGTGTGAGCGAGTCGTCCACGTCACGTCCGGTTATGATGGGGCATCCGATACTTCCGGGAGCTCCGAACGGCCGAATCTGTCTGCCCACCCTGCTGGGGGCGTCTTCCTGGGAAGTTTCCTCTTCTTCTTCTTCAGAGTCGTCTTCACTGTCATCGTCCTCCTCTTCTTCGTCTTCAAGATCTTCATCTTCCTCCGCCTCTTCCTCCTTCTCCCATTCTAAGTTCCTTTCCTCCTCCCCGCCGTACTTCCGGTAGTTTTCCTCCAGGTCCCCGCTCTCCGCCTTGGGGAGTTCCTTCCCGTCGCTGGCTAAAGTCAAGACGAGAACGGCGACCAGCAGCACCAGGGTCCTCATGGCGGGGTTTGCGATTCTGGGGAGGGTACCACGTCACAAACGTCACCCAGGTTAGGGTGCTCGCGTAAAGGTCACTCAGGTGAGGCTCCTGGCGGAGACGTCACTCAGGTGAGGTTACTGGCGGAGACGTCACTCAGGTGAGGTTACTGGCGAAGACGTCACTCAGGTGAGGTTACTGATGCTGACGTCACTCAGATGGGGTTACTCGCGTAAACGTTACCCAGGTGAGCTTGCTGACGAAGGGGTCACTAAGGTGGGGTTCTTGACGTAAACGTCCCTCAGGTGAGGTTCCTGACGTAGACGTCGCCCAGGTGATATCCCTGACGTAGATGTGCACTCCGCCTCGGTGAGGTCCTCTAAGGACACGCGGCTACACCTGCATGGGGAGCATATATTAAATTAGTAAGGTACTGTAAAACTATAAAACTGTTAAAGAAATGACGTTGCTGATGTCCAGTTGACTTCAGTTCAGATGCAAACCAACCATGAAACAGATGCTGATGAGAGCGCGACATACTTATTTTTTTAATTAAGCAGGTAACGAGACAAATCATGGGACACCGGCTTCGAACCAAGGACCTCTGAGTTCGAGGCCAAACACCCCGCCACTGCGCCACCGTGACGCCACTTTGCGCCAAACACCCCGCCACTGCGCCACCGTGACGCCACTTTGCGCCAAACAGCCCGTCACTGCGCCACCGTGACGCCACTTTGCGCCAAACAGCCCGCCACTGCGCCACCGTGACGCCACTTTGCGCCAAACACCCCGCCACTGCGCCACCGTGACGCCACTTTGCGCCAAACACCCCGCCACTGCGCCACCGTGACGCCACTTTGCGCCAAACACCAACAAACCGCGCAGAATGTTTGGCACGTTCTTCCTCGACTCTTAGTTGATAAGTATTTGACACGGAATCTTAGAGAAAGTCGATCTCTGTTGGCACATGCCTCTATCCTACATGGATCGTCCCGTACAAAATTGGTCCCAAAACAAACTAAACAGCCTGCTTCTGATTACCCGGGAACGTCACACTGCCGGGACCGTCCGTAAGGTTCCCACAGACTCGCTTGGCGAAATTAATTTACGCGGAGGCAAAGTGAAGGTTATCCATCAGAGCACAGATCTTCGTCGTTTATTTATTTATTAATATTTAGGGTGGACCTTTGGTTTAACTGAGTAACTGATTTCCATGGGATCCCTTACAAAGTTTATACCCAATCTCTCAAAATTATAGCTGCAGTTTTTCTGCAGGCATCAAACTTATCGAGAAGAGAAGTGTTGACCCGGTGTGCCTGGTTGAAAACACGAGCCGCAGCGCCGCCGTATCGCCCTACCAGCTAACGTTGCATGAACAGTCATCATGTTTTACCCCAGTTGAGGATGACAAAGAAAAAGACGTTCTTCCGTCTAGATCTTTTAGTGAGTACTGAAATACTAGCGATCTTTGTAAATCTTTTGTCGAGTTCAAATTTCGTTGTCATCCCATCTTCATCACATCTCACCGCCTTCATCAATCTAGCATTCCGTGTGTACTTTTAGATGACCTGATTAAGTTGCTGTCAGTCGATGCATTTTGATAGATCGTGTAAAATTGCACTGTTTGTTGGGATCTTTTGTTTCGTGGTTGCCATGGCAACGTGAGGTTCGGGTTAAAGGTCAGTTGCGTCTGAAACGGTTGCAGGCCTGCTATATTGAACCCAGAACTGCCAGGATGATTCACTGCCGCCAAGTTCAAGGCAGGGTGAAAGGTCACACGAAGGTCATATGGGGGTCACACGGAGTTGGCGCGGAGGCTTGTGGGTACGGGGGTAACTGCAATGAATTGAACGTAAATAAACGGGTCTCCATTACTCTTCATCAACGTTGAACTGTTTTTGCCAACACACAGAAAATTGGACGTATCGAGTTGATCTGTCCTATTCCCTGTGTTGGCAATTACAGCTCAGCTTTGATCCAGAATGACTTGAACCAAATACAGATGAACTTTCAATACAAGGTCTGCATCACAGTTAAGGTAGGTCACAGATAATCAACTCTTGGAGAAAACATAGAAGCGTTTCTTCAGACTTGGCTTAACTGTGGAACCTGAAAGTTTTAATTGGGCTGAAGCCGGCTGAGGTTGGTCTGAAGTTGGCCGTCCTGGCAAATTAGTCCCCGCTACAATCCTCTCCTGGCCAGAAACTGCCAAATTCAGTCAGCAGTCCACTAGGACAGGTCCTGCGGGGAAGACTCCTGTTACAATTAAGTTACCCCCCCCCCCCTACTTTGGACGACTTCCAGCATTAATTCGGTCTTACGGAGAATCTGAGGGGGACGTCTTAGGGCGAACCCGAGGTTCAGTCCAAGGGGTTCTGGGGACATCTCAGAGATCTCTCCTCAGGTAACTACTCTCTACGACAGTCTTAGGACAGTCGTGGGTGGGTCGTACATAGACTACTGTCCTGTTAATGTTATACCGAACTGCTGTCTTGTGACCTCTCTACGGGTGTTGGAGCGTCTAGTTTGAGATAGCTGTAGATAAGGAAATGTTCGCGGGGAGGAAATTGAGTGTCCGCGATGGTTTTGAGTTTGTGTCTGAAACAATAGTAGCGCTACAGTCACACAATGGAATGGCTTTTCGCGGCGGTTTTAGGTTCGCGGTTAAGAGTTCACCACTCCTCCGGCATGTTTAATTCGGCAAATTTCTCATTTTTTCCCTGCGACCCGTGGAGCCTGGGAGAGGCTAGTATTGCAGGCTGTCACAGAGATGATGTTTACGTCCTTCGTTACCTGGTAACGAAAGCCCGTGGATTTTGCAGGCCAGTACCCATTTTTCTGTGAGGTCGTTTTAAAAAAAAACTCACCACTCAGAGGGCGATTAACTTGGGTTTGTGACTAAGCTGGACCAGGAGACACGGGTTTGATTCCCATGATAAGATCAATGCCGCTGGCTTATCTGAAGTCAGGGGAATGTCAGCGATAAGATGGCATGAAAGTTTGAAACATGTGTTTTCAGCCTGCTTTGTACATTCGCTTCTTTAGTGCATCTATCTGTGAAGGGGTGCTCCGAACGTGCAACACGCGCATACACGAAACACATGTCATTCTACATACAGGTTTCCGTTGTGCAACAGGTTTCCGTCGTGGGACGGGTTTCCGTCGTGGGACGGGTTTCCGTCGTGGGACGGGTTTCCGTGGTGCGACGGGTTTCCGTGGTGCGACGGGTTTCCGTCGGGCGACGGGTTTCCGTCGTGCGACGGGTTTCCGTCGTGCGACGGGTTTCCGTCGTGCGACGGGTTTCCGTCGTGCGACAGGTGTCCGTCGTGGGACAGGTTTCCATCGTGGGACAGGTTTCCGTGGTGCGACAGGTTTCCGTGGTGCGGCAGGTTTCCGTGGTGCGACAGGTTTCCGTCGTGCGACGGGTTTCCGTCGTGCGACAGGTTTCCGTCGTGCGACAGGTTTCCGTCGTGGGACAGGTTTCCGTCGTGCGACAGGTTTCCGTGGTGCGACAGGTTTCCGTCGTGCGACGGGTTTCCGTCGTGCGACAGGTTTCCGTCGTGCGACAGGTTTCCGTCGTGCGACAGGTGTCCGTCGGAGGTTTACAACATGTCGGCTGGAACAGGACGGATTTCTGGGTGGTTGTGCCTAACGGCGGTCGGTACAACATGTCGGCTGGAACAGGACGGATTCCTGGGTGGTTGTGCCTCACGGCGGTCGGTACAACATGTCGGCTGTCGGGAACCATTATTACCGAGGACAGACGGCTGTCAGTGGGCAGGCGCGCCTCAGTGTGAACTCCGGGGGCTGGGGGTAATGCCCCCCCCCCCCGGCAGGAACACGTCAGTGTAAACTCCGGGGGCTGAGGGTAATGCTCCCCCGAACAGGCACGCATCAGTGTAAACTTCGGGGGCTGGGGGTAATCCTTCCCCGAACAGGCACGCGTCAGTGTAAACACGGGAGGGGGGAGGGGTGACTCTGCGACTCGGGTGTCTTGTCTTACCCACAACATCAGAAGCTTATAGTTCCTTTCATTTTCCATCCTTAACTTTCCTTTGCACTAGTGATTTTAAAGGGAAGTACGTGTGTCATAATGGCCGAACAAGCTATCGAGAATAGATAAAGGCTTGATAGTCATTGAAAAGCAAGATCTAAGCTGTGCTTCAAGAAATAGAATCTTACAGAAAAACTACAGCTCCTTGTACCCGCTTCATTTTTTCGAAGAGATTAGTTTATCTAATGATAGTTAGTTTTATTTTGTATCTGTAAACCCTATCTGTTCAACGTGTTTTGTCCTGTTGTGACCTTTACTTAGCCCAGTGTGGGAAAAATTGCAATAAAGGTCTTCATTCATTCATTATTTCCGCTGTACTGGCAGACAGCCTGTCCAACGTCACCTCGTGTCCTGACCTGAAAACGGCCATTACTCCCCGGTACATTCACGTCAATCTCAGCGGCCACGCCGTGACCTCGGGTCGTAACCTTTGACCGGCCCGTCCCCGAACACCGCCGGTACGGCTGCTTGAGCGGCATGAGGCAGGCTGAAGGTCATGACCTTGTCGTCCGGTCGTTAACCACGTGACCCCGCGGCGTTATTTCTGCTGGGATGGGAAGCAGACAGACTTAGCTTGCATCTCTGAACCGTTCAACACTAACACCCAGCCTGCTGCAGATCGGGGTCAAGCTCCGAGTCTCAAAAATCACAAGGAACGTGTTTCTTCATCTTCTTTCCCTGATATCAAAATCAATTTTAGTCTTATTTCAAAGCTGCGTAATGGCAATGACGGCCTTGGTATAGCCGAACACACAAGCCCCGATGTTGTACCCTTTGGAATGGCGGCTATTTCCACGGTCACAAGCGAGGTGAAGTGAGTACCTAGCTTCAGTTAGGGACGTCCCTCGGGTGGAAATGAAGCCGAGGGCCGTGTTTGAGGAGATTCACACCTCGGGCAGGCTGAAGACCCCTCCACACTTGATTAGGCACAGGATAACTGGAAGTTCATGCTACCTGACCGAAGACTCTACTCTACTCCTCTCTACTCTACTCTACTCTACTCTACTCTACTCTACTCTACTCTACTCTGCTCTGCTCTGCTCTGCTCTGCTCTACTCTGCTCTGCTCTGCTCTGCTCTACTCTACTCTACTCTACTTCGCTCTACTCTACTCTACACTACTCTACTCTACTCTACTCTGCTCTGCTCTGCTCTGCTCCGCTCTGCTCTGCTCTGCTCTACTCTACTCTACTCTACTCTACTCTACTCTACTCTACTCTACTCTGCTCTGCTCTGCTCTGCTCTACTCTACTCTACTCTACTCTACTCTACTCCGGTAATCCCTTGATGAAGTGCCGCCCTGTCAAGTACAGCCACCGAACACTGAAGGTCTCATTCCTGTATTACTCCGAGTCCGTTGCCCAAAAAACGAACGGCTGCATGAACGTGTGTTTATATCGGTGGGAAATTGAGTCGGAAATTGAAATTCTCTTTTAGCCAGCCCGACTGATCTCAAGCGTCAAACTAATGAAAGCTTGTTTGTACCTGAAGAGAATTAACAGGTAAAGTTCGGCAGCCGCGCGCGAGGTCGGACGTCCACAGCCGGACATTGGCGGTAATTCGGTCGATCACTTTCAGCTGGAAAGTGCCTATTTAGGGGGTCTAGCTAAGTGCCGTTTGTGATTGCCATAAAAAGGTATTGTATGCCAACTGGTAGTTGGCATTTTTGTTCAAAATGATCTAGGGTAGATGAGCTCAACAGAGAATGAATGACCTTGGTGCATTTCCTGTAGCTTCATTACGAGCATGTAAAACACGTTTTATAACATGTAAGCCTATGGGGCGAAAAAACTCATGAATGAGACCTGAATCATCAACACAAACCCACTGTGTCAGTTGACTAAAGAAGGTACAGATAATAAGGAGCGGTCCAAACTGGATGAACACCCTACATGACCGTAAAACTCTTGATAAGAGTGGAGGTCTAAAAGGTTGTTCACCGGCTGAGAGAAACAAATTGAAACTCATCGCCTGACGTTTCCTGTTATTCCGCACACTGAAGTTCGTTCAGGTTCACATCGGTAAATCTGAACCCGACGCCGAATGACGACCGCCGCTTTAACGCGAACCAGAACCGTTCGCCTTGATCCTGGAACCAGAACCGTTCGCCTTGATCCTGGAACCAGAACCGTTCGCCTTGATCCAGGAACCAGAACCGTTCGCCTTGATCCTGGAACCGAGACGCGGGCGGAATCAGCCCCAGGTGCGGACTGACAGCTCCAATATTCCCGCCGAGAGTCTGGTTCGTTAGCTGGAGCGTTTAGCCAGCCAACACTTTACAGCTAGAGGGGAATATCCATGGTCAAGTCCGGACCACAACATACGGCTCTGTAGGGACAGTCCGCCTTTCTAGAATGTAAAACCCCTATCTTACAGGACCAGCGGCAGGCGGACGACCTCGCTAGGACCGGGCAGAGCTCTCAACGAATTTCATGGATAAAAAAACGAATCGTTTTACGCCTTTGTGTGTTTTGTTGTTGTTGTTGTTGTTGTCGTTGTTTTGGTCATATTTGCACGTTTCTCATGATAATCCCAATCTAGGACACAGCGAGGCCGCCAGCGTGCTGTAATGGTGGGTCGGGACTCCTGTGTTTCTCGGTGTGGCCGCCACAATGGCAGCTGTGTGAACGTATCAACTACATCCTCACGTCCGAAGGTGTGCCTGGCTGAAAAAGAAAGCCACATCGAAGCTACATTGCACTACTGGGTACATTTTGTACTTGACGAGTACTATGATTCACCTCAAGTAAAATGACTTATAATCCATCCAGCCTCTGTGACCCTCTGTGAGTTATCTTGGTGACCAACAGACAAACACAGACACACGCTGCCCAGAATGAACGTGTGAAGGCATTTTCACCTCGCGCCCTTTCCCAGCCCATTAAACACCATTACCATCAGCATGTCAACTTTGCCGCCAAGGCTGCGTCATGGCACCTAATGACTCATGACGGGTTCACGTTAACTGTAGGGCCTGCCGTGACCTATACACTTGACACTGACCTTCACACAGTCCCGACACGCTGACCTTTCTAACATTTCCCAGACGCATTCCAACGTACCAAAACGACAGTTAACTCAAGCACTTCCACAATATCTCAAGTTACTCTGTGTTGAACTGCGCTACGAAAAAGAAAGACATCACATGCTACATGGGTCCTACATGCTACATGGGTCCTACATGCTACATGGGTCCTACATGCTACATGGGTCCTACATGCTACATGGGTCCTACATGCTACATGGGTCCTACATGCTACATGGGTCCTACATGCTACATGGGTCCTACATGCTACATGGGTCCTACATGCTACATGGGTCCTACATGCTACATGGGTCCTACATGCTACATGGGTCCTACATGCTACATGGGTCCTACATGCTACATGGGTCCTACATGCTACATGGGTCCTACATGCTACATGGGTCCTACATGCTACATGGGTCCTACATGCTACATGGGTCCTACATGCTACATGGGTCCTACATGCTACATGGGTCCTACATGCTACATGGGTCCTACATGCTACATGGGTCCTACATGCTACATGGGTCCTACATGCTACATGGGTCCTACATGCTACATGGGTCCTACATGCTACATGGGTCCTACATGCTACATGGGTCCTACATGCTACATGGGTCCTACATGCTACATGGGTCCTACATGCTACATGGGTCCTACGTGCTACATGGGTCCTACATGAGGTGGAGATCACTGAGATACTGTAAATGCATGTAAGTTCGCGTGGTTTTATTTCGCAGCAGAGAGAAAATGGAGTGTGCGCGGTGGTTTTAAGTTCGCATTTGTGACAATAGTAGACTAGGGGTAGGAGGGCAAGAAGTGTTCGCGGTGGTTTTAAGTTCGCGGCGAAGAGCCAACCGCGAAAACCACGAACATAAAACCACCGTGAACATTTCTGCATTTACAGTACACGGCACGCCAGGAGAAAGCAAACACAGACATCGTTACTCTTACTGGAATAAGAGAATTAAGATCTCACAGACAATATCAACACGCAGATGTACAGAACCTTCTAGAATTCTCCAGGTACATCGAGAGCACACACGGGCTGGACCGGCTGCTCCAGAAACTCTTCCAACAACACTCAAGTCTCCAAGGCAAGGGTTAAAAACCATCATCGTCGACATCGTCAATCAAGATCATCGAAAAGAGCTTGAACCAAGCGAAACCTAGCACTCACGTCTAGCAAGATGATAGCAAGACGTAAAACAAAGACAACGACAACAAGTGAACTAGCTACAGGAACATTGCGCGTCAGGGACGTCTGCCAACCGACCTGAAGTTTACCGACAGGGCCGACCCAGCCAGTTGGAGCAGCTCGCGGCAGCCCGCAGCGATGGCGTTCTGAAGTCAAGGCTGGTCTAGCAAAGGCCCAAACGCAGCAACAGAAACAGAATCCTCCTCTCGCTATAAACTCTCCCCTCTAGCATGTACCTGAGGTCATCCTCCTGGGGATAAAGGGGAGGGGGGCAAGAGCTGTCTACTCGCCCCCGTATTGACCTTGACTTTTATTTCACCCAATCTTTCCCACGTGTAGACAGTCGGGAACATTTTGAACAAAAACAAACATAGGGCGGGGAGGGGGGCATCCCAGCGGAGATTCATCCCAGGACACCGACGTTACAGAACAATTTAGTTCTGGTCAAGAGCGCAGTCAAGGTCACACACATCTCAGCAGTTTTGTTGACAATAAAAACCATTTGATTGATTGATTGATAGAACGGTAGGGAGAATCGTTCTTAGCGGGGCTCGTTTAGTCGGAACTGAAGGAACACCAGTTGTTATCGCGCTCGGGACGGGCGTGACGAAGGTTTTAGAAAGCCAGAAACGAACATTCCAAATGGATACTTCTTTTTCGGGAACTTAATTTCGGAAATAAGGTTTTCGTGTCTTCCCACTTCCGGTTGGCCCCGTCAGTGGGGCATGTAGTGTGTCAAATGGACACAGTTGTGCGTGGTATGTTTTGTCAAGTTAAAAACAGAGATCTGCATGCAAAATATTTCAGGAGGTATGAGATCTTCGACTTCTTGTTGGTTTCAAGGCGGGGGAAAGAAACAGGGCTGAGACTAACACTTGTCAAGGTCAAGCCAATCTTAAACTAGAGTTTAGTATTTGTGCTACATATACTTCAGGTTTGCTATGTTAGTTTAGCGATTACGGGGTCCTTTTATGAATATGAATTGGTATTGAATTTTTATTTGAGTTGACTGTGTGATAGTTGTGTGCCGATTTTGTTAAAAATAGAGAGAACGCAAGCGACCCCAAAAAACAACCCTCCCAATGAAATGGTATGGCTGCCCTGCGACGTCACAAAGTCAAAATGGCGGCCACCACACATTCCAACGGATCCAACAAAGGTTTTGCTACGCAAACCTGTAACAGCGCTGCTGTAGGGTGGAGAAAACTAAGGATGGAGACACAGAACGAATCGTTCTCTTCAAGAAGTAGATAACACGCCCCAGAATGAGGGGAAAGGCACTTTATAAAGTACTCCTTGCTCAGTTGTGACAGGTTAACTGCGGAGATTGGACTTTACGAGGACCACCGGCCTGTGTTGGTCTAACCCCTGTTTAGTCACGCTGGGCTGACTGTAATTACAGAAATTACGGGAACCCCTGGCGATGTTTTCAAACTGCAATAACTTCTACAGACGGTCTAAAGAAGACTAACTGCGCTGTGTGATTATTAAAGCTACTGGACCCGCGGCACGCTGGCGGCGTCGCTGCGACCGAACGAATTCACAAAGCACTCAACGAATTTGATCGACAAAATACGAATGTTTTTAAGCTTTGTATGTTTTGTTGTCATTTTGGTCATACGTATACGAATGATATTTCCATTATAAAGTCAAGGGTAACACAAATCCAGTTTAGGACGCAGAGACGCCGCCAGCGTGTCGCGGGTCTAGGTAGGGGAAGGGGGGGGGGGGGGGGGGGTAGGGGAGGGGGGCTTGATATACGTCAAGTCTTGGAATATGTCTTCAGGCGTGTCTTAGACCCAGACAGAAACGGTTTCTTTCCGTCCCGACGACTTTCACCCCTTCCGGTTTTCTGTGTCTGCGAACTTGAGACTTAATCCGTCCCAGTCCGGACCTGTTCACCCTGCAACAGCGGGAACCAAACCCGACTGTTGGGACGGGACAGTCCGCTGGTTCCTCAAACCGGTACACTCAGTAGGGTGGGTGGGCGTGTGGGAGGGCAGGGGGCACCTGTCCTGTTTACTCCCGAGGGGTGGGGGCGGAGCTGACGGGGTGTAGGGGGTTAGGGTGTAGCAACAGGCGTCCCTCTTCTTTGGTCTTCATTGATTGAAATCATTTGGCTTGCTTTCCTTTTCTCTGACTTTAGAGACTGTCCGTGTAGAAGAGAGATTTAGATGTCAATTTTGATGACAATGTAAATGCACCTATATTCCCTTAAGAAAGAAAAATGAGGAAAATAATGACTGAAAGATATTCTGTAAACTCCAACAAGAACATTTTCGACGGTCCCCTGAAGCAGAGATTCTGTAAACTTCAACAAGAACATTTTTGACGGTCCCCTGAAGTTGCGCGGCGGGCGGCCAAGTGTCCCACTTAACCTCGTCTTTAAGACTTGGCTTCGTCTTGAGACGTTATCTTAATGCGGTCTCCTTGCCGACCCCGTTCATCAGCACAGGTCGACATCTGGCAAGGGCAGCAGGACACAGCGTCCATCGGCGACCCCATAACTTAGTACGGCCTAAAGGCAACAGGACACAGCGTCCAGCGGCGACCCCATAACTTGGTACGGCCTAAAGGCAACAGGACACAGCGTCCATCGGCGACCCCATAACTTGGTACGGCCTAAAGGCAACAGGACACAGCGTTCAGCGGCGACCCCATAACTTGGTACGGCCTAAAGGCAACAGGACACAGCGTTCAGCGGCGACCCCATAACTTGGTACGGCCTAAAGGCAACAGGACACAGCGTCCATCGGCGACCCCATAACTTGGTACGGCCTAAAGGCAACAGGACACAGCGTTCAGCGGCGACCCCATAACTTGGTACGGCCTAAAGGCAACAGGACACAGCGTTCAGCGGCGACCCCATAACTTGGTACGGCCTAAAGGCAACAGGACACAGCGTCCATCGGCGACCCCATAACTTGGTACGGCCTAAAGGCAACAGGACACAGCGTTCAGCGGCGACCCCATAACTTGGTACGGCCTAAAGGCAACAGGACACAGCGTCCATCGGCGACCCCATAACTTGGTACGGCCTAAAGGCAACAGGACACAGCGTCCATCGGCGACCCCATAACTTGGTACGGCCAAAAGGCAGCAGGACACAGCGTCCATCGGCGACCCCATAACTTGGTACGGCCTAAAGGCAGCAGGACACAGCGTCCATCGGCGACCCCATAACTTGGTACGGCCTAAAGGCAGCAGGACACAGCGTCCATCGGCGACCCCATAACTTGGTACGGCCTAAAGGCAGCAGGACACAGCGTCCATCGGCGACCCCATAACTTGGTACGGCCTAAAGGCTGCAGGACACAGCGTCCATCGGCGACCCCATCACTTAGTACGGCCAAAAGTCTTTAAGACTGGGTCAGAGACTGGGTAGAAGAAAGAGACTGGGTAGAAGAAAGTCGTATGAGAGAGGCATCCATGTTTAAACTGTGCCCTGTGGTGCAGGAATATGTCGGCTTTGAAACTGCATGATTTGGATTGGGGAGTTTTCCCAGGCCGTGTACTACATTGTACAATGCGCGTTCTCACCAACTGTTTGTTGGGGCGAGCCGGCTGCAGTTCCGCAAAGGGCGTACAAAGCCGATTAGCATTCAGAATGTTCCTTTTTATTACATTTTGTAGGCTGTATCCTAATCAGCTTGTCGTATTTCTATAGACATCCACATATAGATATCCCCATATGCCGAATCCTGTGGTCTGCAGGACATGCGAGCCTTGGTGGCAGACCTGTGCCGTGTTTCCTTTCATCGTGACGAGGCTGGTCATTTGTCACGACGTTATCAAACAAGGCGTAAGTTTGCAACTGCCGGACGTCATTAGCAGTACACGATTAAAAGACCTTTATCATATTACACTTCCATATCAAATCTCACTTGTCTCTGTTATAATACACTTGTCTCTATCATTCTACACTTGTCTATCATATTATATTGTACGTGTCTCTATCACATTTCATCTGTCTCTATCATATTTCACTCTATCATGTTAAACTCTACGCAAAAAAAACGATTCACCCTGTCGTCAGGCACACATGCACAGTCTGTATGCAGACCTCTTTACAAAACCGCTGTTTCCCGGTTACAGCGCATGAAATAGGTTTGCCCCTTCACACACGCACAAACGCTTTCATCGGGGCCGTAAAACCCCTCCGTCCACCAGCTCAACTGGAACTGTAAGTGTAAGTAAGACCCAAGTATGAAACAAGAAGAAAACCCGAAGAGATCTAGAGATCCAAACAAATCCGCCTCAAAGTGAAACACCCGTTTCGTCCCGCTGCTTGTTTTCTCTTCGTTCGTCCTATATTTTGGTTCCCAGGGTTCCGTTTGTTTGTGATGGCGGCCCCCGCACAGCCGTGTGGGCAAACGGAGACAACCCCCAAACCCCCCCCCCCCCCCCCGTCTGAGAGAAAACGGTCCGCGCAACCTGCGCATGTGCGGGGGAACAAACATGTTATCTAAATCTCAGTGATATCAGCCTGATAGTTACAGGATGGCTGATAGTTACGGGGTGGCTGCAGAAAGGGTATTATTTAGCCCCCCAAAAGCCGCTTCAGAGCCTGCAACGGAGGCTAAGGCTACACCAAGTAATTTTTATGGATGACGTCCGCGCGCGCATTGATTTTGGTCTTTCCCAGAAAAAAAAAAAGAAATTCCGCTTCCTGTAACTATGACCAATGAGTTATGACAGTGCCGCAAATCGTATGAAACAGGACTGGACAACAACTGCTGTTCAACTTCAAGTGATTTATTCAAATTATTGCTGTTTTCATGATGAATAAAAGAATTGTTAGTTGTTACACTGTGTTCTCTCATTCAATTGTGTCCTAACATGTGTCGTTGACTATTATATTTCATATCTAGGCATCTTGTTTTTTCGGCCCTTCTTGTTTTTTTTTTCGCGCTCTCGCATTAGATTTAGGGTCTCCAAAGGACGTCATCCATAAAAATTACTTGGTGTAGCCTAATATATAGTGCTGTTCATCTGGAGTAGCAATTTCAAGTTCAGTTCGAGCTCAATGTTTCTAACTGGGCCAACGCTTCTGTCTTTCATCCTAGACATGCACCCTACTGTGATGAAGCTGAAATAGATCAACAATTCTAGACAAGTTTGTCGGGTTTAGGATATGTAAACAGTTCTAGACAATGTTGTCTTTTCAGCTCCTCCAACCGTCGGTCCTCGGTAGCAGTACGCTTCAGGAGTACCGGCGGTTGGAGGAGCTGACAGGCTGATGACCGGCTTCGGTGCGCCTGTCTACGTCACGACAACTGTTCTGTCCCATTTAGGTCTTGGACTCTTGGTACAACAACGACCTACATGTCCTCGTTACTGTAACGGTTTCAGAGGGATTCGTGGCCTGACAGAAGCGCTCTGAGGACCGCACACGGGCCCGGACTATCCGCTTGTTTGGGTTGTCAGAAGTACACTTGACACAACAGGTCATTGGCCTATCTATCACATAGTACTAGTAATCCCGGAGTTACAGTTAGGAACACCATGGATTTATAGAGAAAAATAATAGGTAAGCAGCTACTAGGAAACTGGATAAATTTTGGAAACGGTAATGTGCAGCAACAACCTGTTTGTTATTGTAACGGTTTCAGAGGGATTCGTGGCCTGACAGGCTGATGACCGGCTTCGGGGTGCCTGTCTGCGTCATCACAACTGGTCTATCCGGGTCTTGGTCTCTTGGTACAACAACGACCTACATGTCCTCGTTACTGTAACGGTTTCAGTGCAAGTGGGATTATCGGGTCGCCCTGAGGCCGGCACACGGGCCCGGGCTGTCCGCTTGTTTGTGTTTCCAGAAGTACACAGGTCTTATCCGAGATTGGTGTTGGACTCTTGGTACAACAACGACCTACATGTCCTTGTTATTGTAAACGTTTCAGTGCAAGTGGGATTCGCGGGTCGCCCTGAGGCCGGCACACGGGTCCGGACTGTCCGCTTGTTTGTGTTTCCAGAAGTACACAGGTCTTATCCGAGATTGGTGTTGGACTCTTGATACAACAACGACCTACATGTCCTTGTTATTGTAACGGTTTCAGTGGGATTTGCGGCCTGACAGGGTCGCCCTGAGGACTGCACACGGGTCCGCGGCCTGACAGAAGCGCTCTCAGGACCGGCACACGGGCCCGCTTGTTTGTGTTCCTAGAAGTACACACTCGGCACATCAGGTCATCGGCCTATCCATCACATAGTAGTCCCGGAATTACAGTAAGGAACACCATGGATTCATACAGTAAAATCACAGGAAAAGAGTTACTCGGGAAACTGGATAGATTTGGGGAACGGTCAGGTGCAGCAACAACCTGTTTGTTATTGTTACCGTTTCAGTGGGATTCGTGGCCTGACAGGACCGCCGGCAAACGAGCCCGCCGGTTGTCCGCTTGTTTGGTTTGTCCTAGCCTGGTTTCAACCAAGCCCCGTGTCCGCTCGCCGCCTGTAACGGCTATGGGAGGGGAGAGAAACCCCCGGACAGCTGGAGTTTGCGTTATACAGACTAGGTTTGTCCGAAGTGTACACTCGGCACATCAGGTCATCGGCCTCATGATCTATTACATAGTTACCCTGTTATAGTTAGGAGCACCATGGGTACAGAGCAAAATCACAAGAAAACCCTACTCATGCAACTGGATATGTTTGGGAAACGGTCGAGAGGTAGTGAATCTTCCTAGACCTGAAACGTTTCCAAAATGTATCCAGTTGCTTGGGTAACTGTTTTCTTCCATATTTTGTTACTTCCATGTCTAACCTTCATCGACAAAACAAAACCAGTTTTAGAAAACAAGAATTCCATGACGGTACACGAAATAGCAGTATTATCCCAAACCCGACAGCCTTGTCTAGAATATATTTATTCATTACAGCTTGCCTGCAGCAATGTGCGTGTCTATAATGAAGCGTTTCGTTTGTTTATTTGTTTGTCTCCATTAGTGTCACATGAACGTTGGCTCAGTTAGAAAAATTGAGCACGAACTGAACTTGATCTTGCTATTCCAGATTAACAGTACTACTAATATCACACATGCATTATTGCCAATATACATAAAGCTCACTGCACAACTGTCGCACAATTTCAGCAGCGGACAAAGGTCAATGACCTGTTCTTTGGTAGCCATGGTAACACATCATCATCGGGCGGCTGCGGCTGAAGTTTCTTCCAGCTCGTTTTCTCTACCGATGGTAACACAAGGATCCCATGAACGTGGAGACCGAAAACAATCGTAAAAGCGAGACTGATACCTTTGGATCTTATCTCATAAACAACTTATTCCTTCGACCAAATGTGTACATTTGTACATTTGGTCGGGTATACGTAATTGACATGTTTACGTGACATTAGAAGAAGAAGAGGATGGTAACACTGGACCCTGCGGTGCTCCTAAATTTACTGTTAAGTGTAGCCAGGAGCCCCCCCCCCTCCCCCATGCAGACCCTCTTGTGGGCTGGTAGGTTTGAGGAGCCCCCCATGCAGACCCTCCTGTGGCCTGGTAGGTTTGAGGGGCCCCCCTGCAGACCCTCTTGTGGGCTGGTAGGTTTGAGGAGCCCCCCATGCAGACCCTCCTGTGGCCTGGTAGGTTTGAGGGGCCCCCCTGCAGACCCTCTTGTGGGCTGGTAGGTTTGAGGAGCCCCCCATGCAGACCCTCCTGTGGCCTGGTAGGTTTGAGGGGCCCCCCTGCAGGCCCTCCTGTTGACTGGTAGGTTTGAGGAGCCCCCCTGCAGACCCTCCTGTGGACTGGTAAGTTTGAGGAGCCCCCCTGCAGACCCTCTTGTGGGCTGGTAGGTTTGAGGAGCCCCCCATGCAGACCCTCCTGTGGCCTGGTAGGTTTGAGGGGGCCCCCTGCAGACCCTCTTGTGGACTGGTAGGTTTGAGGAGCCCCCCATGCAGACCCTCCTGTTGACTGGTAGGTTTGGGGAGCCCCCCTGCAGACCCTCCTATTGACTGGTAGGTTTGGGGAGCCCCCTGTAGACCCTCTTGTGGCCTGCTAGGTTTGAGGAGCCCCCCTGCAGACCCTCCTGTGGACTGGTAGGTTTGAGGGGGCCCCCTGCAGACCCTCCTGTGGCCTGGTAGGTTTGAGGGGGCCCCCTGCAGACCCTCTTGTGGACTGGTAGGTTTGAGGAGCCCCCCATGCAGACCCTCCTGTTGACTGGTAGGTTTGGGGAGCCCCCCTGCAGACCCTCCTATTGACTGGTAGGTTTGAGGAGCCCCCCTGCAGACCCTCTTGTGGCCTGGTAGGTTTGAGGAGCCCCCATGCACAGCAGGAGAGAGTTATATCTCCGGCAATAACTCACAATTAGGGGTTTGCACTGTGGCGTGATTTACACACGGCTTCAAGTTCGGGTTTTTCTAGCAAAGCAGAAGCAGCTGCGACCCGTCACGACTTTCCGCGAGCTCGGCGCTGCGCTACAGAACCCGCCTCCGTCTGGTCGTGTGCGCCTGGGACCTCCATTTAACGTCATATCCGAGGGACGTCCCTAACCGAAGCTAGGTACTAATTTACACCTGAGTGAAGTGAGGAAAGTCGTGTTAAGTGCCTTTCCTAAGGGCACAACGTCAACGGGACAGATCAGGGAACCCCGGATTCGAACTCAGTACCTCTGGGTTCTGGGGCCAAACACCCTGCTACTGCGCTACCGCGGCGCCACTTGGTGTAGAGGTCTGCGCACTCTGCCTTTCACCACATCTGCTTCAAATTCATTGGAGCCAGCGGCCCGAGTTCGCACCCGGTCCTGGACATGACTGATAAAGAGTCGCATCGTTCTGTCGGAGGGGGGGCGTAAAGCCGGCGGCCCCGTGTATGAGGGAGTAAACCTCTGAACGTAAAAGAACCCCTACACGTTTATCAAGAAGAGTAGGGGTGACCCGGTGTGCTTGGCCGAAAATACGCGAGCCGTAGCGAAGCCGCATTGCACTACCAGCTAACGAAAAACGTCCTGCTTCATCCTCAGTCCTCAGTTCGACCTGTTCCCCCTCTCACTGGACCCGCGACACGCTGGCGGCGTCGCTGCGTCCTTACGCCCCCCTCTCACTGGACCCGCGACACGCTGGCGGCGTCGCTGCCGTCGATCGAATTGGAAAAGCACTCAACGAGTTTCATCCACAAGAAACGTTAAGCTTTGTGTGTTTTGTTGGTCATACTTGTACGTTCTGAATGATATTCCCATCAGAAGTCAAGGGTAACACAAATCCAGTTTAGGACGGCGCGACGCCAGCCTGTCGCGGGTCCAGTGCGGTGAGGGGGTGGGGGTTGGGGCTTTAGCTTTCTTCTGACGCTGATCCTGTCGACGGTCGGGTCTGTCAGAGGCCCCCTTAAAGGCATACCACAAAGGAAGTAGTCGAAAGAATGTGAGTGAAAAGGCAGGTGCCTTCGTGCACAGTAAAGCCCTGGCGTTTCATTCACACCTTCAAACTACCTACCTACCTACCTACCTACCTAGTCCTTTGACCTCCAGATCGTTGGGGGGAGGCCCAGGGGGAGCGGGGGGAAGAAGGTAGACATGAAGATAGAGAGCTGTATCCAGTCTCGTCTGTCTCTCGCAGCAGCCTTTCGACCAGGCTTAGGGACGTCCACGCGACATCAACCTAGCACCAGTAAATTTCTCTTTTTGTTTTTGTTTTTTTTTGCATCGCACAAGCGTAACGCGTCTATTTCGCCCGGTACGTACACGCGTTAAGCGTTAAAGACCCGGCATGTACGCTTGGGTGCGTTCGTCCTTGACGTTGGTGCGTGCGACCTGAGTTGCCCCCAACGCCAAGTTCATGCATGACGCAGCCGGGCGGAATCCAGAAGGCCCCAGCCCGACCCGGCACCATCCATAACTCCGAACAACAATTAATTCCTTATTTCCCCGCTTAAGTTCCCGCCGTCGCTGCCAAGTTTCCCCACGATACTATATATACACGTAACCTGTAACTCAGTGTAAGAGAGGAATGCTGCAACACTGGCGCGATACCATGTAACCTGTACGGGAAGAATTCTCAAACAATCAGGCCGAATCAGGCTAACTCCTGAGTGAAACCAAACCGCTGATAACCTCTTCGGCTTTGAGGAAGGGACGTTGCCTGTTGTTGATTTCCTCGTGCATTGCGTTAAATCTATGTCAAAACTTTGACTTTATCTTTTGTTTTAAATCCACAATTTGCTCGAAATGTCGTATTTTTTTATATGTCTGTTGTCTATACATCTAGTGCATCAATACATCACATAATTATAGAGGAACATTGACATTACAGAACAACCCTAAATAAGATACGAAATACCAAGACTAGAATCCAGTAGGAGGGACCACCATAACTCTGAACAATTAACTCGTCATTTCCCGGCTTAACGTCGCTGCCAAGGTTCCACGCGATACTATGTAACCTGTACGGGAAGAATGCTGCAACACGAGCTCCCAATCAGGGCGAATCAGGTTAATCTCCTGAGTGAAACCAAACCACCGTGAACCTGCGATAACCTGTCCGGGTTTGAGGGAGAGTGTTGTTGATTTTCCCGTACATTGTGGTGCATCTCTGTCCAAACTTTGACTATATTTTTTGTTTTAGATCCACAATTAGCTCGACATGTCCGTATGTTTTCCTGCGGTCTATACATCTGGTGCATAAATTCATCACATAATCATAAGAGAAACGTTGACATCACAGAACAATCATACAGATACGAAAGACCAAAACTAGAATACAGGAATTAGAAGAACTGAAAGATCACTCAATCCCTGTCCTGTCGTGTCATGTAGTGTAGCGTTCCAATGGGTGAAGTCGGGTGAGGTGTTTAGACATACCCTCACAGTACAGAAATTCGTCTGATCTGATCGTGTGCCTGATTAACGATAACTATCGCTGATCCCGTCAGAACCCGGTACTGCGGAATGTATAAAATGCCGCCGGAGCCTCATCAGACACAGGTCGTTAGTCCCGGAGAAACGGGCCGCCGATGAGCGGCTGAACGTGGCCGGATCGATATGACTGTACAGCCTATTCTCCAAGCAGAGGTTTTGGTCGGGGGGTAGTAGTGGCCGGGTTTTTTTCGTTGGCCTCCCGTAACCGGCCACTACTACTCCCCGACCAAAACCTATGCTTGGAGAATAGTACAGCCCTCTCCATATAATACCAGACTCCCTACTGTCTCCCTATGGTGTAGCTAATGTGGCCGGACCGATCTGACTGTACAGCCCACTCCATACCACCGTCGTCTTACGGCACAGTCCCTACTGTCTCCTTTCGGCACAGCTACCCTCCCCTGTTAATGGACTGTTTTGATAGGTTATAGTTACTTCCTGGTCCCAAATAAAGATTGAATACTTGACCTGTGGCATATTTCTGTAGGGGACAGTAGTCTGGACTTGTCGTGTGTGTGTGCGTGTGTGTGTGTTTGTGTGTGTGTGTTTGTGTGTGTGTGTGTGTGTGTGTGTGTGCATTTATGTGTTTGTATGTGTATGCATTTATGTGTTTCGATATGTGTGTATTTATGTGTTTGTATGTGTGTGTATTTATGTGTTTGTATGTGTGTGTGTGGGGTGGGGGGTAGTCTGCATGAGGGGGCAGTAGTCTTTGGGGTGCTAGTCTGTTTTTCAAAGTCTGCCCGTCGTTGCCATGTAGAGGAGGCGTATTTGCAAGTCTGCAGAAAAGCCTTACTTATATCCCCCTCATGTAGGCTGCATGAGGGACACCCCCGCTAGCCCCTTCCATCTGTTTCCAGGCCTCTAGTTCTACTGAAACAACAGAACTGAAAAAAATATGTATGTAGACTTGCAATACTCTTCGAGTGGCTGTCAACACGGGAACACACGCGGCGGAAAGGCCACGACAGACGCCAGCTTTGTAGCTCCGACTTTCTGGGCCTTACCAACAGCCTTTGCCAACAAAAGGTGCCACAAGGCCGACACAATGAGAAGCAAAATAGTTCACGTTACGTACTGGCATACAGAGAGACCGTGGAACTGCAAACGATTGAAACTGCGTAGCGCTGTGTTATACATGCAGAAATGTGCCAAGAATTTAGGTTAGCAGTGTTTTGTCTTTGTATGTGTTTTTTGATAATGACATTTCTATCCTCGTTCACGCATGCGTACTGGCATACAGAGAGACCGTGGAACTGCAAACGATTGAAACTGCGTATGTGTTTTTGATAATGACATTTCTATCCTCGTTATGGCATAGGAAGTCTCGCGAGAGGTCACGGGAAGTCCAAACCCCCGAGGTTGTCCTGTACGAACTGCGGGACGGCTCAAGGTCACGTTCGATAGGGTCAATATCGGTGTCACATTTCAACTACCAAGGTCTAGTTTTGGGACGTAAAATAGATCGGTTACAACACGCGGGCTGTCGTTCATACGGAACGGGTAGTGCTGATCGGGATAATGTTCAAAGTCAAGTTTCTGGTCATTTCTTCACAAAGTTCGTTGGATCAACGCTATCGTATTGTATATTGGCAGTCCGGTGTGTAACGTCTGCGTAATTAAATCAATGCACGTTTAGTTTTTCTTCGTGAGCATCCTTGAAGGGGCAGCATTCGTTTCAATGCCTTGGTCTTGGCTACATAAAGGCTGTTTTCATTCACTGCGTTCACCGCGTTCTAGCTTCCGGACGGGACCAGGTCGGTTTCAGCACACAATGTTCTAGTTTCCGGACAGGATCAGGTCGGTTTCAGCACAGTGTTCTAGTTTCCGGACGGGACCAGGCCGGTTTCAGCACAGTGTTCTAGTTTCCGGACGGGACCAGGCCGGTTTCAGCACACAGTGTTCTAGTTTCCGGACGCGTACGGGACCAGGTCGGTTTCAGCACAGGCCTAGGGTTCTAGTTTCCGGACGGGATCAGGTCGGTTTCAGCACAGTGTTCTAGTTTCCGGACGGGACCAGGCCGGTTTCAGCACAGTGTTCTAGTTTCCGGACGGGACCAGGTCGGTTTCAGCACAGGCCTAGGGTTCTAGTTTCCGGACGGGACCAGGTCGGTTTCAGCAGTGTTCTAGTTTCCGGACGGGACCAGGTCGGTTTCAGCACAACGTGTTCTAGTTTCCGGACGGGACCAGGTCGGTTTCAGCAGTGTTCTAGTTTCCGGACGGAACCAGGTCGGTTTCAGCACAGTGTTCTAGTTTCCGGACGGGACCAGGTCGGTTTCAGCACACAGTGTTACAGTTTCCGGACGGGACCAGGCCGGTTTCAGCAGGGTTCTAGTTTCCGGACGGGACCAGGTCGGTTTCAGCAGTGTTCTAGTTTCCGGACGGGACCAGGTCGGTTTCAGCAGTGTTCTAGTTTCCGGACGGGACCAGGTCGGTTCCAGCACAGTGTTCTAGTTTCCGGACGGGACCAGGTCGGTTTCAGCAGTGTTCCAGTTTCCGGACGGGACCAGGCCGGTTTCAGCACAGTGTTCTAGTTACCGGACGGGACCAGGTCGGTTTCAGCACAGGCCTAGGGTTCTAGTTTCCGGACGGGACCAGGTCGGTTTCAGCAGTGTTCTAGTTTCCGGACGGGACCAGGTCGGTTTCAGCACAGTGCTCTAGCTTCCGGACGGAACCAGGTCGGTTTCAGCACAGTGTTCTAGTTTCCGGACGGGACCAGGTCGGTTTCAGCACACAGTGTTCCAGTTTCCGGACGGGACCAGGTCGGTTTCAGCACACGGTGATCTAGTTTCCGGACGGGACCAGGTCGGTTTCAGCACAGTGTTCTAGTTTCCGGACGGGACCAGGCCGGTTTCAGCACAACGTGTTCTAGTTTCCGGATGGGACCAGGTCGGTTTCAGCACAACGTGTTCTAGTTTCCGGATGGGACCAGGTCGGTTTCAGCACAGTGTTCTAGTTTCAAGACGGGACCAGGTCGGTTTCAGCACACAGTGTTCTAGTTTCCGGACGGGACCAGGTCGGTTTCAGCACACGGTGATTTAGTTTCCGGACGGGACCAGGTCGGTTTCAGCACAGTGTTCTAGTTTCCGGACGGGACCAGGTCGGTTTCAGCACACAGTGTTCTAGTTTCCGGACGGGACCAGGTCGGTTTCAGCACACGGTGATCTAGTTTCCGGACGGGACCAGGCCGGTTTCAGCACAGTGTTCTAGTTTCCGGACGGGACCAGGTCGGTTTCAGCACACAGTGTTCTAGTTTCCGGACGGGACCAGGTCGGTTTCAGCACAGTGTTCTAGTTTCCGGACGGGACCAGGCCGGTTTCAGCACACAGTGTTCTAGTTTCCGGACGGGACCAGGTCGGTTTCAGCACAGTGTTCTAGTTTCCGGACGGGACCAGGTTGGTTTCAGCACAGTGTTCTAGTTTCCGGACGGGACCAGGTCGGTTTCAGCACAGTGTTCTAGTTTCAAGACGGGACCAGGTCGGTTTCAGCACACAGTGTTCTAGTTTCCGGACGGGACCAGGTCGGTTTCAGCACAGTGTTCTAGTTTCCGGACGGAACCAGGCCGGTTTCCGTACGCCGCCAGTCGCGGCAGACTCGACAGCTTGTTGTGATTTCCGCGTTATTTTCGTCCCGAGGCAGACTCGGGCGGCTGTCGTGTTTGGTTAGAGAGACTCGGGCGGAAGAAAGACAGCCGAAGCCCCGGCCCAGATGGCCGCCTCTATGTGGCGCTGGGCAGCAGCAGAACACGCGGCAAAGGCAGCCGGATGGATCTTAGTCTGGATGCCAGGAGTGTTTCAAGGCCAACTACTCGGGTGTATGGCCATGACAAGCCCACAAGGAAAGTACACGACAGCCATCCAGGCTACATAGACCTATGGTATTCTGAACAGGAATGAAGCCGGTACCTCATAGCAGATGAGATTTCAAGTTTGTTCTGAGTGACACTGAGTCGTTTCTTGGTCCATTTACAGTTCCCAGTTCAGTTCAGTTCATTCTCTGTGAGGTGGCACAAAAGTCTCCACATGTCCCTGTCGAGCAGGACAGAACGGAGTTCTTCATCTTCAAGACCAACATACTCCTCTACTTAACCTTCACGGGTAAGACATCCAAAACCATAATATGCCTCCTTGTTAGGCCCGGCTTTCTATGCGTGTCTTTATTTTCTCTCGTTTTTAAACTTCTCTCATATGTTGCCTTTTTTTAATTCCTAGCCATAAACAATGCCTTGCCAGATTGAACGACGCAAAACTAGAAACCAGTGGCCCACACCACACATCTGCTTTGAGCTGAAGTTCGGCCTTGTTTTTCGCGCCAGGAATAGCAGCCCTGACCTCTGACCCGCAGTAAAACTGTAAATGTGTCATGTCGACATTCCCGTCCTGAAACCATAGAAACGGCACCGCGGGGCGGGAGTTTGAGCCCATGGCGACCACTGCGCAACTCGACTGTGACGTCAGCGCTAAAGGCCTAAAACTGTTACTGTGTCAGTCCAGCAGAGACAGGTATTCATCAGCATCTCCACGTTCTCTTCCTGTTTCCATGGCAACGGCACCACACTGCGCAACTCGACTGTGACGTCAGCGCTAAAGCTGTTACTGTGTCAGTCCAGCCGAGACAGATATTCATCTGAATCTCCACGTTCCCTTCCTGTAACCATGGAAACTGCACTGAGCGGGTCAAGCTGTAGTCTATACCTTCGGAGACTGAAAAGGTTCTGAATCAGTAGAATAGTGACAAATATACACGCCATTTCCGTACACTAAGTAAAGCGCTTACCGACAAGCTTTCTAGCCTTGTGTCCAAACCTATCATAGCTCCCGAGTCTCTGCGGTTTAAAAACCAGGCCACAAGCTTTCGACCAGTTCTCTGGTCCTTCTCAAGCTGATTTGACCCATTAACTGCCGCCACAGATGATCCTTCATACGACTTTGCTAAATGGGTGACAAGTGATCATTCATCCAAAACACGAAACTTGCCGGCTATACCTAAAAAGTACGTCCTCTTCAGCAGGATGACCAAACTGGCAGGTTTTCCCCCTATTCTGCAGATGACGAGATGACGAACTGCCACCTGCCTGCCAGGCGCACCCCGGGTTGTGGACAGGCTATCTCAGGAAGTTATTTATCTTCTCATCGTGTCCGACTAAAATGGCAGCAGCCTCAGGCCGAAATGATATCTACCTGCTACTCGATTCACGATGGCAGGGAACCCTCATGATAGACGATGAGATGAACGGGTTTAATAGATACACACCACACTGTAGCTAAAACGTACATCGTCGAAATCCTATGGCTAGATCGCTGAGTGTACTATGATGCGTTATGTTATGCCACCAAGGGTCTAATAACTAGAGAGAACATCGGCAAGAACTTGAACCGAGGGAACCAAGCACCTAGAGGCCACGTCTAGCGAGCAATAGACGTAAAACAATGACAACAACAACAACATACATACTAAGATCACCTAGGAAGACAGCTAAATACTAAACGCGCTGTTTACATTGATGAGAACCAGTGATGAGAAGTGAACCCAGACCTAGTTCCTGTTACAGTTGTCACGGCGGCTTGTTTTGACTTGTTGACCCGTAAACCAAAGGTCGTGTCGGAAGTGACAAGCAAGCATGGCAACTAAGTATCAGATGTCACCAACCCGATCCATAAAACTCATCTTTATTATCACTGAAAAACTGCAGACGTTTCATATATCGTGAGAAGCGACATGAACGGTCCTGTGTAACTTGCAATGGATTCTTTAAGCATATCCCTGCCCATACAAGCCACGGAAATACCTTCAATACGTTAGTGTTACATTATAGAGGGAACTAAATAAGCGCTACATGTCAGTGTCGGCAGCCTGATCCACTGCGACCATAGCCTGTATTACACAAGCTCTCGGCCGGAGGTTACTGCCCCCCCCCCCCCCCCCCCCCTTGAGGCTAACTGCGACCAGAGATGTCCGTCAAATGTGCTCTCCAAGCAGATGTTAGGCTCCGGTATGTTTCGGACATCTATTTAGGCGTTTTTATCGTGTTTTCTGTTTTGTCAGCTTCTCTTTGTGTACTTAGGCAAGTAGTCAGTACCTGCCGGACCCTAACCTCTGCTTGGAGAGTGACATCAAATGAAGAGCGGTCCAAACTGCAATTCCACAAACTTCAAAATCTACAGACACGGCACGTGATATTATTCACCACGCTCTACGCTGCAAAACAGACTTACGCTGCCCATCTTTACCTAACAGTACAGTTTAAGATACAGTACAGTATACATGCCTTTCCGAGTACAGAGGTGTGAGGAATAACTTATCGGACATCGACAGACGTCATCCTTTCATGACTATCTACGTCCCGTGTCCAACAGCACAGAAAACCGGGCGTCTGTCATTAAAACATGCCACTCACTAACCTGGCGCAGATATTTCTTACTTTATCTGTTGCTGATCTATTTTACTTTCTGTAATTTTCGCCCAGGGTTGTCCAACTCAGTAATTAACAATGCTTTGCGGTGGGGTCCTGTGTCATAATGAATAAAACAAGAACATGTAATATACGTACAGTCACTAACAAAGACTTAACATATAATGAATATATGGATACACGGTATGAAGTTTTTGCAGAACCACTTTGCAAACTGCTGACGACGGAACCGGCCGGCGGTCTTTTCCGTCGCAAGACTACTGTCGCACGACACAGCCGCGACAGTATCGTTTATAGTTGTACTAGTCTGCGCTAAGTTTTGGACTCAGAAAAGTCTCAAAAGCCACGTGAGGTCACACACATCGTTAATAAGCAACACTGACAGTCGTCTTCGACCTCGAAGGTCTGCCAAGATTTGGTTTCGGTTTGGCGACCTTGAAAACGTGACCTTTGACTAGGAACACCTGTTCCGCCATGCTTTCCACTTTGTTGGAGAAACAAAATAATTAGATAAATAAATAAATAGATACTAGTAGACAGTCCCAAGAGAGCCATGAACTTTGCGGTTTAAAGCCCACCGTGCAACATCTGTGACGAGGTTGATTTGGTTTGATTTATTTGACTGTAAAAACGTACAGCCAGGGCTACCCAACTAGCCGAAGGCTATTACAACGGGTTATCCCTGGGAACAGTATTCAAAGTTCAAAACAAACTTTCACAAATTAAGTGAGTCAAACACACACATGAAGGCGCACACAAAACGCAAAGCTAGAATACATAGAAGACAGAAAATTAACAACACCGCTATACTATAGAACATACGGAAAACACCCGCATCGATATTGGCGTTGGAAAGAGTTCAACTCCAGGCTAGATCAACAGTGTGAGAACATGAAGCACAACATGTGAGACTGGCTAGAGGCAGGGCCTACTTCCCGAAAATTGAACCAATGTAGTTCTTCGTGTAACCTGGCATAAGTCAATCGTCGTGGGGCCGGGCTATCTTTGGCCATTAGCTTTAGGGATTTTTGTTTTCTTCTTCACCCGGTCATTGTTTTACTCGGTTGGGCTTTTAAACTCCTACCGGGTGCCACAGACGAGCCCTGCGGCGGAAAGCCAAATCAGCCCTGAGGAGACCCCGGCCACTCCACGGTAGAATGGACGCCATAATAGGACACTTGGTTCGGGCAGCGAGCTTGCCTTGGCCCTTGGAGCGGTTTGGAGAGAAGACTCCACTGTACTCTACTGTACTCTAATCTAGGAGACAATTCAGTCGAGTTACAAATGGTAACTATGGTCGGGTAGCTCACGGGGGAGGCGAGGATGAGGGGCCGCTCTGTCATCTCAAGAAGCCTGGATGCCAGATTGTTTCCTATTCCAGGTTCTACGCAGGCTAGCTCCAGGGCTCCAGGGAAAACGTACCCAAAGGAAAGTTTACCCAAGCCCGGGGGAACAGGGTCTAACTCGGTCTAACTGCGTTGAAGTTTCCTTAGGGGCATGCTGGCCCTGGAGCTGGCTGGAAACAGGTAATCTCCCCAATGCAAGCTGACATGTGCGGTGATCCGGCCCGGGGACAGTCGGCGGAGCTGCTTAGAAGTTGGAAAAACGCAAAATCCTATAAAACGTCGAACGTTTCCAGACAGCCGCGCCAAAAACACAACAACAGGGAAGTCCAGCGGGTGTTGTGGGGAGAATGGAGACCTCCATCACCCGGGCCCACAGTGGGCAACAGGACACCGTTATTTTCAGCGGATTACACTGCTGCCATTCATACACTTGACATTTGAGTTGAGATCTACGATTTGAAAGGATCAAAAGCCGCATTCATTGGCTCTACACCATCGCAATGTTTGTGACGGACGTGAGTGCGAACTAACATCAAACAGGGGAAGAGAGAGAGACCAACATCCAGCGCTAATTTGTCTGTCAGTAAATAAATAACGAGGCACGGGGACGGCGGTGCACGGGAACAACAACCCGCCGACGCAAACCTACCCAAACCTTCCCCCATCAGTAACGACATCTACGTCCGTCCTTAACAAACACCTGGCGGTAAGCTGTACAGAACGCGCGGGAAAAGGTGAGAGACTTACCGTCCGGCTGGGTCCTGGGCTCGGTAAGACAGAGATAGTCCGCGCTGCTCCAGAGACGGCCGGCGGGTTGTTGTGCTGTGCAGGACACTGGGGGCGTACTGAGACCGCCGCTATCTCATTACACACAGACCATTTCGATTAGCACAACGGAGAAAGTAGGGAGAAAAAGGTCTCACGTCAGGGACCGTCCAGTAGTGTCTGGGGGGTGGCGTGATGGGGAGGAGTCGTTGTTGAAAGGATGAGGGTGTATCCTTGCGGTGTGTGCGACGGTGCTAGTTCTCTTACAATACTTCCATAAAAGGGTGAAAGTAATTGTAGAAATTCCTCACCTAGACATCTCATGGAAAGTTGTTCAAGTATGTTTATATTTCAGAAACCCCTTCATCGAACCATAGCCTAGTTTTACCGGAGCTTTCATACTTCCCTATCGCCAACTATTTGAGGGGATAGTATGTGAATCCCGGTAAACTCTTTTTATAACGTATCCGTGTCCGCCACGCACGGTACTTTATTATATTATGTAGATGACATGTTATACAATAACAATATTTCCATCATAGTCAAACCCCCAATGCTGATGCAACGTGACAGAAGTTGTCATGTTAACACAAGGTTTGAATTCTCAACACTGGGCAGAGAACAAAAATAAAGGAAAATATGGACCACATCATCCCTCTGGAATTTTCTGTGATTATTTTTGAATCCCGGTAAACTTGCTGAGAATGACACTCAGGCTGATCAAGGAGGATGAAGGGGATAACCTATGACCTCTTTGGGATGATCGAGCCTCAACATCGATCCATCCAAATCCATTTGTCAGACAGACTGGCAAACAGACGGATAGACAGACAGACGGACACGCAGACTGGAGCTGCCAGTCGAAGTGGAGGCCGTAGGACAGTTTTGGGGCTCTGAAACACGACACCGTTAGTTACTGGTTCGGGGTTCTGGTGCTAATAATAGCGCTGCTGGCGTCCCGGTTCCAGGCGAACCGGACACTCTCGCCGTGCTAATAGTACAGGGGCCAAATCCTGAAAGAGGCCTAGAAATGTGATTTCGTTCAACCCATCTTACAGAAAAGGTTTCACCTGATATCTTGGTAGTCAAATTTTGGCATCACGCTCCTGCTAGACTGCTCGTGTGGCACAGGTGTAACCAATACAGCGATGTGTGATCTCAAGCGTAGATCTAGAACCGACCGCCGGCCATTACCAGAACTGAAACCTACGACCGTCTTTCCCGATACAAGTCTGTGTAACAACACACGCACGCTCGACTGTCCCCAAATGCCCTAAATGAGGGCCTGCATGCTCTTTTCCGTAAGGCGTCGACAAATGTTCATTTCCCCGGTAATTCGCAGGAAAAGCCGTCTTATTCACGTAAGGCGTAGCGAGGAGACCAGATTTTGCGTATTTGAATTTCTTGATTTTTTTAGTGATGACGTAATACGTAGGGGTTTCTTCTGAATTCATCGTAAAGCGTTGTCGGGACCTCCACGCATACCTTCCTAAATTAGCTTTTATAGAGAGAGGGAGGGACGGAGGGAGAGAGAGAGAGAGAGAGAGAGTGAGAGAGAGAGAGAGAGAGGGAGTGAGAGAGAGAGAGAGAGAGAGAGAGAGAGAGAGAGAGAGAGAGAGAGAGAGAGAGAGAGAGAGAGAGAGAGAGAGAGAGAGAGAGAGAGAGAGAGAGAGAATGTGTGTTCAGACCTCATGCCTTGGCTACAAACCTGAAGCTAGCCTTCGGTTCAGCCGTCAGTTACCGATTCGAAAAGCCTAGCATTTATACCAGCTAAAAGGCCACAAACGATATAAGTAGTCACTCAACACGAAGATATCTACTTACAAATTATGTCGGAAACGACAAAATATCACGAACTTGGCGTAAAATGATAGTGACAAGGGACATCTAGCGACATTATCATGAACTGCGGTCCGTCTGCCTTTTAGATAAACGTGAACATTAGACTTGCAAGATGAATTATGACAGCTAATGAGAAAGAGTAATTAATGAGCTATTTTCGGGAACAATTTCGGGAGTAGAGTAGAGAAAACTAAGAACGTTCGAAATTGATAGGAAACTTGATATCACAAAGATGCGCGTGTGCCGAGACCGGGCGGTCACTGCAGATCTCTTTTGATAAATCTTAACCATTGTATTTTTTTGTTCTTAACACAGTGACAACCCTGTGATTTCCAACAAAGTGATTCGGTCTCTAATTTGGGGCCGAAACTCAGAATGTGACAATCCGGAACGTTACCGCAACGGAAAAGTGCGCAATAGCGTTCGCAAAGGTTGTCGCCAACCGATGCAACCGAGTGACAAACCCGCGTCGGGCCCGCCCACACCTGTGAGCCATCCACATGTTTGTGTGTGTGTCTTCAATTACTAGGCTAGGCAAACGGGTAATAGTTAAAAACAACGTCTTCCCCATAAACTTTACCAAAACCAAAAATGTTAATACGCGAGTCATGATGATGATGTTCGTCTGTACGCAAGTCATACGGACTTGAATAAACGCATAAGAGTGAACGGGCCTTGTGCGAAGTGGTACAGGTAGACGTGGACACATCAGGCATCGTATATTGTGACAGCTGTCAGCTAACTTTCTCGGACCACAGGGAAAGGTACCTAAAGGCGCGGCGACAATGACGTCATGTTCCCCACAGCTCCTCCTAACTACGCCGTTCTTACGTCACCCTAGTCGCTATGACTACCAAACACATACGTCACTCTTCCCAGATGACAGCCACTTCACATTACGTCATATCGGTTGTTACTCCGGGAGACAGATGTCAATCTTCACAAATACACATGTGTTTGTGTTTGCCTAGCAACGGAAACACTGTTACCGCTCCGCTCCCTAGATGACCTCCAAACTTCCCGTGTTGTTCCGTGTTTGTGTTTGCCCCGACTCTTACCGGCTGTATTAAAAACTACTTAAATCCCCGTTTCACCCATCACGGGCTCCTGTTGGGCCCGTTTCCACCAACAGTTTCAGCCATATAAACGTCTGTCTGCTCAGAAATCCCTCAGTAAAAAGACGACGAGCCTACAGCGTACAGAAGAGCCTATAGCTACAGGCTACACCTCCTCCTTCCACTGCGTGAAAGACGAGTATCAAGTCACCAGAACAGAAACCCTTGCAGTATAAGGACGCAAGGAGACCCAAATCCGCGGTATAAAGGACACCACAAGACCCAAACCTGCAGTAGCAGGACGCCACAAGATCCAAATCTGCAGTACTAGAGGACGCCACAAGACCCAAACAAGCAGTACAAGGACGCCACAAGATCCAAACAAGCAGTATAAGGACGCCACAAGATCCAAACAAGCAGTATAAGGACGCCACAAGATCCAAATCTGCAGTAAGGACGCCGGAAGACCCAAACCTACAGTATAAGGACGCAGTCATCCTACAGCGGAAGGAGATCGAAAGATCCTAAGGACGTCACAAGACCCAAACCACAGACACAACCGTTGCAGGACGCCAGAAGCGCCCTCCCCTCTCCCCTCCCCTCTCCCCTCCCCTCTCCCCTCCGCGGCGAGTAAGACCACTGTGCGATGCTCCTGCTGCTGCTGGTGTCGCTGTCCCTCTGGGCGCGCGCCCAGGCCGGCTGGTGCACGGCCACCGGACACTTCTACGACCCGAACTCGCCACACGCGCCTCTCACGCCGTGCTGCTTCCACCAGGTAAAGCACCTGTCACACTTGTGCGTATATGCAAGTCCGCATGAGTTGCGTATCAACATATTTTTGGTTCAGGTTAAGTTTGCAGCCGAAGAAGTAATTTCTTTGGTTTGATAACTAGACTGCTCATCGGTGGGTCAAAGCAGAAAACAACTTCCTCCCCGCAAAAAATGTTACTGCGGAACTCATGCGCACTTGAATATACGCACAAGTATATTCATGTAGGGCCCTAACCTTCAGTAACATTTATCTGCCGGGTCCCTATATCCGACACTTTAAAAACAGTGCATGTTAGAGAAATAGGTAGTGCAGCACACACCCAGGTGTGCACAGTTTAGATATACAGACGTATACTAGTATTAGTATTGACTTAAAAAATACCTTATGATGGCATTGATGGGGGAGGTTGCGATTGTATTGGAAATTTCTTCAGACGCATTTTTCAGGGTGCCAGATATATGTGACCAGGCGGAATTATGTTAAACATAGATGTTACGCCCCAACATTTCCCAAGTTGAAAACCCTTCACTGTCGTTAGGGTATATTGCAGTTGGTAGATAACGTCATGCTGCTGTTAAAAGGCTAAATATCCATGCAAAATATCAACATTCAAAGCTTATTATCAAAATTTTCAATGTACCTTTTCATTCCAAGAATGTCAGTAAACACAGTCCAGACATGTGGCTGCCAAATTGAATAGTTAAGACCGACTGACTGCACTGATTGATTGATTGATTGATTGATTGATTGATTGATTGACGGATTGAAAGTAGTTGATCATCCTTGTTTTCTGTGATCTTCTTGTGATTAGGCCTCAAACCCACATTCTGACCACTGAAATATGATTGAACGGACCTTCGTTTAATGGCATAAGCAGAAAATCTCTTCCCTTCCCCAAGTGCTGTCCTAAGTAGATCTGTGTGCCATCTTTCGTTTTCAAATACATGTGTAGCAGCAACGCTGCAAACTCATCATTTAGCTTCCGCCAGTCGTAATGCGAAACCATCTGCAGCCCTCTGCCTCATTCCCTACACTTCGGCGTCGCGTGTGTGAATAATAGATAGTTTATTGCAAATTCATGCCCGTAGGCTAATTGCATGTTGACAACAATGTCGAAATACAAATGTAAGGTAAAACAAAGGTATACATGAATACAAAATCATTCTATATTGCTATTCTACAGTAAGTTTCTATATCTACGGTACTAATGCGGGGTTTGATAATACATTCCTCACGTTCCTACATGAAGGACGGGCAACTTTTCCCATAAAAGTCGTCTTCATTGAAACAGAAATTGTGAGGGCCCGGGTAATCGTCTTTCTTTGTACTGTTAGAGATGTTTAAGTGTGTGGGAGGGCAACTAGTAAAGGTGCGCATGCACCTGTTTTGCCCTCCCTTTCATGTTGTGACGAAAACAAAGGAATGATAAAAACTATGTTTCTGCCTTGAGTTAAATACGGCATGGTTGCTAAGTGACCCAGAATTTTGCATAACGTGTATTTGAAGACGTATTTGACACAGGCTGATATAGCGGCGTTGCGAGTGACAGACGCGGCCTGTTTATCATGTGTTAACTGTTCACCGTAGGCAGAGTAGCTTTATTTCAAGTACAGTTACAAAGACATTGACATTTCTTACCAATCTTATGTAGTTTTTCTGTGGCGCTGTGGTGTAAGTTATTGTACTTTAGTGCAGCGCCAAAGAAAAACTACATAAGATTGGTCAAAAACGACCTTAAGCAAATAACAAGTAGTTCACCTGACCGATGACGTCATTTCCCGCAGGGGTACTGGCACACGCCGGGGAGTCACGTGACGTCGCACCTGGACACCTGCGTGACGTACGTGACCACCTGCACGTCGCACGGCCAGCTACAGACGGACCGCGCCGTCAGCGCCAGGTGCTGCGCGTACAACGGCAGGTACTTCCCGCACGGTGACGTCACCTACAGCGAACCTAGCGGCTGCCAAGTGAAGTGCGAGGAGGGAACACAGGTAGGGGCGACGCCTAGCGCCTTGTGTTGGAACTGAAGTATTGCCATGTCAGGCTGCAGTTAAGAAGCCAGTGATTATCAGATGCCCTTGTTGGTTTGCTATCCCTGTAGAGTTGGCAAAATGTGTGTCAATCCTGTTAACTATATGCACCAATGAGGTTGCACTTAAATTTTTTTTCTGAAACTCGAGTTACTCATCTTGAAACAGTTAACTGGTGATTCTGTTGGCTCCTCACAACTCAGTTGCCCGGTCCTCGCCTGATTTCCGTAAATGCTTGTATCCGTATACTCCACAAATGTCGCAGTTAGCAACAGGTTACCAATAATGTCAAAACAACAAATGTAACTTACAACAGCTCATCAATGCTCTCTGGTAATCTCTGACCGACATGACGGTTTTCCCCAGGTCATCCAAGGTGACTGGACCCTGTGCTCCAACCCGCCCGCCGACGCACAGAAACAAGATGGCTGCCCCCACCAAGGTCACCACCTCGCCACCAACGTCACCATGGTAACCTACCGTGACAACTGCACCACGGCCGGCCTGAGGTGCGACCCGTCCGGCGTCATGGTCGACTTCTCCACGGTGGACCCCTCCTGCTGCGTCAAAAATGGCGCCTACTTCCCGCCCGAATCGCACGTCGAATCGGAGGCTAGTTTCTGCGAGGCGCGGGGGCTGTACTGCCGCAAAACGGGCGTGCTGGAGCCGTTCGCGTACCAGAACGCGCGCTGCTGCCGCTACAACGGGCGGCTGTTCGTGCCCGGGGAGGTCATCTCCGTCAGCACCGCCGGCTGCGTCACCGCGCAGGCGCTGTGCGACGACAGGGCGCAAGGACAGGGACTCGTTGTCATGGCAACGCATGTGGAAGATAATTGTTCATAACTGCAGTGCCAGCGGATTAGTATTAGTAACTTATTTGTCAACGCCACATCAGACGCCGCAGTATGAATTAGAGCAAGGAGGTTAGAATAACTTTATTAGAATGACTTAACCTCCTTGATTAAAGGGAGTGGCTATTGTGAGGATCATCCTGTCAAGAGTTGAACTAAATTGCACTGTTGACAGGATGATCCTGTCAGCAGTGGAAACATTTGCGCTGTTGACAGGATGATCCTGTCAGCAGTAGAAAAGTTGTATTGTTGACAGGATCATCCTGTAAATAGTCTCATGCACGAGTAACTACACTACAGATTGACTCACACACAGTACGATATTTGCCAACGCCACGTTGTATGAATAGATACAGACCCACTCACAGTCATTGTTGCAGATAATAGACGAGGGGTCTGCTTTAAGTCGACGAAAGATACTATTTGGTATTTAAAAACAACGTTTGCAAGTCGGTTGGATCCGTAACATTAATATGACTATCTGCAATTTCTGTGTTCTGCGCTTTTTCTGCATAATTAAAGCATAGCATATTTTTTAATAGTATTCTTATGATACTGTAATGCATTTAGCCCTCTGCCGGGCATGAATATGCAATAAACTTCATTGTCGTTGTCAATATAGTATGAGAAAATATTGCCAGGGTTGTCTTTCATGGTTTCCATCTGTATGAAATCTCTCAGCCAGCCGTAACGTTACTTCATTTACCTTTTTACCCAGACACAACCATGCCTAACGTTGCATCAATAACCTTAGCGTTTACCCAGACACAACCATGCCTAACGTTATATCAATAAGCTTAGCGTTTACCCAGACACAACCATGCCTAACGTTGCATCAATAACCTTAGCGTTTACCCAGACACAACCATGCCTAACGTTGCATCAACAACCTTAGCGTTTACCCAGACACAACCATGCCTAACGTTGCATCAATAACCTTAGCGTTTACCCAGACACAACCATGCCTAACGTTATATCAATAACCTTAGCGTTTACCCAGACACAACCATGCCTAACGTTATATCAATAAGCTTAGCGTTTACCCAGACACAACCATGCCTAACGTTGCATCAACAACCTTAGCGTTTACCCAGACACAACCATGCCTAACGTTGCATCAACAACCTTAGCGTTTACCCAGACACAACCATGCCTAACGTTGCATCAATAACCTTAGCGTTTACCCAGACACAACCATGCCTAACGTTATATCAATAACCTTAGCGTTTACCCAGACACAACCATGCCTAACGTTGCATCAACAACCTTAGCGTTTACCCAGACACAACCATGCCTAACGTTGCATCAACAACCTTAGCGTTTACCCAGACACAACCATGCCTAACGTTGCATCAACAACCTTAGCGTTTACCCAGACACAACCATGCCTAACGTTGCATCAACAACCTTAGCGTTTACCCAGACACAACCATGCCTAACGTTGCATCAATAACCTTAGCGTTTACCCAGACACAACCATGCCTAACGTTGCATCAATAACCTTAGCGTTTACCCAGACACAACCATGCCTAACGTTATATCAATAACCTTAGCGTTTACCCAGACACAACCATGCCTAACGTTGCATCAATAACCTTAGCGTTTACCCAGACACAACCATGCCTAACGTTATATCAATAACCTTAGCGTTTACCCAGACACAACCATGCCTAACGTTGCATCAATAACCTTAGCGTTTACCCAGACACAACCATGCCTAACGTTATATCAATAACCTTAGCGTTTACCCAGACACAACCATGCCTAACGTTGCATCAATAACCTTAGCGTTTACCCAGACACAACCATGCCTAACGTTATATCAATAACCTTAGCGTTTACCCAGACACAACCATGCCTAACGTTGCATCAATAACCTTAGCGTTTACCCAGACACAACCATGCCTAACGTTGCATCAACAACCTTAGCGTTTACCCAGACACAACCATGCCTAACGTTGCATCAACAACCTTAGCGTTTACCCAGACACAACCATGCCTAACGTTGCATCAATAACCTTAGCGTTTACCCAGACACAACCATGCCTAACGTTGCATCAATAACCTTAGCGTTTACCCAGACACAACCATGCCTAACGTTGCATCAATAACCTTAGCGTTTACCCAGACACAACCATGCCTAACGTTATATCAATAAGCTTAGCGTTTACCCAGACACAACCATGCCTAACGTTGCATCAATAACCTTAGCGTTTACCCAGACACAACCATGCCTAACGTTATATCAATAAGCTTAGCGTTTACCCAGACAGAACCATTCCTAACGTTATATCAATAATCTATGAAGTAATCACAGCTCCCGTTTCTGTTTATTCAGACCAGGCTACCAGTACCCGTACCCCTCTACAGTACACACGCAGCTCATCATTGCACCTTTTGTTTGGTTATGTTGTTAGCAGACTGTCATTCTTGTAATCACTTCGGACAGCTCATAATATATAGACTAGTGCATCAGCTCAGCCTGCGCTGTATCATTTACTGGACCAGTACTGAACTCTGCACACAGAGTAAAACTGGAAATAACAAAATCATCATCATCATCATCATCATCATCATCATCATCATCATCATCATCATCATCTTTCGTCCGGGTAAAATGAAAGGCAAATGCTCTTAGAAGTGCATGGAAGCTTTTAACTTAGACAAATTTTATTATCATACAACAACATGATTCCTGGTAAGTTGCAATCTTATGCCCGGTGACTTGATAGAAATACTAATAACACTGAAAATGTCATGCATGGGCGCCGCCATATATGCGGAGAGGACTTAAACTATTTCCCTCTATGTGAAATTCAGTTCAGTTCATCCTCAGTGAGGTGACACAGGTTCCTCCACATGTTCCTGTCGCACGTGAAATTAGTCAACCAAAACGTGTAATGAGTGAACACACCGTTTATTCAGGAGCCGACAGAGTACAGTACTCGTTGTAACTTGTAGCCCAGAAAATGATACATCGCAGAGGTTAGGAAACATTAGCCTCCGATGCAGACTCAGCCCGGCTGTTTTCTTTTTCAAGTTATTGTTTTTATACAATTATATTTTTTTTTCTTATTGCTGGCCGGGATAGCAATAAGAAAAAAAAATATAATAGTATGAAAACAATAACTTGAAAAAGAAAACAGCCGGGTTGAGTCTGCATCGGAGGCTAAGGAAACATCCCCAACATGCTGATCTGTGTAAGGTAACTGTTAAAAGGTAGTCGTTTTATAGTTATCAGACTCTATTTATAGAAGAAGCTACATAAATGTGTAGTTCAACCATACGGCTTTGTGCTGTCTCTAAAGCAACATAGGAACAGGTTTTTTTTAAGCTAACACTATGTAGGCCATACAATAATCACAAGCGCATTTCTAAACCTGAGTTATCTTAAATTTAGAAGTTCAGCCAATGACAAACTGTTTTGAATCATAATTAAAGACCTATGTACTAAGATTAACCAAGAAGAAGCTACATTACTGTGTAATTCAATCATACGGCTTTATGTTGTCTGTATATCAAACCGGGAGCAGCATGTTTAACATAACACTACATACAATAATCACTAACTTATTTCTCAACCTGAGTTATCTAGAATTTAGTTTAGCCGATGACAAACTGTTTTGAATCGCAATCAAAGATAATAATGCACTAAGATCAACCATTAATGATTACCACAGTCGTTTTATTTCTAAGTTTAATATGGAAGCCTGTGCGTAAACAATCACCGCTGGCGGCCCTGTCAATCACTATGAATGGCGCCAACAGAAGAGCGAATCCTGGATAGCCAGGAATGCTGCCGACCGCCAACGATGCTGGATAGAGCAACTTCCGGATAGGTCATACGTGTTCTTGGTTGTAGGAAGATACTGGGGATGAAAAACAAAAACCAGTATTTTAGGTTTCATCAACAGCTAATGTAACAGTAGATGCATGTATGTAGTCAGATTTGATCTCCGTAGTTCATGCTAAAGGCAACCCAAGCAATATTAGGGCCCGAAAATCGGATTTTGAAAGTCAATCTATTTAGTAATTTCTATACATGATTACTTCAAACAACACTATCACAATGTATAGCGACGACCATGATGCAAAAATATGACTTTGTTGTAATGAGAGAACTCACTGAAAATATAATTTCCACTTTTTGGTCCATAATATTGCTTTGGTTTCCTTTAATATTGCTGGAGGATAATCCTCAACAGCAGCCTTGTTGATGACTAGCTATAGTTTGCAAAAGAAATTAAAATGTTTACATTATACAAATAACACCAGTCAGTTTACATTGGGAAATACAGTAGCTATTTGGAATCTCCAGAGAAATTGATGTTCTACCATTAAGTTTCACATCAGTGTGTAGCTCTTAGTGTAACAAGTACAGTGATGTAAAAATTATTATTCTGCAATGTTCATAACTGTAGATATCATTAATAAAAAATGTCAGCAGACTGCAGGCTATTTGGTTAGCCCGCTGAAATGAAAAGCTAGCCCGGAGATGTGAAATCACAGAACTCGGGTCTAAAATTGTTAGACCGCGGCTCTAAATTTCTAGACCGCGGGGCAGAACTGTCCAAAAGCAGGTAGACCGCGGGGAAAACTTCAGACTGCGGGGATAACTTGAATGAAAAGCTGTGTCAGAAAGGTGTGAGAGGCGGGGCAGAGAGGTGGGAAAGAGGCGTGAATTGACAGTCTTACAGGAAATACTCCCAACTTTAGTCTGCAGGGCTTCAAAATTAGACCGCGGTCCTGCATCTCACACTTGAGGTCCAAATCAGTTGATGTGAAAAATGCTCATTAAAGTTCATATGATAACAGGTACAACCACGGCCGGCCTGAGGTGCGACCCGTCCGGGGTCATGGTCGACTTCACCACGGTGGACCCCGCCTGCTGCGTCAAAGATGGCGCCTACTTCCCGCCCGAATCGCACGTCGAATCGGAGGCTAGTTTCTGCGAGGCGCGCGGACTGTACTGCCGCAAAACGGGCGTGCTGGAGCCGTTCGCGTACCGAACGCGCGCTGCTGTCGCTACAACTACTGCCGCAAAACGGGCGTGTTGGAGCCGTTCGCCTATCAGAACGCGCGCTGCTGCCGCTACTGCCGCAAAACGGGCGTGTTGGAGCCGTTCGCCTATCAGAACGCGCGCTGCTGCCGCTACTGCCGCAAAACGGGCGTGTTGGAGCCGTTCGCCTATCAGAACGCGCGCTGCTGCCGCTACTGCCGCAAAACGGGCGTGTTGGAGCCGTTCGCCTATCAGAACGCGCGCTGTTGCCGCTACAACGGGCGGCTGTACGTCCCCGGGGAGGTCATCAGCTCCAGCACCGCCGGCTGCGTCACCGCGCAGGCGCTGTGCGACGACAGGGCGCAAGGGCAGGGACTCGTTGTCATGGCAACGCATGTGGAAGATAATTGTTCATAACTGCAATGCCAGCGGATTAGTATTAGTAACTTATTTGCCAACGCCACATCAGACGCCGTAGTATGAATTAGAGCAAGGAGGTTAAAATAACTTTATTAGAATAACTTAACCTCCTTGATTTAAGGGAGTGGCTATTGTGAGGATCATCCTGTCAAGAGTTGAACTAAATTGCACTGTTGACAGGATGATCCTGTAAGCAGAGGAAAGTTGTATCGTTGACAGGATGATCCTGTAAATAGTCTCAGGCACGAGTAACTACTACAGATCGACTCACACACATTACGTTATTTGCCAACGCCACATTGTATGGATAGATAGAGACCCAGTCACGGTTACTGAGATAATAGACGAGGGATCTGGTTTAAGTCGACGAAAGATACTATTTGGTATTTAAAAACAACGTTTGCAAGTCGGTTGGATTTGTAACATTAATATTACTATCTGCAATTCCTGCACTTCTTCTGCAGCGTTGTAATAAAGTATGAGAAAACATCGCCAGGGTTGTCTTTCATGGTTTCCATTTGTGTGAGATCTCTTTGCAGCAGCCGTAACGTTACTTCATTAGCCATACTTTTTACCCAGACACAACCATGCCTAACGTTGCATCAAAAACCTTAGCGTTTACCCAGACACAACCATGCCTAACGTTGCATCAATAACCTTAGCGTTTACCCAGACACAACCAGACCTAACGTTGCATCAATAACCTTAGCGTTTACCCAGACTCAACCATACCTAACGTTACATCAATAACCTTAGCGTTTACCCAGACACAACCAGACCTAACGTTGCATCAATAACCTTAGCGTTTACCCAGACTCAACCATGCCTAACGTTGCATCAATAACCTTAGCGTTTACCCAGACTCAACCATGCCTAACGTTGCATCAATAACCTTAGCGTTTACCCAGACACAACCAGACCTAACGTTATATCAATAATCTATTAAGTAAACACAGCTACCGTTTCTGTTTATTCAGATCAGGCTACCAGTACCCGTGCCCCTCTACAGTACCCACGCAGCTTGTTTTGTTTGGTTATGTTATTCGCACACTGTCATTCTGGTAATGTCTTCGGACAGCTCATAATATATAGACTAGTGCATCAACTCAGTCTGCGATGTAACATTTACCGGACTACTACTAGTACTGAACTCTGCACACAGAGTAAAAATGGAAATGAAAAAATAACAAACTAACTCAAGGGCACTTAGAAGTACACGGAAGCCTCTAACTTAGACAAATTCTATTATCATACAACAACATGATTACTGGTAAGTTGCAATCTCATGCCCGGTGGCTTGATAGAAATACTAATAACACTGAAAATGTCATGCATGGGCGCCGCCATATATGCGGAGAGGACTTAAACTATTTCACTCTATGTGAAATTCAGTTCAGTTCATCCTCAGTGAGGTGGTACAGGTTCCTCCACATGCTCCTGTCGCACATGAAATTAGTCAACCAAAACATGTAATGAGTGAACACACCGTTTATTCAGGAGCTGGCAGTACAGTACTCGTCGTAACTTGTACCCCAGAAAATGATACATCGCAGAGGTTAGGAAACATCCCCAACATGCTGATCTGTGTAAGGTAACTGTTAAAAGGTAGCCTTTTTATAGGTATCAGACTCTATTTATAGAAGCAGCTACATGAATGTGTAGTTCAACCATACGGCTTCATGCTGTCTCTAAAGCAACGTAGGAACAGGTTTTTTAAAGCTAACACTATGTAGTCCATACAATAATCAGAAGCGTATTTCTAAACCTGAGTTATCTTAAATTTAGAAGTTCAGCCAATGACAAACTGTTTTGGTACGCCAAAAATAATTACTCAAGCAACTGGATAAGATTTTGAAACAGTCAGACGTTTCAGACAGTATCCACTGTCTTTCGTCAGTGACTAACGATATCAACGTAACAAACTGTTTTGAATCATAATTAAAGACCTATGTACTAAGATTAACCAAGAAGAAGCTACATTACTGTGTAATTCAATCATACGGCTTTATGTTGTCTGTAAATCAAACCAGGAACAACATGTTTAACATAACACTACATACAATAATCACTAACTTATTTCTCAACCTGAGTTATGCTTAGGTCACATTTCCAATCCGGGGCCCGGCCGGGCAGCTTGCGGGAACGAAAAATATGATATAAAAGACAACAAAAGACAAAAAAACGTCAAGAAAATTGTGTATTTTCCTGATATGCATTTTTTACTTTTCGTTTTCGCCGACACACCGGCCGGGCCCCGGATTGGAAATGTGACCTAAGCATAATCTAAAATTTGGTTCAGCCAATGACAAACTGTTTTGAATCGCAATCAAAGATAATAATGCACTAAGATCAACCATTGATGATTATCACAGTCGTTTTATTTCTACGGTTTAACATGGAAGCCTGTGCGTAAACAATCATCGCTGGCGGCCCTGTCAATCACTATGAATGGCGCCAACAGAAGTGCGAATCCTGGATATCCAGGAATGTTGCCGACCGCCAACGATGTTGGATAGAGCAACTTCCGGATAGGTCATACGTGTTCTTGGTTGTAGGAAGATACTGGGGATGAAAAACAAAAACAAGTATTTTAGGTTTCATCAACAGCTACTGTAACAGTAGATGCATGTCTGTAGTCAGATTTGATCTCCGTAGTTCATGCTAAAGGCAACCCAAGCAACATTAGGGCCCGAAAATCGGATTTTGCAAGTCAATCTATTTAGTAATTTCTATACATGATTACTTCGAACAACACTATCACAATGTATAGCGACGACCATGATGCAAAAATATGACTTTGTTGTAATGAGAGAACTCACTGAAAATATAATTTCCACTTTTTGGTCCCTAATATTGCTTTGGTTTCCTTTAATATTGCTGGAGGAAAATTCTCAACAGCAGCCTTGTTGACGACTACTAGTTTGCAAAAGAAATGCAAATATTTACAATAAAAAAAAAAATATGTTGCACCTGTAGTGGAAGAACTGGCGAAAAAGCCACCTGAAACACCTATTAAAGATGGCTACTCAAAACTTGTCTTTTTCTAAGCTGATTAGATGTTCATCATAGAAAATCACAAGACTTGATATACTCGAACCATCCAAGAAACTACTTTGAAATCTTGTTCCTTATTTCCTAGATCTACTGACCTCCACAGTTGGACACTTCAGGGGCTCCCCTTTCTGCCAGTCCGTCTTCTTGGCCTTCTTCCCGACAGGCTCAATCTGTGAAGGGGAAACACTTTCAACGTCTGTCCAGAAGAGTGTGAAACATCTACCAAACAACTTGTTCCCACCATACCTGTACTTTGTCATGCATACATTCATACTGTCACGTATGTATCAATACGCCAACATGCAGTGTAGCAACCAGAAAAAGTGAAATAGAATATCATATGATAATCATATTTATATGCAGCAGACCAAAAGCGCCTGAATGCCTTCAACACAAGATGTCTTAGAAAAATACTGGGCATCTCATACAGCGACAGAATAACAAACAAAGAAGTTTACCGCAGAACTAACCAGAGATAAGTAGCAGACATGGTGAGAGAGAGAAGGCTAAGATGGCTAGGACATGTCCTGAGAAGGGAAGGAAGCAGAAGAACGAAGAAGATCCTTGACTGGAAGCCACTCGGTGGAACAAGAATCAGGGGAAGGCCAAGACTGACATGGAGGTCAAATGTAGAGAAGGGCCTTGAAGCCACTGGAAGCTCCTGGTACAGAGCAAAGAGAGAAGCGCAACAGCGCGACGGGGGGAAAGGGACGGCCCGATGTGCCGCAAAGACACGGGAGGAACTCTGTTGTCTATTACATGTAAGTGTGCCGTAGAGGGAAGGGAAGACAAGACTGCACACAGGATCAGCCAGAGAGCTGCTGCTCCTGCTGGAAGGGAAGGAAGTCTGAGGAGGAAGGGGAGCCCTGAGGAGCCCTCACGAGGCCTTCTGTAAGGAAACTGCACCTGTAAGACGGGCTTCGAAGGAGAGTAAGTTTTCCTTCGAGACTAAGGTCTAACTGTGCAGGAACATACCATGCTGTTCCACAGTCCTATAGCTGCTTTCTCGTGAACTTTCTCGCCGAGGTGGAAACAGTCCGGAGCGAAGAAGGACAAGTCTGGCTCTCCGTCCTGGGGTTAAACAGAACATGGATCTCTTACCATTCATCACAACAAAAAACACTAAGAACAGTAATGATTATGATCTAAAAGCTGGAGGTAGACTAAGGCCTCAACAATCTAATTCTGTAGTGGTCTAAATCTGTACTTATCTTTTATACAAAAGTTATTCTGATAGTGTATCAACTCCCCACAACTTAACCAAGTAAAGCCACAAACTTTCCTCCAAGACTTGTATGTTGATCTTCCACTTTTGCATTTTTCAAGCCATTACGACCCACTAAAACAGAGCACGGATCTCTGAGCATCTAACTTAAAAGTTCATCTGTGTTGGTAGAAGTCATTCTGTGGAGTTTAAACTGTAAACGCCAACACAATAAATTAGACTGAACAGTTTTGTCAAGCAATAAACCATCTACATCCGGGCTTTACAACCATTCCTCAACAGAGACGGGGGGCGCCATAGACTTTCTGCAATATATGATCCACTGCTCACCGAGTCACGTGTAGTATCTGCATAACGTGACGTCACAGAAGCAGTGGATGGGTCATTCCTTGACAAAGACTGTAGCTGTTCAGTCGAAAATTTGGGTAAGTCCAATTTTGTGTGTTGGCGTTTACAGTTTAAACTCCATTCAGAAGAAAATATGGATCTCTGAGCATTCAACACAACAAAAAACACTAAGAACAGTAATGTTTATGATCTAAAAGCTGGAGGTAGACTAAGGCCTCAACAATCTAAATCTGTAGTGGTCTAAATCTGTACTTATCTTTTATACAAAAGCTATTCTGAAAGTGTATCAACTCCCCACAACTTAACCAAGTAAAGCCACAAACTTTTCTGCATTTTTCAAGCCATTACGACCCACTATACTAAAACAGAGCACGGATCTCTGAGCATTCATCACAACAAAAGCCACAATGATGGTGATCTGAACGCTGTAGGTGGACTAAGGCCTCCACAATCTAAATTTGTTGTAATCTTATTAAAAGTTATTCTGAACGTGCATTAACTTCCTGAAACTTACAAAGTACAGCCACAGACTTTCGTCCAAGACTTTGCTTGCATCTTCCACTTCTGCATCTTTTTTGAAAGCCATCAGGACCCACTCAAATTAGTGAACTAGCCTTTCTGTTTTTAACACAGGAAGTCTTAGATTTGATTCTGTTGTTCTGGGCAGGGTTAGGGATATAATTCTGTTGTTACCCGAGTTCTGGGCAGGGTTAGGGATATAATTCTGTTGTTACCCGAGTTCTGGGCAGGGTTAGGGATATAATTCTGTTGTTACCTGAGTTCTGGGCAGGGTTAGGGATGTGATTCTGTTGTAACCTGAGTTCTGGGCAGAGTTAGGGATATAATTCTGTTGTTACCTGAGCTCTGGGTAGGGTTAGGGATATAATTCTGTTCTTACCTGAGTTCTGGGCAGGGTTAGGGATATAATTCTATTGTTACCCGAGTTCTGGGTAGTTCTGGGTAGGGTTAGGGATATAATTCTGTTGTTACCTGAGTTCTGGGCAGGGTTAGGGAATTAATTATGTAATTACCGCTTGTTTGGGCAGCAGGAACTCCTGCAGGAAGGGCTGGAGCACCACGGTGAAAGCGTCACTGCTGTCATAGCGACCGTCTCCTACCAGCTCCCGGGTCAAAGGCTGCAGGGGGTAATGTTGGGGGGGGGATTAGAACAGTTAGAGATAGCATGAAACAATGGCTGCAGGGGGTAATGTGGGGGGGGGCAGTTAGAGACGGCATGAAACAATCTTCTCCAGCATAGAAATAAAAAGGGCTAAGGAAGACAATGGATGTGTGTAAAATACGAAATAAAAAGCTTCTATCAGTTCGTTAAAAATTTAGCTGGCACCAGCATCGGAGACATTCGCATAGAATTAGCTTTCCTTTTCATTGCCCCCATTCTGAACTCTAGATGGTGACATACAAAATGTGATATCATTACTACTATATGAAAGTTACAACGTACGGTGTAGTCCGGGTTGGTCCCCTGCAGCTCTGCTAGGTCCTCCCCGCCGGCGGTATCGTTACACGCACAGCTGCAGCAGGGAAAGGAAACTGTCTCTGAGAATCTATAAGAGGGCCTGCATGGGGGGGTCCCGACAACGATCTACGCTAAATTCGGAGGGCCGGCTACGTAATACGCTAAATTCAGAAAGCCTCCTTACGCTCTACGCTAAATTCAGAAAGCCCCCCCCCCTACGCTCTACGCTAAATTATGGAGTGGTCGGCAACACTCTACGTAAAATTAAAACGGCCGATTACGCTCTTTTTATTATTATTATTATTATTATTTCGTAAAAGGGGCATTTTTTTTTATTTCTGTATTCTTCTGCTAGGGTAGCTCCCTCAGTGGCTTCGCACTGATTTTCAGGGAGGCCCCAGATACACATATACAAACATACAAACAATACAGAGCATGCAGGCCCTCCTATAAGGCAACCGATCAACCATACCGGCATAACAATATCTCATTATGTCAGGGCTGCATCGTTGTCTCACTCATTTGGTAATATGATATTATGTTTATGTTATGTAAGTTACTTTAGTTTTATATCAATTTTATAGTTATCTTCGCCGTGTACTATAGTACTCGGGGAAGATTATGTTTTTGGTTGAGCCAGCTGTTTGGTGGGTCTGTATGTATGTCAAGAGCATAACTCAAGAAACCTTTGATGAATCTTTGTGATTTTTGGTAGGTGTGTAGTGGTTGTGCAAAGGAAGGTCAAGTTCAAAAATCGTTCACCTGGCGTTTTCCAACAGTACTGCAGCGGACTTTTGATTTTTCTGTGTTTGTATGTAGGCAAAAAAAGTGACGGAAACGTTGATGGATCTCAATGATTTTTGGTAGGTAGGAAGAGATTGTGGAAACGGAGGTCAAGTTTAAAAATGATTTATCTGGCGCTTTCCTACAGTACTGCAGCAGGCTTTGTGTGTGTGAGAGTTTGTATGTCGCCAGCATAACTCGAGGAGCTATTGACGGTTATGCATGATATTTAGTGGATAGTTAGGGGTGTCAAAGGGGAAGGTCAAGTTCGATAATGGGCCTCCTAGCGGGTATATGAGGTACTGCAGCAGAGCTTCAACGTTTGAGGCCAAATTTTCTGGAGGCGTCAGGTTCATGATTTTTAGGTAGTATATAGCGTCTGGGACGACAAGTGAGTGGTGTGAATTATGGCCCCCTAGCTGCTCGTTTGGAACTGCAGTTGGCGTTTTTGTTAATACCTTTGGAGACGAATAACTTCAGCAGGGATTGACGGATTATCATAATTTATGGCATGTGGATAGTTTCGGTGATGCTTTACATAATTGAATACTTGTCATGCAAATAAGACGATAATTTGCATAATAAATGAGTAAAGTTTATTAATCCGCCAAAAGCTTGTAGTCGAATTTCATGCAAGTGCTATGGTAATGATTTTTAAGTGGTGTATAGCTCTTGGGGCAGGGAGTAACTGACGTAATTTTAGACCCCCTAGTGGCTTGCTTAGAACTGCAGTGGGCCTTTTTGATGTTACCTTTGGAGGCGAATAACTCGGATAGGGTTTGATGAATTTGCATTGTTTTGGACAGGTAGGTTATTGAGGTAATGATTAACAAATAACGACGTAAGAAATTGTAATCAGGGGCTAATTAAGTGGTGAAATAGGCTTGTTCATAATTGTTACCTCTTGTCGACCTATATCTAAGGCCAACACCTGCTTGTCAACAGAGCTGTGTAAAGAGATTGATGCTCTCTGGGGTGACCTCACTGCAACCGGCCAAATTACACTCCCGCTGTGAATGTAGCTAAAATAAACAAACACAGGACTGTGCGGGCAAGTCAAAACAAACTTTGGACACGGCTTTTCTGGATTCACCATCATGTTTCAACTGCTCAAGTGTGTAAATACAGGGCATGTTGCAAGAATTCTTTACGCAACACTTATGATAAAACAATGAAAATGTTGGTAATCGATGCATTTAAGGAATTTGTGCAAGCAGCTGGCACTACAAAATGCATTTTACTAAGCTTTATGTGGTTTGTAAAATGCCGTTGTATATTCACACTGGATGTGGACCACAGTCCTTCGTAGATGAGAGTAAGAAAATGTTCTTGCACAGATAGCGAACATCCTCAATACCAGGATAATCTTCCAAACAGATCCGTGCTACCCATCAGGAGCGCTAGCGTTATAGTCTCCAAGCAGACCTACGGGTTGGCAAAGACCGTATCCAACAGGCAGAAGGAGTTTTCATAGCCAACCCAAGTCTCATAGCCAACCAAGCTCCTTCTTCCAGTTGGATACGGTCTTTGCAATCTATTGGGTCTGGTTGGAGACTATATCGTTATACGTCTATATAGGACCAACCCAGAAGCAGACAAGCACAATGTGCAACACCTGACTGAACTCCCCTCCAGGGTGTTTCAGACAGAGACACGAAAAAAGATATCCTAAAACAGTAACAGGTCTCACAAATCTAACAGTCTAAACTGAAAAAAAGTGAAACAGGAGGCTTGAGAGAGATATTGTCAATAGCAGTAGGGACAAGAGTCATGGTCACTGCCAACGTTAACGTTTCAGACGGAATTGTCATTCGCAACAGTTGGCATTGACCGTAAACACAGGTCATGATGTCCACACCATCCTCGTAAAATTCGACAGTGAAAGCAAATACAAGAAAGATTTACCCAAATGCGGTACCCATCAAAAGACAATGTTCAGTTCTCGGTTACGGCAAGCGGACGGTCCAAGCACAACGAGAACAGTACCCTCTGGCATGGGTTGTACATAAAGTTTAATGTAAATCATTGGAGAAAAATTGTTGGCCCCTTTGAGCGCAAAGGTCGTTTTTCCCAGGTCAGTTATATGTTGCCTTAATTCTATTGGGATTCAAACCGTATGCAATTACAATACTGTAAGCCAAAACGTATAATCTTAAATAAATGGAACGCCTAGAACAGCTGCCTGTGTTAAAGGTTACACAACAACCTAACACAGAAGTCCACGATACTTGCATGATGTCAAGTTCCTGAATATACTCCTACGCGGAACATCTAGAAGACATGAGAGCTGACAGATCAACACAACCGGTCGATGTCTTCTGTTTCGTGAAAACCTTCCTGAATGGCCGACAACAGACTAAAAATTTTCTGCCACAAGCAACGACATTTAGAGCAGACAGAAATGGAACAGGAGGGGTGATGACCGTTGGTACACAAGACGTCAATCCTACACAGGTCCATATTTCAGCCGATGGAGTGAAGTGCAATTAGCTACCACGCACAGTCACCAAACTATAGACCACAGTCAACAGCATTAACATCTTCAAACCACACTCCTTGCCTGAAGCAGCCTTGATCGATAGATTACAAAAACTCATATTTTTAACTTTCAAGTGACATCTTGACAATTTTCCTTGGTGATTGCAATTTCGACCTCTTCCTCCCCAAAACCTTATTATCTGTAAACGGGACAGTTCAAGCTCCCACCGCTGACAATAGTACCCTTCTAGATCAGTTTGTAGACATGTACAAGACAGTATCAGAGTTACTGTTATGGACACATACTATACAGACCATGACATGGTCTGTGTTGCCTTGATGATATAACATTAACAACAAACTGCTACTTAAGGTAATCCTGCCATTATACACAAAGCTACATTTTTAACATGTTAACCCTTGGCACATATAATTCGAACGCTCTTCTAACGACAGCAATACTTACCAAGGCATTGCTTGTAATATACATTTCCTATCTGTTCATTTCCCAAGAGAGACTCAAATTGATATATGAGGTAACATTTATAAACATAATAGATTTTCAAATTGCTCTCTGCACTCTTTATAGAAACCCTTGCTTATTCGGCGAAGATATGTGTTCGTGGAACTCTAGTTTGCTGTATGTTTTTGTTTTCTCATGCAATTCGGATTGAATTCTATGTAAAGAACTTTTATTTGGCGTTTTCCCCAGGGCTCATTGGAAATAACCAGCTGGTGACATAAATAAAATAAAATAAAAAACTTTAACCTGGGCCATATAGCAGGACGTCTGGAACATCTGATTTTCAACCATTTCTGATATGAATGAATTCAAGACGCTGAAAGACTCGCAAAATATCTTGTTTTTCATTCACAACATAGAATATATTAGTCACCAACAATGCATTTTCATTAAGGAGGTCAAACTATTAAAGAAATTTACACCAAAGACATATTACTAAAGTAATGATGATTTGTTGTGTGAAGATTCAAATCATTTAATTTGACTTATAACCTGTCCCTGTGGTATAGTGGTCTGCGCTTCTGCCTCTCACCACATCTGGTTCAAATTACTTGGATCAGAAGGACTGGGGTTCAAGCCCCGGGTAGGACACCTCTGGACAAGAGACGCATCGAGTCATACTTAAGACTTTATAAAAATGGTACATACTTCTGAAACAGTATGGAGGTTAAACACACTTCACTGCCAGTGGACTAGCCCCCTGCTACAGTGATTGCACCACAGTGTGGCCCAGGGCTATGAAACGGAGATGGGCACCGCCATATAAATCAATAATGGTGTGGGAGGATTTTAACTTAAAGCCCCCATGCCACGGGCTATGGGACATTTCAGCAAGAAATGGGCTTAACCATGTGTAACACGGAAATAAAGTCAGTTTTGACGAAGCGCCCCCTATTTTGCGAACATTCATGAAAACTGCACCTCCGGCTCACATTCCTCAAATCCACTGCTGACCCGGAAGTGACGTCACAGGGGGGTAATTCAGCCCCGTAGAACAACAACACTTGCAGAAGACAGTTCTGTAACCGAGTTATCTGTAATTATGGTTAAATACTGTGTAGTTTTTGGTTTTAGTAACACTAAGTTGGGTTTTACTTTACAAGAATTCCTAAAAGGTCCACGGAGACGGCGTGTGTGGGAGAGATTTGTGCACTTGCAGAGACGAAGGGTGCATAATAATTTTTTAACCTCCTTGCTATACCTCTGCAGACTGTAGTGAGCAATTTGATACCTGTAAAACTTCACTAAAACAGTTTTACGGTGACTAGAAGTTTAGTTCGGAGTTAGTACTCGGGCTCAGTTACAGCGCACGGCCCTCCCTGATGTTTTGGACGCCAAGTCAAGCCAGCCTCGGCGGCGGTAGTGGCTGTGTAGGCGGAACGCACGGCCTGTAACAAGGTAATGATCGTCCTTACCTCGTATCCGTGGGCTCTACAGAAGGTGGAACTTCGTGATGGATTATGTTGTCGAACTCGAACCTAACTATCGCTAAGCGTGCACGCTCTAAACTAAACTGAACCGTAACAACTTGCTTGAACTTGCCCCAACGCAACGCAACTAACTTCAACATCCGGGGCCTCGATCAGGGCTGACCCCTGACCTCCTAAACCTGGTTACACTGTCCTCCCTCCTATGAAGACACGTCCTCGTGTCTTAGAACCCCAATCTATCCGGGGGTCTCCCCCGGCGTCGGGAGCGGGTTGTAGTGGGTGCTGGAGCGTCACACACATTTTGACTCTGGTCTTCGTTCATTGAGCAGTACCATGCACTCTCCGTCTGGATCTATCTCAGCAGCTTCATGTGCTGTTATCCTTCTCCAGCTGTCACAGGAGTCACACTGCACCCAATCCTGCAGCGACTCTGCGTCTGAATCCTCAGCTGGAGTCTCCTCGGCAGGTAACTCATCTGTCAAAGAATCTTCTGCTCTCGCTCCTGTTTCCTCTTCCGGCTCTTGCACATGGTACTCCTTGAGCCTGTTGAAGTGCACTACGACCCTCTGTCGTCCTCCCACTCGCTGGACTCTATAGGTAACATCTGACATCCGTGTCACCACTCTGTAGGGTCCTTTCCATTTTGGGAAGAACTTCTTGCTCAATCCTCTCGGGACGGCTGGAATAGACAGCCAAACTTGGTCCCCCACGGAGAAGCCTCCTCCGTGGCATTTTCTGTCATACACATCCTTTTGGCGCCTATGGGCCGTTTCCATGTTCCGTCTAGCTCTTCTGTAAGCCATATCCAATTCTTCTCTCACCCCCTGTGCCTGAACGTCTATCCCTCCAGCTGGCTCTGGCCTGTCCACAGGCCACATGACGTCGGCTGGTACCCTTGCTTCCTCACCATAGGTGAGAAAGAATGGAGTGTAGTCTGTGCTGGAGTGGACACTGGTACGGTAGGCGAACAAGGCTGACTGAAGGCGGGCATCCCAGTCAGTGTGAGAGTCATTCACATACATGGTAAGAATCTGACAGACAGTCCTATTAAATCGCTCGACCATGCCATCACCCTCTGGGTGATATGCCGTAGTTCTTGTCTTCTTAATTCCCAGCTCCTGGCATAATGTGTGGACAATCTGTGAATCAAAGTCTCTCCCTTGGTCACTGTGCAGCTGGTAGGGCACACCGAACCTGGTGATCCATGTATCAATCAATGCTCGCACCACGGTCGTCGCCTTTTGATCTGGTAACGCTACAGCTTCCACCCATTTCGTCATATAATCAGATATTACCAATATGTGTTTATTTCCCTTCGGGGTCTCTGGGAAGGGTCCCATAAAGTCCATGGCCACCCTCTCCCACCGGAATCCTGGGGATGAGGGAACTAATGGTGCCCTTCTTCGCCGGGACCCTGTCTTCCTCTTGGCACACTCTGAACATCCCTTCACATGTAGCTCGACATCGGTAGCCATCCCGTACCAAAAGAACCGTTCTCGCATTCTTAGAAGGGTTTTATCCACCCCTAGGTGCCCACTCAGAATACCTCCGTGGCATTCCCTGAGCACCTGTTCCCTCAGCGTCTTTGGCACGACGAGCTGGAGCCGATAGGAGGTGTCTGTGTTATCAGCATACAATCTCCGGTACAACACCCCCTCTTTGACCTCCATCCTCTCTCGGTCATTCCAATAGCGCAAGCCTTCCTTCCCGAGTGGGGAGGGTTGTTCAGTCTTGTCTCCGCTCTCCACCGCTAATAGCACTGGGCTTATCTCAGGATCGTCGGTCTGCTGTTGCTTGATATCCTGACCGGCTGCAAAAGGTACAAGTAACTCAGGGGGGTCTGAAGCAACCTGGACTGACATCACGCCATCTGTCGGTGCATCTTCTAGGCCGCACTGTCGGCAGGGAATTCGGGACAACCCGTCCGCATTGCCGTGTTTTTTCCCAGCTCTGTGCTGAACTGTGAATGAGAATGACGCTAACGTCTCCAGCCAACGTGCTACTTGATTCTCAGGCTCCTTAAATGTCATCAGCCATTTTAGGGCGTGGTGGTCGGTACGAACAGTAAACTCGCAACCTAACAAATAGTGTCTGAAATGCCATACAGAGTTAACGAGAGCAAGCAGCTCTTTCCTGGTGGTGCAATACTTCCGTTCAGCTTTGCTCAGCGTACGACTGTGGTAGGCTATAGGGTGTTCACAACCGTTGACTTCTTGAGACAGTACAGCTCCCAGTCCCCGATCTGACGCATCTGTGTCTAAGATGAATTTCTTGTGAAAATCGGGGAAGGCTAGGACCGGGGCTGTGGTGAGTTCTCTTTGTAACTGCCTGAAAATCCCCTTTTCCTCCTCTCTGAACTCAAAGTTCCCCTCTCGGTCGTTGGCCAGCTGGTATAACGGTGCCGCGATACCTGAAAAGTTTCTCACAAACCTCCTGTAGTAAGAGCAAAAGCCCAAGAACGATCGGAGCTCTCCCCTGTTACTTGGGATCGGCCAGGTTTTGACGGCCTCTACTTTCTTTGGTTCTGTCTCTACCCCCTGTTCACTCACTACATGTCCCAGGAAAGACACCTTCTCTCTCAGCAGTTGACACTTGGTAGTCTTGACCTTCAGCCCTGCATCTTGTAGGCGCTGCAAGACAGCCTCAAGTCGATCCCAATGCTCTTCAAACGTACGGCCAAAGACTATAATATCATCGAGGTACACAAGACAGGAGGACCAGCAGAGTCCAGCCAAGACTAAGTCCATAAGCCGTTCAAATGTCGCGGGAGAGTTGCAAAGGCCCATGGGAAGGGTGTTGAACTCCCACAATCCTAGAGGTGTAGTGAACGCTGTCTTCTCTTTGCTACTTTCCTCTACTTCTACTTGGTGGTAACCGCTCACCAGATCAAGAGTACTGAAGAATTTTGCTCCACCCAAAGCGTCCAGGGCGTCGTCTATCCTAGGTAGGGGATATGCATCCTTCAGTGTACAGTCATTGAGCTTTCTGTAGTCCACACAGAATCGGGTTGACCCATCAGGTTTCTTTACCAAGACTACAGGAGCTCCCCAGGGAGAATGTGACTCCCTGATGATGCCTATCTCTCGCATGCCCTGGAGGCAGCCGGCCATCTCTTCTCGCTGGTGGGGGGAGTACCGTCTAGGTGCAAGTTTCACTGGCCTGGCACTACCGGTGTCAATCTTGTGTTTGACCTTGTCAGTTCTTCCCAAGTCCAGCGGTCCACGTGAGAACACATGTTGAAATCGATCAACTGTCCTATACACACGCCGCCGCTGGTCTGTGCTCAAGTCCTTCCTGTCCAGGCCAAGGTCTGACAGGATGCGATCCACCTCTCCTGCCTCGGGAGTAGAACTCTTGGTGGCCAGACCCCTCAGCGTCAACACTTGCTGTGCCCTTGTGCGTCTCTTGGTTCTACCTTTGCCAGCTGGCGGCAGTACAACTTCCTCAGCCTCCCCTCCATCCATAGGAGTCAGCTGTCCGACCTTGGAACCACGCCGTAATGTCACTGGCTCTGGCGACGTGTTGACCAGCCTTACTGGTACGGACCCCTCGGTCGGCGTCACCACGGTTCTGGCACACACGACTTTGTCTTTCCCTTCCAAACTGTTGGGTTCGAACACAGCAGACAGAAAACCTCCCCATCCAGGGTTTGCATCTTGTATGCATCCAGGTACGACGACTTCATGACGTCCCGGGAGGGTAACATCTTCCGCTAAACTCACCCTGCAGACATTGGGGCGAATGGACAGGACTTGTAAGGGGCATGGTCTGCCTCGGACAGAGATGGTCTCTCCTACGGTGTCAACTACGGCTCTGACTGACCTCATAAAGTCCATTCCCAGGATACATCTCTCCTGCAAGCCGTGAACGACATAGACCTTCCTCTTGATCTCCGCACCATGCACCCTTATCCTCACCTCCACGGAACCGAGCACTTTAAGTACACCACCTCCCGCTGCTACGAAACTCTGCCAGCAATTCTTTAAGGGCACTTTACCACCCTTTTCCCAAACTGAGCTATCAACACAAGATGGCCCCGCACCTGAATCTACCAATGCATTCAAATTTTGATTCCACATGTCCAGATTTAAATATAACAGTTGCTTGATTTCCCTGGCTTCACAATCTTCATGATCATTGTCTTCAAAATCCTCATTATCGTTGGCACAATCAGAAGAATCATTCAACTTACTGTTCTGGGGTGACTCCTTAATATGCGCTAGTGTGTCACCCCCCACCCCAGCGCCCCCTAGTTTGACGACTTCTTCGGGCTGGGGCAGTTCCTTGCCATGTGCGCACGGCCACCACAGTTGAAACAGATGTAGTCCCTACCACCAGCCTTGTTTCCGTTGTTGTTGTTGTCATTTCCCGGGTTGCTTGGGGTACGAACTCCGGTGTCGCTCTTCGTTACTGCGTCTTCAATTCGGCTCAGGCAACCCGCCATGCCCTCTACTCGGCTCTCCAGCCGGGCCACCCTTTCTTCTAGCTCCTCCTCCCTGCTATTGCTAGCGACCATGTGCACCGTAGTGCTCTCTGTACCCTCCAGCTGTGCTGCGGCACGGCGGATGTCTCTCAGGTTATTCGGCCGAGGGAAAATGTCGCCCAACCTCTCTGCCAGCCTAGAGGGCTGCAGACCGGTAATGAAATAATTGACCCCCATCTTCTCCCTCTCCGCTACATCTGTTTTGGGGTGCCCGTACTGCAACAATGACCTCAGTCGCATTTCATAGTCGAGTAGTGTCTCTCCTACCTTCCTGTGGAAGTGCAGTAGCTCGTCGAGCGAGGTTTGCTTCCTTTCCCCGGCCCCAAACCTGTCTGATAACACCGTGTGCAAATTTTCCACGTCATTTGTCAACTTGTCACCCAAACTCTCGGCGTACTCTAGAGCCGGACCCTCCAAATGTAGCATGAGGTACATTGGGTAACTTTCTACTTTCCATTGTTGCAATCTGGCCAGGCGAGCAAACTGCCTATACCACGAGCCGAAATTTAGGTTGCGGCCTGAGAACTTGGCGAGTTTGATCTCTGCACGTGTCGCCGCCATTTTGAGTTTCTTTGTTCTTTGTCCGACGCGCGTTCCAGCCTCTTCTGTTCACTTCTGACACCAATGTAACAAGGTAATGATCGTCCTTACCTCGTATCCGTGGGCTCTACAGAAGGTGGAACTTCGTGATGGATTATGTTGTCGAACTCGAACCTAACTATCGCTAAGCGTGCACGCTCTAAACTAAACTGAACCGTAACAACTTGCTTGAACTTGCCCCAACGCAACGCAACTAACTTCAACATCCGGGGCCTCGATCAGGGCTGACCCCTGACCTCCTAAACCTGGTTACAGCCCGTCTGCTCGCCGAACGAGTTCAGAAGAAACGGGTAGGTGAAATATATTTTCTTACAAAGTAAATTTAGGTCTTTAGAAACGTTGAAAGCTAGAAATAGAAAATATAGCCGAGTGTTTGTTTAAACGATCGTGTATTTAAAGCATGGTGTTTTCGTAAGGGGGAGGGGGCGCCGGCGAAAATACGTGAAGTAAACATCCTACTTTTGCAACAATTTGTAACGCGGGCCAAAATCAATGGGGCTAATTACATGAAATCGTTCAACATGGCATTCACCATCATCATATTTTTTTGCCATTGTTAGTTTTGGACTCGTAAATATTGATGTTGTACTCGGGGCCTTCCTTAGTTACCTGTTTGATGTCTAACAGACTGTAGATAAATGACGTCAATGTCTGTAAAACGTGTACAGACATTTGTGCAGTTTCATCATCTTGTGTACGTGTACAGATTATTGCTGAGCTGGACCCTGTATGTTTTAAAAATCATTTTTCTACTTAGATGCCTTTGAATGAGGTGTTACTGAAATAAGGGTATAAAGTAAATAACAAGCAAACAAAATTTGTGCTGGTAAACAAAGAGATTTGTTTTTGTTCTTGTAGCTGTACAGTCAAACTACCTTACAATACATGAGCTGAATAGTTAGTCAATCATCTTTGCAGCACATGTGCTATAAGGCTTCCAAATAAATTGAACTGTGACACTGATGATAAACATTTGCCCTTATCTTTTCACTTCTGTACTTCAGGAACCCAGATTACCCATGTAAGGGTAGACATGGGGGTTCAGTGTTCACTGCTATTCCCTTGACTGGCAAGGTGGCATTGATGACACATAAGAGGATGAAGAAAAGGATTTTCCTACCAAGAACTTGCTGGAGGCTTGGAGGTTAGTCATATCATTTTGATTTCTCCAATGTGGAATTACATGTACAATGTAAAAGCAAATTCATGTGCAAGACTATGGTATATACATGTACATGTAGCTCCTTTCTTATGAAACTGATATGTTGCCTTTCTTACTGTAGCTACAATTGTGACTTTCAACATGTTTGTCCATTTTCATGTTATCTTGTTCATTTACACATCCAATTTTTGTTGTTATCTCCCAATACATGTAGTAAGGACGAGGAGATGGGAAATCCATGTGCCAGACGAGGTACCGCCACCACAAGAAGAGATGAAGTTTATCGTACATGTCGTATTTGAGTCTGCCTTTCTACATTCTAAACACACACGCTGGAAACCTTTTGATTTCTGTGGCTGTCATTTTTACAGGTATTGTATTGTTTCCTGTAGTAAGAAGTATGTCACTATTCAACTTAAATTTCAGACTCAGTATGTGATGTTTGTGTTGAATCATCACTTGAATCTCATTCTTATGTAAAATACATAACAGGCACATTCATAACAGATAGTTGCATAGGAATATTGTCATGGTCCTTCCCTAACAGTAACAAATCTATGTCTTTGCAGGAGCAATTCCCCAGCAAGCTTTCCAGCACCTAAAATGACAGTGTGTGTTCAGTGATTGTCTGTCAGGATGTTCTTACGCCATCAGCAGATTTACCTACAGTCATCCATTCTACATGTTTGGCAGACAGAGCAGGTACAACTGCTGAACACAGCTGACCAGCTATTGATCCTGGGAGGCAATGGTCACACAGCCCCAGCCTCCACGAAGTATGGTGCATATATACTAGTAATGGAGTGCTGAACATAGGCTATTTATGGTCATTTGTATACTAGACGAGTAGTATATTATAGCTAAGATCATTTCTATAATGTATGGCAACTAGTAGAATATTTCCCTGTGCCACTGCTCAGGCAGCCGCATGTATACACATTCTATGGCCGCTTCTCTGTTTTGGTTCTTGGAAACCACCTGTGTTGGTGGTGTTTGTATGTGATCTTCTTCCTTGCATATTTTTATATTCTCACTGTGACACAGTTTTTATATTCTCACTGTGACGCCATCATTTGTATATATATATTGATCATTATCATAGACCTTAATTAGATCTTTTGGTCTACAATTTTATTCATGGTGTAGCACTGCAAAGTTCAGCCTGTGAGATGAGTAAGAGTACAGTGTGACATGCTTGTAGTGTTTAGACATGTTGCTGATGAGCTGCTGGTAGGCAAAGTACCTGTACCTACTTTATGAAACAGGTTTGTTTTAAATTTTGAAATTGTATCCTTTTGTGAGTTAAACACACACTTAGTCAAAACTCATAATTCTAACTGATAACATTGTTACTGTTAGTGAACACAGGCAGTGAAGTTACAACAACTTTGGTTCTGAGACTTGTTGCAGTATGCAGTTACACTATTTGTTATACCGTAGTAGTTGCTTTACCTTGTACATGTAACTTATATATATATATGAGCAGGGACTCTATTCGAATGTTATTACGGAATTGCTTGAAATACTGCCTGCAATTGGCAGGCTGCTAAATTTGCTTTTGCTGGCAAATGTTTCACAAAGAGTAATAAGATGGTAAAGTTCCATAAATTGATTTGCTAATGAACAAGGGGAAGGGTATCATTGCCATGCCCTACATATAGAATCGAGTCTTCGGTCAGGTAGGATGTACTTCCACTTCCAGTTTAGACTGCTCCTTTTCCACCTCTTCTTTAGTTGACTGTCAGTGTCTCTGTAGGTTTATGTGGGTGGTCCAGTGTTCTGTAGTTGTCCAACTTGCTCTGTAGTTGTACATATAATCTGTACACCAATTATATGTGACTGGTAACACACATGTACACATGTTTCGTATTGACATTGATATATTTTGCAGAGTTCGAAATAACCACAGACAGTCTGAAATTTGCATGAAGATTTTCCAAATTGCAGAATTAAAAACTTAACAATCTGCAGTTTTGCAGAATGCAAAAGAATTAAAATCTTTTTTCCGTGGGCCGTGGTTTTTGTCACAGGTTGTGCGATATGATTACGCATCATAACACTTATTCCCCCCAAGGATATGATGTCCTTTTTCCTCCAAATCAGAACTGAAATTATTAAAGAAAGTTATTTGATTTGATTGATTTAATAACGCTTTTGCTGTTGCCATTTCCATAAAGTAAATTCAGCAATGTTGCAAAGCTAGATATGATGTAGGTATAGGCATAGGTCGAGAAGAATGTAGTATGGAGGCTTTTGTATTTGCAGAAAATGTTTTCAAATTGCAGAACAAAATTTAAATTCTGAAATATTGCAGAATACTGGAAAAAAAGGATTTCTACCACTGATTTGTACATAACATGATTTTGACAAACATTCATAATTAGTTATTATTCATATTATTGTTCTAACCATGATGCTGTTCATTATTCAGTACAATAATGTCAATAAAATCATGGGTTGCATCCTGTCTTGAGTCCATACTGCTGCCTGTATAGTGAATGTATGCACACTGAAGTGCCCAGAAAATGAGAGACCGCAACCCTGGTTGCATAGTAATGCATGCAGGGACGAGGTGAGCAAGCAGGACTGCCTTTTCTCATTTATAAGTTCTACCTCGTGACAACATAAATACTCTGTATTATGCTGCAGTGATGGCATGAACACCTTAAACATCACATATGATATAACAGTAGGGTGTCCCTTTCATTTCATCATTCAAATAAGGAAAATTAACTGGAATTCATAATCATTCAATTTACTTCTTCACCATATTCAGCATATTAGATTATCATCTGCGCTGTGACGGTAAGTAACGTTGAGAAATGTCTCAAATATTATTTGTTACCCCTCTATACGAACCACGTGGGAGGGGGGCGGTAATTCATCTACTTGATGACACAAGACTCAAAACGAACTTGTAGGGCCCCACATAATGGTTATTAGACAGAAAGGTTTGTAAAGGCACCTATAATTTTCATACGGACAGCGTAAAAATGCGACAAAAATCTACAAGCAAGTCATGCCGTGGGAGGGCGGCCGCGTTACATGATTTACACACCACAGTTATGAGGACTGTCGCTCCTTACTTCCACGATATTCTGGTTCCCCACGGTCGCTGTCAACGTCTTCTGTCGCACGCAAAAACTGGTAGCTAGCTAGTATAGGGCAAGGACAAAGGCTGGTCCGATAGGAATGGCGAGAGATCGCCCTGAGCGCGCGTTGTGTGACTGCTCGCAGCATGAAATCTCCACGCCCGCCATTTTAGAACGCGATTTGGGGGACTACCCCTTGTGACGTCACAGACCCCAGCCGTCAATTTGCTGGCCTCGGTGAAATCCGAGACGCTTGCCGCGCTGGGTAAAAAACGGCCGCGCGTCGGGGACCGCGGTGCCCATAGTTGTGACTACCACCGGCAGTCTTACAAATAAAGCAAAGAAAACAGTACTTTTATACCCGTGGCATGGGGGCTTTAACTTAACTTAACTATTTCCTGCCTGTTGCAGATCTCCCTACCTTTGGGAGGAGTACTTAAACCCGATTCTCTCGCACTTCGTTCTCTTGTCTGCCAAGTTCCGGTAGAACCTATGCATGCCCATGACCGGCACCAAGTTTACAAACGTCCTCGGCACCTGCAAACAAACAAACAAACAAACAAACAAACATGTCAGGAAATCATGACTCGGGATGTGTACCTAAGGGCCCTGTCACACTCGCGCGTATAATCAAGTGCTCGTGAGTTGCGCATGAACATTTTTTTGTCCAAGCGCGCTCTAATCACATACTGCTACAGTATTGGGAAAACATTTCGCGGTTGTTTTAAGTTCGTGGTGAAACGTCGCCGCGAAAACCGCGAACATTTCTGCATTTACAGTATCCTTTCTTACAGCAGAGGTCAGAAGAAGAATCTACATAATTAGAGTGTGTTTTATTCTCACAAAAAAGGTCTACGCCTTGCCTGAACTGACTCAGAACTACCAGTCACATGGGAGGCTCTGTACTGACCTCCGCCTTCAGAATGTCCAGTGCAGCTCGTATGTTTGTTACATAGTTGTCTGGACTCCGGTTTTCCTGTAAAAGTCATCAAAAGTTTTAGAGAATGACTAATGTAGGAAACATTCCAAGGAACAGCTTTACAGTTCCTTTATGTTCCAGCTGGAAGAGAATATACAATCAGGTACGTTTGAAATCTTGAATGTGTATGTGAGTTCATACAGTCCATCTTTTGTAATGTTTTAATGAAATAATGAAGACCTTTATTGCACATTTTTGCCACGCTGAGCTCACAACAGGACAATATTGAACAGATATAGATACGAAATAAAAGTAACTATCATTAGACAAATTCAAATTATCCTCGCTTAGTTATAGTCAGGGATATGTTTCTCGATGGACGGTTCGTCTAGTTGCATTAGGCATATGAATTTGTCTTTAGTTAACTCAGTGTATGAAATAGGGAAACAGGTTTAGTACAAGCTTGGTTATACAACCTATTCTATTACAAAATGGCATTCGTCCTCTTTTCTATTAAAATTACAATATTTACATAATCTTAAAGTTTGTTCTAGAGGGGTGCGGGTATGTCTTCCGGTTTCAATGTGCAGTCTGTGGCAGCTGATCCTTAGTCTTGTGACTGCATTCCTATTCCTCATATTTTCATTACTTTCTTATATTTATCTTCGTTAAATGTAGTTTTAAACAATCTGTATGATCTTAACTAATTTTTGGCAGCCCCACCTTTGTTGCCATGGCGACCTACCTTGTTCTGGCAGTCCTCACAGAGGTCATGCGCACTGACCAGCAAGGTCACCACCTTCCAGTCATGGGAATAGTCGATTTCCTGAGGGGGGGGGGGGGTCAAAGGAAAACATTATCAAATGAACTTGCAGATTTGTAATTCTCCCAAATATAGTTTTTGTCAACGGTTGATAGAAAAATACAAGAGACAATAGAAATGAGTTGATCACAAGATGAAGGAATCATATCATGCATGTGAAAGACGGTACATTATCAGTGTGGAAAAGTTGACACAGACATATTAAGTTAACATCCCACCTTAGAAGACTTCATCAACTTTACCAGCTTCCTGGCCTGTTCACCCAAATCCCTGCCAACAACAGCGAGGAATATCTTGAATAAAAAGACTCTTTGTACACTTTATTCAACCGACGTTTCGGGGACCGTTTGTCACCTTCCTCATTGCAATTCTGACTTGTTCGTATTGCACTGCAACACAGGTGTCGCTGCTTATAGATGCGTTCCCAAATACTTTGCATTTGTCATGTGCGCGTGACTTACCAATCTGATGAAACAATAGTACTGATTAGTAAGAGTAATTATTTAATTTTTCTCTTGAATGAAATGTTGTGAACCATATATTATGCTATAATGATGATGTTCAGCAACATACATTCAATGAATGTTACAGAAACATTTACAGATTCTGGAACAAAGGTGAAGAAAATTGTCTAAATATCTTTTACTTCATTTCCTCAGCACTTACTCATAGAAAGCACCAGCTCCGGCCGTGCCCGGCTGCGCATCGTGGCTGTCAGGACTGGTGACGAAACCTACGATGTCTGGGTTAAATCTCCTCAGGATATCTGAAACAGGAAAATGAATGTGGGGTCAGCGCGTCTTCGGTATATCTAAGACAGGAAAACAAGCTTCGGATCATCGTGTCTGTAGGTATATCTAAGACAGGAAAACAAGCTTCGGATCATCGTGTCTTCAGCTATCAGGTATATCTAAACTGGAAAAGAGTTTTGGTTCAATGTTTTTCCAGGATATCTAACACAGGAAAACGAGTTAGATTAGAATGAGACCAGCAGACAATTTGACAAGGCTGATACTCACCGGGCAGAGTTGTGTATTTCTCCATGGAAGCCTGACCACCAATGCTGAGGGAAAAATATGTTCCAGAAAGGTTTTATAATTGATTGAATATAGAAAATGTTTTTTACATCCAACCAGTAATCTTGTAGAAAGTACAAAGGGTACATATCAAAACCATATATATATATATATATATATATATATATATATAGAGAGAGGGAGAGAGAGAGAGAGAGAGAGAGAGAGAGAGAGAGAGAGAGACATGTACATATACAATATATAGAGTTTTAGCATCAGCCAACTAAATTGTGTTGTCAGTAAATGTTATGAAGATAAACTTGCCTAAATGAAAGTCCCCTGTAGTTTTTCCGGAGTGCTGCAATCTCAGCCTGAAAATAAAGCGAACATTCAATTTAAGAAAGGCCGCTCTTGTATCAATATACTGACATAGCATCACTTTAGTGTATTGTTCAATACAATTGAAATTTTGAGGAAAAGTGTCCATCCACATTTGGGCTTAACTTGGCCTTGCTGAAAACCAAACATCAAGACTCCTAGTGTTTTGTCTTAACTTTTAATTGTACAGTCATCAACATCGTCATCATCTTTCGTCCGGATTGTACATTCAGTCATTAGAATGTTGAGCCAATCTCAACATTGGGAATATTCACTTATTATCAGTATTCACAGGAAAGGCATGGGATCCTGGGCAGCACTAGTTGTGACATACGACCAGTGGATTGAGGCAGTGTAAACACACTTGAAGACTGTGTGTACCTAAGGACACCTACCGTAAGCAGTTTGTCCCGACATTGCTTACATAACGACACCTACCGCGAGACTATCCCCCATGGCTGCCACCACCTTCACGTCAGCTGGGCGCAGCTTGTGGACTGGGAGGGGACAAAAATCATATTTATAAAGTGAACGAAGTACAATTCATCGGCCACAACAAACACAGTGCAGAGGACCATGAAGCACCTCCTCGTCTGCCCCCTCCTGCCCGAGTCGGCACCAGAGAGAACCTGGAAGCCCTGACCCAAGAGGAAGGGTGGTTGCGGAACACTGGAGAGGAAGGTAATTACTCAAGCAACTGGATGAAATTTTGAAACAGTCAGACGTTTCAGACAGCATCCACTGTCATTCGTCAGTGACTAACGATAGGACTGAGAACACCAGGTTTTATACCAAAACTCTGAATAGATGTGTTAATGAGGTTAAGACAATTTAGGATGTCTTGAAGTAGTCTTTAAAAGAATCTATTCAGAGTTTTGGTATAAAACCTGGTGTTCTCAGTCCTATCGTTAGTCACTGACGAAAGACAGTGGATGCTGTCTGAAACGTCTGACTTTCACATTTTATCCAGTTGCTTGAGTAATCATTTTTGGCGTATCTTACTACCTGGATGTCTAACTTTCATCAACGTACTGGAGAGGAAGTGTGTAGCAGACAGAGGCGGTGACTCGAGAAGAAGAAGAAGAAGTGCAGACTGAGAGGAAAGGTCCCCAACATGTGTGTCGACAATTATGACATTTTCTTCAGTTGAAAAGCGGCCCTGTCTATGCATGACTGAGACATTAAAGCCCTTTTCCTGCTGGAGTTCCAGAGCAAACGTATACATCCACTGCTGAAGTGCCCAGACACCTTTGAAACAAAGGATACTAGTTTGATATTGCTCATTTTTAGTTACCAATCGCTTTACAGCAACCCCGCGGGTGCAGCGTACGCATTCTAGAAATACCCCCAACCCGACAATTGTTAGGCTAGCATACCGAATAAGCATGTGAAAGAGACAACTGTCGGGCTCAGCAGGACAAGGGTTAATTAAACATAATGCTACATGTATGATTAGGATTTAAGCTAGCTGTTCAATAGAGTATTATAATGGCCTTAAGTTTAAGGCTTACCTGAAGTAGGAAGAATGGGGGACTTCGCCATTTTTCCAGGGCAATGGAATTTTGCATCTGACCAAGAGAATGAAAAAAAAGATTGCTGATTAGAGTTGATGACACCAGAAAAAGAGTTTTGAGTACAAATTATTTCAAATCATATTGAAATGTGACTCAAAAGTTTGAACCCCAAATATCAATTCGCACATCAATTCATATCTTGGTAATGTAGCACATTTTAAGGGTTACAAAAGCTTTGCAAAAGCATTACATCTTACCAAACCTCCTTGATCTTACATTTTTTCAGAAACCTTTGTTTTCAAATTGGAGGTAGAATTTCTGCAGATACAATTTTGAGCCATATAAGGTTACACACATCACATACATGTATAATAGCCAATTTACAATCAGCCTCCTCACAGCTAAACCGTGTCAAAAACTCTCCGATTCCATACCTCGTATCCCTGCTGAATAAGTGACTTATGTCCTTAACAATTCCATGTTTTCCCTACTCCATTGTACCAAACAACAAAATCTTGTCACGTTCGAATGTTTTCAATGTTAACAACGTCAGCTGTCCTTACGTCGTGTTCTGTGTTGTAAATGAAAAGTCTTTTTAAATGGCACCATTGGTAAACTCTGTATATTTGTATATAATCACATAATTTTTTTTATGCGAGCAAATGTGAAAATACTCGCCATTCAGACTTGCCAGTCTGCGATGTGGTATTTGTCAATAAAGTTTCAAAAGTTTCAAAAATCCTCTACTCACTTTCCGACAGGGCCGACTGGACTGCAACAGCCAGGGCCAGGAGCAGAAACTTCGGAAGCCACATTTTGCTGTCGGTTGTGTTGAGCTCCGATTCTAGCGTTGTGTCCTGTGAAGGATGAAAAAAAAACAGTTCGTCATTATCACTCTCACTCACTCACTCACTCACTCCTATAGCTTAGTCGACTAGCCAGTCGTAGGGCCCTGTCACACTTGTGCGTATATTCAAGTGCGCATGAGTTGCGCATTAACATTTCTTAGGCTTAAAGAAAGTTTGCGGGGAAGAAGTTGTTTTCTGCGTTGACCCACCGTTGTGCAGCCTAGTTATCGAACCAAGGAAATGACGTCTTGGGCTGAAAACTCAATCTTGACCAAAACATGTTATAATACGCAACTCATGCGGGCTTGTATAAACGCACACGTGTGACAGGGGCTGTAGGGGCAGCATGGCGTTCAGTGAGCGTTCTCCACTGCTGGCCATGGATCTTCTGCCAGTCTGGCTACCTGGTTGACTGTATGACCGGTCCACTCCGTCAGGTTCGTGATCATCCATGACCGACGGGGACGTCCCCGCGGCCGCGCGCCTTCCGCGTTTTACTGAAGTGCACCCTAAGAAGTGGAAAGTGAATATCTGCGCCATCTCAAACGTCCATCAGCCTGTCCCACGACCACAGTTCTCAATAGCTGGCGAACCACTAGCCTGACAAATCCCGCTCCTAGCGGCCGGCCGGTCCTGTAACCGCCATCCCCCTAGGGGTGGGGGTCAGTAACCTCCGGCCGAGAGCTTGTGAAAACGCAGGCTAGCGAACCACTGGCGAAGGACAAAACTGTGAAACTCCTTGGCTTGCACGTCCAGGCGGACTTAGGGTGGGAACTACATGCCAACCACGGTGTAAAACAGGGCAACCAAAAACTGCACATACTCAAGCGACCTCTTCTGGGTGGTCACGATTACTGACGTGCTACAAGACCCTTGTGCGCCCATCATGTAAAATACGCCGCCCCCGCATGGTATGCCGGACTAACAACAGCACAACGCGCCAGGATCGAAACCCTCCAGAGAAGAGCCTGTCGGATAACGCTTGGCCCTGCCTGACTGACTGGCATAAGAACAAAGACAAAAAGAACAGCCCTATACCCTTCATGACCAGACTCGGTAATAGAGTCATGTGACATGTAATAAGATTCAATCCTCGCCACAGTGCAGGTCTGCATTCAGTTTTTTCATATGTCCTTGCAGTTTTTAGTTACAAATAGGACGTCTCTAGAACCCTGCAAACGAACAGAAAACGTGGACCAACATTTTAGAAATAACAATTGACTCTACAGCTCTTAACGAAAATCCTGGCCAAAAAACAACAACAACAATTTACAAATAACAACTGACTCCAGATCTACAGCTCTCAAAGAAAACCCTGGCCAAAAGAAACACTTTAAAAATAACAATCGACTTTACAGCTCTGAACGAAAACCCTGGCAAAAAATAATAACAACAATTTACAAATAAGACAATCTGCTAAAACAACCCTGAGAAGACAAAAAACTGTTACAAGTTGATTTAATTCTATTTTATTAGAATTGCAACAGTGCAATACACGTGGCACACAGGCAGCTATTGTTGATGTCGTGACTCACACATAATGTACCCGATTTTTACACCTGGGTGGAGTGAAGAAAGTCGTGTAAAGTGCCTTTCCCAAGTGCCCAACATCGGTGGCGTCAGGAGATTCGAACCCGGGACCGCTGTGTTCTAGGCCGAAAACCCTGTCGTTAGGCCACACGACCCCACTGTTACAAATTAAAAGACTCCATACATAAGCCGTGGCGACGCCGCATTGCGCTACCACTAGCTACTTGAAAAAGCATTCTGCTTCACCTCAATTGAGGATTACTGCTTTACTTTACTTTATAACCCTGATGAGATGGCAGAGAGAATCCAAACCAAGTTCAAGGCGAGAAAGTGTCGTCTGTGACTCACCTGGTCTGATGTGACGTCGGTCTGATGTGACGTCGGTCTGATGTGACGTCGGTCTGATGTGACGTCGGTCTAATGTGACGTGTACGAAGTCTGGGAAGTCGCTGCTACAGTCGGTGGGAACAGCTTCAGACGAAGAGATGGCAACAGAGAAGCAGTTATGGTGTTATGAAATATGTCTAATTTTGTCCAATCAGAGTGCTGCTTGCATCAGACCATCGGAAGTAGACATCCATCTGGTCCAATCAGGAAGACCGTTTTAGAATATCGTGTATTAATCAGGCTTATTGAGGGTCACGGTGCGTGACCCCTGGGCATTAGTTCCGGTGACTTCGTATTGCCCACGTGTACTTAAAACGGTAGCTGTTTAATGGACACGTCAGGCCTACGCTGTGTGTATTTTGGAAGATTAGCGTGAGGATTATCCCGTGCATCTTACAACAGAGTGGGCGTCCTTCCGTGTTTGCAGGGAAATGTGAAGCACTTTGTAATGGACTTTGAGCTGCTGTTTTTTTAAACCAAAAAATGGAGAAACAAATATAAACTTATTATATATCTATACTTCATTTTTATACAACATATGGCGTCGAATGCATGCAAAAAAAGATGCTGCATATGAAAGAACCTTGCAGGAGCAACTTCGGTATGATCGATTTTTATTTTTCATTTGCATCAGGCTCTTGGCCCACGCCATATTTCAACAATCTATATATGGTCTAAAAATGGACTGCATAAAATTACAGACTGGCGCCTATTTGCGCCGATTGGCGACCAGTTGGAGCTGATTAGCGCCTGTGCGTAACCAGGCCTCTTTCTGTCTGCTTGTCTTTGTAGCAACCCCGTGAAAAATTCACCGGTGTGCGCTAATGAACCGGGCGGGCGAGCAACACTCTTAGTACCGTAGAGATGGCGGCGACGTCATGAGGCTATGGTTACTTAGCATTGGGGGCTCCCCGATATCTCTACGGCGCTGGGAGTGATGCCCGCCCACCCAGACAGATTAACCCGTTCGGGGTGTGGGTTTACGGCGGCGAAACTCTCTATGGCAGCTCAAGTAGGAAGGCTGCGAACTTCTATATGGCAGCTAAGTAGACAGACTGGCAGAAACGGCTCAATCATAAGCAGACTGGGCCCGGTGAAACACCCCTAAGCCGACGCCTAGAGACTGGGACCAGGCTAATGGTTACCAGGCTAACAAACATGGTAAAGCAATGGGTAGTCTTGGACGACATTCTGGCCTGGACGGACGACACAAATTAATTTCTTTTCAAATTTGTATTTCTGAAAATCAGCCTGAATGTATCACAGAATATCAGTCTGTATGTCGAAACCCATTCATTAAGGAGAAACATTTCCCTCCCCATGCTGGATATAAATCCTGGCCAAGCTGCGTTTTCCCCGCCCTGACTGGAATTTGAATTTCCCGCCTCCAGCAGTGCGCCTTCTACAGTATTTTTGGTGAGAAAAAAGCAGGAGAGGCTAGCGTGGGTGCCATCCTTGCTAATTCTCCCAGGCTGTCATATAAGTGCACCCAAACTAATGAGAGACGAATCCTGGATAGGTAGTTTGAACAAACTCCACAGGTCGGCATTGTGGCGCCGACAATCGCCCATCTCTGCTTTGTTAGTTTCAGCAGGCTGATCTGCTTGGAGATCATCTCTCTGCCAACCTGGCTGATCGAAAGATCAGTTACCTACTCCACCTAGCAGTCTGGACGGGTACTGCAGACACTGTGAGGTCTCCAATGCTACACAACCCTTTCCATGCTCGAGCACCATGTGATGTCAAGCAGGGGGTTTGTTTTTTAATGGTGACAGGGCTCGAAATACTCTTTTCTGTCTCCTGCAATATTACAAATTGTCAAAAAGTTTTGGCAATCGTTCTGTGAAAATCCAAGCTGCTGTCTCTACCCTACTACAACCTTCTCAGCCTGAGGAAGCCAAACACCAGATCTATATATACAAGGTGACTTCTGCATAAGGACCAATGAACATTTACATTGTATATCAGGGCTCGAATTTCATTTTGGGGAATAGGATCGCTGGTGTGCAAACTCCAAGTAATGTATGTAGAAACATTAGTTAGATGTATAGAATAGACACTTGATACCTTTTTTTACTGTTTGTAGACCTGCAATTAGGGCAAATCAAAATGATATAATAATTTCCTAGGTAACTTAAGCTGTTAGACGTAAAGCACCTAAATTATACCAGGACAACCCCCCCTACAACTATGAGGAATGACCATGAGTCAAGAACAACAGACACCGTGGTTTATATATACAACATAGAAAGCGAATGAACTTTATTGGCAGAGCGTCCGACATTGCACACCTCCACTGCTGCACAATAGCTAGTTATGTCCACTGCCTAACTACACTACAGGTCGGCAAGTTCCAGCTGACTACACATCTAGCCAGTACTGCAGCGCCCACAGGAGCCGACAGGGGGCGCTGGGGTAACACGCCTCAGGCGACATGTCACTGGCTCCCCCTGTGGACCACCCTGGGTACTGCACTAGTACCACGGCAGACAAGGTTTTCATAGATTCGTAAAGTTCGTCATGGTAGGAACGGAAGTCTCATAGCTATACGTTAATTTTGAAGATTTTCTTCTCATAACTAACAACATGTAAACGTACAAAACAGTCAATTCAGGAAATAGTCCCAGTATCATCAACAATGCAAAAATAGAGTTCATGGTCAATTCAGCTCCATATTGAAGTAAAGCATACAAAAGGGCTCAACAGGACAAAACAGTCTTCCCAAATTATGCAAAAAATAGAGGGCAACAAATTTGGTAAGAAAAGGTCGCTTGAAGCCGGACTCGGTGTAGAAAAGCTGGTTGAGTTTATAGGTCTACTTCACAATCACGAGGTTAAGGCAGAGACACCATTGGTAAGCTCACAACAGGCCACAGGGACAGGCCAACACGGGGGCTCCTGTCAGTCATCTGGTCGCCATGGCAACGTACACACATCAGCCGTCACCTGACAACAGGACAGGGTCGTCAGGGGCTCCTGTCAACCATCCTTGTTGCCATGGCAACACGTCAATCAATCCTACACTTGGCTGTCAAGACAAGGGATGCTTGTCGTTGAGATGCCTTTTAGTTCCAGACACTTCTCCGATACTTCTATCAATCATTCATGTTGCCATGGCTACCCAGGACTGTTGTTGACCTGTCTTCCTTATAAAGAGAAGTTCTAAACCGTCCACACAGTAAAAATTTTCCAAGGTCACAGTAAAATGCTTTTCAAGGTCATGGGACTAGTGTGAACACCACCAGGGGTGGGAGCACCACACTCATGCACTTCTTATTCTTTGCTGATTGGATGACTGTTGACCTTTGCCCCCACCCTCCCTGCTACCCTCCCCGGCCCCTCTGGTCCCCTTGGGTGTGAATTCCCGCACGGAATCCCGGCTGGAATTTCCCGCGGAATTCAGGATTTGCTGGTGACATTCTGTCCGGGACCGGGAAGGTGGGAGCATCCATTTTTGCTGAGGGGAGGGCTGAACTCAAATCAAAGTCATGCTGCATATTGGGGAGGGATGGCCAGTCCTCCCCTCCCAATGAAATGGATGCTCCCATGTTCACATGGAATCTTACCACCACTATTAACAGTTAAGATGGCAAGTCTGTGTCTTAAGTCACAAGGTACACAGGCAGGCAAGACGCTAGCTCAAGAACTCAGAACAGGAAATGCAGAGACAGTGCCCCTCATCAGGTGTTCAGCTGTTACAAAATGTAGGACTAAGTTTCTCTAATTCATTCTTTATAGGCTGCACCTGTCTGTGCAACATGTCCTGTTCCGGTACATACTGTAACATTGGGCAAGGAACAGGGCAAACATTACATCATCACACAACTTAACCTTAGAAACTATTACACAAAAATACCTTGTTCACGTCCTGATTTTAACTTGTTAATTAATCATAACGATCATTAGTAATACTTGTAGTGGTAACCTGAAGTTTTTACGTAAATCTTATAAATACAGAAAATTGGTATAAAGAAACATTAAAAGGTTACAAAGATACAGACATCTTGTTATTAATCATATCCTTTACACAAAAAAATATTCCACATTGGTGCTCGGAAGTCATAATAAACCCTGAAAACCATCCAAACGCTGAAAACAACCCCAAAGTTTGGATTTCTAGATTACCGACAAGCCAGTCAGACCCCTGCCCATCCTACCCTGGCAGAGATGCTCGACCAATCAGAGAGCAGAAACAAACTGGTGCGAAAAAATGTCGAGCAGAAAAATACGCAACGGTCGAAAACAGACGGGTTGGTGTCACGGTGCGGAGATTTGGCACGTGTGAAATCGACAGAACAGCCAATCAGGGGATACGTGCTGGAAATAACGAGCAGGAAAGTCAGGGTTGGAAAGGGGACGTAGAGGAACTGATTCTGCACAACTGTAGAGGACTGGTAACTCAGGTAAGTAGAGGAAAGGGTCTGTAGGGGGGTGGTAACTCAGGTAAGTAGAGGAAAGGGTCTGTAGGGGGGTGGTAACTCAGGTAAGTAGAGGAAAGGGATGAAGGGCAACTTCTGACAACAAGCTTTGTTCGAGCAACGCTGGAAATTTTGTGTCACATCTGCTAGCTCTGTTTTCACAATTTACAAACATGTTCTAAATGCTGCACCCCTATACTGGAATGGAAGGTTCCTCACTGTACTGCTGCCACAGGCGTGGTGGCCACAAATCAGAGCAAACCATTTCAATGTAGGGTAGATGAGAATGAACAGTGATCTCGTGGCACAGACGGAGTATCGCAGTCCCTAATGTGAGTTTTCCATCCGACATGAAACGCAACATGGACGTTGCCGTGACTACGATACTTCGTGATATAGCCACGATGTGGGAAGTCAACCGGCGCGAAGTGTCCGCCATCTTGGACGCTGATTTCGTGAAACAAACGACTGCGCATCGAGGTTTGGTGTTTCTTGCGCTGTGAGCTGCCTTGTACAGAGACCACACATCCGCTCGCTGCCTCACCCCCGCCTCTGCCTCTTCATGGAATGTTCCAAGTAAGTTCACGCCCTAATATGGAATGGTGCCTTGTTCCTGGAAAATGTTTTTTTTTTTTTTTTTTTTTCAAGTTTGGTCAAGCCAGGAAAAGTGTTGGAGTGATGTTGACGACTTGTCATAAGACAATGATAGATCTTTAAGACAAATGTTGAAGACGTTTGTGCAGTGGCAGATGTGTGCGCCTCCAAGTCCGCAGGGCCAGTTGTTTGTAATAAGACTAGTGGTGTCGACGTGGCCGCTCCCTACTAAACCTCTTCTAAAGTGGCGACAAATCGGTGCAATCTCTAATAATGCGCAGTCGTGAGTTCAGCGGTTAGGTGGGAACTACACACTAAACCTTACAACATTACCACAGGTTTTTTTTTTTCGTTTTTGGAATAATTTCTTTTTACCTTTACAAAGTGTAAATTGTTACTGTACACGAGGCAATAATTCCACAACACAAAAATGTGCAGCCAAAGTCTGGTTTGTGGGCAAGAATAGGCTTGTACAGGCCTGTACAGGCCGCAGAACAGGCCGGTACAGGCTTCAGAACAGGCCTGTACAGGCTGCAGAACAGGCCTGTACAGGCCGCAGAACAGGCCTGTACAGGCCGCAGAACAGGCCTGTACAGGCCACACAACATGCTTGTACAGGCCGCAGAACAGGCCTGTACAGGCTGCAGAACAGGCCTGTACAGGCCGCAGAACAGGCCTGTACAGGCTACACAACAGGTCTGTACAGGCCAGGGTTTTACAGTGCAGGCTGGAACGGGGTGAAAGACCATGTCACTGTTTCCTCCTTTCATTCATTTAGTCGGAAAAACTATGACATACTTTTTCATTGACCACAGACTAGAGCTACTCTGGACTAACATGCAACATTGCTGGGCTATATTTTACTGGAATTTGTCTGGGCACAGAAAGGAGATTTGTATGGAAGTCACATCAAACTGGATGTCAAGGTCAACAACAAGGCTGAAGAGCACATGATGGTCACATGCACACCGCATGATCATCACATGCACATCACATGATTAAGGTCATCAACAGGCAAGAAACGTGGCTGGCTGCCTCCTTTTGCCAACTCTCACAGATTTTCAACTTTACAGGACGAATCACACCACAGTTTGACAGCTTTCAGCAAAAAGTGGCGGACATTGGTATTATAAGTATCGCTACAATTTTAGTTCTTCTCTATTTCCACAACGCTCAAGCTTGTATACCACACACATTCCGCATCACGCATACACGTCAGGCCTCTCATACTCCAGCACCAGAAGTCATAAAAGGTCGCCGCCTTCTCTTAAATTTCCACAAACTACGGTTGCCACGGAAACCCGACGGTCCCAAAGTCGTCAACTTTTTCCACGACCACACAAAAAGAACGTACGTCAGGACAAATAAGTAGAGGAACCATTTTGGAATGCACAATAAATTCTGTGTAGGTAGGGATCTTCTCGGGGGGGCGCTCCGGAGTTACTCCTTCTTCTCCGGTTCCTCCGGAGCAGCGGCCGCCGCGCTCCCCTCCTCCTCCTTCTTCTCCTCCGTCGGCTCACTCGCCTCCGTGCTGCAAACGGAAAACAGCGCTCGGGGTCAGGGTGGGGTCATAATGGTCATGTGACAATCATGTGACAATCATGTGGCAATCATGTGACAAAATTGTGACATTCATGTAAGAGTCATGTGGTAGTCTAATATCCAAGCAGATCTAACAGTTGCAAAGACCTTATCTAACTGGCAAAGGAGTTTCTATTGCAACCCAAGTTCCTGACCGGGGGTGGGGGCTGCTACATTATACAGTGTTCAGGGATGTTCCATTACTGACCTGGGGGCTGCTACATTATACAGTGTTCAGGGGTGTTCCATTACTGACCTGGGGGCTGCTACATTATACAGTATTCAGGGATGTTCCATTACTGACCTGGGGGCTGCTACATTATACAGTATTCAGGGATGTTCCATTACTGACCTGGGGGCTGCTACATTATACAGTGTTCAGGGGTGTTCCATTACTGACCTGGGGGCTGCTATATTATACAGTGTTCAGGGATGTTCCATTACTGACCTGGGGGCTGCTACATTATACAGTGTTCAGGGATGTTCCATTACTGACCTGGAGGCTGCTACATTATACAGTGTTCAGGGATGTTCCATTACTGACCTGGGGGCTGCTATATTATACAGTGTTCAGGGATGTTCCATTACTGACCTGGGGGCTGCTACATTATACAGTGTTCAGGGATGTTCCATTACTGACCTGGAGGCTGCTACATTATACAGTGTTCAGGGATGTTCCATTACTGACCTGGGGGCTGCTACATTATACAGTGTTCAGGGGTGTTCCATTACTGACCTGGGGGCTGCTATATTATACAGTGTTCAGGGATGTTCCATTACTGACCTGGGGGCTGCTACATTATACAGTGTTCAGGGATGTTCCATTACTGACCTGGGGGCTGCTACATTATACAGTGTTCAGGGATGTTCCATTACTGACCTGGAGGCTGCTACATTACACGGTTTTCAGGGATGTTCCATTACTGACCTGGGGGCTGCTACATTACACGGTTTTCAGGGATGTTCCATTACTGACCTGGGGGCTGCTACATTACACGGTTTTCAGGGATGTTCCATTACTGACCTGGGGGCTGCTACATTATACAGTGTTCAGGGATGCTCCATTACTACCCTGGGGGCTGCTACATTATACAGTGTACAGGGATGTTCCATTACTGACCTGGGGGCTGCTACATTATACAGTGTTCAGGGATGCTCCATTACTACCCTGGGGGCTGCTACATTATACAGTGTACAGGGGTGTTTCATTACTGACCTGGGGGCTGCTACATTATACAGTGTACAGGGATGTTCCATTACTGACCTGGGGGCTGCTACATTATACAGTGTTCAGGGATGTTCCATTACTGACCTGGGGGCTGCTACATTATACAGTGTACAGGGGTGTTTCATTACTGACCTGGGGGCTGCTACATTATACAGTGTTCAGGGATGTTCCATTACTGACCTGGGGGCTGCTACATTATACAGTGTTCAGGGGTGTTCCATTACTGACCTGGGGGCTGCTACATTATACAGTGTTCAGGGATGTTCCATTACTGACCTGGGGGTTGATACATTATACAGTGTTCAGGGGTGTTCCATTACTGACCTGGGGGCTGCTACATTATACAGTGTTCAGGGATGTTCCATTACTGACCTGGGGGCTGCTACATTATACAGTGTTCAGGGATGGTCCATTACTGACCTGGGGGCTGCTACATTATACAGTGTTCAGGGATGTTCCATTACTGACCTGGGGCCTGCTACATTATACAGTGTTCAGGGATGGTCCATTACTGACCTGGGGGCTGCTACATTATACAGTGTTCAGGGATGTTCCATTACTAACCTGGGGGATGTTACATTATGTTAAGTGTTCAGGGATGGTCCATTACTGACCTGGGGGCTGCTACATTATACAGTGTTCAGGGATGTTCCATTACTAACCTGGGGGATGTTACATTATGTTAAGTGTTCAGGGATGGTCCATTACTGACCTGGGGGCTGCTGCCTCTGCCTCTGGTTGTGAAGTGCTCTCTGGTTTGGCGGCCTCTTCCTCCGGCTGAGAGATGAAACATCCAGATTTTGTTTTACTCAGACACGCAAATACAGAAATCTTACGAGTCAATCTTCTGGAAAAGTTCTTCTACAACATAAAAACAGAGTAAGGAAGGTAGACGTAACTGCATGAAGAAGGGAAGATGAAACCACTGTGAATTGCTTGAGAAATGTGGAAATGACATGATAGACCGAAACCGTCACTTATCAGGGAAACCAAGACACACCTTCTCCTCCTTAGCCTCTGCAGTCTCCTCCTTGGGCGCGTCTTCCGCAGCCGGAGCCTCCTCCTTCCCCTGGACCTCTCCGTTCTCCTTCACGTCTCCGTCAGCCTTCTTCTCCTGAGAACAACATGGACACAACATCAGACTCCCACTCCGCCCAGCTGAGGAAGGTCTAATGTAAGAAGCTATGTTTACTACGTCTACTCCCGTCAGGGCGGGCATGCGGCCACTGGGGTTCGTTTCCCGTGTTAACGACGGAGCGGTGCGGCGTGCAGATTAGCTAGGAGACTGTTGCTAGGAGACTGTTGCTAGGAGACTGCTAGAGGAGAAGACAGGAGTTAGTGAGACAGAAGAAGGAGCTGCCGTCACGCAAATCGTACTTCCGTAACGTCTTCCTTGGCGTCTTCCTCAGCGGCTTCCTCCGCGGGGGCATCTCCGTCCTGCGTCGGGACCTCTCCGTTCACTTTCAGCTCCCCGTCAGCCTTGGGCTCCTGCAACACACACGGCACATGGTCAGCACATGGTCAGCACATGTCAGTCAACATGGTCTGCACATGGTCAGCACATGTCAGTCAACATGGTCTGCACATGATCAGCACATGATCAGCACATGTTCGTCACATGGACAACACATGATCAGCACAAAGAACTGTAAGCCATAGTTTTTATCACCGTCTGGTAAATCAACTTGAACGTCAATCCAAAAGGTTACTTCCTTTTCAGAATTATGATTTACAAAGTTACATGATCGTCACATGGTCACTGCATGCACATCACATGATTAACGGCAGGCCATCGCATCCTGATCTGTGCCTGTTTGTTTGTACTTCACTACAGCCTACGGGGTGCAAACAACTGATGTGGAGAAGAAATACAACCCAGGAAAACTGTAGGAGGTGAAAACCTCCCAAAACACTACAGTATGAGACCCTTCGCATGGAAGGCAACTAGAGTGGTAATGGAACTGTAGTATGAGACCCTCGGGTGAGGGCTGTGAGAGGTGTTGGACAGTTTCTAGAGAGAAAGACGTGCAGAGAAGTGATTAGTAAACGGTGAGAGAACAGGGAGCCACTACTGCATACTTCTGGGGGCTGCTGACTTTCTGTCGCCTTGTCAACTGTTGTCTCTGCTTCTTCAACAGTCTCTGTCTCCGTGGTAACAGGTGATTCTGCTGCAGGCTCTGTCTCCATGGCAACAGGTGATTCTGCTGCAAGTTCAGTCTCTGTGGTAACAGGTGATTCTGCTGCAGGCTCTGTCTCCCTGGTAACAGGTGATTCTGCTGCAGACTTTGTCTCTGTGGTAACAGGTGACTCCGCTGCTGGTTCTGTCACCGTGGTAACAGGTGATTCTGCTGTAGGCTCTGTCTCCTTGGTAACAGGTGATTCTGCTGCAGGTTCTGTCTCCATGGTAACAGGTGATTCTGCTGCGGGTGCATCCTGGACACTCTCTTTCCGTAGGACTTCAGACATCTCTATGGTAACGTCTGTCTCCGTGACAACTGGAGAATCCTCTGGTTGGGCATCACTCTGATGCTCTTCTACTGCAGCTCTTTCTTCTTTGCCATTTGGAGACTCCTCCACCTTGGGAGACTCCTCCACCTTGGGGGACTCCTCGACCTTGGGGAACTCCTTGACCTTGGGAGACTCCTCGACCTTGGGAGACTCCTCCACCTTGGGGGACTCCTCCACCTCGGGAGATTCCTCGACCTTGGGGGACTCCTCCACCTTGGGAGACTCCTCCACCTTGGGGGACTCCTCGACCTTGGGGAACTCCTCGACCTTTGGAGATTCCTCGACCTTGGGATACTTCTCAACTGTGGGAGGTTCCTCAACTGTGGGAGGTTCCTCGGCCTTGGGAGACTCCTCGACCTTGGGTGACTCCTCGACCTTGGGAAACTCCTCGACCTTGGGAGACTCCTCGACCTTGGGAGACTCCTCGACCTTGGGAGACTCCTCGACCTTGGGAGACTCCTCGACCTTGGGTGACTCCTCGACCTTGGGAGACTCCTCGACCTTGGGAGACTCCTCGACCTTGGGAGACTCCTCGACCTTGGGAGACTCCTCGACCTTTAGGGACTCCTCGACCTTGGGAGACTCCTCTACCTTAGGTGACTCCTCGACCTTGGGAGACTCCTCTACCTTGGGAGATTCCTCGACCTTAGGAGACTCCTCGACCTTGGATAGTTCGTCACTTAGCGAAGGCTCTCCGGTAGTTTGGCCCTACAGGTAACAGTTTGGTGTGAAAAGCATGTTAGCAGACAGGTTGCCATGGTTACAGATCACTTCACCCAGCGGGCTGCACCTGATTGGTCAGTCCATGTCACATGATAGTCACCTACCAATCAGAGGGCTGGCCTGCTGGGTAAAGCATCTGCTTAGCTTGGCAGAGGCGGCAGAAAGTAACAGAACGTGGATGTAAGGGGGGGGGGGGCTGAACATGGATGTAACGGGGAGAGTTGGAGGGCCGAATGAAAAATTAACAGAGAACATGAGGAAAAGTAAGGCAGGGGAACGAACAGACAACTACGGACCATTCATTACTATATAACAGTTCTACAGTCGTTTTCACTACGCAGAACAAGGTAGGAAAAGAATCATTCTGGTAAGAACAAGTTTACAGCTAGAAGGCAAGGAAGGAGGGAACCATTCCGGCAGGCTGTCCCACGAGGAGGGAGGAAAAACTGTGTCATCTAGAGAGTCAGGAGTCAGTAGGAGGAGGTCATTAACAAGTTCATTATCAAGGCATTAATAGAGGAAAGGTTAGAGGTCATGCAGAGGTCAGCATACTTCTGTGGCGTCTGGTTTGGCGTCGCTGTCGGCAGCGGGCGTTGTCATGGCAACCTCTCCGTTTTCCTTCACGGCTGCGTCGACCTTCTTCTCCTGTGAGGGGGAAGGGGGGCGGAATTTGGTCAACTTTGGGCTGAACACGTTTCTACACCAGCTCCACAGACGGCTTCGACAGACCGGTGTCAACTTACATGTAGCTATGTAAGGGAACATGGCCGACACTGGGAGAAATTGGGACTGACTCAAGTTTCACCTGACTCCGTCAGCGTTGATCACGGGACGGATCGTCCTCTGATTCTTCCGTGATGTGACGTTGGAGACACGTTTGTTCGACGTGACTGCAGCAACGTCACATCCTGTCAGCTGCAGACAGCTTCATTCCGTACATCAGGTTTTTGTAAGTCCCAAATTCTCTGAGTGTTGGTCATGTTAAGTTTAGTCCTGTTTCAGAACTACCGACACTGATACAGGTAAACTTCTTCAGCATTACCAGAATCCATATCTCCATCGACAGTTTGGCTGCTTTCAGGTGCCTTCATCAGGGTATACAGAAAGGGGTGGGGGGCTGGGGCTGATGAAGCGCCACCATGTGGCCAGGAGTGGAATTGCACCCTGCTGAAGGCAGCTGGGAGCAGCGGAGACGCTGGTTAGTTGTGGTAAAAAACTTTCCTTGTACATTCAAAGAGCTTGTACATTCCTACATCACATCAAAGAGCTCTGGTGTCTCCTTTACCTTGTTCCAAAGATATTGGCTTTCTTACACAGGTGTTTATTATTCTAATGATATTGATTTCTTACACAGGTGTTAATTATTCTAATCATTAACACTCCTTCCCACCTCCTTGGGTTCCTCGGGCCTGTCCTTGGGGTGCCCCTTGTACTTGGAGGTCTTCTTGACGAAGCCTCCGTCCACGAGCGAGTAGGCCATGTCGAGGATGGTTTCGCTGAGCGGGCGCTCCTCCATGGCCAGGACCTCCTTCATGCGCTTGTTGTCGCAGGTCAGAACCTTCCCCACGTAGGGCACCACCATCCTCAGGCCCCCGTCAAACCAGCTGCGCAGAAAACATGCACGTTAGCAGGGAGGCTCCGATTATCAGGCTATTTCTTATAAGAGTCGTAATCAAAAATAAACTGTTCATCATCGTAAAGAATCAAGCGAATCACTCAGACGACAAAACACACACGTGTTGGAACGGACGCTCGTACTATTTCCCAAATGAATCAGTTTGTACTTGTCTGTCATAAATCAGTCAGATTGTAACCGAACACCTGCTCCATCAGGGTTTGGGGAATGTCATTGGAATGCGTTCTATTTCTTACAGAGACGTGCGGCGACTTAGTTTGTGAGCAAAATCCCTTCTGCGATGAAACCAGTTTGTACGGTTCAAATTAGTCCATTCAGGTTTGCTTTTCTCTCACCGAAAAACACTGTCATGATGATTCAGGTAAACTACAACTAGGAAAAACAAACAAAGCAGTAAGCACCTTGTCTTAAAGCAAGCACCTTCATAAACACACAAAGCAAACACACAAAATAACCAAGCAAAAAGAAAAACGGCACCAACTAAAAGAAAAAACAGGCACTGAAACTGCACGCTATAGACAGCTACTACTGAAAGCTAGGCTACATGTTAGAAAAACTCCACACCAAAACAAGGCGAAAAACATACACAACGGAACAACATGAACATGGTAGTCATGGCAACGGGGCTCGTCATGACGATGGCTGAAAATCAAACAGGAACAAACGTTTATTCCACAGGGTCAAGGTTAGAAACAAAGGACAAACATCTGATGGTATTACGACGTTACACCTTACATCATCACATCATCATAACCAATTTCAACATCAACTCATTTTTCAGGTGATCGATCAATAATATTGATTTAACATGAATCGTCCTCTACTGCCACATGCCGTGTGACCTTCACATTTCCAAATGTAACCCGACACCAGGATTGCTGGTGTGACCGATGCTGAGGAGAAATTTGTCTTTCTTTCTTTACTTAGAGAAGCATATTTCTTTGATATTTCATAATAATAAATCCAGTAGATTAAAAAAACAAAATGTGTAATTCATGCTCAGAAATTCATGCCAGTCCCAGCATGTGGTGGGAGCAGACTACTGATCCTACTGCTACGACTTCCTGGATAAAAGTGTAAGAATTGGCAGTAATCGCGGCCCACTATTTGCCATTCTGAGGTAAAATGCATTCTTTAGGTTCTTCAGGGAAAGCTCTTTTTTGCTGGGATTAACTCTTTTCTTCTTAAAATTCAAGTTAAATTTGTTAACAACGATCACAAAATACACTTTCTCATTCTCAAACAAGTGTTAGATTTTCTCATAGATGTTAAACATAGACATTCACCCAAGCACTCCGGACCAACATGTGCAGCGTTATGGAATGTTCTGCTGCAGGAACTGCTGTAACAACCAATCAGCATCTAGGATTGTCTTCACTTGAAAGTTCATCTGTGTTGGTAGAAGTCATTCTGAATGGAGTTTAAACTGTAAAAAGCCAACACAATAAACGTGACGTCACAGAAGCAGTGGATTGCTCACTCCTTGAAAAAGACTGAAGCTGTTCAGTCGAAAATTTGGGTAAGTCCAATTTATTGTGCTGGCTTTTTACAGTTTAAAAACCATTCAGAATCTAGGATTGTCCATGAATCAACGAATCAGCATGTTTGCTATTTTTGGAATGTCAATGAAACAACCAATCAGCATCTAGGATTGTCCATGAATCAACCAATCAGCATGTTTGCTATTTTTGGAATGTCCATGAAACAACCAATCAGCATGTTTGCTATTCTCAGAATGTCCACGAACTAACCAATCAGCAGAGGCTGAGTGTGCTTCTCACCTGCTGATTCGCAGGAGGAACTTGGGGCAGCTCATGGTGGGCCTCAAACAACCAATCAACAGTCTGGACATATCTGATGTTTACGGAATATCAATGAGTTTAACCAATCAGCAGAGGCTGAACCTGCTTCTCACCTGCTGATTCGCAGGAGGAACTTGGGGCAGCTCATGGTGGGCACGTTGTAGCCCTGCGGCTTGAACTCCTTGGCCAGGATCTGCGCCACTTCCCGCAGCCACATGTTCCCCTGCACCAGGATGTGCCGGTTGTCTGAGGGAACAGGTAAATAAAACAGTTATCCTGTAACCCCTTCCACAGCCACAGCAGTAATCCCCTAACCCCTTCCACAGCCACATGTTCCCCTGCACCAGGATGTGCCGGTTGTCTGAGGGAACAGGAAAATAAAACAGTTATCCTGTAACCCTAATCCTTACAGCAGCTACAGTTATCCCCTAACCCCTTCCACAGCCACATGTTCCCCTGCACCAGGATGTGTCGGTTGTCTGAGGGAACAGGAAAATAAAACAGTTATCCTGTAACCCTAATCCTTACAGCAGCTACAGTTATCCCCTAACCCCTTCCACAGCCACATGTTCCCCTGCACCAGGATGTGCCGGTTGTCTGTGGGAACAGGTACATGTAAAACAGTTATCCCCTAACCCCTTCCACAGCCACAGCAGTTATCCCCTAACCCCTTCCACAGCCACAGCAGTTGTCCCCCAACCCCTTCCACAGCCACATGTTCCCCTGCACCAGGATGTGCCGGTTGTCTGTGGGAACAGGTACATGTAAAACAGTTATCCCCTAACCCCTTCCACAGCCACAGCAGTTATCCCCTAACCCCTTCCACAGCCACAGCAGTTGTCCCCCAACCCCTTCCACAGCCACATGTTCCCCTGCACCAGGATGTGCCGGTTGTCTGTAAGAATGATATGCGGAGTTAAAACAATAAAAAAAAAAGGAAATAGGCATGCCTTCAAGTACTTAAGTTATCAAGCAACCCAGAATTGAGGTGTTCAAATTATGGTCTTTCCCTAGAGAAGTCTGGAAGTACTTGCACCAGGATGTCTGAAGGAAAGGGAGTTTTTATTGCACCACTGGCAGAACTATCAGTCCGTATTTTGCTGGTATTTACAAATCTGTCTTTGAACTGCAACAAATCAACTCCATTAAGAGAACATCCAGTAGCACGACTTTTTCTTTAATTTTCTAAAACTCAGACATACAGTGCATATTAGTATCATCACATCAAATCGAATCAAATGATCTCTAGGTAGACTAGTAAGTAAATAATGTTGTTTACTAATAGAGATTCTGGATAAACAAGAAAACGAACCTGCTGCCTGCTCATTGGTCAGCGCGATGATGTGGGCCTTAGCGACGTCACGAACATCGATGATGTTCAGGTTGATCTTCGGAACGGCGGGCATCGAACGTTGGAGGAGCCGAACCACCGCCTCCATACTGGTGAAGGAGTTCTTACTGATGACTGGACCCATCACATACCTGGGACGGAGGGAGGGAAAGAGGCAGGTTAGGGATGGATGTAACACCACTGCCTCCATACTGGTGAAGGAGTTCTTACTGATGACTGGACCCATCACATACCTGGGACGGAGGGAGGGAAAGAGGCAGGTTAGGGATGGATGTAACACCATCACATATCTGGGACGGAGGGAGGGAAAGAGGCAGGTTAGGGATGGATGTAACACCATCACATATCTGGGATGGAGGGAGGGAAAGAGGCAGGTTAGGGATGGATGTAACACCGCAGCCTCCATACTGGTGAAGGAGTTCTTACTGATGACTGGACCCATCACATATCTGGGATGGAGGGAGGGAAAGAATCAGGTTAGGGATGGATGTAACACCATCACATATCTGGGATGGAGGGAGGGAAAGAGGCAGGTTAGGGATGGATGTAACACCGCAGCCTCCATACTGGTGAAGGAGTTCTTACTGATGACTGGACCCATCACATACCTGGGACGGAGGGAGGGAAAGAGGCAGGTTAGGGATGGATGTAACACCATCAAATATCTGGGACGGAGGGAGGGAAAGAGGCAGGTTAGGGATGGATGTAACACCATCACATATCTGGGACGGAGGGAGGGAAAGAGGCAGGTTAGGGATGGATGTAACACCATCACATATCTGGGACGGAGGGAGGGAAAGAATCAGGTTAGGGATGGATGTAACACCATCACATATCTGGGACGGAGGGAGGGAAAGAATCAGGTTAGGGATGGATGTAACACCATCACACATCTGGGACGGAGGGAGGGAAAGAGGCAGGTTAGGGATGGATGTAACACCATCACATATCTGGGACGGAGGGAGGGAAAGAATCAGGTTAGGGATGGATGTAACACCATCACATATCTGGGACGGAGGGAGGGAAAGAATCAGGTTAGGGATGGATGTAACACCATCACACATCTGGGACGGAGGGAGGGAAAGAGGCAGGTTAGGGATGGATGTAACACCATCACATATCTGGGACGGAGGGAGGGAAAGAGTCGGGTTAGGGATGGATGTAACACTATCACATATCTGGGACGGAGGGAGGGAAAGAATCAGGTTAGGGATGGATGTAACACCATCACACATCTGTGACGGAGGGAGGGAAAGAGGCAGGTTAGGGATGGATGTAACACCATCACATATCTGGGACGGAGGGAGGGAAAGAGGCAGGTTAGGGATGGATGTAACACCATCACATATCTGGGACGGAGGGAGGGAAAGAGGCAGGTTAGGGATGGATGTAACACCATCACATATCTGGGACGGAGGGAGGGAAAGAGGCAGGTTAGGGATGGATGTAACACCATCACATATCTGGGACGGAGGGAGGGAAAGAGGCAGGTTAGGGATGGATGTAACACCATCACATATCTGGGACGGAGGGAGGGAAAGAATCAGGTTAGGGATGGATGTAACACCATCACACATCTGGGACGGAGGGAGGGAAAGAATCAGGTTAGGGATGGATGTAACACCATCACATATCTGGGACGGAGGGAGGGAAAGAATCAGGTTAGGGATGGATGTAACACCATCACATATCTGGGACGGAGGGAGGGAAAGAATCAGGTTAGGGATGGATGTAACACCATCACATATCTGGGACGGAGGGAGGGAAAGAGGCAGGTTAGGGATGGATGTAACACCATCACATATCTGGGACGGAGGGAGGGAAAGAATCAGGTTAGGGATGGATGTAACACCATCACACATCTGGGACGGAGGGAGGGAAAGAATCAGGTTAGGGATGGATGTAACACCATCACATATCTGGGACGGAGGGAGGGAAAGAATCAGGTTAGGGATGGATGTAACACTATCACATATTTAGGACGGAGGGAGGGAAAGAGTCGGGTTAGGGATGGATGTAACACCATCACATATCTGGGACGGAGGGAGGGAAAGAGGCAGGTTAGGGATGGATGTAACACCATCACACATCTGGGACGGAGGGAGGGAAAGAGGCAGGTTAGGGATGGATGTAACACCATCACATATCTGGGACGGAGGGAGGGAAAGAGGCAGGTTAGGGATGGATGTAACACCATCACATATCTGGGACGGAGGGAGGGAAAGAGGCAGGTTAGGGATGGATGTAACACCATCACATATCTGGGACGGAGGGAGGGAAAGAGGCAGGTTAGGGATGGATGTAACACCATCACATATCTGGGACGGAGGGAGGGAAAGAGGCAGGTTAGGGATGGATGTAACACCATCACATATCTGGGACGGAGGGAGGGAAAGAATCGGGTTAGGGATGGATGTAACACCATCACACATCTGGGACGGAGGGAGGGAAAGAGGCAGGTTAGGGATGGATGTAACACCATCACATATCTGGGACGGAGGGAGGGAAAGAATCAGGTTAGGGATGGATGTAACACCATCACATATCTGGGACGGAGGGAGGGAAAGAGTCGGGTTAGGGATGGATGTAACACCATCACATATCTGGGACGGAGGGAGGGAAAGAGGCAGGTTAGGGATGGATGTAACACCATCACATATCTGGGACGGAGGGAGGGAAAGAGGCAGGTTAGGGATGGATGTAACACCATCACATATCTGGTACGGAGGGAGGGAAAGAATCAGGTTAGGGATGGATGTAACACCATCACATATCTGGGACGGAGGGAGGGAAAGAGTCGGGTTAGGGATGGATGTAACACCATCACATATCTGGGACGGAGGGAGGGAAAGAATCAGGTTAGGGATGGATGTAACACCATCACATATCTGGGACGGAGGGAGGGAAAGAATCAGGTTAGGGATGGATGTAACACCATCACATATCTGGGACGGAGGGAGGGAAAGAGGCAGGTTAGGGATGGATGTAACACCATCACATATCTGGGACGGAGGGAGGGAAAGAATCAGGTTAGGGATGGATGTAACACCATCACATATCTGGGACGGAGGGAGGGAAAGAATCAGGTTAGGGATGGATGTAACACCATCACATATCTGGGACGGAGGGAGGGAAAGAATCAGGTTAGGGATGGATGTAACACCATCACATATCTGGGACGGAGGGAGGGAAAGAGTCAGGTTAGGGATGGATGTAACACCATCACATATCTGGGACGGAGGGAGGGAAAGAGGCAGGTTAGGGATGGATGTAACACCATCACATATCTGGGACGGAGGGAGGGAAAGAATCAGGTTAGGGATGGATGTAACACCATCACATATCTGGGACGGAGGGAGGGAAAGAGTCGGGTTAGGGATGGATGTAACACCATCACATATCTGGGACGGAGGGAGGGAAAGAGGCAGGTTAGGGATGGATGTAACACCATCACATATCTGGGACGGAGGGAGGGAAAGAATCAGGTTAGGGATGGATGTAACACCATCACATATCTGGGACGGAGGGAGGGAAAGAGGCAGGTTAGGGATGGATGTAACACCATCACATATCTGGGACGGAGGGAGGGAAAGAGGCAGGTTAGGGATGGATGTAACACCATCACATATCTGGGACGGAGGGAGGGAAAGAGGCAGGTTAGGGATGGATGTAACACCATCACATATCTGGGACGGAGGGAGGGAAAGAGGCAGGTTAGGGATGGATGTAACACCATCACATATCTGGGACGGAGGGAGGGAAAGAATCGGGTTAGGGATGGATGTAACACCATCACACATCTGGGACGGAGGGAGGGAAAGAGGCAGGTTAGGGATGGATGTAACACCATCACATATCTGGGACGGAGGGAGGGAAAGAATCAGGTTAGGGATGGATGTAACACCATCACATATCTGGGACGGAGGGAGGGAAAGAGGCAGGTTAGGGATGGATGTAACACCATCACATATCTGGGACGGAGGGAGGGAAAGAATCAGGTTAGGGATGGATGTAACACCATCACACATCTGGGACGGAGGGAGGGAAAGAATCAGGTTAGGGATGGATGTAACACCATCACATATCTGGGACGGAGGGAGGGAAAGAATCAGGTTAGGGATGGATGTAACACTATCACATATCTGGGACGGAGGGAGGGAAAGAGTCGGGTTAGGGATGGATGTAACACCATCACATATCTGGGACGGAGGGAGGGAAAGAGGCAGGTTAGGGATGGATGTAACACCATCACACATCTGGGACGGAGGGAGGGAAAGAGGCAGGTTAGGGATGGATGTAACACCATCACATATCTGGGACGGAGGGAGGGAAAGAGGCAGGTTAGGGATGGATGTAACACCATCACATATCTGGGACGGAGGGAGGGAAAGAGGCAGGTTAGGGATGGATGTAACACCATCACATATCTGGGACGGAGGGAGGGAAAGAGGCAGGTTAGGGATGGATGTAACACCATCACATATCTGGGACGGAGGGAGGGAAAGAGGCAGGTTAGGGATGGATGTAACACCATCACATATCTGGGACGGAGGGAGGGAAAGAATCGGGTTAGGGATGGATGTAACACCATCACACATCTGGGACGGAGGGAGGGAAAGAGGCAGGTTAGGGATGGATGTAACACCATCACATATCTGGGACGGAGGGAGGGAAAGAATCAGGTTAGGGATGGATGTAACACCATCACATATCTGGGACGGAGGGAGGGAAAGAGTCGGGTTAGGGATGGATGTAACACCATCACATATCTGGGACGGAGGGAGGGAAAGAGGCAGGTTAGGGATGGATGTAACACCATCACATATCTGGGACGGAGGGAGGGAAAGAGGCAGGTTAGGGATGGATGTAACACCATCACATATCTGGTACGGAGGGAGGGAAAGAATCAGGTTAGGGATGGATGTAACACCATCACATATCTGGGACGGAGGGAGGGAAAGAGTCGGGTTAGGGATGGATGTAACACCATCACATATCTGGGACGGAGGGAGGGAAAGAATCAGGTTAGGGATGGATGTAACACCATCACATATCTGGGACGGAGGGAGGGAAAGAATCAGGTTAGGGATGGATGTAACACCATCACATATCTGGGACGGAGGGAGGGAAAGAATCAGGTTAGGGATGGATGTAACACCATCACATATCTGGGACGGAGGGAGGGAAAGAGTCAGGTTAGGGATGGATGTAACACCATCACATATCTGGGACGGAGGGAGGGAAAGAGGCAGGTTAGGGATGGATGTAACACCATCACATATCTGGGACGGAGGGAGGGAAAGAATCAGGTTAGGGATGGATGTAACACCATCACATATCTGGGACGGAGGGAGGGAAAGAGTCGGGTTAGGGATGGATGTAACACCATCACATATCTGGGACGGAGGGAGGGAAAGAATCAGGTTAGGGATGGATGTAACACCATCACATATCTGGGACGGAGGGAGGGAAAGAGTCGGGTTAGGGATGGATGTAACACCATCACATATCTGGGACGGAGGGAGGGAAAGAGGCAGGTTAGGGATGGATGTAACACCATCACATATCTGGGACGGAGGGAGGGAAAGAGTCGGGTTAGGGATGGATGTAACACCATCACATATCTGGGACGGAGGGAGGGAAAGAATCAGGTTAGGGATGGATGTAACACCATCACACATCTGGGACGGAGGGAGGGAAAGAATCAGGTTAGGGATGGATGTAACACCATCACATATCTGGGACGGAGGGAGGGAAAGAATCAGGTTAGGGATGGATGTAACACCATCACATATCTGGGACGGAGGGAGGGAAAGAGTCGGGTTAGGGATGGATGTAACACCATCACATATCTGGGACGGAGGGAGGGAAAGAATCAGGTTAGGGATGGATGTAACACCATCACATATCTGGGACGGAGGGAGGGAAAGAATCAGGTTAGGGATGGATGTAACACCATCACATATCTGGGACGGAGGGAGGGAAAGAATCAGGTTAGGGATGGATGTAACACCATCACATATCTGGGACGGAGGGAGGGAAAGAGGCAGGTTAGGGATGGATGTAACACCATCACATATCTGGGACGGAGGGAGGGAAAGAGGCAGGTTAGAGATGGATGTAACACCATCACATATCTGGGACGGAGGGAGGGAAAGAGTCGAGAAAGGGCAAGAAACAAGCTGTAACAGCAGTTTCCAAAACGAACATTTATCGTCAGCTGTTAAAGGGAAGGTCACATTTTCACACCTGTATATGTCTCCAGAGTTGAGGATGACAAGCTCAAATTTCTTCCCCCTCCTTTAGGTGAAATATATATAGGTTTATAGTTACAATATTTCTGCTAGAGTCTTAAACATTCTGAGCTGATCTAGCACCTTGTACGATTCTCTACTCACCCAGGGTTGAGCACGACCAGCTCAAATTTCTCCCCCTCCTTCAGGTGAAATATGTTTATAGTATATACTGTTAGAATATTTCTGCTAGAGTCTTAAACATTTCTGAGCTGATCTGGCACCTTGTAAGATTCCAGACTCACCCGGGGTTGAGCACTACAAGCTCAAACTTCTCCCCCTCCTTCAGGTCCTTCATGTAGTCCCAGGCGGCCTTCTCGGCCAGAGCCTTGTAAGATTGCTGACTTTCTTAAGCTACTCTAGCACCTTGTAAGATTCCAGACTCACCCAGGGTTGAGCACCACCAGCTCAAACTTCTCTCCCTCCTTCAGGTCCTTCATGTAGTCCCAGGCGGCCTTCTCGGCCAGCGCCTTGTAAGATTTCTGACTTTCTTAAGCTACTCAGCTAGTCTAGCACCTTGTAAGATTCCAGACTCACCCAGGGTTAAGAACCACCAGCTCAAACTTCTCCCCTTCCTTCAGGTCCTTCATGTAGTCCCAGGCGGCCTTCTCGGCCAGAGCCTTGGACTTGAGGTAGGCCTGGGCGCGGTCGGTGTTGGTCCAGTCCTCCTCCGTGTAAACCTTGTTCGCCTCCGGCGCGGCTGGTTTGATATAGAGATTTCCTTGTAGTGAGACCAACAAGTGTCATGTGACTGTGGGTAGGCATGGCAACGGGAGAGACTATGCGCAGGGAGGGGGGGCAGGCTACCTTTTTTCCTCTCAGAGAAGCACAGCGCAAAATCAATAAAGAACCATCAATCAACAGAGATGGGGGGCGCCATAGACTTTCTACAACTTATGACCCACTGCTCACAAGTCACGTGTTTTATGTTCTATCTGCATAACGTGACGTCACAGAAGTGTGGATTCGTCATTGCTTGACAAAGTTTAGAGCTGATCAGTTGAAAATTCGGGTAAGTCAAATTTTTTGTGTTGACAATTGGCAGTTCAACTTCAACTTCAATAAACAAGTCTTCAGACCAGTGGGTAAAATTAACCAGAACTTTGCTGCTAACGCTGAGCTTCTTGCGGGAGAAATACGGTAGGAAAATCAAAGCTGGTTTTACTGTCGGCAGAAATTCTACAAGGACCGAATCTCTTTGAGGGAAACCAAATGTTTAATTCTAAGCGATGAAGCATCTTTGTGCATCACTGATATCAGCAACCAATCCACCTGCATGGAATTTGAACGTAGAGCTTCATGACCAAATTTCCCCAAACAGTTTGGAACCAACATTTTCTGGTGCACAGAATGAAGCCAAGGCAGTAACCAGCTTTGATTTGCAACAACTTAAAGGATGATGGCAAAAAATAAGACTAGCGTCACTACAGCCTGATAATGGAACAAAAGCAAGAATATCTATGACAACTTTACAAACAGACAAAACAAAAAGGCATAAGGACAAAAATAAGGTTAAAGTAAGGTTACTTTTTACAGGAAAGAATAAAACCAGTGCTCACAACAGAACAGGGTTGCTAAAAATTATGGGGACTTAAATGCTGCAAAAGTAGTATAAAGGCAGAAGGTAGGGAATGGCAGGGATAGTGTGCTAACAACTATCTTCCAGGACTCCGGCCTCTACACGGGCGGCCATGTTAACCTTGAGGATTTCTCCCCAAGGTCGTGAAAGTGGACTCACCACAGATGGCTGCCAGGGAGCTGGTCAGGATGACTCGCTTGATCTCACCGTTAGCTGCCACGGCCTGCAGACACAGGTGTCAATCATCACGTTACTATGGTAACGGGGCTACTATGGTGCCAATCAATCTGTCACTATGGCAACAGGATGTTCACACCTTTTGTTGAAATATCTTCATACAAAATCATATATTTTCAGTAGTACTAGTAAGCATAAGTATACACAAAATATGCACATTTAGCCCGACTACATCTAAAGCAAACCTTTTGGCAAAGTTCATATTAACGAGGAAACGTGTGTTCCTGAATACTTTACAGCTGATGAATGAGAAGGTGACCCTGACCTTGAGCACGTTGGTGGTGCCCTCCACGGCGGGTTTGATGACGTCGTCCTCGTTGCGGGGGTTGGTGAGGGGGAAGGGGCTGGCCGTGTGGATCACGTATGTGCACCCCTCGATAAGGCTGCAGGAAAACAACATATCAGGTTACAAAATTCCACATACCCCATACAGACCCCCACAGCCTACATCAACCTCAATAAGGCAGCAGAAAAACAACACACCTAACAAAAACGATCCACATATATGTACTTCAACAGACCCCTCAAGTTTCCCCCCCTGGCTCCCATTGTGCCTTCCCCCTGTGCCTGCCCCCTTTAGCATCCCCTGTACCTAACCCTTTAGCACCCCCCTGTACCTACCCCTTTTGGCATCCCCTGTACCTTCCGCCATACTCCGACTTTGTTGAAAAGCGGCCTGTGTGGCCTAACAAGCATTTGAAGGAAAATAAAGACTTTGGCTTGACTTAACCTACCCCCTCCGGCACCCCCCCCTGTACCTACCCCCTCTGGCACCCCCCCTGTACCTACCCCCTCCAGCAGTCTGCATCCAGAAGGTCGGCTTTGTGCAGCTGAAGGTCACCGTACTCCCAGGTCGTTGGCCCTGTGACCTCTGCCTTTGTCTCCTTCTGCTCCTCCTACAGGGGTCACAGGTCAAAGGGCATACTTGCTTAAATTCCAAAACCTTATGAAGACCAATATTAGTATAATGTGAAGAACTGTCAAATTTGATGGGCTTTTTATTGCCAAACATCTTATTACAAGTCATAGATCACGAATGTGTGAGAACAACTTAAAGGTCATAGAGGACATGAGGAAGCAGTGACATGTGAGTGCAGGTTATAGGTCACAAGGGTCATAGGGCAAGTAATGAAAGTTAAGCTTTTATTCCTACTAAGTGTGCTAAAGTAAAAGTTTACGCTTCTGTACTGACCTCTTTCTTCTCGGCTACCTTCTCATCGTCAGTCTTCCCGTCTCCCTCCGTCTTGGTCTCGTCCGCCTTCACGTCTTCCCCCTCCTTCTTCTCCTCACCGGTCTCAGCTGGGGATGGACAACACAAGGTCAACTCATGGTCTGTACAAGGTCAACTCAAGGTCACCTCATGGTCAACACAAGGTTAACTCAAGGTCCACTCATATTCAATAGAAGGTCAACACAAGGTCAACTCATGGTCCGTACAAGGTCAACTCATGGTCAACACAAGGTTAACTCAAGGTCCACTCATATTCAATAGAAGGTCAACACAAGGTCAACTCATGGTCCGTACAAGGTCAACTCAAGGTCACCTCATGGTCAACACAAGGTTAAGGTCCACTCATATTCAATAGAAGGTCAACACAAGGTCAACTCATGGATGGTCGATACAAGGTCAACTAATGGTCAATACAAGGACAACTAATGGTCAATACAAGGACAACTAATGGTCAATAAAAGATCAACACAAGTTTGACTCAAGGTGGACAGAGTCAAAGCAAGGTCAACACAAGGTAAATTCTAGGTCAACTCAAGGTCAACTCCAGGTTAGAACAACTACAAGGTCAACAATAGTCTAACACAAGGTTACAAGTACAGCTCAACTAACGACCTTGACAGGTGCCGAGGATACAGGTAGTGCGTAAAAGTGAAAGTGCCGATGCCAGCGAGTCTTTGGAATAAGAAGCCTTAACGTTGCAAAGTTGATGTGAGACTGATGTATACATATACGTAGTTCAAAAGACTGCAGCAGCAAAGCAACAAATGTCACAAGCAGTTGAAATACCCCCTAAAGACACCGCCTCCAGTACCTATCCCTGAACAGTGTTAAGTATGAGATAATGCGAATGTCAGGTTCAGTTCCTCACCTGGGGCCTCCTCTGTTTTCTCTTCTGTCTTTGCTTCAGCTGGAAATGGTAGAAAAACAAATTAAAATCTCATCAGGAAAATTTCACTTTGGTCAAAGGTTAGATCACAGTTCAAGGGTACTTTCCTGTTGGTTTTATTTTGTGGAGGTTTTCACTGTGTTTTGAAACAATTCTGTAGTATAGTCACACAAGGTGTGTCATGAATTCAGCATCGAGCAGTCACAGTGAAAATATAACCACCGCAACTGTTTCAAGATTTAACAGTAACCTAACTTCCAATGCTAATGTTTACTTTGTCCATAGAGCAAAGTGCTGTTGGCTTCTCATGAGTGAGTGAAACAGCTTCTCTTCTCCCTAAGTCAGAAACATCTGCTGAGAGCAGCTCTGCTGAGGACTAACTGAACCCAAAGGAAGCTACCTGGGAATTTCCCCTCCCCACTTTTCAGAATCAGATCCTCATGACTGTAACTGCTTGCTGGAAATGCTCCTTGACTGTCTGTGTTCCTTACGTCTCCAGCGGGACTAAGAAGGTTCTGAGACATGAAATCTTCCCTCTCACCTGTTTCTTCCTTCTTCCCTTCTTCAGTTGTTGCGTCAGCTGTAGGGAAACAGGTCATAGGTCACGGCAAGGTCAACACTTCACTAACGTGACACGTACAAGCAAAGGTTGCACACTACATTTCCCAAGGACGTTTCCCCTGATTTCACAAGGTCATTATCGGCTGCATGGCCAAGTATAGACATACGTCTCGGAAAGTATTCATAACAATGAAAGTTGATTCTAAACATTTCCTTATGGAAGTGCATCTTGGGCCTTTGTAGATCAGAATAGTCTTGGGAAACATGCCGTTCCTTACTTCTATGTGCAGCTGTTTCTGTCTAAAAGGGCTGTGTAGTGCGTACCGGTACCCAGGACCCGTGCAATACAACAAACATCTCAGCTACAAATCAAAAATATCTGAGAGTTATCATCTGTATAATGTGACATTGTAAAAGGTCACAGGTCAAAGTTGAAGGTTCACCTGCAGGTTCCTCCTTCTTCTCCTCCTTCTTCTCCTCTGCAGCATCCTCGATCTTCTCCTCCTTCTTCTCCTCCTCTTCGTCCTTCTTCTCCTTCTCTTCCTCCTCCTTCTTCTCTTCCTCTTTTTTCTCCTCGTCCTTTTTGTCTTCGATCTTCTCGTCCTTGATTGGTTCCGGCTCGGGTTCCGGATCAGGGGGAGCGTTCACCATCGCCTTCAGGTGGGCGATCTGAGCCAATCACAGGGGAGAACACAGTTTAAACAGCCAATCACAGAAGGGAACTTTCACCATCGCATTCAGGTGGGCGATCTGGGCCAATCACAGGGAGAACACAGATTAAACAGCCAATCACAGAAGGGAACTTTGACCATCGCCTTCAGGTGGCCAATCTGGGCCAATCACAGGGAGAACACAGATTAAACAGCCAATCACAGAAGGGAACTTTGACCATCGCCTTCAGGTGGGCGATCTGGGCCAATCACAGGGGAGAACACATTTTAAACAGCCAATCATAGGGTAAAAAACAGTTTAAACAGCCAATCCCAGTTCACCAATGCCTTCAGGTGGAATGTTGTCAGTTAATTTTGTTTGTTCGTTTGACTGTCTGTACCTGCCATGTTTTTCTGGGTGAGGTCGCAGACAGTTCCACAGAAAGTTGCTTACATGTTAGTTAGTTTGTACCCACCTTGTTTTTCTGCATGAGGTCGTGGACGGTTATTTGTATGTTTGTTTGTACCCACCTTGTTTTTCTGCGTGAGGTCGCGGATGGTTATTTGTATGTTTGTTTGTACCCACCTTGTTTTTCTGCATGAGGTCGTGGACGGTTATTTGTATGTTTGTTTGTACCCACCTTGTTTTTCTGCGTGAGGTCGCGGACGGTTATTTGTATGTTAGTTTGTACCCACCTTGTTTTTCTGCGTGAGGTCGCGGACGGTTATTTGTATGTTTGTTTGTACCCACCTTGTTTTTCTGCGTGAGGTCGCGGACGGTTATTTGTATGTTAGTTTGTACCCACCTTGTTTTTCTGCGTGAGGTCGCGGACGGTTATTTGTATGTTTGTTTGTACCCACCTTGTTTTTCTGCGTGAGGTCGCGGACGGTTATTTGTATGTTTGTTTGTACCCACCTTGTTTTTCTGCGTGAGGTCGCGGACGGTTCCGCGGACCGTGTACTGCCCGGACTCCAGCAGCTGCTGCACGATGTGGGATGCGATGAAGCCGGTTGCCCCGGTAACGAGCACGCGGGGCCGGTCGTCTCCGGATGCGGACGCCATGACGATCGGTTGTAGGGGGGAGGTGGTTCTAACGGTGGTTGCAGGGACGGGTGGGTCTAGCTAGGGAGTGGTCTGCGTGGAATGGCTCGTGCTGGGCGAAGTCTGGAACAGAACAGAGACACGGTTAGTTACGCAGCACCGCATCGGTTTCAACTCGTTTGTAGCGCTTTGGGGGACACAAGGAAAGGGGCTCGAATCCTGGGGATGCGATCCTACTTCTGACATGCAGCTCGTCACAAGCTGGCAGGGTGGAGCAGAAATCACCCCAGATTGCTGGAACACTCATCGGAATGTGCAGCTCTTGACTAGGCAGAGCTGTAAGTTACAAATGAAAGCAGGAATTCTTCCACACCAAAATCCACCTTTCAAACAGGGCTTGCAACAAGGCCACGCCAAAACAGGGAAGAAAAACACAATTGTCAATTATCATGACAACTTGTTCAAATGGTCTTAAGAAGACCTCAGGGAGTTTACAGTGTCTCAGAACTACTTCCCTCGACTGGATCAGACTGGAACACTTGGCTGAGACTTTAAGACGCGGTAGTGTCGGAGCTAAGTGCCTGACAAAGTCTTGCACATCAACGGCTTATGGGGATGTCGGGGGGATTTCTGACCCTACTGCTGAGGCAAACTCAGGAGAGAAGGAATCACACGGGTTCTTGGGAGATGTTTGGCATGACAGGCGTACCTGTGGTTTAAGACAGAATGCCAAGGTCACCATGAAGCACAGCATGACTCAGGGCTTCCAACAAGTTCAAGATTGTTTAAAAAAGACTTTCTTGAGGATCAAAACAGGTCTTCTTCCACCTCAACTCTTATTCCGCTACAGGCAGAGGCAACCATTTGCACACCTTAACAAGGATTGTGACCATTTCCTCAGGATCAAAGATCAGGATCTCAAGATACATAAAGATGGTAGCACCATTAGGATATGGAGTCCCCTACATTGTATGTTACTTCATTGTCATTACAAAGTATAAGAGTCTGCTGAAAGCATATCTGATGTCAGACCGACATGCTAACTGAGCATAAAGTTACATGAAGACAAGACAGCTTGGTGCAGAAAAAATGACAACTTGCAAGGTGGAAAAATGCAGGCCCAGAGTTATGGATGTAACATTGTGGGAAGTTTAACATGTAGGCCCAGAGTTATGGATGTAACATTGCGGGAAGTTAAACATGTAGGCCCAGAGTTATGGGTGTAACATTGCGGAGAGTTAAACATGAGGTTTGGATTCCCTGCCGAGCCCATTACGTTGTTATTGACTGCAAAAATGACAAAATGCAAGGTAGAAAAATGCATGCTCAGAATTGGAAGTGCAACACCACAGGAAGTTATTTGGATCCCTTGTTGGTGCCAGTTATGGTGGGATGAGACTGACCGTGTCCCTAACGAGGTAACGAACATGAAGTCTCCCTAATGAGGTAACCAATATGAAGGCGACAGCAGGGAAATTAGTCTCCTGGCCGGGGGCCAAGACGAACTTGGGATGAAACATGAAACATGTCCGGGCAGATCAGACCTCAGGGGATATCCAAGTATTATTTCATATTGATTCTACTCGTGTAACACTAGATCCAACCTTCTGTCCAAGTGGCTGGGTGCTTAAAGTTAAAGACAACCTATCACCTCAGAAGCCCCCCCCCCCCCCCCCCAAAAAAACATTGTACAGATTAGCCTCAGGTTAACCTTTCAAGGTCAAAGCAAGAAAAGATCAGAACAGTCAGCTGGAGTGTGCAGCACCACTAGGAACGTGACCTGTAACCTGGGAGTTTCTCTAGAACGTCTGTTATCTCAAGGTCATATTAGGACACAGGGGGGGGGGGCGTTAACAGGTGGTCCTGCACAAGCTCAGTGAGTCAGTCTACCACAAGGCAGCAGGCGCTGTCAGGACAAGGCAGGGGGCGCTGTCAGGACAAGGCTGTCTTCTCTTGGTTCTCTCGTCGTTACGGCGGATGAGGTGCCCTCCCACCACGCCCCCAGGACAAGGCTGTACAGCTTACACAACTGCAGAGACACGAAGTTGACCCCTGCAGATGGCAACAAGTGTCACAGAACAGCTCTCAGCTGTGTTTAACTTTAACTTTAACAAACATGTGACCTCTAAATGTCCTTGACCCAGCAGGGGGCAGAGGATGTCAACCTTCCTGTCTAAGATCATGCCCTACTTCGCCTACATGTTTGTCTGCTGATTCCCCTATTTTGGGCCCTTCAAAGGCCAAAAATAGACAACAACAAGAGAGAATGACTTTCCCTGGACTCAACCCTGTCTCCCAACCAAGGACTGTTTTAGACAAACTCCTGCTAACATTAGACTATTTAGAGTCTGAAAGCTTGGCCGACACTCAGGCACTATCTGATCAGGACAGACCGCTTCCTGACAACGCCTGACAGCAGACCTAGAATCATCAATGGCAAGGCAAGTCTATGATGGCAGACTGTATGGAATGAAAATAAGATTTCAGATCTAAAAAGATTCAACATCACTGAAGTCCATCTTAAGTCTCTCATAATAGATTTTTAAAGGGCTCCCTTGGAAATCAGTTTCCAAGTTAACAGAAGGGACCATCATTAAGTTTCATAAATAAATGGATATTATATGGTACTAAAATATCTTTCATAAATCTCAGTGCAGTAACTATTCAGGAAGACAGCTGAGTCAAATATGTAGAAAATCTAATTATGCCACAATCTTAACTATGCATATATTTTGGAATGTGGAATTTTATTATTAAACAGACCAACAACAAAGCCCCGCCCACCTTGGGGAAATCAAAGGTATGCAAAACAAACCCTGGACCCGACATTGAACGGAGATACGATAAGGAAAAATAAAAGTCTCTATAAGTATAACATCTATTAGCCTGATTTCAATCAAGCCTCCTGTAACCGCTCGCTGCCCTGTAACCGCTCGCCGCCTAGGACAGAGACCCCCGGGAAGCTGGAGTTTGCGTTATACAGACTTAATATCTCTCATGTACTATAGAGACTGTGCATCTGGTATCCAGTCTTGCCGATTAGGCTAACCACTCCCCTGTTGGCTCATGTATGTCTTGATATCCAGACAGAGTTGGTCGTGGTGCCACAGGAGAGAACAGTTAGCACACAAGGATTATGCATGCGAAATGCCGGAATAGTCTTTGATTCCGCCACAATATTCATGTGGAATGCCACAATATTCCTGCAAAATGCCGGGAATTGATGCGGAATATTCATGTGCAATGCAGGAATATTCATGCAGACAATATACATGTATTCATGTGAAATGCCACAATATTTTCATTTCTATTCATCATGCTGGAATGCCTGAATATCCATATGGAATGCCGCAATATCCATGTGGAAAGCCGGAATATCCATATGGAATGCCACAATCTCCATGTGGAATGCCTGAATATTCACATGGATTTCCTGCGAGACATTCCAGACATGCCAGGCATGTTATCAGGAGATACACGTGCCCAGAGTCAGGGCTGTCTCCAGCTTTGAACTTTTTTCCGTCCCACTCATTGTTTGAGAGCTGATTTTTGAATTCTCGTTGTTGAATTTGTCATTTCAAGCTTACAAAGATACATTTCCATCAAAGTCAGGTAATGAAGTTCAGAAGTTGGGACGGAAAGGGTGACATTTTTTTCTGTCCCAACAAGCAAATCTCCGTCCAGGGACTGAGGGACGGGTCCTGCAGACAGCCCTGTCCAGAACCCACATAAACTCACCATCCCCCCGAGGGAATCCCTTCCTCCAGGGGGGGAGGAGGCATGGCCAACTTGGCTATGTCTCAACCGCCTCAGAACAGGCACAGGAAGGTGCAAGACCCTTATGAACAAGTGGGGTCTCAGTCCAGATGGACAGATGGCATGTGACTGCGGGCAGGAGCAGACTATGGAACACCTCCTTGTCTGCCCCCTCCTACCTGAGCCATGCACCAGAGAGGACCTTGAAGCCCTGACCCCAAGAGGAATTGCAGTAGCGGAATATTGGAGAGGGAGCTTGTAGCAGAAGTGGCGACACGAGAAGAAGAAGAATCCCCCAGGAATGCAGGGCTAACAGAAAAGGTTGACATTTTCTTTCTGTCCCAAGAAGCAAATCTCCGTCCCCGGACCGGGTCCTGCAGACAGCCCTGACCAGAATCCCCCAGGAATGCAGGGCTAACAGAAACATCATGGTTGGAATAACAAGAACTCCTGAGCGATGGTTCGATGTGGTCTTCATCCGAGATAAGACAGACTTTAAGACCCGTAGGCTGATGTAAGGATTTGCCTCTTCCGACTTACACCATCTTGGCTTAGCCGAGACATCCGAGTGAGACTTGAGAAGGTTCTAAGACCTTCTAAGACAGACAGCTGTCCGCATGTGTTGTGGGCTGGGAGGTGTAATGGCGACCAAGGCTGTCTCCAGCTTTGAACTTTTTACATTCCCTGACTGTCATTGTTTAGGGTCTCACACGGCAATTAGGCTATCCCATTGGATATAATGTTCAAATATGAACATTTCATGGCCATAATTCCAATAGAAACACAATGTCATTGTTTCCAGAAATGTTTTACTTTCTATTGCAAGCACACACGTAATGGTGACCCGGTATGCACACATTCCGTGTAAAAAGTCGCTGTATAGGAGCCCATGTTGTTAATTTTAGTTGTTGAATCTGTCATTTTGAGCTTATGAAAATACGTTTTTATGAATTTCATGTCATGAAGTTGATTTTTGGACAAGGAAAGTTTTTGAGAAGACTCTCCCCTTATCTTCAGGACTTGAGGACAGCTCCTAAACCTTCCCAGACGGCGGGTTAGAACAAATCAGCAGCCTGCCAGGAACTCAGTCGGATTTTGTTTATGTTTATGTTTATTTATTCTCCACAAGACAGAGCCGTCTGACGTTTCACCCAACATGCCAGGCAAAAATGTCCCTCTGGTAAACAGATGACCTTCGCTGATAAACACGTACACAGATTTGGGTAAACACTTCAACAACTGTGGAGACTAACATGCAATAGATCAAAGGGAGTTCCTCTTTTCCCACCAGATAAGAGACTAGGTCGTAGGCGGTATGCACACATGACACTGAGATGTTTAAAAGGCAATACTAGAAATGAATATCAAAACAAAAAGAGCTATCTACCACCCGAAAATCATGACCATAGCTTGTACAGAGCACAACATACCAAAACTTGCAGTTCTGCTGCAGTACCAAGGGAAGTTGCGAGGGGCCCCAAAATCTAATCACTTCCTGGACGAGACATGACCTAGCCACATACCAGAATTCATGACATTCCATCCATTGCTTCTTGAGTTAGGCTGCTAAACCACAAGCATACAAACACTACTGCAAAGGTAGAGTACAAAAACAGGTGTAAAAAAACACCAAGAATGTGCTGGATTCTCCTCACATCTGCTTGAAGATTAGGGAGGGCCCAGCAGCATGCCCTGGGGAACCCCTCCTCCCCATGGCCCATGGATAATGCCTTGTTATCGCCCTCCTCCCCATGGCCCATGGATAATGCCTTGTTATCCCCCTCCTTCCCATGGCCCATGGATAATGCCTTGTTATCGCCCTCCTCCCCATGGCCCATGGATAATGCCTTGTTATCGCCCTCCTCCCCATGGCCCATGGATAATGCCTTGTTATCCCCCTCCTCCCCATGGATAATGCCTTGTTATCCCCCTCCTTCCCATGGCCCATGGATAATGCCTTGTTATCCCCCTCCTCCCCATGGATAATGCCTTGTTATCCCCCTCCTTCCCATGGCCCATGGATAATGCCTTGTTATCGCCCTCCTCCCCATGGCCCATGGATAATGCCTTGTTATCCCCCTCCTCCCCATGGCCCGAGGATAATGCCTTGTTATCGCCCTCCTCCCCATGGCCCATGGATAATGCCTTGTTAACCCCCTCCTCCCCATGGCCCATGCCTTGTTATCCCCCTCCTCCCCATGGCCCATGGATAATGCCTTGTTATCCCCCTCCTTCCCATGGCCCATGGATAATGCCTTGTTATCGCCCTCCTCCCCATGGCCCATGGATAATGCCTTGTTATCGCCCTCCTCCCCATGGCCCATGGATAATGCCTTGTTATCCCCCTCCTCCCCATGGATAATGCCTTGTTATCCCCCTCCTTCCCATGGCCCATGGATAATGCCTTGTTATCGCCCTCCTCCCCATGGCCCATGGATAATGCCTTGTTATCGCCCTCCTCCCCATGGCCCATGGATAATGCCTTGTTATCCCCCTCCTCCCCATGGATAATGCCTTGTTATCGCCCTCCTCCCCATGGCCCATGGATAATGCCTTGTTATCGCCCTCCTCCCCATGGCCCATGGATAATGCCTTGTTATCCCCCTCCTTCCCATGGCCCATGGATAATGCCTTGTTATCGCCCTCCTCCCCATGGCCCATGGATGATGCCTTGTTATCCCCCTCCTCCCCATGGCCCATGGATAATGCCTTGTTATCCCCCTCCTTCCCATGGCCCATGGATAATGCCTTGTTATCCCCCCCTCCCCATGGCCCATGGATAATGCCTTGTTATCGCCCTCCTCCCCATGGCCCATGGATAATGCCTTGTTATCCCCCTCCTACCCGTGGCCCATGGATAATGCCTTGTTATCCCCCTCCTCCCCATGGCCCATGGATAATGCCTTGTTATCGCCCTCCTCCCCATGGCCCATGGATAATGCCTTGTTATCGCCCTCCTCCCCATGGCCCATGGATAATGCCTTGTTATCCCCCTCCTCCCCATGGATAATGCCTTGTTATCCCCCTCCTTCCCATGGCCCATGGATAATGCCTTGTTATCGCCCTCCTCCCCATGGCCCATGGATAATGCCTTGTTATCGCCCTCCTCCCCATGGCCCATGGATAATGCCTTGTTATCCCCCTCCTCCCCATGGATAATGCCTTGTTATCGCCCTCCTCCCCATGGCCCATGGATAATGCCTTGTTATCGCCCTCCTCCCCATGGCCCATGGATAATGCCTTGTTATCCCCCTCCTTCCCATGGCCCATGGATAATGCCTTGTTATCGCCCTCCTCCCCATGGCCCATGGATAATGCCTTGTTATCCCCCTCCTCCCCATGGCCCATGGATAATGCCTTGTTATCCCCCTCCTCCCCATGGCCCATGGATAATGCCTTGTTATCCCCCTGCGCTGATATCTGGAGCTGCTATTTCCTGGGGTTAGTCCCACAAATCTAACATGTCAACACCTCACTTCTGACCATGATAGGATGGGGAGATGTCTGTGTGTGTGTATTCAGGGCAGAAAATGTACAACTGCTGGCCCAGATAGCTGGCTACCTGCCTGCCCCAAGCTAGACTAGTCACTTCTCACCTACCCTACATTATCAAATTCAAAAGGGATCAGAACCTGTACTGTTAACTTTAAAAACTTTGCAGTCGTTTTATTCTTGCAGGGACCTTATTGTTTTACAGCGAAATCATTGCAAATATGTTTCGTGTTTCTCTAATATTCACTTGTTTCAACTGCAAACTTCTAACACCACAAAAATCTTCTTCCCGTCCTACTGGGACATCCATTCCCTAAACATACCTGACCTTACAGTGTACAGACACTTGGAACAGGCGTGAGGCACCACCATGAAGATACCATCTCTGCATACCTCCTACATTCTCCTGGCTTCCATCACATTCCAACACTGGAGCAGAATTCCATTTGGAGTAGCCTGAACTCAATCAAGCTCCTGTAACAGCTTGCCGCCCTGTAATTGCATAGCCGCCCAAGAGGAGGGGACAGAAATCCCCGGACAGCTGGAGTTTGCGTTATACAGACTACATTTGGAGCTGCCTGACAGGAAATATTCCAGGCGTGGTCTCTGTAACTGTTCCATCTTCAATTCCTTTTACTTAAATCAACAACAAAATGGCAACAAAGCCACAGACTTTGGAGTTCAAAAAACATAGGCGTGTTCAACAGGTCTTCTGAAACAAAACCTGTCCATACACCCTAACCAGCAATGAACAGTCCCTGCAAATCTACACCCTCTCCTAACCCCTAAACGGTAAAGAACAGTCCCTTTATACACCCTCCCCTTACCAGTACTGCACCATCCCCAGGCGCCATGAACACACCTACCCCTAAACGGTGATGAACAGTCCCTTTATACACCCTCCCCTAACCAGTACTGCCCTGTCCCCAGGCTCCATAAGTAAGTTGAAAGGTGGCAGAGAAGGTGTCTGTGGATGTTGTTTTGTTATTTCATGAGCAGAAGATAATAATCTAGGCTCTCTATGCTTTTTCCCCTGATCATGCTTGCATTGCTTGAATGAAACATAATACCGGTAAATCAATATATAATAACAGATAAGAATTAGTAAGTAAAAATGACAGATCCTCTATCCCAGCCTGGGTTGTAAATTCAGACACCACCATATCGTCCAGCTGTATTGATCCTATAGAGACATATCAGCCCGTCACTCTCCCTCATTAATTATGCAGACGATGTTCTGTCGTTTCGTTAACAGCGGTGTACGAGCGAGTGGGTTAGCGAAGCGCGACGATCCCCGGAACTGGGTGAATCAGACAGCGACACGCTGAGATCTTATCTCAAACGAAACCTGTAAAATTCAATATCTGCTCATAATCTAGGCACTTTTTCCAATGCTGGTTTAACAGATCTGAATAAAATAAATCAATAAATGATAACAGAAAATGAATAGGTAAGTGAAAATGACAGATCCAGTATTTCAACCTCGGTTGTAAATTTAGGAGTGGGTTACGAGAGCGCCCCGATCCCGGGACAACAAGAATAAGCCAGCAGCACTGAGATCGTATCTCTACACAAACCTGTAAAAATATATCAGATTCTGCCCAATAAAGCAGCGCATTACATGATCCTGCACACATTCAGCTATGAAGTACTCCATAAATCACCCTCCTTACTGCCTGATGGACATGTAAAATCTGCGCTATGTACTGTAGGTTGTTATTTTTGTGGAGACTTCAGTTGGCAATAAGACTATAAGAGGGGGAAAGGAAATTTTCGCGGTATTGTAAGTTCGCGGCTGGAATAATTCCTTAGCACAGTCGTAATACAAAGGAGAGGCATTCTAAATCCACGGTGGAGAGGTCACAGTCACGGGAAATTTAACCCCTGCAAATATTTCAAGATGTACAGTAGGACAGCAGATTACTAATTACAGCATGCTTCTACCACTTTGGCTTGAAATATTGCCAATTAGGGTAATGAGTACATTATGAAAACAAGCTAGTTTTCTAGGGCATGCCTGGTCCTTAGAAAAGACAAGAATAAAGCCAGTACGTTACAGGTAGAAAGTAAGAAAGCCTGTACCTTCCAGTGTTCTAAGACATAAGAAGTAAGAAAGCCTTACCTTGTAGCGTTCCAAGACATAAGAAGTAAGAAAGCCTGTACCTTATAGTGCAAGAAAGCCTGTACCTTGTAGCGTTCCAAGACATAAGAAGTAAGAAAGCCTGTACCTTGCAGTGTAAGAAAGCCTGTACCTTGCAGTGTAAGAAAGCCTGTACCTTGTAGCCTTTAGGACCATGTGATTTAGGGCGGGGCTGGATGACTCACTCATACTTAGATCTGGAGTCATTGGCACACTCATCATGGGGGGGGGGGTGGTTGGGGGGAGGGGTATGGCTTCCTTATACTCATCCACATGTTTACTGACTTATCTGTGTTCACAGGGAAATCTTCCCCTTTTTCTGATAAGTTCTCCTTCAGCAGTTTGAGTTTATGAGTTTATTGAGAAAATCCATAAGTGATGTGCCCTAAGGCACACCACTAGTCTTCCTGGACTTCTAACTTGACATCACAGTAAATACAGTAGACATAACAGTACATACAATGCCAACAACAACAACAACATAACGAACAGCACCGCAATAAAAAGTGAAGTGGAAGGAACAGCAGTAACGTTACATGTTGGTTTGTTGGCGTCCTGGTTGTAGGGAACAAGGAAATTAAAGTTATCAGGAAGTTATTTTAACATCTGCAACTGATACCAGGTTTCCTTGTGGTCTTACTAAAAAAACACAACTATAATAAGACCCAGGGAACAGTGCCAGCAAAATCATCAGAAATTTTTTTCTTTCTTTCCTTTGTCTTGTTTGGCTGTTTTTTCAATAATTCTATCCTGTAAAAGTTACTATTTGGTGCCGTATCTTCACATACAAGTTGTCTTATTGTCCAAAGTGAAGCAGATGTGGAGCTAAAATTTCAGGATATACAGTAGAAGTGATTGACAGGTCTGGGGACATCAGGAAGTGATTCATGCCCCAGGGGGTCATGGGATACAGGGGAGGGGGCGGGGCGGGGCTGGACATGGAACAGCATTTAGAGGTCATCAGCACCATGTTGGAGGTCACAGCTCCATGTCTGCTATACATGTGGGACAAGCATGCTGATTTATAGTACATGTGTGGTGTGTGTGTGTGTGTGTGTGTGTGTGTTAGGCTGACCATTAGAGGGGGTGGGTTATACATTAGGCTGCTAAAGAGGTTTTGAGAACTGGCCTCAGGCCCTGTTGCTTGTAGCCTTGTAACACATGTTCTTCATCTGTAGCCTGGAATCCCAACCCATTATAGCTCAGAGGCTCCACTCTGCAAATTCTACTCTACTCTACTCTAATAGCGGAATACTCGGGAGCTATGATAGGTTTGGATCCCAGGCTTCTGTTGCTTGTAGCCTTGTAACACATGTTCTTCATCTCTAGCCTGGAATCCCAACCCATTATAGCTCAGAGGCTCCACTCTGCAGATTCTACTCTACTCTAATAGCGGAATACTCGGGAGCTATGATAGGTTTGGATCCCAGGCTTCTGTTGCTTGTAGCCTTGTACCATATGTTCTTCATCTATAGCCTGGAATCCCAACCCTTAATAGCTCTGAGGCTCCTCTCCTATTCGCTACTACTGTACATCTATCAGTGGCTGTCAACACCACATCTATGGGCAACCAAAACAGTTCTACCCTACCCTCAAGCTCCAACACCCCTTGTGACTTGTCACCTGTGTTCCTACACCCTGTACAGTAGGGTTAGCGTAAGGGGGTGTCGGAACACACCGGCATCAAAACCAGGAATGTCTCCAAGACCCGAACCTCTGTCCCGGGACGGAAACTTCCTTGTTGGGACAGACAAAAATGTCACCCCATCCGTCCAAAACATCAGAACTTCATGACATGAAATCAATGAAAATGTATTTTCATGAACCCAAAATGAAAGATTCAACCATGAAAAGTAACGAAAGGGGCACCAAAACAATGAGTGGGTCGGGGGAAGAATCTAGAGTTTAATGTTACTAATAATATATGAAACGATACAATGACGGTAAAAAATATTTTCTTCACTGGGCCAGATGCAAATATCCCTTACTTACAATCTAGGAATATCACAAGTCAAGTCAAGGTTAGCAATTCTGGTTATCAAACAATTTTGTCCCATATCGTGCATTCACTATACCGGTAGTTGGGACTGACAGACGGTATAAATTACAGGCTTACATAAAAGCCATCCAAGCATTTTATCAGGTGTTCCAGGCAGTTAGAGACCCAACGATCCAGTCGTTATACCTAACGAACCAGGGATCAATCATTAATTACTTGTAGTTAACGAACCAGGGATTCATCATTAATGACCTGTATCCAACACAGATTACATCTTCCGCATAGCACACACCCTTCAAACAAACATTCATGTAGAAACATACCCAGCTCTTAGCACTGCTCAGATCTGTCCCAGAAGGAAACCCTGTTGTGCCCGATGATAACTGATGATTTATACATGTTGATAAGTGATAACTGATGATTTATACAATTATACATGTTGATAAGTGATAACTGATGATTTATACACGTTGATAAGTGATAATTGATGATTTATACATTTTGATAAGTGATAACTGATGATTTATACATTTATACATGTTCAGTACTACACCTAAAGGAATGGAGCGGTCATTCAGCTAACCAGATGACCAGACTGGCGGAAGACCGCCAGCAGTGGAGAACCTTTACCGAACGCTTTGCTGCCCCGACGGCTGACTAAGCTATGGGAGAGAGTGAGTGAGTGAGTGAGTACTACACATCTTGAAATGGCTGGGGTAATTTTATTTTCAGTTACCTCTTCAAAGCGAATTCAGGACACTGCAGATATGCATTTGGAATGTATTACTACTGTTTTACACTAACAGCAATTGTATCAACAGTGCGAAACCTCCTTTGCCCCAGCTTCTACAGTGACATAAGATTCCAGCAAAACTAAGAGAGTCCACAGTAAGCCAAGCTGATGTTTCCTGTCTGACTAATGAAGCCCAGCCACATCTAGGAACATTCCTGACATTCTGCTCACCTCTGGAAAATCACTGGAACATCTTACTGTATCCACCACACATCTTACTGTACCCAACAGGAGTGCCTTACTTCATCCACCACACATCAACCCCAGAAAGTACATGTTGCTGTACATGATTTTCTGATGTCTTATCATTTCCCAACAGATGGTAATTCCCTCAAAGTATGTTTCTTCCAAAAATTCAATTAAAAAAGTATTTTAAAAACACAGAAAATACATGTGTAATCTTCACCTCTTCATCTTGTAAGAAAGTTCTGAGGGAAGCTATGCAGTTATTCCTGGCATGTAACATTAGGGTCGAACAAACTCCAGGAAAACTCTACACTTGTAGAACACCAGGCGTAATTCTGGTTTCCTCTCCTGATGTCTTCATCCCCCCCCCCATCTCCATGTCCCCTGTCAAGGTCACCCCTAACATTCTCTACCTGACACACAACCTGCGGAGTCTTCAAGTCTTCTCAGGTTACAGAAGCCCCAGGACAGTTTCCTCTGATGGTGTCCGACACACGCCCCTCCCCAAATTATAGGTACAGTCTCTTGGTCAAGGTCATTTCAAGGTCCTTAGTCATTTCTACATGTAGCTGACCCGACCGCCTGTGGGAGTGTCCAAGTCCAGGACTGCTGTACAGTGGCTGAACACAGGAACACCCAAAACAGGACGGAATTCCCAAACACTGAAGTTTCCATGTGGCGACTTCGCTTCAAATCTTCAAAGAATCCTTTTATTAAACCGGTTGGTTTGGAATTTGGGACCTCCCAAGGTTTTTTCCAACCAAAAACACAAGAACATTCCTTGGTGAAGTGTCTTGAGGGGAAGTTTAACTACAAGCAACAACCTGTGAAGACATCTGGTTTGGAACAAGGAGACTTGGTTTCGAACAAGGAGCCGAACGCCATCTTTATAGAAATGGAGGGGCTGATTCCTTACAAATTTGTCCGGAAACTAAAAAATTACCACCATGTATAATGTTACGCAATATGACAGAAATTCCCAACACAAAATCAAATATCTACAAGTTCACAATGATGACCTCAGCATGAAAAGCATGGAGTAACATCATCTAACATAATTCTACCAGGGTGCATAATTCCGACACCCTGAAAAGATACAGTACGTTTAACAGAACCAACCCAACATCCCCCGGTATAATGCACTCCTGTATATCTGAACTGTGCATACCTAGGGGGTGCTGCACTAGAGATCTCTCAAACCCACTGTTTTTCAGAGTACTGGATTTATGTAACCCGGTGGATAATTTTTAATGGAGGCACGATGCAGAATAATTAGTATCTGCAGCACATAAGTAGTAAATTTTCTAATGAGTACATGTCGGTGTTGGGGAAAAGAATTTATCTGACCTGATCTGAGGGTTTTTCAGAATGTGAACCAGATGAAGCTTACAAGACACTGTCAACACCCGACAACTTCCAGTGCTCATAGAGAAGACTAGAGTAAAGTTTTACAGTCAAGTAGGATGTTCTTGGCACAGATAAACTCAGGCAGGGTTGACTCAGCAAACTAAGAACCACAGGTTCAATGTACATGTACAACATGCAGCATGCTTACAGCTTCCATCATGGCCCAACATTCCACACAAATTCCACAGTGGGCGAGTTTTGGGAACAAGTTTTGTAACCTCTGGAATATTTCAACAAATTACCTGATCTTGGTGACCTTGGGAACAGCTTAAACAGACAGAACACTTCCGAAAATCCGACTTTCTGGGAAGTTTTCCGTGGGCAGGGGTGAGGTATGGCCGGTCACTGCTGGTATTCCTGTGTGGAAACTGGTGGAATGCAGGAGTTGGGAACTGATTCCTGATGTAGGCAGCTCAGTGGGCGGCTGGCATGTCGGGAATGGGGGTGGCCGTCCCCAGGGGAGGGGGGCTGTCACTCATGGGGGGGGGGTGCACTGGGCATCCCTGTCACTGGGAAGGGTTCAAGCTGGCCATTGGTCCATATGTACAGGGGATAGAGCAATAATGGTGAGGGGGGGCTGGCATTTGGAAACATTCAAGCCGGCTATTGGTCCTTATGACTGGGGACAGACCAGTAGTGGTGAGGGGAGGGTGCAGGAAGTCTGCAAGCTGCTCATTGGGCGGTGTTAGGGGACAAACCAGAAGTAGTAAGGGGAGGATACAGGAATTCTGCTAGCTGCTCATTGGCTGTTGTTAGGGGACAAACCAGTAGTGGTAAGGGGAGGATGCAGGAAGTCTGCAAGCTGCTCATTGGCCAGTGTTAGGGGACAGACCAGTAGCGTAAAGGGAGGATGCAGCAATGACGGAAGCTGTTGGGTGCTTTATTGGTTTTCTATGGCTTGACATATTTGTCCTAATTCATAGTCCTGAGAGAGTAACGAAGGCCTACTCTGGCTCCATGGGAACAATAAACAAGCCCGGCACAGGAGCGGGGAGGAATATATGAATAAGTAAGTAGAATGAACAGATAATATGCAACAGCACTAACATTTGCAAAAAGAAAATCCTTCTGCAAAGCGGGCAAAATTTTGAGGCTGAAATTTTTCTTAGAAAAAGCAGCAAATTTTAGGGACAAAAGAGCAAATTCTAGGGAAATTATCCTCAGTATTTTGAGTCCCACATTGCAGAAGTCAGAAAAGGAGGGTTTGCAGCCCTGATGGCGGGTTGGGGTACGGCGTGTGGAGGTCTGGTAGTCTCTCATCTCCCTCAACATGGGTACATTGGGATGACCTTGAACAAGGCACTGATCACAGCAACCTTTAACCGTTTGGAACATACCACAGTGAGACTGTTCTAATATGTACAATATACTACTACCAAAGACTAGATCTGGAAAAGTTGGAACTGAAATAGCTAGAAAGGCAAAATGCAACAGTAGCTCTCCTCTTGTGGGGTGTGCTCCCCCTCCAGAGCTCCACCCTCGCAACACGTATCCTGTGCCTGGCACCCTTCCACATCCTACTCTATATTTCTGGGGAGATCCCTGATACAGTCATACTGCACACCTGCCGCATACTAAGCAGCTCTCCATGTGCTCTGATGGGCCACACGCGGGAAGCTGGGCAACATCAAGCCCTGCACAGCTCGGCCTGGAAACCCTCACGGCCTCACCAGGAAATCACCACAAAGTGATCCCAGTCTCTTTCCTATTCAAATATGCCGAGGACAAATTGATTTTTCCTTGTGAGTTGTGAGCTGGGCAAGAAAAATAGAGCTTCTCTCTTACGTGTTTTTGTCATTTTGTTTATTGTCAAGAACAAATCTTGTACAAGACGAAAATCATTCTGCTTTTTAATCTTTTTTCCTACACATGATTTCTGATTACATGGAAACTGGCAGGCTCAGGCCACAACGATCACATTTGTTTGTTCCTGGATGGAAACAACTTACGTTTGTTTTGAACTGAAAAATCAGCTGAAAACAGAGTCTGAGGGAAAGTCTGTACCTCGGTACACAGTTTCAGGGAGGGAATGTAGCCAGATTCAAGTTATCCTCCTCGTCCCATTCTCATCACTAAATTTTGCCATGACACACACGCAGACCAAGGAAATAATTTGTTCTGGCCCTACTGCCTATGTGTCCTTCAAAATACCAACCTGAAGGTCATTTCACCAGAATAACAACCTGGAAATTAAGCCAGAATTCCTATCACTGATAAATGAATGTATGAAAAATAAAATAAGCTACATGTATATGAAAAATCAGAACAAAATGAACAATCGCAATGACAGAAATCATGTCTTTATTTGTAATAATTGGTTTTCATATCAGATTTATGGTATCACGCTGTCTTATGACACACTTTATTGCAATAAGCAAAATCTTACCATCAAATTGTTTGGGAAATCCAATATCTTTGATTTCACAGCTGATGTTGGTTTATAATAGCTAAGTATTGGGATGGTAAATTTTGGTGTGACTCTTTTTTAAATTTTATTTCAAATGTGTAGCACTTGAGTGGAGAAAGAAGTGAAAAAAGTGTAAGTCTATATAGTGTACTTCTCTCTTTGCTATATCTATAGTGCATAACCTACATTCTATTACAAACTAGCATTCGTCCAATCCATTCGTTACTAACCGTACAAAATGTGGCTATTATTCCCCGTCGTGACGGAGAACATATAAAAAGAACCCAGCGTGATGTACCGACTCAGCGTGCATGTAAGTGTTCATTAAGGAACAATTATGCTCTCATCGCACGTCATCCCCACATCATGAACCACTCGCTTCAGTTCCACCCATTTCTCCCAATCTGCTGTCAACCCTCGAAAGGTATAACGTCGTAAAAGTGCCAATAAAAGTTGCCATGGAAACCTGCTAACGTGAATAACCTAACGACTGACGTCTCCTGACGGCTTTTGATGTTAGGTTGAGACCGCATTCCTCTCTAAAATCTTTTGAGTTTTATTGCTTGTGAATAAAATATGACGTCTGCGTCCAAAACTGGGACAATATGTAAAATACAAGGACTAAAACGACTGGACACGTCTTAATGTTTATGAATAAAATATAACATTTGTGTCAGAATCTGGGTTAATGTGGAAAATGCAGGGCTATTGGATTAAATCTGTCCCAAGGTAATGCCTGAATCTACGTCTGTGACAATAATGTCACAAATTTGGGCCTGAATCTACGTCTGGGACAATAATGTCACAAATTTGGGCCTGAATCTACGTCTGGGACAATAACGTCGCAAATTTGGACCTGAATCTACGTCTGGGACAATAATGTCACAAATCTGGGCTCTACATTCGTCCCGGTGGTTCTGAATGAAATATTATGACAGCAGCGTCCAAATCTGGGACAATATGGAAAATATGAAGATGGGTGTTTATTAGTAAGTTTGAGTTATGAGTAAGATATAATGTCTACATTTGAATCTGGAACAATATATAAAAATCCAAGAAACTGAAGTGAATTCGTCTTGATAATGCCTGAATCTACATCTGGAACAATACCAAAGCTATTATAATAAGTATAACCATCCTAAATTATCTTCACCTCATAAACACGTCAATTCAGAGTTTTGGTATAAACCTGGTTCTCCAGTTCCTCCCTTAAGTTTAGTCACTGACGAAAGACAGCGGATGCTGTCTGAAACGTCTGACTTTTTCAAAATTTCATCCAGTTGCTTGAGTAACTGTCTTTTGGAATAGCAAAACTAACAACGTTTTTGTTCCACATTCCTTTTTGTGGATGTCAATAAAATATTACAGCAGTGTATAAATCTGGGACAATTTGTGAAATGTGAAAACTATAAAACTAACGCTGTTTGATGCTTATGAATAAAATACATGAATCTTGGACAATATCTAATAATATTATAAGGACTATAAAATGTGTACATGATGAGTGACACATATTTGTCTGTGTAACTGTCCCAAAACTGGAACAAAAAATTCAATAAAATCTATAAGTATAACATAAAGATCATGAATAAAACATACACTCCAAGTCAAAATCTGGAACACCACATCAGAAAGAATGATGTCAAAAGAAATTTGTCTCCAAACTTAAAAATTAAAATAGAACATCATTCAATGCATCCGAAGCTGAGGCACTTTGTGAACCTGCCCAAAGCCTAATATGTGAGGGCTGGAAACTACATGTAAAATCATGTACTTTTGTGCACCACAAATTGGAGTATTAACTGGGTGCAGCGGTGCACCTACATGTATATATTTACTACGCACACTAGTACATGTTATGTAGGAGTTTCAAATCAAATTTAAGCTCTGCATGAAGAGAGGCAGTAAGATTTGTAATTATAGATTTTGCTGTCGTTCTAGTACTTTATATCTCGCCTGCATACCTGCCTATTCTATATTGTGCACCAATTTCTTTTTCTGCTCATCACAATTTGTGGGTTAGTGCACTAGTGAACCTATTCCCCAAAATTGAACGTCGAGTCCTGGCTGACCCCCCTCCAGCCTCCAGCTAGCCCCCCCTCCAGCTGACCCCCCCACCCCCCCTCAGCTCACCTAGTCCATCTATCACCCTGCAGAGTCTGACCAGAGTAACTGCAAACTGCCCTGCCTGCCTGTCTGATGGATACGTGCCATAAAACTGCCGCCATGGAAGCATCCCACCTGCACTTACAGGGAAACTGTAGTCTCCCCAGTTTTACCTGATTATTTCACACGTCGCACCGAAACATCCGACCTGGTGGTAATTAAGATAGACGAGGGCCAGCCTGATATCGGCGTGATTTCCGTGATGGGCGTCCATATTCTCCCAACGCGCTCCGTGCGCCAGGGGAATGGGAAATGAGGCCGGCTCGACAGACGCGGCGACATTTTACCCTGAATATTTCATGCCCAAAACCACAAACTCGACAGGCCGCCCATAAATCTCTTTTTATTTTCCTTCCCTGGTAAAAAAATATGTACCTTATACTAAAAGCTGCTGTTTCCCCTTACTAAAAATCAGAGGGTTACACCCTACAGCCTCAAAACGTACAATTCTCCTTTTCTTCCCAGTTTTCACTTCAAAAGAACCTGGGTCGGAATGCGGGTTCCATTCAGCACCAGTGGAGGCGGCAACTCCTGCTAACCAGCGGTGACAGCCTATCGACCCCCCTGCTGTCCCCACAACAAAGCCCCGGTCACACGAGCTGCCCCCCTCCCCACAGCTATTGTACGGGACACAGGGAACAGCACAAATCTGTCTACAGGAGCCCCAGGCAAGTCTAAGACTCGCTGTGATCGCGACCAGCGAGCAGACGGACATTAATCGTCTGGAGAGAGAGCGCCGTGGTTTCTTCACGATAACGATGCGGCGTGCATCTCAGCTTGGGAAGCACCGCCGTCTCAAGAAACCCGGCCCTCCCAGGACGGGACTTTGCTTGGAATGGGACGGAAAAATTTCACCCCATTTGTCCAAAAAAATCTGAACTTCATGAAATTGATGAAAATGTACTTTCCTTTTCTCAAGCTAAAAATTAGCAATGAAAATTAACGACATGGGTTCCCAACTATGAGTGAGACATAAAAAAAAACGGTTAGGAAGTGAAATTCATCGAGGAGAAAACGTCGGACAAGCTTTCAACCATTTTAGAAAGAGATCAGGGAAGGAGATCAACAGAGGAGTGGGTGGTTCTCTGGAAGGGAGCAGACTGATATCAACCCAGAGATGGGCATGATCACCGGGAGTGGACTCAAGACTCTTTGGGAAATGTTGGGGGGAAGAGGGCCAGTGTCGATCTCAAAGGCACTTCACAGAAAATTAGAAAATGGAAGATCTAGATGCACAGTAGAGCTGTGTACTCGTCAGTGCTGTACAATCAATCAGGTACAGGTCCAAAATACTGGAACCCTGCTGTACCAGTACTGGACCAGTACTAATCAGGTCAAGCCTGACTGGGACAACAGGTCAGGGGATGGCAACTTTGACAGATAAAATTACTATGAAATAACCATGGCAGTGCACTGAAGCCACATGTACATGTATGGGACTGCAGCACTGAACAACACCTTTGCAAGGCTGGAGTCGCATTCTCATCTGTGTTATTGTCCAAAATACAGTAACTAGCACCAGGGAATATGATGTTATTATGAGTTCAAACATGCTTTTGCCGTTATTGAAAATCAACTGTCATCTGAACAACATAGTTCAGGCACAGGTACAGGTCTGTACCTGTACCTAACCCTGTACCTGTACCTGTGTACCTGTACCAGTACTTAAATTTGTTTAGGTATACAGCTTTATGTACATGTAATCTGATATAATCCGATAGAGATGCTAAAGAATATCGGAGAGTGCAGGTGATAACTTACACTAGTTACAGAGAGTACCCAGCTGAGAAATCACAGTACCCTCAGTTCACTTGTGTAACTGCATAGACTTCTGAAGCACTAGTTTTACTATGATGCCCTCCTATCAGTGTTTGTGTGCAATGTAAGAGTAGGGACCGTTCATTTTGATACTGAACTCTGGACCGTGTTCAATGCTCGGGGAGAGGGGGTCATTCATTTACAGCTACATAGATAACTTACAATGACACAAAAGGTCAAACTGATCAAGTCTCCAAGGTCAAAGTACAGCTGCATATCAGATATCGGCAAACATCCTGGCATTAAATCTGGGACCAGAACTCACTCACAGCCAACACTTATTATAACATTCTAATAGTAATATAAACTTACAAATCCCACTGCAAGTACACAAATATACCATTAGCATATCAAATTTGGAGCAGGAGCTCACTCACACACTGTTAACAACATTCCATTCCAATATCAAAATCAGAAGTCAATAACATGGTACTGCAAACACAAGTACACAAATATATCAATATTCAATCTCCGACGAGACAAGCAGAAATCAGAATTTGCAGACGACATTCTTCCCCACCCTGCTGTACTGATGAAGATGTACTAAGGGTGTTGGTTAACGGATTTCTTATTTTTAATTATAGCAACAACAAAAAATGAAAACAGAAGGCTGTGGTGAAAACTTGGACCTGACCCTGTTCACTCCCTGACACCAAAGTACAGACTTTCCTCTGAGATTCTGTTTTCCTGTTGATTTACCAATCTAGCATAAAATTCCGTTAACCAAGAAATTGAAATGGTGTGGCGTAATGAAGATGTACTGATGGGGATAACTATAAGGACACCAACCACCTGCGAAACCTGCTCAAACTTCCTTGCTAGAAAGCCCTGATTGTAGCAGGTCACAGTCTAAGGGTTAAACGACTTGAGTTCAACGTCCTGGCATGTCATCACATGCACTTCCCCTGTGTACATCTCAGGCTAGTTGGACTGTATGCTACGCTGCAGTTGATCTGATGAAGAAACATACGACCATTCTAGCATACGTTAAGTACTCAGTGAGATTTTAGCCTGGATGCCAGACTGTTTTCAGGACGGTCCAACACAGGCCAGCTCCTAGCCTGGATGCCAGACTGTTTTCAGGACGGTCCAACACAGGCCAGCTCCTAGCCTGGATGCCAGACTGTTTTCAGGACGGTCCAACACAGGCCAGCTCCTAGCCTGGAGGCCAGACTGTTTTCAGGACGGTCCTATACAGGCCAGCTCCTCGGCTCCAGGGCCAACACGACCCCCAGAGAAATTTTACCACAGAACCAGTGAAGAAAAATCGTCCATTCTGCCATCTAGTAGCATACATGTCATACTTAGGGACAGTTATACTAGCCTGGAATCCAGACCTATTATAGCTCCCGAGTCTCTCTACCCCAAATATTTATTTATCTATTTATCTATTTAATTTATTTATTTATTTATCTATTTGCGGTAGAGAGACTCGGGAGCTATAATAGGTCTGGATTCCAGGCTACAGTTATACCCCACAGTCAAACCTGGTTTCAGCAACCTCTCAAGGGACTGAGGAAAATGGTTGCTGAGGACAGGGTGGGGGTAACTATCCAAAAATGGACGGGACCGTTGTAATGTAGCTTGTGACTAGAGGTGGCTGTCTGCCCCAGGTGGTTGCCCGAGCAGGTTTGACTGTTTAAGTGACGGAAGTAAAGTGGTGGTACGTACCTGTGAGTGTCTGTCAGCTGCAGGGTTCAGCGTGGGACCTGGACGGGCGGCAAGACGACAACGTCACTCACAAATGTCATCAGTCAGAAATATTGATCTTATAAGTAAACTGGGGACCAACCAGTAACGCCTCAACAGGGGAAGCCAACAGGACAGTATCTGAACAGTCAGGATTCTTTTTTTCAGGTGAAATTTTTTCTTCTATGTTTCAATAGATTTTTGCATATTGTGCATAATGCAATTATCAATTACCAGTCAAAAACCTTTCATACTCTCATAACTTGTCCCCTTCCATTAAGATATCCACTGGTCGCTCCCCAAAATATTGACAATTTTGCACCGAAAGAAACATCAAAGTTCAGGAACAGGAGATACCATTAGTAAATTCTTACAGGGGGGAGAAAGGAAAATCACCAGCAGAAAGAAAACTTTAAAGGTGCCCTAAGCGATTTCAGGGGGTAAAACTTGAAATATTCTGGGGAAAACAATTCTGTTTTGTGAGGTTGAAACTGACATTTGCTTCCCCATTTTAGCACATCTGCATCATTATTTCAGACTTTGGGCGTTTAAAAATAGCACAGAAGCAAGCCACAAAAGGAGTATTTTATTTATTGGGTCCCCCAAAAAATCAGCCCAGAATCCAGCCGTAACGGTTTCCTGTCGACAATTTTCGGTAACTTCCGGCCGCGTGACGTCACAATGCCCAAGGACATTGAGCCATGACCACGTGATTATTTCTTCGGATGCGTTCGGGACTTATCGGTCAGAATCGTGCATGTTCGGAAGATTTGAAATGATGGCTGGCCTCCAAGTGCTCAGATTTTCAATGAGTTACCACCACACAACGACATCACATTTTTGCTCCATGATGGTCGATATGTGATGGTATAGTGTTATCTAAACTTACTATGGACAGAAAACAGAAAAAAATTGATTTTGAATATATGACTTTCAGCGCCCTAATATTGCTTAGGTTGCCTTTAAGAACATTATTTCATTCCAAAGTCGCAACATTGTACATAGTAGTAGTAATAGTACAGGTACTATATATAATAATATATAGAATACAAAATGTTTCCTTCTTAAAGGACATGATTACATACATAAATATACAACATCTCAGTCAGAACACCTGAAGCCAATGGTGTGAGGGGCAAGAGTCCCAGGTACAGGTCAGGGCACATTACAAAAACTTGTTCCTGCAGATATTAAACACACAGGGTAAACTCCAGGCAGGTCTGTATGACTCTAGCTCATTCACACTGTACCTTTGCAATTAGCCTACGGGCATGAGTTTGCAAATAAAAGTTATCATTATATATTTGTCACTTCTTACTGTCTCCATTTGCCCAGACCCATCCACAGACTGGATCACTTATAACCTAATAACCATGGCAACGACCCATTGACCCCAATGAGTCAGAACCGTTATGATGCTGTCCTGTACTGTAGGTAAGACCTTATATGTCCATGTGAGGGGACATCAGTCCCTGTGACTCACAGAACACATCTTCACTCCCCTGACTCAAGCTGTAATTACAGGGGAGTTCTGGAGGGGGGGTCCTGAGTAAAGGGGGTCCTGAAGGTATGTCACTATGTGTACAAGCATAGCCAAAACCTGGAAATATCTCATGGGCCTCAAAATGAGTCTTCTTGTCATTTTTGATACTAACTATACTTAAGTGTAGAGTAAAGTCATAACTGTACGACTTGAAGTTGTACTACAAGTAACCACCCCTACATGTACATAAGCGATGAGGACCTTCTTTCTAGTGACCACCTGTCCTCACTAGTCATAGACCACATTTGGTAGGTTGTACCCTAAACTCAAACACACCATACTTTTTAATGCGTCGAAGCCAGTCACTTTGTATAGAAATCCCCATAGGCCGAAAACTGTGCTCCTCAACAACTTATTTGTGGCTCTTCCACTGCAGGATGAAAGTAAAATTACACGCCGCCATGTTTACAGCTGACCTCTGCAGAAAGGTCACCCATTAGGGCCACACCTCGGCAGGATTCCCAGGGTTCCAACAGTCACAATTCAGCCGGAAATTTTAGTCTTTAGTTCCTCCTGTGGGTTCAACAGAAACAGGCTGATCAAAAAGGCGCAAAAATAGCACTAGTGACTGGAAATTGTGACACAGTAAGGCATACATCACATGTCACGTGCATGGAGCAATTACCTGGCCGTAACCTTAGGGCAGATGTTGTAACTCTGAATGAGAGAAGGATGAGCTGAAGAAATGTTGATGAGAAACGAGAGTTGCTCAACGGCTGAGTGTGTCACATGCCTGAGAGTCAAACTGCCTGAACTAATCAGAAAATTAGCACAGGTCAGGAACTTTTCACCAGAAAAGGATGGACAGTGGAAAAACTGATATTTTCTACCCAAATACAAAGACATAAGAATGTTGAGCCTGTACCTCGGATACCAGCGTTCGGGGCACATCAAGAACTACAAAATCTTCATGAAAGGCAGAAACCTGCAGGACAAGCACCTCCATGGCTGCCCGATTACCATGACAACAGTTACCACGGTGATATGCTAGGCAGATGACAGACAGAAGGTTGGCGCAAATTTACGAACCCTGATAATCAAACCATAAAACAGTCCGTTATCGCCCTACTACAACATTACCAGCCATGGTCACCGTGGTAACTGCCTTATTACCATGGTAACGGCCCACCAGGGAACATGCTCCTGCGACCTTTCTCCAAAGGTCGCCAGCAGGAGTTTTACAGACAGGAAAATTGAAAATCTATAGTATTATAGAGACAGAAAACCTGGTCTTACAAAAGGCCTTGTGTGCGCACCGGATAACCTGGTCTCAGGCAAGGCTTTGGTAATGCTCAGGGATAAATTACACTTGTATGAGGGCCTGCGTGCCCTTTTACGTAGAGCGTAATCGGCCGTTTTAATTTTGCGTAGAGCGTTGCCGACCACTCCATAATTTAGCGTAGAGCGTAGGGAGGCTTTTCTGAATTTAGCGTAGAGCGTAGGGAGGCTTTCTGAATTCGGCGTATTACGTAGCCGGCCCTCCGAATTTAGCGTAGAGCGTTGTCGGGACCTCCCATGCAGGCCCTCTTGTATGAGTGTAGTAGAGAAGTGATGTATTCCGTTAAAAACAAATTTTGTTTTTTACTTCAATGTCTACCTCCCATGTCAGAATTTCAGAGAACAACTGGACCTGTTGGTGTCTGTTTGAGCGTGTTTCTACATTTCTGACATGGCAGCAACAATGACACACAGACATAAACATGCCTCTCACAGCACCACCAAATATGGCACTATAGTACACATGCTTGCCTTATATGGACAGCCTACTGAGGTCATTGACCTCCATGTGCCTGTTGTCACACCCTGGTGTTAGCAGCAGGCCAGATGTCACGCCTCTGCTATAATGTCACACCTCTGCTATAATTGTTACACCTTTGCTATAATTGTTACCCCTTTGCTATAATGTCACACCTCTGCTATAATTGTTACACCTCCCCTATAGATTATATTGTCACACCTACCCTATAATGTTGCATCTCTCCTAAACTTTTACATTCATTTCATTTCTTTTCTAGCCAGAACAGTACTTACTTTGCATGTTTCCTAGTGGACAGTTACCATGGCAACGGGGCAGTACCCATGCACTGATGTACAAAATGAAGCAAAGAATGGATTAAACTTAGCGAGATTATCCTTCTCAGTTGACTGGTTTCTTCCTCTTTCATACTAAGATTGGATTATCAGCAGATTGTGCATACATATGTAAGTTACGTTGATGAAGGTTAGACATCCAGGTAATAAGATACGCCAAAAATAATTACTCAAGCAACTGGATAAGATTTTGAAACAGTCAGACGTTTCAGACAGTATCCACTGTCTTTCGTCAGTGACTAACGATAGGACTGAGAACACCAGGTTTTATACCAAAACTCTCAGTCCTATCGTTAGTCACTGACGAAAGACAGTGGATACTGTCTGAAACGTCTGACTGTTTCAAAATCTTATCCAGTTGCTTGAGTAATTATTTTTGGCGTAGCATATGTAAGTTACTTTTTAAGGTCTCATGCCTGAAGTACTCCGCGTGTAGATGCCCAAAGAGTGTGGGCAAAAAAAATTGCAGTGTGGAACAAAACGGTAGTAAAGCAAACTCCCTCTTCTGTATTCCTTCCACAGAACGACCGAACCGATGCATCACCACACACATCACCCATCACCGTTATTATGCACATCTGAGGCCATACTGGATTCATCCCCACAAATCTGCTGCAAACCTCCAGAGAAATCCCACATGGAAATGTCGCTCCTGAAGTCAAACACAGCTGGACCGCTCAGCGTTCTACCAGCATCATCTGCCTAAAACAGTTCCAAAAACCCAACCCGCAATCAGCTGCTGGTTCAGGAGATAAAGATCCCCCAGGTTTGATCGGGAGGTGCTCGTAAGCAAGCTGGGCAAACAAGTCGGACAGCAGACACAAGACTGACGCGTGGGGAAATATTTGCACGGCCCTCCACTTACCACTTACATGGTAATTCACAGTTTGCTGTGCGCCCCCCTCCCCTGTACATGATAATTCTCAGTTTGTTCAGAATCAGCCTTTCAAATTGCACAGCAGATGGACCACAGGATGGCAGCTAACCTGAAACTGGTCCGGGATAAACATGCTTTCTTACCTGCAAATTCATTAGAAACTCGACTTGCAATTCAAAAGATTTTTCTGAAGAAATAGCTAAAAGCCAAATTGTTTAGCCCTGATACAATACAAAATTCAGGAAATGAAACTATCCATGGTCGGATGAGATACAAGCTTTGACAGCTGATCTAAATCACCATGAGTTAGTAGGTTATTAAGGTTAACGGTTAATAACCAGTTGTTGTTTCTGTCTCCAAGTTGACCACAGCCAAACCATCGATTTGCTATCTACATAAAAATTGTTACAATAATATGTTGCTGCTTATCAAGAAACAATCTTCATTTGACAGGAAAGCTGTGACCTCTACGGTCACATCTGCATTCCTTCCATTTGTACAGTTTTATTTATCGCCCCGTGCTCCCCGCAAGTCCCCGGGGGAGCCCACGTGAGCGCGGCATGGTCCGCTGACAGGTTTACAACCCTACTACGTTCTACATGTCAGAATATCTGCCTCGTCACCACGATGTCCAAACATCTAAACCTGCCTGTGCCTTTCACTGATAAGTCTGGCAGGTTTGCAACCACACTACTGGTACCTGCACACATCTGTACATGTAATAATGTACTACATGTACTGAATATCTGCCTCGTCACCACGATGTCCAAACATCTAAACCTGCCTGTTCCTTTCACTGATAAATCTGGCATGTTTACAACCACACTACTGGTACCTGCACACATCTGTACATGTAATAATGTACTACATGTGCTGAATATCTGCCTCATGATGACACCACCATGTCCAAGCCTGCATGCATGTGCCTTTTACAGATAAATCTCTACATCACCAGCCTGCCTCATCAGCTGAATCACCTGCCACCTTCTACTGTATGCCCATTTCAGGTTTACCTGCACACACCTGTGTCACACCTGTGCTCCTACCAGCCCCGGAGATAAATACATTTGTAGGTACCTAACGAGGTGATGCTAATGAGGCTGACGGCTTCGTTAGGACGCCATGGCTCTCCTCAGAGCTGCGAGCTCATGTGAGGCTCGCCATGCATATCCCTGTGGCCTGTCCTTCTACTGATGGATGGCTGCATAATCAGGCAGCTTACTCAGAGTCTGGAACCACCACGTTCTGAACATGCAGGGCTCCAAATGCAGCAACCTAAACACCCCACCTTCCAACACCCCAACCACCCCCCTACCCGCAACCACAGCAGTACACCCTCCCCCAGCATGGCTACTAGACACTCCCCTGTATGTCCCCCTTCCCCCAGCATGGCTACTGTACACTCCCTCCACATGACCACCCCACCCCTGAATGTCTGCAGTACACTCCCTCCACATGGACACCCCACCCCTGAATGTCTGCTGTACAGTCCCCTGTATGACCTCATCTGTTATCATCAGTATTTCTATGGGAGGATGGGCGGGTTTCTCAGCAGGAGCTGGACCACAGTTGGAACCTGTCTCCTCACATGTAAACCTCTCAATGTGCTTTGTGAAAGTTTGTATTGAATTTTGTATAATATTGTCCAGTTAACAGAGCTAACCCTTTGTAATACCTTTCCGCTAGTTGCTGGGTGGCCCTGGCTGTACTTTTTTTTACAGCCAAATAAATCAATCAACTCAACTTCCCTGAGCTGGCTGCATCTGAACACTGGTCTTCCACAGGTAAACCCTGTGACATGTAGCCTGAGTGCCAGCCTTTGGCGAGGAGCGGAGCTTGGGTAGCGTACGGAAGCTAAAAAGGCTGGCGCTCAGGCTATGTGACATGTGGAAAGGACAGTTTTGTATTTGCTTTGTCACAAATTACGCACAGGCAGGAAAACTACCACCATACCCAGGCCAGGTGCCAGGCGAAGTGGGGAACATCATTCAACATGGAAAATTGTAATAACTGGACATGAAATTTTGCTTGCTGACACACGGTGACAGTTTCATAGTGGAGAACGAAAATTCCATGAAACAATAATATTCAACATGGAAAATTGTTGTTAAATTGACCAGAAATAACTCGACATGAAATTTTGCTTGCTGACACAGTTTCATAGTGGAGAACAAAAATTCCATGAAACAAACAAAATTGCACTTCAGCCACGTGTCATCCAGCAAGTCATGATCAAGTCAAGTCAAAGCTTGTTCTGCCATATGGCTACTTTTCCACGCGGTGGGGTGGAGGGAGCATCACAGGTAACAGCTTTACTGTGAATCAAAAACAGTCTACAAGCAATTAACAATGCAATAATATATGAATGAAGAAATGCAAAAATCCTTCAGTCCATGATTTCCCTCAGAGAAATCCCGCCCCTCGTTAGAAACGCACGCTGCTCCCCGACCTGTGACCTCCCTCGGCAGCGCCTGCGGAATCCGATACGACGTTCGTGACGTCAGCAACTCCGGGGATTGAAATCTCACCCCTACTTTACATGCAGATGCTGTCCTTCCCTGTAACACGATTATCACAAAACCCTGCCACTTTGCATTCTGATGCTGTCTTGTACTGATACATGTTTCATCTTGCAATCTGATGCTATCTTCCTGCATCCCCCAAGCCTCTCCAGCCACATCACTTCAACTTGTTAGGTTCCCTGATTTTAAAAGTATTTTAAAAAGTACAGTATAAAGATAGCATGCGCAGTCCAGTGGTTAGCTGCCCTGCCTCTGGAACAAAAAACGGGAGTTCGAATCCCACCTGTGTTGCTGACCTGACACGCACGCTTGTGTGATATGCACCGAAAAATACATTATGGTTATGCTTGGTAAGGTGGAGACCAATCCTAAGACTCCCCCATGTTCCTCGGTATAACAATAACAAAGGATTAATGATAATGATAACTAAAGGTGAAGAAACAAAACAGTAAATAACAAACAATTACCATGAAAACTAAATGGTTTCAAATCAATAACAATAAAAATATCAACGAATGTTTCACTGGTATCAGGGGTTTTTCTAGAAAAATTAAAAAAGAGGGAGCACACACAGGCAAGGGAGCGAATTCTATGTATTTATGGAAGAATCAATTGCTGAGGGAATGCTGTATGCTGGGGATTAAGCTAAAATCTGAATTTGACAAGGGGGTGCTGGGCTGAAACAAGAGGGTGCAGCGCCCCTCTTTCCTGATTTAGATGAACCCCTGGGTATGAAAATAACAAATGCCTGACTGATGTATTCAGGAAGACTGCTAGCCTACAATACCTACCCCCTCCTGCAACTTGCATACTAAGTACAGTACAGCAGCGTTGCCTTCCGTCCATGTGAAGCAATGTGGATTATAAAACCCTTTTTAATATTCCTATGCCTCCTTCCCTCTCCGCCATGATGCGTCAGGCTTACTTGGGCTTCAGCACGGCGAGACGTGTGTTACAGTGCACCATATGGCGGGCTTGTGGTGGTTAGGCAGTGTTCTAGCCAGCAGATATTGCAGTTTGTGCATAGGGAACCCCTACACGGCGAGACGTGTGTTACAGTGTACCATATGGTGGGGCTTGTGGTGGTTAGGCAGTGTTCTAGCCAGCAGATATTGCAGTTTGTGCATAGGGAACCCCTACACGGCGAGACGTGTGTTACAGTGTACCATATGGCGGGGCCTGTGGTGGTTAGGCAGTGTTCTAGCCAGCAGATACTGCAGTTTGAGCATAGGGACCCCTACACGGCGAGACGTGTGTTACAGTGTACCATATGGCGGGGCCTGTGGTGGTTATGCAGTGTTCTAGCCAGCAGATATTGCAGTTTGTGCATAGGGACCCCTACACGGCGAGACGCGTGTTACAGTGTACCATATGGCAGGCCTGTGGTGGTTAGGCAGTGTTCTAGCCAGCAGATATTGCAGTTTGTGCACAGGGACCCCTACACGGCGAGACGTGTGTTACAGTGTACCATATGGCGGGCCTGTGGTGGTTAGGCAGTGTTCTAGCCAGCAGATACTGCAGTTTGTGCACAGGGACCCCTACACGGCGAGACGTGTGTTACAGTGTACCATATGGCACCTGTGGTGGTTAGGCAGTGTTCTAGCCAGCAGATACTGCAGTTTGTGCATAGGGAACCCCTACACGGCGAGACGCGTGTTACCGTGTACCATATGGCGGGGCCTGTGGTGGTTAGGCAGTGTGCTAGCTAGCAGATATTGCAGTTTGAGCATAGGGAACCCCTACACGGCGAGACGTGTGTTACAGTGTACCATATGGCGGGTCTGTGGTGGTTATGCAGTGTTCTAGCCAGCAGATATTGCAGTTTGTGCATAGGGAACCCCTACACGACGAGACGTGTGTTACAGTGTACCATATGGCGGGTCTGTGGTGGTTAGGCAGTGTGCTAGCTAGCAGATATTGCAGTTTGAGCATAGGGAACCCCTACACGACGAGACGTGTGTTACAGTGTACATACCATATGGCGGGTCTGTGGTGGTTAGGCAGTGTGCTAGCCAGCAGATATTGCAGTTTGAGCATAGGGAACCCCTACACGACGAGACGTGTGTTACAGTGTACCATATGGCGGGCCTGTGGTGGTTAGGCGGTGTTCTAGCCAGCAGATATTGCAGTTTGAGCATAGGGAACCCCTACACGGCAAGACGTGTGTTACAGTGTACCATATGGCGGGTCTGTGGTGGTTAGGCAGTGTGCTAGCTAGCATTGATATAAATAATTGCAGTTTGAGCATAGGGAACCCTACACGGCAAGACGTGTGTTACAGTGTACCATATGGCGGGGCCTGTGGTGGTTAGGCAGTATTCTAGCCAGCAGGCGTTGTTGTTGTGCTGTAGTTGTACTGTTGGGCATTGCAGTTTGAGCAAAGGGGCCCCTACACTGTGATGTTGAACAAAACTAACCTTTGGATTTAGTGTTAGAAGGCTGCAACAGGGGGAGAACTTGACTTCACAAAAATTGTATCTCAACATGCTGTAAAAGGTGTCCCAGGGGGTTATGAAAGTCTGCAGTGAAGAAAATGTGCTCTACTTTGACCCACTGTTGTGCAGCCTGGTTATTCAACACAAAAAATTACTCTTTTGGCCAACAAACTTTACCTAAGGCCACACCAATTCAATTTGTTGGTTAACAAATTTTTTTAAAATTTTAGCAACAATAAAAATCATGAAAACAGAAGACTGGGGTAAAAACTTGTACCTGACTTTGTTCACTCCCTGAAACTGTGTGCGCCAAGGTACAAACTTTCCTCTGAGATTCTGTTTTCCTGTTGATTTTGGAATTTAGCATTTTTTCAAAAACCAAGACATTAAATTTGTGTGGCCTTAACCAAGAAATTAAATTGGTGTGGCCTAAACCCCAAAAATGTTAATGTGCAACTCATACGGAATATACGCACAAGTGTGAGCGGGCCCTTAAGCTTGTGACTACCCAGCCTAGATGTAGGTTATGGATTTATTGATCAGCAGTACCCGTTATGTGCTGTACGTGGGAAGCGGGACATACAGTAGTGCCCGGGTTCAAAATACCCCACACGGTTTGGTTTGTTTGCTTTTTTGTTTGAACCTGAATCTACTCACGAGAATCTCAAATCTTTTAATTGAGGTCATGAGGGAAGAGGTTATTATATGAATCAGACAAAATAGAGCACAAACAGATACTAGTATACAGTTTTGGAATGGCAGAAAAAGATACTAACATGCAATTTGGCAATCTACACGTAGAAGAACACACACTTAGGATTTTCTGCAAGAAACAAAATCATTTTCTGCCCTGAATGATTATTTTCAATTCTGTTTTTTCACTTTCCAACACCAACGACATGTAAGTAACCTTGACCTTCCCAATTCCAGATAAAAGCTGTAATTGTGAGATCTAATTAGAACTAATTATAAGCTTCCCTGTCCAGTCCTTACCGTCCGACTTCACAGGCTTTCAAATCCACCGTCTCATCTGGTCCTGAACCAGTTACCATGGTAACGCTTACGCCTCACTGGGGAGACGGCCAATAGCAGGACAGCTCCATCTGGGGTCATGATCAGGTCAGCTTCATGGCTCTTCCCAATACTGAGTGAAGCTGGCCTGATGGTAACCATGGTAACAGTGTATCTCTTAAACGGTGCAACCTGGATTACACACCCTACCTAATTAATACCTTACCTACATGTAGTATACACACCACACGGTCTTACTTTTGGGACCGCAGCTTTAAAGGAGTCCTAAACTCCAGAAGGCGGTGTTATTTTCCACTAGATTATGTATCAATCAATACATGATCAGCCGACTTTTTACAGAATTTTGCTTGTGTTAGATTTTACAAGGTGTGTTTTTTAAAACAATATGATACTCACTAAACCCCTGCAGACCCTACCAGTGTATTCCCTATGCGTAAACATACATTTTTAAACGTGGATATTTTCGGAGTAAATTAGGGTGGTTAAGCACAATAAGAAAGCCAATTGTTAATAAGATATAAAAGAACACATAGCAAGAAGAGTTTTCTTAACCACCCTGACATTCTTTTTATAATCTAACTTTTGTCAGGCATTGTCAGGCACATTGTAAAAAACACATAGGCTGAGGGTCACCTGGGGAATTTGGTAGAATACTGAATTCTTTGGATACGCACGGGAATAGTGAGTACTTTATCGTATACTGTAAAAAATATTCATTTCTACTTCCTAAAATTACCATCCATTGGAAAATAACTCCCCCCTCTGGACTTTAGGACTCCTTTAAGCAGCGACACCTGTGGCTACAGCTGCAGTACCGAGTAAACTAGTCAACATTGCCCAGAGGAAGGTGACAGACAGCTCAGGCCACACCAATTTAATTTCTTGGTTAACAGATTTTATATTTTTAATTTTTGCAACAACAAAAAATCATGAAAACAGAAGGCCGGGGTGAAAACTTGCACCTGACCCTGTTCACACCGTGACCCTGAAACTGTGTGCACCAAAGTACAGACTTTCCTCTGAGATTCTGTTTTCCTGTTGATTTTGGAATTTAGCATTTTTCTTTAAATCCTACACATACAGTGTGACACACTATGCCTCGAGTAACTCATACTGACGTGAGTAAACACACCAGCGGGACTATGTTTGCACAAGCACAAGGTTTGTGTAACAACACTCACACAAGTTACAGCTTACACAAGTTACAGTGTCAGTACCCACATCACAAGGGTTTGTGTTACTAGTGTTAGTAACGTCATCACTGTCACGCTCTCAGGTCTTCTGTCCCAACATGCACCTGTACAGGTACAGTGAACACTCCAGCGCGACTATGTTTGCACAAGCCGAGCATTTGTGTACCAACAGTCTTAGTACCGGCTTTGTATAACGAGTGTTGGTAAGGACATCCCTGCGCCACGCTCTCCTGGCACTACTGCCAACGCAGTTGTTCTGTCCCATCATGCACCTGTGCAGGCACAGTGTGGCAGTAGAGGGTTCACCTGGGGAACACGGTCCGAACACCTTACCCGAGCACCACAAATAAGGAAATCCGCCGTCTTTTCTAATGACCTTAAACCCCACATTTTTCTGTTGATCTACAGGAAAAAAAGTGAATCAGAAATAAAGCTTGAAACCAAGACAGTAACATTAACAACATGCTGCTACTAGCTTAGCTATAGTGCTAGGAGGTCCACACTTATGTCACTTCTTCCCCAGCACAAGAGCTGTACCACCCAAAAAAGCTGTGACCATATATAGTATGTCCAGAACACGAGATACCAAATCCATGTGTGTGGAATTGAATAAATTGAAATTGCTATTGTGTGCATGTAAAGCTTTTCCAGAAAACGAGATACTAGTATTTAAACTTGGAAGTTCAGCTTCAGTACTGTTACAAAGCGCTAGGGGGCCAAGGTGTCAGAAAACAATCCATCCAGACATTCTCAAGTTATTACATAGACAACGAAAAACCTTCATTCTACAGAAACTCAAGCCCGTACCCTGTAACATGGTTACACAGAAACTCTGACATCCAAGCCTTTACTTGAGATACTGAAGCCTGTATCCTGTAACATGGTTAAGCCCTGGTGTATCTCCCTGATGACTTCAGCATGTATCGCTTACTTTGTCCTGATGTAATCTCATTATCCCCCAGCATCCCCATACAAACACATTACCACTTCTAAAGACAGAAATGTGCTGCCCATTATGCAGGGGGCATAATAACAGAAGTGGTGCCGAATAATTGAAACTGGTTTTCCCTCGGAAAGTGACAGCCCTGATTTTCCCTGTGATGGGGGAAATCGTGTTATCTCCATGGAAAACAGCCGAAAATTAGATTTGGCCGGCTGGAGGGGAATCGGGTCAACTGATGGACATGACTCAACGCAGACCTGATAACACAAAAATGCAAATAACAGACTCGACAATCACTGATCAGGAGTCCCAACCTTACACACTGCAGCTGCTGGGCACAGCTCCGCGGAGGAACACAGGAAATTCTTTACTCAGATCAGAATTAAGATTAAAACTCAGATGGAATATCTAGCATTCAGTAATGTTAACCAGTTAAAGAATGTCATATTGTTTCTATTCACTCCAGTTCACCAGAAAACAAGGCTCATTGTGAGCAAGGATCATATTATTGTGAGCAACTAAATTTCTTTTACATATTTTTGGACAAACATCCAATGATGACAAAGAAAGGTAAAAACATTTTTCCTCTGCTGACTGAACTCGGAAAATGTATTCCTGAAAAATGTCATCCTGAAAAAGATCATAACAAGGACAAAAATTTCAAACCAGAAATGAAGCAATCTACATTCAATGCAAGGACGATATTTTCAACAAAAAAACAAAAAGGTAAAAGAATCTTCCGTCCTGCTAAAAAAAAAAACAGCTTTGTCCCCTCCCTCCCCCATATGGCCTGAGCCTTTATTCCAGAAGAAGATGGCAGCCCTAATCTCTGGAGATGCTGATTAGATAATCACAGGACCAACTCGGCATTTTAAGCCTTCCGTAATCTCTAAATCAACAGAAATGTTTAGCATGATGCTCCTAAAATGTATTTTCCATGTGAGTTTGAGAAAACCCGCGCTAACCCGTACGAACCGGCGCGGGTTGGGGATCGAACCCGGGACTCCCAGCGCAGTGCTGACTACGTGCGGACTGCCATGCAGAAAACTCCCATTGTAATTCTGCAATCACTGCTGCATTATGCATGATAATGGCACACCGGGACCTCGGCTTGTTCCCGGCCCAAACCGCCCCACTTCTCCCTTTGTTCCGCCGTTTTAACCCCGAATCTGGCCGGAATCCCCGGTTCTGTGGACATGTTCCTGTGATATTCCTCATTTTCAGCCCAGTTTGAGTCCAGACGGACGGCTGAGATTCTGCGTGTAAAAAACATGACAGTCTGGGGATGATGAATAACCGTCTAGACATCCGCACAGACACGAACAATCCGCCCCGCCTTTCCCTCAACAATCTTCGCCGTTTCTCAGCGTTTTCCACAGCTCAGAGCCGTTTTTACTGTCCAATATGGACGGAAAACGACAGAAAACATGATTCTTGTAGCGAATTTTGTGTCCGCCCAGCGGAGCGGCAGACATCCATAAATTACCCGTCTGATCAGCCCGTGTTCCCTCCAGCGGCCACACCGCGCCCTCCCCGGCCTCTACCCGCCCTCCCCGCCGTCCAACGTCACAAACAACCCCGGAGAAACCTTGGGGAGGTGCCGAGGAATGAAAATAAGACCCAGAATGAGTGAAGATGTCTCCGGTTTGTGCAGACTGAGGGGAAAACAAGGCGGAGTCGCTGCTGCTGATCCACACGCCGGTGTAACGGTCCGACATCACCCATCCATCTAACCCCACGCGCTGTTTCAACCCCCAAAATCACCCGGTTTTAACCCAAAACTTCACGGGAAAACACGGAAAAACATCAACCACAGTCCCTGCCGTGAAACTAGCTGGGAAATGGAGTCCTTACCTGGAGAATGTCGTCAGATTTCCGGGATAACAGCAGCTCGAGCTGGGCAGGATTCCGCTATGCGCGCTGCATACCAAAATCTGACCTTTCACCCCGGGGGTTTACGACACTTGGACGAGTTGTGGCAACGTTTCTATGAAAATATTGTAACTTCGATGAAACAGCAAAATGCAGCAATATCACTGACTTTTCATAGAGACTATTGATAAAGGTACTTAATATGCTTCAAACACATTGAGCATAGTAAAGATATCAAACTAAAAACCCATTTCTAATCCTAAACGTGTATTTTACGACAGTGCCGTACACCGTGTAACCTATCATGGCGGCCGTCCTGCAGGCCTGAGGTCATCCCAGTCCCGGCTTTTCCGTCCCGTTTTTTTTGTGGAACCGGCGTGAGATTTAACCTGGGAAACTGTGGGGAAGTAGGGAGCAGCGATGGGGACTGTACACGCGAAGGTTGGTGTTGTAATTATCATTTTTATCAGCATGACAGGAAGGTAAAATGCCGGCAGGTTGCTCGGGAAAAAACAGACTTTGCAGCGCCGCCTCTGTGGTTGTTGTTCGGCGGCGCCTTGAGTCCCCTGGGTCGCCTCTTCCGCACAACGCGCTGAATTATTCAGTACGGCATGAGCTCATCTTCTGTCTGCGGGGCAGCAAGCACGGATCAGGGGTGAGGGGTAAGGGGAGGGGAGGGGAGGGGGTTAGAGTAGGGGAGGCACCTAGAGTTCCCTTCTGCACCGCCTGAATAAGTCAGTAAGGCATGAGGTCTGTGTGTGTGTCTCCTGTCTGTCCGTGCAGCATGCACGGCTCGCAGGGAGGGGGTTTAATGGGGGAGGGGAAGGGGGTAGTGGAGGGGGTTGGGTGAGGGCTGGTAGCCTCAGGTATCCATCCCGAGGACCTTTATGACAGACTGCTCCAACGGTGCCACATATACGGTCTCAGCACCTGTCTGAGCAGACTGGAGGTGAGGTCGGAATGGATTCCAGGCCAGTCTGTATAACACAAACTCCAGCTGTCCGGGGATTTCTGTCCCCTCCCCTCGGCGAGCAGTTGCAGGAGGCTTGATTGAAATCAGGCTAGATTCCAGGCCAGAAGCAAAGTATTGTCAGTAAGGTCCTCAATCACAGTGTGGTGAAGTTTATTGATGATGCTGTTTCCATGGCAACAGGCTCCTGAGGCTGCTGGAGGACTAGCGGAGATGGAGGAACACGAGAGACACGAGATCCTTCTGGACAGCAAACCGGTGAGTTACCTGCTTAACCTATATTACGGGCAATAGCAATTCCCAGGTAACCTTTAATTTTCTGTGGCAATCGATAACCAGCGAAACAGGACCCGGTTAGGTACCTGCCAACAGTGCACATTTTTCTGCTGCTGACAGGATCATCCTGTCAACTGTGCAGATTTTTCTACTGCTGACAGGATGATCCTGTCAACCGTGCAGATTTTTCTGCTGCTGACAGGATCATCCGGTCAACAGTGCAGATTTTTCTACTGCTGACAGGATCATCCTGTCAACTGTGCAGATTTTTCTACTGCTGACAGGATGATCCTGTCAACCGTGCAGATTTTTCTGCTGCTGACAGGATCATCCGGTCAACAGTGCAGATTTTTCTACTGCTGACAGGATCATCCTGTCAATAGCCACTCCTCTACTGTAATGTCCCTGTACATCTGTGATGACACGTGCTATGGTAAAAAGTGCCCCCTGCCTCCCCCCAGGTGAAAGTGGAGCGTGTCCACGTGGACGGTTTGGGTCGTACCAAAGACGACATCATCGTGAGGGAGGTGAAGGACGTGCTCAACTCCACCAGCTTCGAGGACGTGAGTCAACCTCTGTTATACGCATGCATTTTGGCTCGTCACAAAAATGCAAATGTTCTGATTACAGTTAGAATCTGACATGGATGTCATAAGGATGATGATGAAAAGGGGTGCTGATGATAACAGTGATGATGATGATGATGATGATGATGATGAAAAGGGGTGATGATGTTGATTGATGATGGTAAAGAAGAGACAGAAGAGATGATGACAGTGCTGCTGCTGAAGTTGATGATGATGATTATGAATATACTGCTGATGATGATGAGAGTAGGAGGATGATAACTATACTGCTGCTGATTCCTGATCCCATCATGGTCCACACCTCTTCCTCCTTCCTCCTCCCATCTCAGGTGATCCGGAGGTCGCATCACGCCAAGACGAGGCTGGAGCGGCTCGGCATCTTTAAGAACGTCGGCATCTTCATCGACACGTCTAAAGGTGAGGGAACCTCACCTGCTGCTGCAGGTGTTCTGGGCACACCAGTCTCACCTGCTGCTGCAGGTGTTGTGGGCACACCTGTCTCAGGGGCACCAAGTGACATCTTTGGCAGCTTTAACAGGGGATATCAGAATTACTCAATTAGTGAATGCCTGTGGTGTGTATATAACAAAGAAAAAGGTTACATTATTGAAGTCGTAATTAATTCATAAATATACATGATTATATTCTTACACAAACATAGTACGCACATGTACGATACAGAATGTTTCAGACTATGAGTGTTGACCCCTGACCTGTGCTATTTTCCTGCCCCAGGTCCGGAGGCCGACCCCAATGGCCTGGAGGTCACCTTCGAGGTCAAGGAGCTTCGACCTTTGACCGGCACAGCCAACACCATGGTCGGCAACAATGAGGGATCAATGGTGGGCCGCTCGTAAACACTTGACTTGAATGTCATAAACATGAATTTAAGCAAACGTAAACTTAGTGTCAATGGCGGGACACTCATTTTTAGAGCTCACCACATCGCAAAGAATGTACCGGGTAACCATTGTAAGAATATTATGAGATTTCACTTGATACACCTTTGAACAAAGTACATAATACAATAGCATTAATGGGAAACGGTTTGGAATTTCACAATCCTTTGCAGTTGGACGGTTTTTGCAACAAAGCGTATTGCAATTTACTGGTTTCTACTGTATTGCAAGTGCTTCTTAGCAATATGCTAAACATAGATATAAAAAAACAATGTAGCCTGTGTAGCTATGTGGTTTTCCTGCCCCTGGTGTAAATGTTCAGGTGTTAAGTAGTTCTAACGTTCCTTGAGGCGTAGATGTGTGATGATGTCTGTTCCTGTCCCCAGGTGTTTGGTGTTCGTATGCCGAACATATTTGGGCGTGCGGAGAAGGTCGTGTCGGAGTACTCCTACAGCAACAAGCAGAGGTCGTCGTTTGCAGTGACCTTCATGAAGCCGCTTCACGGAAACCCTGACTACAGGTAAGGTTACCATGGAAACCCTGACTACAGATAAGGTTACCATGGAAACCTGACTACAGGCACAACACCTTGCTTCTTCTCACCCTAACCCAACCTAAACTGACTATAGGACCCTACTGACCATAATCCTAACCCAAACCTGACTACAGGTTAATGTACTACAAGCTTTAGCCTATGTTACACAATCTCTCTTACTACAGGTAACACCACTTCAAGTTCACACCTAATTCAAAGACTGTGGATTCATTTACTTTTGTTAAGTTAAAAATCCTCCCACACCATAATTGATGTATAGGGCGGTGCCCATCTCCGTTTCATAGCCCTGGGGCCACACTGTGGTGCAATCACTGCAGCAGGGGGCTAGTCCACTTATTTACTTTTGTGGTGGTTTTATTTTGAGGCGGAAGGAAAAAGGAGGTTTTTGCGAAGTTAAAACAAATCTGTAGTACAGTAGTAGAACCTTGGAAATGTGTTTGCAGTGTCATTAAGTTTTGTTGGAGGGTTCACCGTCAAAACCGCAAGAATAAAACCACTGCAAAAGTTCCCAGGTTTATAGTTGTCTGTAAAACTTGACTATTCCAGTTGTTTGGGACTGTTTGGTACCTGGGTAAAAACTTTTCAACCCTTTGTAAAAAAATCTGCAGTGATTCATGCAGGCTTGTGCTTTGGTTAATCTAAACTACAGGAAAATGCAAAAGTCTGGCTTTCCTGAGCATGACATGACTGTACAAACACCCGATCATGTCCTGATAAGGCCACACCAAATTTTATGGATGACATCCGCGCGCGCGCATTGATTTTCGCCTGTTCTCAAAAAAACAAACAAAAAAAATCACCCCCGAAGAGGCTCCGAAACTTGTAGACTCATATTGCTGCAAAGGGGCAGCATTGAGCCGGCTTGTCGTAATACACTATATACACTCACATTGTCCAACACAACTGATATGTATGTGACTAGGAGCGATTTGAAGAGGGCGCCGCCCCTCATGAGCCCAGTAGTATTTTGTTCATGATATGACCTGGCTGGGTTGCCTACAGAGTTTGATGTTTTGCTATGACTGAAGGCGTGATGTTGTGTACACAGCCGAACACATTTTATTTTTTTCTTTGAACGGCCAAATGTTACATATGGGTCTTTAAACCAGGCATCATCCATGTTAAAAGCACTTTGATATGAGCTAATTCCAACAAATAAAGACTTGTTTGTTTGTTACACTGTGTTCTGTGGTTTAATTCGCAATACCAGCTATGTAGTCCTCCGGTTTATCATCTTTTTTTTTTTGCTAGATTTTTTATTTTTTTTTGCCCTCTCGCATTAGTTTTGGGGACTCCAGAGGATGTCATCCATAAAATTAAGGTGGTATGGCCTAACCAGGTTAATGTGATTACATGACAGCTTGTGATATCTGCCTTTTCACGAGCTGGTGTCATCCCGAAACTGTGTCAATTAGTAGTGATACAAAAACACCCGAAACTGTGTCAGTAAGTGATGATACAAAAACACCCAAAACTGTGTCAATTAGTGGGGATACAAAAACACCCAAAACTGTGTCAATTTATAGTGATACAAAAACACCCGAAACTGTGTCAATTAGTAGTGATACAAAAACACCCAAAACTGTGTCAATTAGTGGGGATACAAAAACACCCAAAACTGTGTCAATTTATAGTGATACAAAAACACCCGAAACTGTGTCAATTAGTAGTGATACAAAAACACCCAAAACTGTGTCAATTAGTAGTGATACAAAAACACCCGAAACTGTGTCAATTTATAGTGATACAAAAACACCCGAAACTGTGTCAATTAGTAGTGATACAAAAACATCCAAAACTGTGTCAATTAGTAGTGATACAAAAACATCCAAAACTGCAGAAACATGGCAGAAATTTGGTTCAGTCAAGCTCGTATCAGAACTGCCACATTGATGTTACAAAATCTTGATACCACAGCCTCATCAAGAACTGTGGCAAAAATTTGGGTCAGTTAGAAAGATGTGATATCAGAACTGCTGAAGTCAACAGTTTTACGTCATGCATATCATTTACATCTCATTTGAATTCGCACCAGATTTCTCAGAACACACATTTTTAGGTGGCAGTTTTAGCAACTTTTTCTGGGAAAAATGTTTTAAAACTTGCATTTATGGTTTCAGAAAAGATCGAATTTTTATATGAATGATAGAAAAGATTCGTTTCGGACCCCCTTTAAACATTAATCTGCCGGGTTACATAAATCCGCCACTTTGAAAAACAGTGAGATTGAGAGATCTCTAGTGCAGCACCCCCAGGTATGCACAGTTTAGATGTACAGATGTGCATTATACTGGGGGACATTGGGCTGGAGATCTTATCTCTTTAGGGTGGTGGGACATGTATTATGTACCCTGGTGGTATTATGTTAGTCGATTGTGTTACTTCCTTGAACTGCTGATGGAACAAAATTGGGGGAAATTTGGGTCCGTCAAGCTGGTGATAGAAAAGGTGGATTGGTATTCTAAAAGGCATGAAATTTCAGAAAAACCTTAGTTATAATTCCAGAAGCTTTCTATATAATATAGTATTGTCAGGTGTACTTTGCATGTTGTTATGCCTGCCTATCTCTTTGTTATTTATGCCTGATGATCTCTAAGCCCCCCAAACCCCCTCTCTGACGTGCATGATGACTACCTGTATCTCACCTGTGTTTCTCCTCCTCTGCTCACCTGTGATGCTGCATGTAGCACACCTGGGGGCAGGTAGGTACACCAGGTGTATAGTCTTCTTCTTAGGGCATTTTTAGGAACTTAGGACCGATTTACACAGTTCATAAGTAGATTTGGAGTCTATGTTATTTGGAGCCGCTGAGTCGACTCCAAGTCAACTCAAAAACGCATGACTGTGTGAATTGGGCCTGAGTCTTCTCCTTCATGTTTTTAACTCTTGAGTCACAAAGTGACTAAAACACCATTTCTTTGGTTGTTGTGGAAACTCAACCACATCTGATAATGAAAGCTCATCTGTGTTGGTAGTAATCATAATACAATGCTAAACTTTCTTCCAACACTAAGGTTGATCCGTGAATACCTTAGTGTTGGAAGAAAGTTTAGCATTGTATTATGATTACTACTAACACAGATGAGCTTTCATTATGAGTATCAACCACATCTCTTTTGTCTGTCAAGTGTTTTCTTCCCTCCTTTCCTCCCTGTTCATTTCACCCTTCTGCCCCTTCCAAGGTGCATTACTATGGGTCAAACCACGGAGGCAAACAGCCTTTGAATCCTCATAACTTCCTTGGTCATGAACTTTAGTGGAGATTTTTGCACAAATGTTTCCTTTTCACTCAAGAACATGGGATGCACTCAATACATCTTTGATTCCATGTAAAAGATCTCTTTCATCCATTTTCAGAGGAGGAAAGGGTCGGACAAAATAGAACAAAGACACAGCTTGCATGATCAAAGTCCTAATACACAAGATAAAAGTTACCTAAGCATTACCGGACAGATTTTGAAGTCCTTATAAATCCATGAACGTACTCTGGTTTTTTCATATACAGGGCATTATGAAAAACACATGGTTCGTGTATGGTTCAATCAATCAATCAATCAATCAATCAATCAATCTTTATTGTGAAACCAACCTTGCAGGCATGTCTCATCTGAGGGCATATCTGAAATTCATTAGGTTTCTTACAATTTTAAAGGCACGTTAAAGCATTCCAGTTTATTACATAAAAACTACATCACAATCTTCATATTCATGAACTCATATATATGATATTAAAAAGTATCCTTTAGACGGACATAGAGCTGTGTACCGGTACAGTACCGATACAGTACCGGGTACAATCAATTAGGTACAGGTCCAAAATACCTGACCCTGCTGTATCGGTACTGTACCTGTACCTAAAATTTGTTTAGGTACACAGCTCTAGACGGACAATCACAGACGACTAAAAGCGTACATGGGCCTTAAGCCAGGCTTTGTAAGTCCCTCAAAGCCCTCATAATGAACAAGTCTCTGTGCCTTTTAGACCTACTGATCGGGAGGTTGTATTGAGTTTTCCTGTTCCTCAGATTGTTCGTGTCCGTTCATTTGGATCCATCAAATCCCCAGTCCCTGGTGGCAGATCCATCAGACGGCCCTCAGTGTGGAATATCTCGGCAGGAAACACAAACAGGACAGGCCGATCTGATGAATATTTCAGCAATTTCCCCCCTTTAGAAGTTAATCTGGTCATAATGAGATGAAGTGAGCCGGTCTGAGGCCTGATGAAGATGGATGGATGTCAATCAACCTGCCACTATCAGGGGATGTACCACTGGTCTGGAGGGGGAAGACTTTATTCACAGGGGTTGGCCACATGGATAAACAAAACACAACATCGGGAAGGCAAACGGTTTTCCCTATTACAGACACATGTACTAGCCTGAGTCCCATCCTACATAGTAACCGCTGGCTCAGTCTTTTTGCTTGCTGATCCGTGGCTAGATAAGAGAGTGAGCCAGCGGTTACTACAGAGGATGGCACCCAGGCTTTACAGATACAAGAAACAATTGTTTGCTCCAAAATTCAACTAACTAAAATGTCTTTAGTTGTATATACTATAAGTAGAGTGGATTCATTCCTCAAGCTAACCGACATCTTTGACACCGCAGTCGTCCCTCAGTAAGACTTCGGGAGCCGCATAGTTCCTGTTTAGAACTTTTATTCAGTCTAGTACTTCAGTAAGCTTGAGTGCCTCCTTCCCCAATTCCTACAAAATGTCTTTAGTTGTTTTCATTGTCACCATTTTGTCAGTCAAATATTTACTATATCACTTAGTCTTGCAACAACATGATATGTTATGATGAATCTCATTTGGAAATGGGCCTCCTGCTAAGGAAGGTTTCCTGAAATTTAAGGGTTCTCTTTCTGTCAATCAGACAGTACTTTTTTTACTATGTGAGAGAAAAAATGATAAAGTAAAATAAAAGCAAACTTCCCAGTTCATTAATGTTGAAGCCAGCCTGAATTTTTACTGTTGCACTCCAGATTTTATCCTAACCCACATGCTAATTAGCCCGCCTAATTAATGACTAATCCACCAGCTAATTATGCCAACATAATTAATCACCGTCAGCGATCCGACCACATCAGATGTTTCAGTGACAGGGAATCTTGTAAACTGAATAATTTATGGCCCCGATAACCGACATCGACCAATCAGGTCGCCCGTCCCATCGCCATGACGATGTACAGATGTCCCCGATAGTCGTGTGATTTGATTTTGAGTTCTGAATTGGAGGAGATGTTAGGAGGAAGTGATGTGGGACACGGGAAAATCTGGGACAGTAACGAAGGAGATACTAGTCAGAGTCCTGACATCTGGTTAAACATGGGACATGTTTCCCCGGATGATTCTTTTTTTTTTATAGACGTATTGTAGTAATAAATACGTCAGTGAACATACATACATACATGTTTCATACTCTTAACAAATTGTAGCGTACACATAGTTTAGCCTCCAGTATTCTGTATCTGTGTAACCGGTATAACTGCCCTTTGGCATAACACACCAGCGCACCATTCTCTGTTATATGTCAGGATAAAGATGGCAATGTGGTAGATTTTGCTGGTAGAAGTTGCAATCGGACATCAGGATATTAGGAATGTGTTATGGTGGTCTCCCATTCATAAATCGTAACTTTCAAGTGTCATAAAACCTGGTCCAGACCTGAACCTGAACTTGTGGATCTAAACCTGGAGTTGCACCTGGATAAGGAAACTTATCTAGACCGTTATAACTCCTAATTTGCATGAATCGAAAATCGATTCACCCCCTCTTCAAAGTCCCCAGCAGTCTTCTGCCATGCCAAAGGAAAAAACTCTACTTTAGTCTTTACCCAAACTTATAAAGCTGCCTTTCAAAGATCATGGCCGTTGCATATTTAGGACAGGCTAGAACTCGTGTCTGCAAAAATGAAATGATTTGGTCCTTAAATATTCCCATTGATGATTAATGGGTAAATGTCCCCCTAAGCGGTCATCTGCATTTGGCTAACTTGGTTAGCTGTGACTGCACATCAGCTGCTGCAACTTTCCTCCATGTCTAGATCTTGTCCTGTTACAGACAATATAAGACTTGTTCACACCTAATCAGTTAACCGTCAGTGGCTTAAACTGTCAAACATCTCCTCCATGTTCTGTTCTCCAGCCCTGGTTATATCCATGACTTGTTTATTTATTTATTAGTTTATTTTTTTGTTTATTTATATTTTTGTTTGTTTTCCCCCCAGACTAAACGTGAGCGGCTGGAAGACTGTCGGACATTTCCCATGGAGCAGCTACAAGGAGGTGGACAGGGGTGTGGCCTCGGAGATCTCTGTGAGTTACCTGTTGTCATGGTAACATGTTGTCATGGTTACCTGTTGTCAAGGATACACGTTGTCATGGTTACTACCATTTGAGTGAGCGTTCACTTATTTTGGCCAGAATCTAGTCAGAAAAATCTGTAATTTGAATCCTTTAAATTAATACTTTGCAGTTCTTAGTGTTAAAAAATACAGAACTCACTATCATGACAGAAGACGCCCTGATAGCTGATAGCCTGCTTGGAGAGGCAGAAAGGACTTGGTCGGGGTCAGCAGCCTGACATGGTGATGACTGCTGCTGCCCAGGGCTGTGGGGAGGACTGGAGTGATGATTGACTGTCCCTGGTTATTGATTACAATTGAATATTGGTGTTTTACAGTTCCCCCTGCTGGGCCAGCAGACCCTGCGTTGGGAGGGCGTGTGGAGGGAGCTTGGTTGTCTCACCAGAATGGCGTCGTTCGCAGTCCGAGAGCAGGCCGGACATTCCCTCAAATCCTCGCTCAAGGTAAAACCTGTCCCTAACTCTAACTCTACCCACTCAAGGTAAAACCTGCTCCTAATCCTAACTCACTCTAACCCTCCTCACTCAAGGTAAAACCTGTCCCTAACTCTAACTCCACCCTCCTCACTCAAGGTAAAACCTGTCCCTAACTCCACCCTCCTCACTCAAGGTAAAACCTGTGCCTAACTCCACCCTCCTCACTCAAGGTAAAACCTGTGCCTAACTCCACCCTCCTCACTCAAGGTAAAACCTGTGCCTAACTCCACCCTCCTCACTCAAGGTAAAACCTGTCCCTAACTCTAACCCGAGAGCAGGCTGGACATTCCCTCAAATCCTCCTTAAGGTAAAACCTGCTGTGTATCAGTTCCTAACCCTCACCCTTACAGAGGTAAAACCTGCATATTTCCTCCTCCTGCAAAGTCATGGTTCCGTTGCCCGAGAGGCCCGCCAGGGCTGGTCGGGCATAGCCGGAGTACCAGCTTCGGTAGTGACCGCTGGCTCAAAAAAAATCACTTGGTAACCACGGGGTTAGCAAGCAATTTTTTTTTAGCCAGTGGTCACTACGGAGGCTGGTACTCCGTAGTTAGCAAGCGATTTTTTTGAGCCAGCGGTCACTACAGAGGATGGTACTCAGGCTAGGTCGGGCAAGCCACAGCAGCATGCCCTGGGAACTTGTTCGTATACGTACTTCATGCCCAGAGGGTCCTGAGTTTGATTCCAAGATGCTGGGCGTAGCTTCCATGTAAGACAACACGAAATCGCGGGCGAATGTACCCAGATACACGGCGACATGCCGACCTGTGTGCCGATTACCTGCGCCACGAACGTCCCTTGCTCGCACGTAAATGTTTCCCGCCTTGTATGGGGGAAGTGGTTCAATTAAAAACTAGATACAGGTAGCTATACTGAACTGGCAGCGCTCTTGTGAGGCCCGTGGTACAAGTGGTATAGTGTGGTACCGTACAAGTGGTTTCTATACTGAGACGAGCGAAGGAAAAGGCAGTGCTCTTGTGAGGCCCGTGGTACAAGTGGTATGGGGTGGTACAAGTGGTTTCGATACTGAGGCGAGTGAAGGAAAAGGCAGCGCTCTTGTGAGGCCCGTGGTACAAGTGGTTTCTATACTGAGACGAGCGAAGGTCTCTTTATGTGTTCTCAGTATAAAAACCACTTGTACCACAGACCTCACAAGAGCGCTGCCAGTCTCAGTATAGCTACCTGTATCTAGCTTTTAATTGAACGACTACCCCCGTACAAGAGCCTGGATACATCGGCCCACACAAGGCGGGAAACATTTACGTGCGAGCAAGGGACGTTCGTGGCGCAGGTAATCGGCACACAGGTCGGCATGTCGCCGTTTGTCTGGGTACATTCGCCCGCGATTTCGTGATGTCTTACATGGAAGCTACGCCAAATGCTGTCTGTCACTCAACTGACATATTTTCTTTCAATCCTCAACATTTTCTCTCTTTAACGTCAGAAGAAATTATGTCTGAATTGTGTTGTTCCCGAGACGTTGAAGCTGTTTGTGTTTTCAGCACGTCTACGTAGTGGACAGTAGAGACGACCCCATCCTGCCGACGAGAGGGGCCATGTTCAAACTCAACCAGGTGCGTTCTGTGATGTATGCAGAAATTATATATAGCAACCTTTTGTTTCAGCAAATGCACAATTTTCTTTGCCGTCTTCTTACAAGTGTTGTGCAGAATGCACACATGAAAGCATCAATGCTGGGGTCGGGCTGACCTGGCGTTTTAAGGCATATTTGGCCATACAGCAGTTTTACTCAGTATAAAACTGTCACCTTACCCCCTTTCCTGACACTGCGATCTGAAGTTTGACAGATCACTCAACGGATTTCATAAATTAAAAGTATTAATCGTCTTACCCTTTGTATGTTTTGTTGTCTTTTCAGTCAGACTTTTAGATTTTGCATGATATTCCAATTATAGACCAAGGGTTGCACAAATGGGTTTGTCGAGGCGCCAAGCTCCCTTCGGGAGCATGCGGACCTGAATGAGTGAGTGAGTGAGTTCCACAAATCAAACTTAGGTAGTAGTAAGGTCGCTCCGATCCAATGGAAAGGAGGCCAACGCGAAGTTACTGCCTCTGGATAAATTTCCAAGCTGTAGTCATACCAAAGTTGCCAGCATTTGGCCTGCAGGAAAAGTGTGGGTTGTTTGGTAACACAACGGCCAGCAGAGAACAGAAAAGCCAAGACAGCAAACTACTCACTCTTCCAACAGGGGATGGAAAAAAATGGCAATATCATATCTGTCTGTGACATTATTTCTGTTGTCCTGACATTATGGTGGGGTGTGAACAATACTCCAACATGCTGACCAGTTATGGCTGCCCCCTGTAGGAGCTGGCCGGTATTGCAGGTGGAGATGTGAAGTTTCTGAAGGAGGACGTTGAACTCCAGGTCAACAAGGAGCTGGTCTGGGACACGGTGAGTCAGCGCTGCCCCCTAGAGGGGTGCATAGGAACTGCAGGAACTTTTCCAGTATTACTGAGCATGTCAAACTTTCAGCGACATGTGCAGAAAATAAGCCATGTTCTAATCATGTTGAGTGTAGAAAATGAACTAACCCTGCAGCAGATTATTTCAATTTCAATTTTATTTATCATGTTCACCTGCACAGAAGGAAACATATTGTTTTTGCTGTTTCTTGTGGTTGTGTGTGTTTGAGTAAAAATAAACAGAGCATTATTTAGTTATGCTGGACAATTAGAGGGTACATGTAGACATTATATATTTGCTTACAAAATTTGCCTTTCTAGTCTTTAGTACATTTTTTTCACCCTCCAGATCATGCTGATTGCAGAAAATGGAGTAATCCTGTCATACTTTATACATTTCTGATCTTTATGACCTTCTCCCCCCGTCAGATTGTGTCCTGCTCGCTGCGAGGGGGGATCATGAAACCGCTGAAGGGAACGTCATCACGGGTCAACGACCGCTTCTTCCTGGGGGGTCCCACCACGCTGCGGGGGTTCGACATGCACGGCATCGGCCCCAAGTCAGAAGGTAGGGGGGTCAGGCCAGCCAGGGGGGGTCCCACCACGCTGCGGGGGTTCGACATGCACGGCATCGGCCCCAAGTCAGAAGGTAGGGGGGTCAGGCTACCCAGGGGGGTCTATAGGGGGGGTCCCACCACGCTGCGGGGGTTCGACATGCACGGCATCGGCCCCAAGTCAGAAGGTAGGGGGGGAAGGGGGAGGGGGGGGGGGGGCACACAGGGGGGTTCCACCACGCTCAGGGGGTTCGACATGCACGGCATCGGCCCAAAGTCGGAATGTAGGGGGTCCGGCAAGCAAGGGGGAAGGGGGTTCAGGCAGGGGGGGTGACAGAGGGGTCCCACCAAGCTCAGGGGGTTCGACATGCACGGCGTCTAAAGGTATTTCGAAAAGGTGCCGTTTTTTATTGCCAGGTAGAATGTAATGACCTGTACTGTATGAAGTTTTATATCGTTTCCTGTGACTTTTGAGTAATGTGAAGTTATGAGTAATGACACTCTGGAATATGCAGGGTTGTATTGCAGTAGTTATTTTAAATACAGAGTAGGGCTACATTTTTATGCCAATCTGATGTACGAAGTTCCAAAAGCTTTAAACACAGGATCCAGGCAGGGGGGCTCGGACCTGACGGGGGGGTTGACGTGTTTGCTTGTGTTGCAGGTGACTTTATGGGCGGGGAGGGTTTCTGGGCGGCCGGTCTCCACCTGTACACCCCCCTGCCCTTCCGGCCGGGTAAGGGGGGTTCAGACGGGGGGGTTCAGACGGGGGGGTGACATGTTCGCTTGTGTTCCAGGTGACTTTATGGGAGGGGAGGGTTTCTGGGCGGCCGGTCTCCACCTGTACACCCCCCTGCCCTTCCGGCCGGGTAAGGGGGGGTTCAGACAGGGGGGTTCAGGCAGGGGGGGTTGACATGTTCGCTTGTGTTGCAGGTGACTTTATGGGCGGGGAGGGTTTCTGGGCGGCTGGTCTCCACCTGTACACCCCCCTGCCCTTCCGGCCGGGTAAGGGGGGGTTCAGACAGGGGGGTTTCAGACGGGGGGGTTGACATGTTGGCTTGTGTTGCAGGTGATTTTATGGGCGGGGAGGGTTTCTGGGCGGCTGGTCTCCACCTGTACACCCCCCTGCCCTTCCGGCCGGGTAAGGGGGGGTTCAGACAGGGGGGTTCAGGCAGGGGGGGTTGACATGTTCGCTTGTGTTGCAGGTGACTTTATGGGCGGGGAGGGTTTCTGGGCGGCTGGTCTCCACCTGTACACCCCCCTGCCCTTCCGGCCGGGTAAGGGGGGGTTCAGACAGGGGGGTTTCAGACGGGGGGGTTGACATGTTGGCTTGTGTTGCAGGTGATTTTATGGGCGGGGAGGGTTTCTGGGCGGCTGGTCTCCACCTGTACACCCCCCTGCCCTTCCGGCCGGGTAAGGGGGGGTTCAGACAGGGGGGTTCAGGCAGGGGGGGTTGACATGTTCGCTTGTGTTGCAGGTGACTTTATGGGCGGGGAGGGTTTCTGGGCGGCCGGTCTCCACCTGTACACCCCCCTGCCCTTCCGGCCGGGTAAGGGGGGGTTCGGGGAGCTGTTCAGGACTCACATGTTCGTCACGGCCGGGAACCTCTTCCAGCCCAACTTAGGTCAGTAACGCTGCCGTTTACATTTCCTACATGATTGTTAAATGTTTAGTGATCGCGTTTTTGGGCCTTAACTTTGTTGCGTCCATTTCGGTGCCCATGAGGCCACTGTGATACTACATATGTGAAGCGCTGTTTTAAAAATCGATTTTTAATCTAGTATTATAGTTGAGAGTTTTATAATGCAATCATAATGCCATGGTATGTCACCAAAGGCGATTGCGATGTGTGAAAATGTTTTTTTTACCGACCGTGTAAACATCCTCGTAATTCAGCCTCCCCAGGGGCTGCCAGGAGGATTGTAATCTTGTTGTTTCTTAATAAAACCAATCTACTTAATCTTGTTTTTAGTTTTTACACCAACAACCTTCTTCAGTAGTCTTTTTTGGTCATGGTTTGTGGATTCCCAATCCACCTATATGAGGACTACAGTAAATTCAAATCTAACTGAAGAATTGATTTCACAGTAAAGGGGAAATGAGGTTTTCACAGTGTTTGAAGTTCGCAGTAATTCTCAAGTAATGTTCTACCTGGATATCTGACGTTCCATATCGGTATATCCTGATGTTTATTTACAGAAGACGTGTACAACTATCGCGACCACTGGTCCCGGATGTCGTCGGAGGTCCGCTGGTCGTACGGCGTGGGGGTTCTGTTCCGCCTGGGACGCGTCGCCAGACTGGAGCTGAACTACTGCGTACCAGGGGGGGCCAGGACGGGAGACAAGTAAGGCTTTTTTATTCTTACGGACCTTAGACTTGGGGGGGGGGGGACAAATAAGGAGGCTTTCTTATTCTTATGGACTTTATAAGAAAAGCAAATGACCTAGTGGCTTGGCTAAGATCGAGAGGTCATGCGTTTGATTCCTAGCTTGACGTTCTGTCCTTTGAAAAGACACTTTGCTCAACTTTCCTCACTCCGAAAATGTTTACCTGACTTTGGTTGGTGAGGTAAAGAGGTGGTGCAAGAAGGATTGGCTCTGTCTTCCAGTACCGCCCCCTAGGCACGGTGGATAACAACCCACTACCCATACGGCCTCAGAGACTTTACCCTTTTCTTAGAAAATCATCAATTCTAATATTTTTCAAAGGAACAGCTGCAAATGTTGCCCCTGATGTTTCATGTCAACCTGAAAGACGAGACGGACATTCTGATTTTCACATCCTGTCAGATAACATTTTAGGAAATACTGTGCTGTTCAGAGTAGAAAAGTTTATCTTTGAATGTCCAACTTGTTTCCAGGCACAAGATTGTTTTTGCCACTAGCTTTCCATAATTTTTAATTCATTTTTGGTTGCTTACAAGGTGCACTTTTGGTTGTTTACAAGTCTGTTGTTTGTTGTTTACTACAGAGTGAGTGAAAGTGTGCAGCTCGGGGTTGGTGTCACCTTCCTGTGATCAACACCACACCCCTTCAGGAGAATGGAACAGCCCACAATCCAACAGAAGTACATTGTTTGTTGGCAAGTGTTGGGTTCTACCATTGCCAAAAGGGGTGCGAATCATGAATATGACTTGACAGAGAGAATGAACAACATTTCAGATGAGAGAACTTTTGAGACTTTTCTCGTGTTTGAAACGCAATCAGGGCCAGGAACCGAAGAGTTAGTCCGTTTTAGACGTTGGGACAGAAACTTGTCAGACTTTAGCAGAATTTGTAAATTTAAGGTCCGAGAGGACATAATTCAGTGACGTACTCATATCAAGAGGACTTAACAAAATAACTGTAACGCTGAATTTTCTGTTTGAAATTACTGAAGTCCAAAGTGTGAGTCGTACCAAGAACTCTGTGTAGAGTGTTTTCTAAGTTAAATAATTATGTTTTTCCTGACCAGCAATGATTTAAGACAAATGATGAAATGCAAAACTCAAGAAAAGTAATAAAACAGAACTCAAACTACGGTTCCACAATCTCATATCTTCATAAACATGTAAGTCCTACAACACAGTCTATGTAGAGTCTAAGACTTAGTTGAATAATTATGTAGCCCCAATAAGTATAAGGATTTTTAAGACACATTATGGGATACAAAACTCAAGAATAGAAATAAAACAGAACTTAAAACTGCAGTTCCACGACCTCATGTCTTCATAGACAATATTTCTATATCAGCTGCAGTGGATCAGAAATTCTGCTTAACTTCCTTAATAAACATCACCCGACAGTTCAGTGAGTCTGGTTTGGTTTCGGAGGAAACCTGAGTTGGTTTAGAACTGTTGATGTTACAATTTTTCCCCTGGTGACCTTCACGTCATCACTACTTCACCCTTATGTCATTATTACTGCGCTCTTCTAGCTTCATGGCGGCTTTCATGTAACGTTCTTGTTGATAATAAAAATCAGCATGTGGGTAATCTATAGAATAATAGAGGCATTGTCAAACAAGCAGCGACTATCTTTGCATTTTTCACCCTCTTTTATTTGTCACCAAAATTGTCTTTAAAATATACAGTACTTTCTGAAAACACCATTAATATCCCCTAGCATTACCAGAATATTTTATTATCATTTCAGCTTGTCATCATTTCTATCATTTATCCCCGAAACCAACAGTTTTGCTACATACAAGACCTAAAAACGTGGGTATCTGCAGTCCAACAGTCTATTGTACGAGTGGTGATCAATAAGTTCTCGGCCTCAGCCAGAAATAAGGTGCACAACACAAATTTCAGGGCATGGTTAAAGCGTTTAAAGTCTTTTATCACTGTATACCAAAATTCAAATCATTGTGATCGTTACTTTACAATTAGAGTTGTGCACCTTATGTCTGGGTGAGGCCGAGATCTCATTGATCACCCCTCGTATTCTATGATTTTCCTGAGGTCCTTCCTACATGTGTAATCAGCCTGGCATGTAGTAGTGCCCAAAAGTGGACTCTGTGCTGAGATGTTCTGAACATGCAACATTGTGCTGTATAGGTGTGATCGTTTTTGCAGAGCAGAACATGGTTTTTATATCCCAATTCTTATAAACTATAAGACTAGTATAGAAATTTACCTTAACACAAATAAAAGCTTAAATCTAAAGGTACATGTACATGTAATTTTTAAGTAATGTTAAGTGCCATTATCAAAATTATTTTCCAACAGCATGACACTATGTAACGTTATATATATACCTTTTTCTTAAACTATGAAGATTATTAACTTAAAGATATGATTTAAACTGTTCTCATAGAGTCCGGTTTACAAATGCATGATGATACAAAACCAGTCCAACAAACTACAAAATTCAAAACCATTCTCATAAACTACAACAATTAAAACCTGTCCCACTAAACACAAATTTAAAACCAGACCTACAAACTATGAAACCAGACCCAGAAACTACATAAAGTAAAATCCGTTCCGCAAACTACAAGATTTAAAGCCAGACCTACAAACTACAAAATCTAAACCTGATCCCACAAACTACCAAATTGATCATGAAAACCAATCCCAAAGACTACAAAATTGCAAAATAGTACCACAAAGACGCGGTCACAAACTACAAAATATAAAACCTGTCCCAAAAACTAGTTTCAAACCAGTTCCACAAAGTACAAACTACAACATTTACAACCAGATATAAAGAACTTAAGAAACTACAAAATATAAAACTAGTCCCACAAACTACAGAATTTGAAACCAATCCCAGAAGCTACAAAATTTACAACCAGTCCCACAAACTAAAATTTTAAAACCAGACCTACAAAGTACAACATTTAAAATCTGTCCCACAAAATACAAAATCTGTCCAAATACAAAATTTGAAACCTGTCCCACAGACTACAAAAATATATAAAACCAGTCCCACAAACTATCAAATTCCAAGCCTGTCCTACAAACTACAAAATCTAAAACCAGACCCACAATATACATAATTTTAAACCAGACCTACAAACTACAAGATTTAAAACCAGTCCCACAAACTATCAAATTCCAAACCTGTCCTACAAACTACAAAATTTAAAACCTGTCCTACAAACTACAGGATTTAAAACTCACTCCACAAACATTGCAACTCCAAACATGTACATGTATACAAATTATACCTCATATCATGGCAAATGGCAAATCAGACTAGAAAATTCACAACTAGTCCCACAAAGTACAAAATCTAAAACCAGTCCAACAAGCTACAAATTCCAAAAGCTGTTCTGCAAATTACAAAATTTTCAACCATTCCAACAAACTACAAAATCTAAAATCTGATCCATAAACCAATTAAGGAGGTTATCTTAATAATCTCATCGCACTAACGACAAACTCAAACCTGTCCCACAAACAAACATTGTAACTCAAACATGTACATAAATTAAACCTAATCAAACCCAAAACACATCTCAAAACACACCATAATACCAAACTATACCATCATATAGATTCATTATGCTATTTCCATGTACAAAGTAAAGCATTTGTCAACAATCTTCCCACATGCAAAGTTTCTCATATCTTTGTCATGTCATTCTGTCCTCTGAACTGTCAGGACACTGGTTTGGGAACAGTAACTTTATAGTAACCTCAAGTAGCTGGTGCAGGTGTTGAATCACCATGGTAACAGCTCTCAGTAGCTGGTGCAGGTGTAGAATCACCATGGTAACAGCTCTCAGCAGCTGGTGCAGGTGTAGAATCACCATGGTAACAGCTCTCAGCAGCTGGTGCAGGTGTAGAATCACCATGGTAACGTCCTTCAGCAGCTGGTGCAGGTGTAGAATCACCATGGTAACAGCTCTCAGCAGCTGGTGCAGGTGTAGAATCACCATGGTAACGTCCTTCAGCAGCTGGTGCAGGTGTTGAATCACCATGGTAACGGCTTTCAGCAGCAGGTGTAGAATCACATGGTAACCCCTCTCAGCAGCTGGTGCAGGTGTAGAATCACCATGGTAACGGCATTCAGCAGCTGGTGCAGGTGTAGAATCACCATGGTAACGGCTTTCAGCAGCAGGTGCAGGTGTAGAATCACCATGGTAACGGCTTTCAGCAGCAGGTGCAGGTGTAGAATCACCATGGTAACGTCCCTCAGCAGCTGGTGCAGGTGTAGAATCACCATGGTAATGGCTCTCAGCAGCTGGCCCTGATGTAGAACCACAGTAGTGACGATAACAGCTACTCTGTAGGCGGACAAGTGAACATGATTGTGTGATGCAGTCTGAACCCACATCCTTAGTCCTTTAGTCTAAAGGTAAAAGTACTTTTCAAATGACTTCAGTCCAAAGTCTGAAGCTGTCACAGACTGAGACGGTTTGCTAACTTGAATAGTGCGATCAACACTGTAAGGCACATAACTTTATATATATCAAACAGAATAAAAGTTTGACTCCTGGCAGAGCGAACTTTTTGAGATGCCGTGTTTACTGGTGCACCTAACTCAAACTGCTGATCAGGGTGCCCAGCTTTACCTGCACAGACTGAATCACCACTGAACCATTTGATCTTTATCAAAAGCATGAAAACAGAAGATACGTATTATGTAAAACTCAAGGAACATCATGAGACACTATCATACATGCAGCAAGACCAGCCAAAATTTACAACACAAAAATATTGACGAATCTCATTTCCAAATATAATCAAATGCTTTGACCTTATAAACTCTGCTGTGGAATCACTTCTGTCAACATCAAGCACCTGGCTCTGATGTCCGCTCCCTCGGGAACTCTCTTCATGCTGTACCTGTAGATGGGAGAGTGAACATGCATGTATGTAGTTGGGAGAGTGAACATGCATGTATGTAGTTGGGAGAGTGAACATACATGTATATAGATGGGAGAATGGACATACATGTATGTAGGTGGGAGAGTGAACATGCATGTATGTAGGTGGGAGAGTGAACATGTATGTATGTAGGTGGGAGAGTGAACATGCATGTATGTAGATGGGAGAGTGAACATACATGTATGTAGATGGGAGAGTGAACATGCATGTATGTAGGTGGGAGAGTGAACATGTATGTATGTAGATGGGAGAGTGAACATGCATGTATGTAGGTGGGAGAGTGAACATGCATGTATGTAGTTGGGAGAGTGAACATGCATGTATGTAGTTGGGAGAGTGAACATACATGTATGTAGATGGGAGAGTGAACATGCATGTATGTAGATGGGAGAGTGAACATACATGTATGTAGATGGGAGAGTGAACATGCATGTATGTAGTTGGGAGAGTGAACATACATGTATGTAGGTGGGAGAGTGAACATGCATGTATGTAGATGGGAGAGTGAACATACATGTATGTAGATGGGAGAGTGAACATGCATGTATGTAGGTGGGAGAGTGAACATACATGTATGTAGATGGGAGAGTGAACATACATGTATGTAGATGGGAGAGTGAACATGCATGTATGTAGATGGGAGAGTGAACATACATGTATGTAGATGGGAGAGTGAACATGCATGTATGTAGGTGGGAGAGTGAACATGTATGTATGTAGATGGGAGAGTGAACATACATGTATGTAGGTGGGAGAGTGAACATACATGTATGTAGATGGGAGAGTGAACATGCATGTATGTAGATGGGAGAGTGAACATGCATGTATGTAGGTGGGAGAGTGAACATGCATGTATGTAGTTGGGAGAGTGAACATGCATGTATGTAGATGGGAGAGTGAACATGCATGTATGTAGTTGGGAGAGTGAACATGCATGTATGTAGGTGGGAGAGTGAACATACATGTATGTAGGTGGGAGAGTGAACATACATGTATGTAGATGGGAGAGTGAACATACATGTATGTAGATGGGAGAGTGAACATGCATGTATGTAGATGGGAGAGTGAACATACATGTATGTAGATGGGAGAGTGAACATGCATGTATGTAGGTGGGAGAGTGAACATGTATGTATGTAGATGGGAGAGTGAACATACATGTATGTAGGTGGGAGAGTGAACATACATGTATGTAGATGGGAGAGTGAACATGCATGTATGTAGATGGGAGAGTGAACATGTATGTATGTAGATGGGAGAGTGAACATACATGTATGTAGTTGGGAGAGTGCACATACATGTATGTAGATGGGAGAGTGAACATACATGTATGTAGGTGGGAGAGTGAACATGCATGTATGTAGATGGGAGAGTGAACATACATGTATGTAGATGGGAGAGTGAACATGCATGTATGTAGGTGGGAGAGTGAACATGTATGTATGTAGATGGGAGAGTGAACATGCATGTATGTAGGTGGGAGAGAGAACATGCATGTATGTAGTTGGGAGAGTGAACATGCATGTATGTAGATGGGAGAGTGAACATGCATGTATGTAGTTGGGAGAGTGAACATGCATGTATGTAGGTGGGAGAGTGAACATACATGTATGTAGGTGGGAGAGTGAACATGCATGTATGTAGATGGGAGAGTGAACATACATGTATGTAGATGGGAGAGTGAACATGCATGTATGTAGATGGGAGAGTGAACATAGATGTATGTAGTTGGGAGAGTGAACATGCATGTATGTAGGTGGGAGAGTGAACATACATGTATGTAGTTGGGAGAGTGAACATGCATGTATGTAGATGGGAGAGTGAACATGCATGTATGTAGGTGGGAGAGTGAACATGCATGTATGTAGTTGGGAGAGTGAACATGCATGTATGTAGATTGGAGAGTGAACATGCATGTATGTAGATGGGAGAGTGAACATACATGTATGTAGATGAGAGAATGAACATACATGTATGTAGGTGGGAGAGTGAACATGCATGTATATAGATGGGAGAGTGCACATACATGTATGTAGATGGGAGAATGAACATACATGTATGTAGGTGGGAGAGTGAACATACATGTATGTAGATGGGAGAGTGAACATGCATGTATATAGATGGGAGAGTGGACATACATGTATGTAGATGGGAGAGTGAACATACATGTATGTAGGTGGAAGAGTGAACATACATGTATGTAGTTGGGGGAGTGAACATACATGTATGTAGATAGGAGAGTGAACATACATGTATGTAGATGGGAGAGCGAACATACATGTATGTAGATGGGAGAGTGAACATGCATGTATATAGATGGGAGAGTGGACATACATGTATGTAGATGGGAGAGTGAACATACATGTATGTAGGTGGAAGAGTGAACATACATGTATGTAGTTGGGGGAGTGAACATACATGTATGTAGATAGGAGAGTGAACATACATGTATGTAGATGGGAGAGTGAACATATATGTATGTAGATGGGAGAGTGAACATACATGTATGTAGTTGGGAGAGTGAACATACATGTATGTAGATGGAAGAGTGCACATACATGTATGTAGATGGGAGAATGAACATACATGTATGTAGGTGGGAGAGTGAACATGCATGTATATAGATGGGAGAGTGAACATGCATGTATATAGATGGGAGAGTGGACATACATGTATGTAGATGGGAGAGTGAACATACATGTATGTAGGTGGAAGAGTGAACATACATGTATGTAGTTGGGGGAGTGAACATACATGTATGTAGATCGGAGAGTGAACATACATGTATGTAGATGGGAGAGTGAACATACATGTATGTAGATGGGAGAGTGAACATACATGTATGTAGTTGGGAGAGTGAACATACATGTATGTAGATGGAAGAGTGAACATACATGTATGTAGTTGGGTGAGTGAACATGCATGTATATAGATGGGAGAGTGGACATACATGTATGTAGGTGGGAGAGTGAACATACATGTATGTAGATGGGAGAGTGAACATACATGTATGTAGATGGGAGAGTAGACATACATGTATGTAGGTGGAAGAGTGAACATACATGTATGTAGTTGGGAGAGTGAACATGCATGTATGTAGTTGGGAGAGTGAACATACATGTATATAGATGGGAGAATGGACATACATGTATGTAGATTGGAGAGTGAACATACATGTATGTAGTTGGGAGAGTGAACATACATGTATGTAGTTGGGAGAGTGAACATACATGTATATAGATGGGAGAATGGACGTACATGTATGTAGATGGGAGAGTTAACATGCATGTATGTAGTTGGGAGAGTGAACATACATGTATGTAGTTGGGAGAGTGAACATACATGTATGTAAGTGGGAGAGTGAACATGCATGTATATAGATGGGATAGTGAACATGCATGTATGTAGTTGGGAGAGTGAACATGCATGTATGTAGTTGGGAGAGTGAACATGCATGTATGTAGATGGGAGAATGGACATACAAGTATGTAGATGGGAGAGTGAACATGCATGTATGTAGTTGGGAGAGTAAACATACATGTATGTAGATGGGAGAGTGAACATGCATGTATGTAGGTGGGAGAGTGAACATACATTTATGTAGATGGGAGAGTGAACATGCATGTATGTAGATGGGAGAGTGAACATACATGTATGTAGGTGGGAGAGTGAACATACATGTATATAGATGGGAGAATGGACATACATGTATGTAGATGGGAGAGTGAACATGCATGTATGTAGTTGGGAGAGTAAACATACATGTATGTAGATGGGAGAGTGAACATGCATGTATGTAGGTGGGAGAGTGAACATACATTTATGGAGATGGGAGAATGAACATACATGTATGTAGGTGGGAGAGTGAACATACATGTATATAGATGGGAGAATGGACATACATGTATGTAGATGGGAGAGTGAACATGCATGTATGTAGTTGGGAGAGTAAACATACATGTATGTAGATGGGAGAGTGAACATGCATGTATGTAGGTGGGAGAGTGAACATACATTTATGGATATGGGAGAGTGAACATACAAGTATGTAGATGGGAGAGTGAACATGCATGTATGTAGTTGGGAGAGTAAACATACATGTATGTAGATGGGAGAGTGAACATGCATGTATGTAGGTGGGAGAGTGAACATACATTTATGGAGATGGGAGAGTGAACATACATGTATGTAGGTGGGAGAGTGAACATACATGTATATAGATGGGAGAATGGACATACATGTATGTAGATGGGAGAGTGAACATACATGTATGTAGTTGGGAGAGTAAACATACATGTATGTAGATGGGAGAGTGAACATACATGTATGTAGATGGGAGAGTGAACATGCATGTATGAAGGTGGGAGAGTGAACATACATGTATATAGATGGGAGAATGGACATACATGTATGTAGATGGGAGAGTGAACATACATTTATGTAGTTGGAAGAGTAAACATACATGTATGTAGATGGGAGAGTGAACATACATGTATATAGATGGGAGAGTGAACATGCATGTATGTAGGTGGGAGAGTAAACATGCATGTATGTAGTTGGGAGAGTGAACATACATGTATGTAGTTGGGAGAGTGAACATACATGTATATAGATGGGAGAATGGACATGCATGTATATGTATGTAGATGGGAGAGTGAACATACATGTATGTAGATGGGAGAGTGAACATGCATGTATGTAGGTGGGAGAGTGAACATACATGTATATAGATGGGAGAATGGACATACATGTATGTAGATGGGAGAGTGAACATACATGTATGTAGTTGGGAGAGTAAACATACATGTATGTAGATGGGAGAGTGAACATGCATGTATGTAGATGGGAGAGTGAACATACATGTATATAGATGGGAGAGTGAACATACATGTATGTAGATGGGAGAGTGAACATGCATGTATGTAGTTGGGAGAGTAAACATACATGTATGTAGATGGGAGAGTGAACATGCATGTATGTAGATGGGAGAGTGAACATACATGTATATAGATGGGAGAGTGAACATACATGTATGTAGATGGGAGAGTGAACATGCATGTATGTAGTTGGGAGAGTGAACATGCATGTATGTAGTTGGGAGAGTAAACATACATGTATGTAGATGGGAGAGTGAACATGCATGTATGTAGATGGGAGAGTGAACATGCATGTATGTAGTTGGGAGAGTAAACATACATGTATGTAGATGGGAGAGTGAACATGCATGTATGTAGATGGGAGAGTGAACATGCATGTATGTAGTTGGGAGAGTAAACATACATGTATGTAGATGGGAGAGTGAACATGCATGTATGTAGTTGGGAGAGTGAACATACATCTATGTAGTTGGGAGAGTGAACATACATGTATATAGATGGGAGAATGGACATACATGTATGTAGATGGGAGAGTGAACATACATGTCTGTAGTTGGGAGAGTAAACATATATGTATATAGATGGGAGAATGGACATGCATGTATGTAGATGGGAGAGTGAACATGCATGTATGTAGTTGGGAGAGTGAACATACATGTATATAGATGGGAGAGTGAACATGCATGTATGTAGATGGGAGAGTGAACATACATGTATATAGATGGGAGAATGGACATACATGTATGTAGATGGGAGAGTGAACATGCATGTATGTAGATGGGAGAGTGAACATACATGTATATAGATGGGAGAGTGAACATACATGTATGTAGATGGGAGAGTGAACATACATGTATGTAGTTGGGAGAGTAAACATACATGTATGTAGATGGGAGAGTGAACATGCATGTATGTAGTTGGGAGAGTGAACATACATGTATATAGTTGGGAGAGTGAACATGCATGTATGTAGTTTGGAGAGTGAACATACATGTATATAGATGGGAGAATGGACATACATGTATGTAGATGGGAGAGTGAACATACATGTATGTAGATGGGAGAGTGAACATGCATGTATGTAGATGGGAGAGTGAACATACATGTATATAGATGGGAGAGTGAACATGCATGTATGTAGATGGGAGAGTGAACATGCATGTATGTAGGTGGGAGAGTGAACATGCATGTATGTAGTTGGGAGAGTGAACATACATGTATGTAGATGGGAGAGTGAACATGCATGTATGTAGATGGGAGAGTGAACATACATGTATGTAGATGGGAGAGTGAACATGCATGTATGTAGTTGGGAGAGTGCACATACATGTATGTAGATGGGAGAGTGAACATGCATGTATGTAGTTGGGAGAGTGAACATACATGTATGTAGTTGAGAGAGTGAACATGCATGTATGTAGTTGGGAGAGTGAACATAGATGTATATAGATGGGAGAATGGACATACATGTATATAGATGGGAGAGTGAACATGCATGTATGTAGATGGGAGAGTGAACATGCATGTATGTAGGTGGGAGAGTGAACATGCATGTATGTAGATGGGAGAGTGAACATACATGTATGTAGATGGGAGAGTGAACATGCATGTATGTAGATGGGAGAGTGAACATACATGTATGTAGATGGGAGAGTGAACATGCATGTATGTAGTTGGGAGAGTGCACATACATGTATGTAGATGGGAGAGTGAACATGCATGTATGTAGTTGGGAGAGTGAACATACATGTATGTAGTTGGGAGAGTGAACATGCATGTATGTAGTTGGGAGAGTGAACATAGATGTATATAGATGGGAGAATGGACATACATGTATATAGATGGGAGAGTGAACATGCATGTATGTAGATGGGAGAGTGAACATGCATGTATGTAGGTGGGAGAGTGAACATGCATGTATGTAGATGGGAGAGTGAACATACATGTATGTAGATGGGAGAGTGGACATACATGTATATAGATGGGAGAGTGAACATACATGTATGTAGATGGGAGAGTGAACATACATGTATGTAGATGGGAGAGTGAACATGCATGTATGTAGATGGGAGAGTGAACATGCATGTATGTAGATGGGAGAGTGAACATACATGTATGTAGATGGGAGAGTGGACATACATGTATATAGATGGGAGAGTGAACATACATGTATGTAGATGGGAGAGTGGACATACATGTATATAGATGGGAGAGTGAACATACATGTATGTAGATGGGAGAGTGAACATGCATGTATGTAGATGGGAGAGTGAACATGCATGTATGTAGATGGGAGAGTGAACATGCATGTATGTAGATGGGAGAGTGAACATGCATGTATGTAGGTGGGAGAGTGAACATGCATGTATGTAGATGGGAGAGTGAACATACATGTATGTAGATGGGAGAGTGAACATGCATGTATGTAGATGGGAGAGTGAACATACATGTATGTAGATGGGAGAGTGAACATGCATGTATGTAGATGGGAGAGTGAACATGCATGTATGTAGATGGGAGAGTGAACATACATGTATGTAGATGGGAGAGTGAACATACATGTATATAGATGGGAGAGTGAACATACATGTATGTAGATGGGAGAGTGAACATACATGTATGTAGTTGGGAGAGTAAACATACATGTATGTAGATGGGAGAGTGAACATGCATGTATGTAGTTGGGAGAGTGAACATACATGTATGTAGTTGGGAGAGTGAACATGCATGTATGTAGTTGGGAGAGTGAACATACATGTATATAGATGGGAGAATGGACATACATGTATGTAGATGGGAGAGTGAACATACATGTATGTAGATGGGAGAGTGAACATGCATGTATGTAGATGGGAGAGTGAACATACATGTATATAGAGGGGAGAGTGAACATGCATGTATGTAGATGGGAGAGTGAACATGCATGTATGTAGGTGGGAGAGTGAACATGCATGTATGTAGATGGGAGAGTGAACATGCATGTATGTAGATGGGAGAGTGAACATGCATGTATGTAGATGGGAGAGTGAACATACATGTATATAGATGGGAGAATGGACATACATGTATGTAGGTGGGAGAGTGAACATGCATGTATGTAGGTGGGAGAGTGAACATGTATGTATGTAGGTGGGAGAGTGAACATGCATGTATGTAGATGGGAGAGTGAACATACATGTATGTAGATGGGAGAGTGAACATGCATGTATGTAGGTGGGAGAGTGAACATGTATGTATGTAGATGGGAGAGTGAACATGCATGTATGTAGGTGGGAGAGTGAACATGCGTGTATGTAGTTGGGAGAGTGAACATGCATGTATGTAGTTGGGAGAGTGAACATACATGTATGTAGATGGGAGAGTGAACATGCATGTATGTAGATGGGAGAGTGAACATACATGTATGTAGATGGGAGAGTGAACATGCATGTATGTAGTTGGGAGAGTGAACATACATGTATGTAGGTGGGAGAGTGAACATGCATGTATGTAGATGGGAGAGTGAACATACATGTATGTAGATGGGAGAGTGAACATGCATGTATGTAGGTGGGAGAGTGAACATACATGTATGTAGATGGGAGAGTGAACATACATGTATGTAGATGGGAGAGTGAACATGCATGTATGTAGATGGGAGAGTGAACATACATGTATGTAGATGGGAGAGTGAACATGCATGTATGTAGGTGGGAGAGTGAACATGTATGTATGTAGATGGGAGAGTGAACATACATGTATGTAGGTGGGAGAGTGAACATACATGTATGTAGATGGGAGAGTGAACATGCATGTATGTAGATGGGAGAGTGAACATGCATGTATGTAGGTGGGAGAGTGAACATGCATGTATGTAGTTGGGAGAGTGAACATGCATGTATGTAGATGGGAGAGTGAACATGCATGTATGTAGTTGGGAGAGTGAACATGCATGTATGTAGGTGGGAGAGTGAACATACATGTATGTAGGTGGGAGAGTGAACATACATGTATGTAGATGGGAGAGTGAACATACATGTATGTAGATGGGAGAGTGAACATGCATGTATGTAGATGGGAGAGTGAACATACATGTATGTAGATGGGAGAGTGAACATGCATGTATGTAGGTGGGAGAGTGAACATGTATGTATGTAGATGGGAGAGTGAACATACATGTATGTAGGTGGGAGAGTGAACATACATGTATGTAGATGGGAGAGTGAACATGCATGTATGTAGATGGGAGAGTGAACATGTATGTATGTAGATGGGAGAGTGAACATACATGTATGTAGTTGGGAGAGTGCACATACATGTATGTAGATGGGAGAGTGAACATACATGTATGTAGGTGGGAGAGTGAACATGCATGTATGTAGATGGGAGAGTGAACATACATGTATGTAGATGGGAGAGTGAACATGCATGTATGTAGGTGGGAGAGTGAACATGTATGTATGTAGATGGGAGAGTGAACATGCATGTATGTAGGTGGGAGAGAGAACATGCATGTATGTAGTTGGGAGAGTGAACATGCATGTATGTAGATGGGAGAGTGAACATGCATGTATGTAGTTGGGAGAGTGAACATGCATGTATGTAGGTGGGAGAGTGAACATACATGTATGTAGGTGGGAGAGTGAACATGCATGTATGTAGATGGGAGAGTGAACATACATGTATGTAGATGGGAGAGTGAACATGCATGTATGTAGATGGGAGAGTGAACATAGATGTATGTAGTTGGGAGAGTGAACATGCATGTATGTAGGTGGGAGAGTGAACATACATGTATGTAGTTGGGAGAGTGAACATGCATGTATGTAGATGGGAGAGTGAACATGCATGTATGTAGGTGGGAGAGTGAACATGCATGTATGTAGTTGGGAGAGTGAACATGCATGTATGTAGATTGGAGAGTGAACATGCATGTATGTAGATGGGAGAGTGAACATACATGTATGTAGATGAGAGAATGAACATACATGTATGTAGGTGGGAGAGTGAACATGCATGTATATAGATGGGAGAGTGCACATACATGTATGTAGATGGGAGAATGAACATACATGTATGTAGGTGGGAGAGTGAACATACATGTATGTAGATGGGAGAGTGAACATGCATGTATATAGATGGGAGAGTGGACATACATGTATGTAGATGGGAGAGTGAACATACATGTATGTAGGTGGAAGAGTGAACATACATGTATGTAGTTGGGGGAGTGAACATACATGTATGTAGATAGGAGAGTGAACATACATGTATGTAGATGGGAGAGCGAACATACATGTATGTAGATGGGAGAGTGAACATGCATGTATATAGATGGGAGAGTGGACATACATGTATGTAGATGGGAGAGTGAACATACATGTATGTAGGTGGAAGAGTGAACATACATGTATGTAGTTGGGGGAGTGAACATACATGTATGTAGATAGGAGAGTGAACATACATGTATGTAGATGGGAGAGTGAACATATATGTATGTAGATGGGAGAGTGAACATACATGTATGTAGTTGGGAGAGTGAACATACATGTATGTAGATGGAAGAGTGCACATACATGTATGTAGATGGGAGAATGAACATACATGTATGTAGGTGGGAGAGTGAACATGCATGTATATAGATGGGAGAGTGAACATGCATGTATATAGATGGGAGAGTGAACATGCATGTATGTAGATGGCAGAGTGAACATGTATGTATGTAGATGGCAGAGTGAACATGCATGTATGTAGATGGAAGAGTGAACATGCATGTATGTAGATGGGAGAGTGAACATACATGTATGTAGGTGGGAGAGTGAACATGCATGTATGTAGATGGAAGAGTGAACATGTATGTATGTAGATGGGAGAGTGAACATGCATGTATGTAGATGGAAGAGTGAACATGCATGTATGTAGATGGGAGAGTGAACATACATGTATGTAGATGGGAGAGTGAACATGCATGTATGTAGGTGGGAGAGTGAACATGCATGTATGTAGATGGAAGAGTGAACATGTATGTATGTAGATGGGAGAGTGAACATACATGTATGTAGATGGGAGAGTGAACATACATGTATGTAAGTGGGAGAGTGAACATGCATGTATGTAGATGGGAGAGTGAACATGTATGTATGTAGATGGGAGAGTGAACATGCATGTATGTAGATGGAAGAGTGAACATGCATGTATGTAGATGGGAGAGTGAACATACATGTATGTAGGTGGGAGAGTGAACATGCATGTATGTAGATGGAAGAGTGAACATGTATGTATGTAGATGGGAGAGTGCACATACATGTATGTAGTTGGGAGAGTGAACATGCATGTATGTAAGTGGGAGAGTGAACATGCATGTATGTAGATGGGAGAGTGAACATGCATGTATGTAGATGGGAGAGTGAACATACATGTATGTAGTTGGGAGAGTGAACATACATGTATGTAGATGGGAGAGTGAACATACATGTATGTAGATGGGAGTGTGAACATGCATGTATGTAAGTGGGAGAGTGAACATACATGTTTGTAGATGGGAAAGTGAACATGCATGTAGATGGGAGAGTGAACATACATGTCTGTAGATGGGAGAGTGAACATGCATGTATGTAGATGGGAGAGTGAACATACATGTATGTAGATGGGAGAGTGAACATACATGTATGTAGTTGGGAGAGTGAACATGCATGTATGTAGATGGGAGAGTGAACATGCATGTATGTAGATGGGAGAGTGAACATACATGTATGTAGTTGGGAGAGTGAACATACATGTATGTAGATTGGAGAGTGAACATACATGTATGTAGTTGGGAGAGTGAACATGCATGTATGTAAGTGGGAGAGTGAACATGCATGTATGTAGATGGGAGAGTGAACATACATGTATGTAGATGGGAGAGTGAACATGCATGTATGTAGATGGGAGAGTGAACATACATGTATGTAGATGGGAGAGTGAACATGCATGTATGTAGATGGGAGAGTGAACATGCATGTATGTAGGTGGGAGAGTGAACATGCATGTATGTAGATGGGAGAGTGAACATACATGTATGTAGTTGGGAGAGTGAACATACATGTATATAGATGGGAGAGTGAACATGCATGTATGTAAGTGGGAGAGTGAACATGCATGTATGTAGATGGGAGAGTGAACATGCATGTAGATGGGAGAGTGAACGTACATGTCTGTAGATGGGAGAGTGAACATGCATGTATGTAGATGGGAGAGTGAACATACATGTATATAGATGGGAGAGTGAACATACATGTATGTAAGTGGGAGAGTGAACATGCATGTATGTAGATGGGAGAGTGAACATGCATGTATGTAGATGGGAGAGTGAACATACATGTATGTAAGTGGGAGAGTGAACATGCATGTATGTAGATGGGAGAGTGAACATGTATGTATGTAGATGGGAGAGTGAACATGCATGTATGTAGATGGGAGAGTGAACATACATGTATGTAGATGGGAGAGTGAACATACATGTATGTAGATGGGAGAGTGAACATGCATGTATGTAGATGGGAGAGTGAACATGCATGTATGTAGATGGGAAAGTGAACATGCATGTATGTAGATGGGAGAGTGAACATGCATGTATGTAGATGGGAGAGTGAACATACATGTATGTAAGTGGGAGAGTGAACATGCATGTATGTAGGTGGGAGAGTGAACATGCATGTTTGTAGATGGGAGAGTGAACATGCATGTATATAGATGGGAGAGTGAACATGCATGTTTGTAGATGGGAGAGTGAACATGCATGTATATAGGTGGGAGAGTGGACATGCATCTTTGTAAGAGGCAGTCTGAACTCAGATCGTTAGAGACACATTGTCTTTTAGAGAAACAAGGAAGACAGCTTTTCCTAAATAGACTTGCGAATACATTAATGGATGAAATATGATGAGCACAATTTACCAAGTTGTTCAATACATAATAAATACCTCGGTATTAATGCTTTATACTGTTTGAACAGAAACGCAAGTTATCACTTACATATAAACAAGTATAAAGTTTAACCATTTTCAACACTTATTAGAAGTTTGACGTTTGAAATTGCGTATGTTATCACTATGAGTTCATTTGTACTGATTCAATGTTAATTTTACATCCATTTGCGTTATCTTCAGGTGGCCATTTGTGCACTTATTTTGATTCAGTAAAGTCAGTCTGAGGATTGCAGGATACGAACATAGGGATTTCTGCATGTACTCACCACAGCCTCTCCAGTGTTGGGTGTTCCTCAGCAGCCTGGACCACAGCCCGGAACCCTGCCGGCTCCATGGAGATGTTATACAGGTCCAGCCGCTCCAGGGCAGGGAGTCTGGGTAGAGCCTCGGCCAGAGCCATGGCAGCGGTGTCAGCCAGGTGTGCAGGTGCGTCATAGCGACCAGACATGTTCAGCCTGGTCAGTGCCGGCAGTGCGCTGATGAGCTGTGCGACCCTCCCCAGTCCGGCTCCTGTTACTCCACTATTCCACGTGATGTTCAGCTCCTGTAGTGTGTTCTTACAGTGAGGGGCTGTGGTCAGACTCTTGTCACCAGGTGGGTTTTGTTCCATGTCCCAACTGCTGGGTTGGCAGAGTGTTTGCACCAGTGAGACGATCCCTGAGTCCCCTATGTTATTACAGCTCACATCCAACACCTGTAATTGCACCAGGTGAGGTAGAGCTTTGATCAGGGCTGATATTCCCCTGTCACTGATACCTATCTTCCTGAGAACCAACACCTTCATGGCTGTGAGGTGGTGGAGGATAGCAGCCAGGCATTCCAACCCAGGGTCTCCTATGTCATAATTCCCACTAATGTTCAGTTTGATCAGTCCGGTTAACTGACGCAGTGCAGGGACCAGTTTGCTCAAGCCTTTGGCACTGATACCGGTATCTGACAAGTCCAGCTCCTGCATGGCGGTGAAGTTGTGGAGAATGGTGGCGAGAGACTCCAGCCCATAGTCTCCTATGTACTCATTCCCACTAATGTTCAGTTTGATCAGTCCGGTTAAGTGACGCAGTGCAGGGACCAGTTTGCTCATGCAGTTGTCACTGATACCGGTCCGTGACAAGTCAAAGTCCTGCATGGCGGTGAAGTTGTGGAGGATGGTGGCAAGAGACTCCAGACCAGGGTCTCCTATTTCATTCCCACTAATGTCCAGTTTGATCAGGCCGGTTAAGTGACGCAGTGCAGGGACCAGTTTGCTCATGCATTTGTCACTGATACCGGTCCGTGACAAGTCAAAGTCCTGCATGGCGGTGAAGTTGTGGAGGATGGTGGCAAGAGACTCCAGACCAGGGTCTCCTATTTCATTCCCACTAATGTCCAGTTTGATCAGGCCGGTTAAGTGACGCAGTGCAGGGACCAGTTTGCTCATGCATTTGTCACTGATACCGGTCCGTGACAAGTCAAAGTCCTGCATGGCGGTGAAGTTGTGGAGGATGGTGGCAAGAGACTCCAGACCAGGGTCTCCTATGTGAACATTCTCACTAATGTCCAGTTTGATCAGTCCAGTTAAGTGACGCAGTGCAGGGACCAGTTTGCTCATGCCTGTGGCACTGATAAAGGTCTGTGACAAGTTCAACTCCTGCATGGCGGTGAGGCTGGGGAGGATGGTGGCGAGAGACTCCAGCCCAGGGTCTCCTATGTACCAATTCCCACTAATGTCCAGTTTGATCAGTCCGGTTAAGTGACGCAGTTTCCTAATGCCTTTGGCACTGATACTGGTCCGTGACAAGCCCAACTCCTGTATGGCGGTGAGGTTGTGGAGGATTGTGGCGAGAGACTCCAGCCCAGGGTCTCCTATGTCATAATTCCCACTAATGTTCAGTTTGATTAGTCCAGTTAAGTGACGCAGTGCAGGGACCAGTTTCCTAATGCCTTTGTCACTGATACCGGTCCGTGACAAGTCCAACTCCTGGATGGCGGTGAAGTTGTGGAGGATGGTGGCAAGAGATTTCAGCCCAGCATTACCAATATCATTCTCACTTATATCCAGTTCTCTCAGGCCACCCTGGATAAATATCACAGAATAAAGTTTATCTAGGCTGTGCATGATGGAAGCCAGGGATTTCATGCCCTTAGACGTCATGCTGACACTCTTAAGACGGAGCACAGCCAGGCGTGGAGCACTGGACAGCCCGTCCTTCAGAATTTTCATCCCAGTGTTACCAATCTCATTCTCACTTATATCCAATTCTTCTATTTCCACTAAAAGGCGCATGATTGGCGCCAGGCCCTCAGATGTCATGCCGACACTCTTAAGACGGAGCACAGTCAGGTGTAGAACACTGGACAGTTTTCCCACCAGGGCCTTAATCCCAGCATCACCAATTTCATTCTCACTTATATCCAGTTCTCTCAGTTTCGCAAGGTGGCCGATGGTGGGAGCCAGGGATTTCATGCCCAAAGATGTCATACCGACAGACTTAAGACGGAGAACAGCCAGGCGTGGAACACTGGACAGCCCGTCCTCTAGGACTTCCATCCCAGCATCACCAAGGTCAGGGTTGTCAGAAAGATCCAGCTTCTTTAACAGAGACATGTGTCTGAGCCCCTGCAGAATTGTCCGGAGTGATGAAGGTTTTAGTCCTGTACATGACAGATCCAGCACCTTCTGATCATCTGACTCAACCATTCCTGGTAGTTTCAGATCCAACTTCAGTTCAGGGAATGAAGATATGAAACACTGCTCCAAGTACTGGACTGTGTCTCTGCTGTTGGTGTCTTCGCCAATCTTAATTATAAGTCTGTCCGGCAAGTTTACTTTGTCGAGGTTTTGTATGTAATACTTGAGAGTTGCTCCCTCTCTTCCGTTAACTTCGCCGTCCAGCATGACGATCGGCAGGGCTTGACTGAAAGTTTGCAGCACTTCAGGTTCTTGTCTTTCACTCAGGATATTCAGACACAACTTTGCAAATCTTTTGTAGGTTTCACAGGATTTCCTAACATTTGCGTGAGTTGATGCATGTGACTTTTCTTCAAAATGTTCTGCCTGCAAATTTGTAAACTCCTTGCTGCTGAGTTTGCGCAGTTTCTCCATCACAGCATGCGCCACCCGTGAGTCACAGCCACACGTGAACTGAAGCAGGTTACTGAGTTCAAGCGCCTTGCTTATGGAGGTGAGCTGCAGCAATTCACCAATTTCTTTCTCTTCCTTCACCAGAGCATGAGCGACATATCGTCCGACAAGGAACTCTTGCATCGTCTTGTGTGAAAACCTCAGCTGTTCCTCAGGATTCCATTTGGGGGCAGACATTTCCAAGTAGACCACGCCAAGCCTCTGTAGCAGTTCCCAATTCTTCTCTTGATCCTTTATGTCTGTCAGTTTAAGGACAGTCTCATTTCTTAGCAGCGCCTGTAGCGCAAGCTTGCCGAGCTGCAGTAACGCATCAGCCACGTCTGTCGGTAGCCCGTCTGGTGGCATATCCACTCCCTCCCGCTTGCAGTAATTCTTGCCCAGGCAAGTCAGCAGGTTCCGGTACAGCCCCGCTATGGTTCCAGTAGAAACCATCGCTTGGTTCTCCTCCCACATCAGACAGACCGTTGTCAGGAAACGCGGGGTATACATCAAATCAGAGACAACTTGGCTACTCTTGGTATTAGCAATGAGCTTTTCAGCTAGACCAGGGTTTCCTGTGAAATACTGCCGCACATATTTCTGTACGTGTGAATGGGAGAAGCCCTCGATGCGTACACGGCAGTCTGACTGGGTGTGCTGCTGCACTCCTGCTGAGGGTCGGGAGGTGATCACTATCGTGCTCTTTGAGCACATCTTGCCAGACAACAGTTTGGGAATGGCCTGTCTGGCTGTCCTGGCCTCAGGCCGCAGCTCATCATACCCGTCTAGGAGGAAGAGCACACGGGACTCGTACCTCTGTAGGATGGCTCTGATGGACTTTACATCAATACCTTCAGTTGCTTCATCAACACACTGGTCCCACACCATCTTCTCTATGGTCTCTCCCTCTCTCACCTCCCGGAGTCGGATAAACAGGACGATGTCGTGCCGTCTGCCCAGCTCTGTTTTCTGTGAGACGGCATTAAGGGCTTCTTTGGACAGAAACATTGTCTTCCCCGCTCCGGCTTTGCCTTCAATCAGAATGCACCTTGGTGCTGTGGACTGTCCCTCGACATCGGAGTTGAACAAGTAGTCTAAGGAACTCAATTCGACTTTTCCCCCTTCTTTTTCAGCCGTCAACTCTAACTCCGTGAATATCTTACTGAAGCTAAGTGAAAAGCTGTCCTCCCAGCTCTGAGGATTGAACTTTGCCAGCTTTACTTCATAGTAGGTCTTCACAGCCTCCTTGAGCGCATCTGTAATAAAAATCACAATGTTGAAAGACTTAAGATAAATCATCTTCTATGGTCAATGTGACGGAGTCACTGGAAATGACTTAATGGGGCCAGTTGGATCTAAAGATAGAAAAAGGAGGTCAGTCAGTGGTCGGGAAGAAGGAGACCTGAGAGAAGGACGTGCTCATTAAAGTACTAACAAGGAAGAACTATCTGACTATGGTGTGAGTTTGTGGGACCTTTAGCGCCAACCATCCTGACAAGATATGGCGTTCTCCGACACGTGGTGTCAGAAGTGGGATCTTTCACCGAAGGCATCCAACAGTAGGTGAAGACCCGCGGCAAGGAGCCGAGCAGAGAGGAGGAAGAGTTCCTCAAGACCTAGTCAACAGTGAGTAGGGCTGTTGTGAAAGAGCTGTGTATAGTGAAGAGACGAACACGTCTGACATTGAGAAGTGTATGCTGGGAGAGGGCAACAGCATTCCAAGCAGAGAGGAGGAAGAGTTCCTCAAGACTGAGTCAATTGTGAATAGGGCAGTTGTTGTGAAAGAGCTAGCGCTGTGTATAGTGAAAAGACGTACACATCTGGTGTTGATTATCCTATGGTGGGAGAGGGCACCAGCTTGCTAGCATTCCAGACTGCCGGAAAACAGACGGACCGTTTCAAGTAAATAAATAAACTGTAACGTGTTCATTAAAAAAAGGAGTCAGAGAAAGAAAGACAAGGAGACGGGATGGATAAGTACATTGAGGCTGGGAAGAAACTAGGTCTAGCGGGGGAAGATCTATTGAAATTTGTCCAGCAGCAGCAGGCCGTGGAGAGAGAGGATAGGGCAAAGGAGAGAGAGCTTGAGAAGCTGAAGGTAGAGGCCGAAGAAAGGGAGAAGGAACGGCAGAATGAGGTGGAGAAGCTGAAGTTGGAAGCGGACGAGAAAGAAAATGAATGAAGAAAATGAACGAAGAAAATGAATGCAGAAGCTGAATCAGCCATGACCCGACAAATCGCTTTCTAACTTGCGTTAACGACTGAATCTGACAAAACAAACTCGCCAGTGAGATGGTGGAAGGTGTCAGCTTCCAAAATATGTTTTCAGATTGGCAATTTTGGCACTGTGGAAGTGATTGAATCCGTCCGCGATTTAACGTTTAGAGAAAAGTAGTAGAAACTATTTTTTTCTAAACGTTAAACCGATATGTTTTACTTAAAAGTTTGGTGGTAGAACGGGATAAGAGAGGGGGGATTTGGAAGATGGCAAGTATCTTCAATTAAGGCAGTCTCTGTTGGAAGACAGAAGGTCCAATGTCGAGAGGCCCAATTACATGTTTATCTATATATATACAGGAATAATACACTAACAGGTAATAGCAAACTTGTTTTTCAGGCATCCCTGATATCAATTATCAAAGCACAACCAGCGCCAATTACATAGTAACCAACAATATGACCACGTTACATACAGATATCAATGGCTTTTGGGGCATGGGAAATTCACACCACAGAAACCTAGGGGATCGGGATGATATTCTTGGAAGTGTGACATGATAAGAGTTTGGGTATTTTGTGAGGTGCCTTTGATCCATTTCATCAATTTTTTACGGATCATTCGTAAGTTCAAGGAATTGCTTTGAGTGTGCCTTTCCGCGCTACGCTATTTCCAGATTCGTCCCAGTTCTATGTAATTCACAGAATTTGTTTCGCAAGCCGTTGCAAACCGCGTCGGGGCAGAAGCGCTGTCTATGTGGGTAGAATGGTGTAGTACCTCCTCCGTATATAGTCTTGCGTCTTACATTGGATCCTTTTAAACATAGGTTGCGTCATGACTTGGGGCATCTTAAACGCTGGATGTCATCAGCTTTTGCAAGGCTGTTCATGAAAGGTTTTATGCTTGCCAGTCTTACCTGGTGACTCGAAGTGATCGACGTCAGCCTGGGCTCTGGCGTTGCCGATCGTCTCCTGGATTGAATGGTCAAGGTTCACGGTGTAGGGAAGGAGGAGTAGCATGTCCTTAAATGAAGGAAACATCAGTAAGTGCAACATGCAAACAGTGAAACATACTAGGTATATTCACCAATTATTATATGTGCTGTCTATGGAACACTTAATCTCCTAAAAATGACAACAATAAGGAAAATACAAGCTAAAGATGTACCACGTTCGTTCTCATTTAAATGTACACATTTTGTAATCCCCGTTACCGTTAGAAGTAAGACGTTCCTGACATTAAGATATGCCACATATAAGGTACCAAACTGCCGTTTTTAAAAGCTAGAAAAGTTTTTTAAGTCGTCATAATACCTGATATTATTATTATTATTATTATTATTATTATAAAAACTACAGTTTGGCATCTTATATGTGGCATATCCTATCGCCAGGAACGTCTTACTTCAAGCGGTAACGGAGATTACAAAATGTGTACATTTAAATGAGAACGAGCTACCAGAGAGATTTAGGAATAAACGCTAATAATTATGCCTGTAGAGCTGGACTGAATGGATTGAAGCGTGCTGTAGAATGTATAGTAACTATTATAGATTAGTTCGGAATGTTCCTATTGTATGAAGCTTACATTGTACAGAAAGACCTTGTAGGAAGTAAAATACCCTGTTGGTTGTGGAACATGGAGGCAATTTTAGAGGAATCTAGTTATGCCCGCCTTTTTACATACGATGATATTAACAAACCCTTCCATCTACATGAACTAAGACAAACATTACAAGATACCTTCATCCATAAATTCGACTCATTATTAGCAAAGGGTCAAAAGGAAAATCAAGGCAACAAGTTTTAACTCGTACAAAACATTCAAAGACATGTATGACAAAGAACTATTATCTAAACATTCCAAATTTCAAAAATCGTAGAGCCATGTGTAAACTTCGTATTAGTGATCATTCCTTACATATACAATCTGACAGGCATAGCCGTATCCTTCTACAAGACAGATAATGCAGAAATGTTTACGTAATGGACGAAGTGTGTAATTATATCGCAACTTGTTTTAAAAAGAGAAATTAGATATACGGTAGTACATGTGTATAGTGTTTAGCATTAGGTTAGACTTTAATGTTAACATTGTTATTATTCTTTTCTCTCATACTTATTACGCCATGTATGGTCCTTACGCATTCATCCCCCTGGGGAATGAATATGCAATAATGATTGTTATTATAAAGGAATTCAACCTAGATTGAATACAGCTTACTTATGGACATACCTTAACAGTGAATCTGGCTTTAGTCAAGAACAGCTCAAACATTTCAGGGTCATCGTCCAATGAGTTGAAACTATGCCATTCCTGGTGTGTTTTGATCTCTTTTTTTACTTCGTTGACGAAGACGTCGACCAGTAACTTTTGCTTCAGAGTGTCTTCCTCCGAAGCCTTCCGCCTTCCACGCTCTAACTCTCTCCTTTGGTCGAAGTCTTCAACGTACTGGATGATCCAGCTCATTCTGTAGGGCCATTGGTCAGCAAGCAGCACCCACCTTGCAAACTACCGAATAGAACGATTGCAACAAATTAGCATCTAGTCATTATGCTGCATCCGGCTTGATCATATATATTGTCCCCGATTCATATTGTATTGTATATTTTTTTCAACCTTTATCTAATCTTGAAAGTTTGCATACTCCTCGGCCGTGAACATATCATAAAACATATACGTTAAAATGTGGTGCTGTTGTCACAGAAAGGTTACATACCTGTTCGGGAGTGAATTTTTCCCGATTCTCCCGCTGGGACAGAAGGCCTACCGAGACCCAAAGGATGTTGAAGATGCGCCGCATTTGCCGTGGATTTCCGGATACGTAGCGAATGACCTCGTCCTGTGGTAAACTCCCGATGGCGTTCATCAGAAAAAGGTTCATGTCGGCGACGTCATTTCCCAATTGCCCGTCTGTCAACATGTTTTGGGCAGACTTTTCAGCTGGGACGTCATCACACCAACTGTCCTTGTAAAGCTGCCACAACCCGTCCTGCAGCCCTTTCTTCAGCCGTCTAGCATTCTTCCATCTTCGAAAGCTTCCTTCTTCCTTTTTTTCTGGAGACGTCTTTGCTCTTGAAATATTTTTCATGTGCCTCAGGCAACGTTTTCTCCCCTCCTCACTCGGATTCGGCAGGCAGATGGGCAGCTGTACAATCTTCTTCAGGTACTCGTACCTACACATGAGACAAGCACAAGATCAGAGGTAAGATCATATCTAGGAAATGAAAAAGGGACGTTAGAAATTAGAGGTATGTTATCGTAAGTGTAGTGAAAAATAATATTGAATTAGATTTTTCTAATCAAATTTCGGAATGGTGTTTGTTTCTCCGCATGCTTCTCCGTTTATCGAACGAAAAGATTCTGACTGTAAAACAAATGACGATTGTTGATATTACCAAAATGAACTACCACAAAAATGAAGTTCTCGATCTGTACCCGTTAATGTCGACGTCCTTTCTCATCTCCCCAAAACTCGCCTCGATGCTCTTGACGACAATCCTGGGGTCTACGGCCAGGATGGAGATGAAGGGGGAGTTTCGGTCGGACAGGAGGAGGCTCACTGCCTGGAGGAATGAGATTGTGCATAAATTCAACACTTTCGGTCTAATCTATGGTACACCACAAGTTAACCCAGACATTAGAAAATGACCTCCGATCACATGAAGTTCATTCTTTCAGCTGCAGTACTATATATATATATATATATATATATACTAAGTTCTCCCAGCGGTTGATTAGAATGCACGCCATGTAAAATACTGCTTATGCATGGAAAGATACATCAACAACAGATATTGTTCAGACCATCATATGGCTTCTCTTTTATTCCTTATGTCAAAGTCACATTTCCAAACCGGGGCCCGGCCGGGCTGTTTGTGATAAAGGAAAAAACAGGTGATCCGAACTGGTCCCAATTTTACGGCATCACACGGGCTTTTACTCGTATCACACTAGCTTCCATCAAACAATTCTAAATCCACTTCGCGAGCGCCGCTGTCAAAAATTTGAATACAGGGTTCAGACGTTGGAACTTATGTTCTTAAATTTTTTTTTTTTTAGACACCAGTTTTTAACTTCGGGCGCATTTCGCATCAAAAAGGTGTGTGTTTTTCGGTTGGATTCGTGGCGAAGTTACGTCGTGCGTTGACGGAGCAGGTTTCTAATGGCAGCCGGGAGTCGCAGTCGCTGTGCCATGGACGGTTGCAGGAGGTCCGCGTTTGCGCTCCAGTCGCCGTGGCGCTGGCGGAGTTCCCTTGGGACACCTGCCTCGAAGTGAGTGTGTAGCCCCCGCGGCGTAGGTCGTGTAGAGTATGGAACCCGGCTGGTAGGTTGGCCGAGGCAACAAGTTTCGCGAAGGCTTTTTCTAGAATGGAGCTGGTGACCGGTCGGAAGGGACAGCGTGGCGTTGTTGGTAGGAGAAACGCTGGTGAATCCTGTGTGGCTGGGACGGGAAGTACCATATTCTTGTAGGCGGTGACTGGGCATAGAAGGGAGCCACGTATCCTGAACGGGGGTCAGGATCTCTCTTCCGTTGGCCTGAGTGGTTTTTGACCAACTTTTGTGTAGCAGCAGAACCTCTTGGGCAACGGAGATGTCCCCGCGGCACAGCTGCTGGCTTGGTTTAAAAGCTTTGGTGGTTGAAGAAACAAGGTTGGATTTCCGGAAGTTTGCAAGGAACCCTTCGCGTTGGTGAGATCTAAGGCTCGGTGTGCCTTGAGCAGAAGCTCTAGTGTGACAGGGTGGTGTTCTCTGGGACGGTGTTGTAGTTGCCTTTTTAGACCCTTGAGTGTCTACTGCAGTTCGAAGTGTTTGAGGCTGAAATCGTAGAAGCCGTGGAGTTGGTGGAGCAACTTCACCGACGAGAGATAATGCGAGAGGGAGGCAGGAGAGCACAGTGATCGGCTCAGGAACTGCGCGTAGCATGAGAGCATGTGCACCGTGGCTGGGACGGGCTGTTTCTGGAAGCATTTGCGGAAGGCGAGGGAGTCTGGTGATTGGTCTGAGTGCGTGGACGCAGCGAAGGCAGAGCGTTGCGTGTGCAGCGTGTCCTGTTGCAGAATCCGCCAGGCCGCCTCTGTAGTGGAAGGGTCAGGTGAATGCCTTGCACGCCGCGACGACCGCGAGCATCTCAATACGGTGGATAGGATAATCGTGCTTGATGATCTCCGGTGGGAACTGGGTAAGGAAGAATTCCTGGTTGACTCCTGGAGACCCTTCAAGGTCGTGATGATGCGAGACAGGAAGACTCGCCCCGGTGTGACGCGGGCTGAAATAACGGAGAGTTTGCCTAGGATGGCTTGAATTTCTCGCTTAGTCGCTCGTTTCTAGTTGGTCCAGGGCTGAAGATCGCCTAGGGTGTCGGTGAGTCTGTGTCGGTGGCGTTACCCTCCTTAGACATCTTGCGTGAGTCATGCGCCGAGAAAGCGCGTGGAAGGTGGTATGGCCTTGTCAGCTGACTCCGCCAGGTCGAGGCTGTCGAACGTGTCGCCCAGGGCGTGAAAGGCCTCGTGCGCGCGAAGTGGTGTTCCAGCACATCCGAAGTCGTCACACACGTCTAGTATTATAACCAAGACTGCCCTTTGGTAAGTACAAATTGGAAAATTCCTGTTTCTAACTAGTTTGAACGTCAGTTATCCTCCTATTGTGGCTTGACATATCATCGCATTTGCATGCCATTAAGAATTGTCCAGTCGACCTGCACTTCTACACCGTTAGGATCTAGGAAATTTATAGCTTTCAATTTGTTCGTTCTTGCCAATGGTCAACAGACATTTGTGTCTGGTTAACGTTTCAGATACAACATAGCAAGCGGTTGAGGGAAAGATAATTAAAGATATCCTGTAACGGAAGAGAATGTCATAAGTATTTGTCCCACAAAGGTCCCACAGATTGTGGATAGTGAGCTGGAACTTATGTGGAGGTAGTAGTGTGTTTCAGTGATTATTGCATTAAGTTGTAGCTGTACATGTTTGATCAATATCATATTCAAGTTATGAATGTAAGTTTTACGTATTCAATTAAACGATGCCAGAATCATTTTTTTTACAAATGTGATTATGTGATATGTTTAATATTTGTCATTGATTCCCTTTATATATACATCCTATACAGCATCGGCAGATACTTCCTTCACAAATGCAGCACATGATGTGAGGACCTTAGCTTGGCTTGGAACAAAGCAATCAGCTGTCAGATGCTCAGAGTACCTCAGGCTCCTTCGGTAAGGCTTAAGTCCATCATCGGTACACTTCAATGTTAGCTGAGACAGGCATGATGGATACTCATTGTCCCTTGTTTTTTGTTAGCTGCTGTGATGAAACGAAGCCCATCACAGCAAGGAGGTTATATAGTCTATATAACCTCCTTGATCACAGTTATGTCAAAATCATGTGACATGTTACTTAAATACTAAGTATGTGAATTGATATTTATTCATCATTTGGTTTTATCATATAGGAACTGGTTCATCACAAGATGAACTCCAAGCTGAGTCCAACATGCTAGATACAGAAGAAATCAGCCTTGCCTGTACCTTACCAAGAGTGCATGGAAGAAGTGAACTCAGATGTAGTCATAGAATGGGGAGAGGACGATTTTCCGCGGCATATACTACTTACGTGTAAAATGTGGCGTGTCATCATGGGATTTTTTCAGACAGTATAATGTTACTTTGAAGTTTCTATTTTCAACCTCTGTATTTGAAATTATTTGTATCTGATATCTTTTAGACGAAGAACTGGCCACAAATAAGGCTTTCATTACTTTAGTAGAATATGTAGAACATGTAGAAATTTTTGGTCCAAGTGCACTATACGGCAGTAAATATTTCCACCATGATGTGATGGTTGTTAATTGTAATACATTTTATAACAATTGTGCTTACACAACCCCAATTTACCGACATTAACCTGCATATGCAGAGGTGCTTTGAGTATGTGGATGTAATATTTAGCCACATAGAACTTCCGTATTGTATTTGATAGTTTTTGAACTTAGAAATGCATATATGTTGAAATATGAAATGATGTTACATTCAGGCTTTCCCAAAACTTCCTGTCATTGAATAATAATGTTTTGGGTATCGTTAAATTAAGAATGCACGCGTATTTATGAATAATCAACCATTCTATCAAACTTTGTGTGTTTGATTTGTACATATTCGTGGCAAATACAAACATATTCAGAGTCACAATATGTCAAAGATTGTAGAAAGTCTGTATGTTGGATCAGTCTGTATCCGTGGCAAATACATACTGTACGTATCTGTCAGGATCTTGGGCAATTTCGTGCAATGTACGGCCCCATATCCGTCGAAAATTCCTATTTTTGTATTCCTCCGGATCTGAGGTTCCGGATCACAGTCCGCTTGTATCCGTCAGTATCCGCAATTTTCTTTTAAAAAATACAGAAAACTTCCTGTACGTATCCGTCAGGATCTCTGGCATTTCCGTACAGTGTACGGCTCCGTATCCGTCGAAAATACCTCATTTTCGGATTCCTCCGGAAATATTCCCAAACCGGTGCGGAAATTTTCGGATCCGTTAGGTTGGATTCGTCAGTATCCGTCAGTATCCGCCAAAAATACAGAAAAATCCCTGTACGCATCCGTCAGGATCTGTGGCATTTCCGTACAGTGTACGGCTCCGTATTCGTCGAAAATACCTTACTTTCGGATTCTTCCGGAAATATTCCATATCCCAGTGCGCATTTAGTCGGATCCGTCAGGTTGGATCCGCCTGTATCCGTCAGTATCCGCAAAGAATACAGAACATTTCCTGTTCGTATCCGTCAGGATCGGTGGCATTTCCGTGCAGTGTACGGCTCCGTATTCGTCGAAAATTCCTTACTTTCGGATTCTTCCGGAAATATTCCATATACCGGTGCGGAAATTGTCGGATATCTTACACGAATCCGCATGTATCCGTCAGTATCCGTCAGTATCCGACAAAAATACAGAAAAATACCGGTACGTATACGCCGGGAAACGAGGCCATTTTGTGCAGTGTTTGCTGACAATTTTGAAAATGAAACAATAGCAAAATATACACATCACGTGCCAGACAATTGATATCAAAAGCATAAAAAACTGTAAAATACATTCTTGAGGCGAGTAAACCACAAAACGTGGTTTGGTGACAGTCAATAGTAAGTTAATAGTTGCCTAAATTATGACAGTTCCTTGTTGTACAGGGTAATGGCCTTGTGTAGAAACGACTGTTTCATAAGTTTTGTCATTGCCCTGGGAACACTCACTCGCCTGACTGTTCCTCAACTTCCTGCCAGTTGCAGCTGATCTATATGTAGTTGACACAAGAGAAGCCCTGATGTAAGTAGATGAAGGACACGGCGTTTGTGGTGCGCAAGCCATGATAGCGAAGAGCAGCCCGAACGGAAATGACGAGTCGAAGTAGTATCCGCTCCGCCATCGGTAGCCCAGTAGGTGGTAGTCGTGGGGGTCGACCGGGATCTGGCGGTATACCCTGCTGAGGTCCCTCTTAAACATGAGGCAACCTTGACCAAGGACATTATATATAATATCCTATATAATGTCCTTGCCTTGACCCTTGTTGCGTAGCAATTCTTCGAAGGTGTCGTAGCTTCGGAGAGTGAGTGTGAACTGGTCCCCCAGGTATTCCTGTGCAGGTATGCCGCTATTCACGGAGGCCCCCGGCGGGAAGCTCAAGTTCACGACGACCCTGCGTTTGTCAGTGTCCCGCTTGGGGACTGTTTGTAGGGGCGAACAGGCGAGGCGCTCGAATGGGGGATCGACGAATGGGCCGTGGGTGGCGCCGAGTCGAATTTCCTTGTTTAAATAGTCGTCGACGGTAGCGCTGCACTCTGTGGCTGACGTGTGGTTGCGTAAAGTGGATTTCGGAAGGGTTGCCGCAGCGTTGCCCACCGGCCATCCGAATTCTAGGAATTCCGTGACTATGCCGTCGTGGTGTAATGTGACAGGGAGGAGGGCCTGCATGGGGGGTCCCGACAACGCTTTACGCTAAATTCGGAGGGCCGGCTACGTAATACGCTAAATTCAGAAAGCCTCCCTACGCTCTACGTTTAATTCAGAAAAGCCTCCCTACGCTCTACGCTAAGTTATGGAGTGGTCGGCAACGCTCTACGTAAAATTAAAACGGCCGATTACGCTCTACGTAAAAGGGGCATGCAGGCCCTCAGGGAGGCTCGCCAGGCCGGGATGTTCAGGTTGGAGTTGACGGGGATGCGTAGCCCCTGTAAGTTGAAGTCCCCCGAGTCGTAAATCGCCTTGTGTAGCGCTTGGGCAGAGTTAAGGGACAAAACCGGCGACGAGGGCGTTATGTAAGGGTGTAAGGGTTGTGGGTGGTCCTGAAGATTGCCGGTGCCTTGGCCGGAGGTTGTGTCAGGTAATGCTGTAGAGCTGAATTCCATGTCCGAAAAAGTGTCTGGGGAGGAACTTAATCTGAAATCTTAATCGGAAGTATCTGTGGGGTATGCTAGTCATGCCCTGGACGCGGCGTGAGCGCTTGGTCTTGTCTGCGTAGATGCACTCCCTGGGGTGTGTTTTAGTGGTACGTTGGGTTCCAAACTTGTCCAGTCCCCGCTAATGAGGGGGGGGGGGCATTTCCGGAGTGAGCGACGGGAGAAATTGTCTTCGGGAGCATTTGAGCGAAAACATGTACCGCAGCGGTTACCCAACATAAATACCGTAGCCTAAAGCCCTTGGCTGGACTTGGGTCCTGTCTGTTGCTCGCTATCGGCAATCCGTGCTTCGTTCAGCTGAAGCCTCTCGATGCTTCAGGATACTGTAATCTCCAAGCAGATCCAACGGTGGCGAAGACCGTATCAAGCTGGCAGAATATTTTTTTTTGTTGCAACCCCATAAAAAATTATTCTGCCAGTTGGATACGGTCTTCGCCACCGTTGGATCTGCTTGGAGATTAGCTTCTGGACACCTCTGCTAGGATCCTGCTAGTTGCTCGTCGATTTCTTCCTCCAGCCTGTCCCTGGGCGTCGGGCTGAAGCGTGGTCGGACCAGTCCTCATCGCGCCGGTAGTCGGCGAGGCGCGTTGGTGGTTTGGTCCATTTTCCGGCGCCGAAAATGCATGGTTGGCTTGTTCTCAATGGTTCAGAGGTGCTGCTCGCCTGTGAAGTTGGTGTGTTACGACCGGTAAAAAGGGGGAAAACCGCGGAAAGGTTGCTGGAGAAAACGTCCGTCTGAACTTGGACCACGCTAGGCTCGGTCTACGCCTATTGGTGGTATACGGTCAAGTGTTCGTGCAATTCCCTGCTACCTTGCCTGACGGCGCAGTACCACCATTATTCCGAATCACCCGAAGGTACCAGCCCTCCCTCGGGTCGGGTCGCGCTCCGGCATTCGGGTGATCTGACGCGAGGTCGGACTGGTACCTTTGGGTGATGCGGAATATACCGTGTAGTCTGCTCTATGTGACAAGCAAAATACACATTTAATGCTCTGTCTCATGACTTATTTTTCACCGTTAGTGTGTTTGCTGTCTTTCGTGTAATAGTTCGCAAACTACCCAGCTGGACGCCGGTTTGGAAATATGACCCTAGGATGAACTGGTCACAATTACAAACAGGGGCCACTCCGGCTACTTAACAGTTTTTTCATTCTTTTTATATTCTTTTTTTTCCGCTTTTGCGGACTGTAGATAGTTAAAGATTTAGCTAGATATAGCGCGTGCTGTAATCAGTAGTATGCGTACCTCGATGACTTTGGTGACTCTGTCTCTCGGGCATCTGTCCAAATCGTCCACCACAATAACGACCCGATATTGCTTGTTATAGACATTCCCTAAGTGCCACAATAGACCAGTCACCACTTCCACTTCATTCTTCACCTGTATTAGAATGAAATTCAAACAGAAATTGTTACAAACAAATATCTGTTACAAATCTACGTAGCAAGTTGAAGAATGTTGCACATCCAGGTAGAACGTGGCATGATGCAGAATAAACCAAGTCACTGGATAAATTCTCTTTAGAGCATTTATCCGTTTGCTTGATTCCTTTTGTTTCACGGTTTGCCTACAGATGGGATGTCATTTTCTGAGGCCATCTCAACAGACACCTTACATCTGAAGACTTACCTTCGCCATGAACCCAAGCTCCTCGTCAAAGTTGGGTTTCTCCATCTGAGCCATCAGCTGATCTCTCTGGGAAATAACCATATTCCTCAGGAAGGACCAGATTTGTTTGGCTTGCGTCAGAAACCCCACGCTAAGTAGAATGCCACTGATGATCTCTATCGCTATCTGTAAATAACAGAAATAAAGATGATGTTTTTTTCTCATTTGCATACCCAAATGCAATGATCATTGGATGATGCGTTTACTTGACATAACGTTTCGTAACAGGTTGGTACTGTGGTGTTTGCACGTTCGCCTAGCAACCATAGGTTGTACATGTACATATACATGCTGTACCAATAAATAAACAAACCATAGGTCCCTGGTTCTAATTCCGTGGACAACATCGGCGTTTCCAAACCCCGATTGCTTGTCACTGAAGACCGTGGAGTAGCACGGAGAGGAATGGGCTACTCCCCATAAGGGGTGACCTAGCCAAGAAAAGTGGTCAGCAAGGAAGGCACATTTCGTTGTGCACCAGGGTGGAGGTGTTAAGTTTGCTACTGGCGCACCATACTGATGTTAAGTGTGCATGTGGTTTCCTGATTCATACCTACCGTTGCCGACAGGAACAATGAGCAACACACACACCTACTAGTATTTTGGGTTCGCACAAACACCTAATTTGAGTGCGTGTCGACACCCCGACTTTGGCTGCGGTGTACGCACGGCGGCTTACATTCCTAGGTCAAAGTGTTTATGGCACCAAAATACAACATTTTCTTATTATATGTAAAAGGAATAGTATCATTCAATGAACGTATAAACGTTTAAAACAAATACACGTGTCACCTCTTCTGATGTCACCTTTTCAATATTGAACCATTAGAAACCATACTTCTAGCTCTTGATAATTTTCTGATCTTCTCAGCAGGTATCGTAATTACCTTAATCAGTGACTTGACCCCTCATGACGTCACAGTGAACACGGCAGCCGGTTCGGAACCTTTCACCACGGCTTGTGAAAAACATTATTTGATGAGCAAACAGTGCTTGATTATCGTGATAACATTCAATTAAAGGACATAACCATATCTATTTTGTTTGCTTCTTAAAAGAACGTTCTTTTCGAACCGCAGTGCAAAGTTCCTAATCGGCTGCTATGTTCATTGTGACGTCATGAGGGGACAAGTCGCTGATTAATGTAATTACATTAATCATATTTTTCGTCAAATGTGAAAAATGACCTACTTTGGAGGACAACCACGTGACAACAGAAGAAGACCCTAACTGTGCAAACATGCATTTGATAGCAAATATAATAATGTATCTGTGGTACAAATTTCAAACCAAACAAAGCACCATCCTTGTGCTTACAGCGCTTCAAAGTTGAGCAAAAATTCCTTTTTTGATATCTCTAAAACACTGTATTGTTTTGAGGCTGCCCAAGCACTTCAAATTGTCTTTTTGAAAGTTTCAAAGGTATCTTTAGAAAGCAGAAAAGTTGGTCTTTTTAGATACGTTTTAGGTTTTCCGTAATATTTAAGCGCTTGTTCGTAATTGTGTCCTAAAATATACCAATTTTCATGATTTTGACATGCCCAAATCAGGGAAAATGGCCCCAAAACATGTTTGACCCGTTGCCATGGCAACAATCGGTGTTGAGCAAAATAAAGCTATTTTGAGGGTTTGTGGGTCAAGTACTATCACTGTGCAAAATATGAGCCGAATCGATTTTTTGACCCCTGCCACCATTGTTAAATATTAGCTGTTTCAGCGAGGTTAGCGTTTTTGTGAGAGCTGTTCCATGTGTAAAACAGGGGGGCAGTTTAGAGATGATATCATCATATCATATCTTACCATCATATAGCTAGATGCCGTCGACCAATCAGAAGGCTCCATTTAAAGGTCCTTATATTCCCATATAGACGCCATTTTACGGGTCATTAATCTCCATATAAAAACCTGTTGTTAGAACGTTTCCATTAAATGAGAGCTCGAGGGTGTTTGGCTATTTTTTTTCACCTTCAGCCGTCGGGCGATGCGACCGCGGGAGGGCCGGGACCAAGGGTGATGCGGGATACAGCGTGTTGTATTTTATCTATGTCATACTTACCCGAAAAAAACAACACATTTTTCAATGCACAATGAGCCAGAAGTTGAGGGAGTTTTGTGTCCTCGAACAAAAAATTGTAGCAGCATCCATTCCATACTCCGAATCCGGTATTCGAATTTTCGACAGCGGCGCAACCGGCGCACTTGAAATGCATTCTAGATATTCTATGGAATTTATTGAAAGCGGAACAGGTATGGCATGAATATAGGGTTAATGACCCGCTTTCCTTCGGTCTATACGGTGTGATAAGGCATGGTCGTTCCTATAACCACCACATAAAGTGCCTCGACCTCGGCACTTTATTTGGTGGTTATAGGAACGACCATGCCTTATCACACCGTATAGACCTCAGGGCGGGTCATTAACGTTATTATCATGTAGCCATTGTCCATGTCATGCTAGTAGTTAGTAGTAACGTTACTGTGTGCAGTATTTGATTTTGTGTCATACCTTGGCCTTAAAAACGTTCGCTACGGGTGTTCCGCATCACACGGGGTTCTATGGAATGTTTAGAATGCATTTCGAGTGTTGCGGTTGCGCTGCTGGCGAACATTCGAACGCAAAAGCGGGCCCATACGAAGTTTAAAGACCCACAGGTCCATATGAAGATTAATGACCTGCTTTTCGGGTCTGTATGAAGATTACAAACCCGCAAATGGAGCCTTCTGATTGGTCAACGACATCTACCTATATGATAATATAGAATACAACACGGCGTATTACGTATTGCCCGAGGTACCGGCCCGACCGCGGGTCGTGTCGCCCAACGACCGACGTGCTTTTACAAGTCTGTCTATATCAAAAAGTTCCATAGCCTGAATCAAATACAAACAGCACTCTCCCATGTAGTGCCTCATGGCAACGTTACAAAAAAATTGCACCAATGAGAACCTTTGAAAAAGCGGTTAGTATATGGATATTAATGACCCGTAAAATGGGACTGAATATGTGAAAATAATGACCCGTAAATGGAGCCTTCTGATTGGTCAACGACATTTGGCTATATGATAATATCAAACTAGAAAGGCAACATTTGCACGAGCAAATACAACATGTATCGCCCATTTCCCTCCCCATGCAAAAGGCGACTGTTCTAAAGTCACCACTATGCAAAACTGGAGCATTCCAAAATAACGTTTAACTATAATAAAGTAAGACCATGTAATGAACATTGTAAATATCAACGCCATCCAGGCTAACGTTTGTTGTATATCTGCAATGTTGGTTTTTGAATAAAGAATTGAATTGAAGACCAGTCAGAAATGGATCTCTCCCAATTTGGAACCCTACGCATGGATGGGCTCTTCCAGGCACCCATATTCATATAATACTGGACCTTTCAAAAAACACCTCCACAAAAAAAAGACGTCTGGGGTATGTGCTAACTCTAACTGCATTCCAAATTTTAACTCATTTGGCCTAGGGACGACTGAGATGAAGCCCTTTGAAGATTTGACAGGATCCAGACAATATGTATGGCCCACACCTATAGTATGGGCGAAACATAATGATGGACAGGCATGACACTAAATGAGACATTAGGAAGAACAGAAAACCGAGAAAGGCGGAGAAAATTGTCAGTTCCTCTGTGGCGCCCCATCGGTCAAATAGGTGAATAAATTATAAATAACAGATGAGATAAGACCTCTTAGAGCAGGAAGAACGTATGGTCATTTTATCAAGAGCGCTTCCTTCAATATGTCCACATATGGTAGTATAGACACAGCAAGGCAGCCGGGAAAGCCACGCATCGATATCAGCAGAATGGCTCAATCCAAAATAGCTCTTACATAAAGCACCCTTCTGTTTCAGTATCCAAATTCATTTTTTTCTTAATGTTCAACTCAAAACTTACCACAGAAGGGGATCCTCCTTGGATCCCAAGTACAACTGCCAACACAAGCAGTACTATCGTCAGAATCGCCGCGATCAACAACCTGGCAGTAAAACATAGAAAAGGAGCATTTTGGCTTTGCTGAAACAACTTAACATCCTCTTCAAAGCATTTGAAATATCTTAGTGTAAACAAAACCTGATTCGAAAACTACATTTGTGAAGTTCATTTTCAGCTGTTTGTTGCGTCTTCTATCTATTTTCATTGATGACAACAAGATAAATAAGGTCCTCATTTGCATAATTCAATGTTCATTTTTACTTAACATCTAAATGCCGTAAGTATGAACTTGTCATCATTTACCAGAATGGAATTATAGCAGTTTCTCATTAACCATGTAAAATAGGTCTTCATTTGCATATTTTTTCATCTATCAACATTCCTCTCTTCATCAATTACAAATGTCTCATTTTTGAATGGTCCAATCACATTTGGTTTATGGAATTTCCTCATTAATTATGCAAGTTAGATTCTGGTTTGCAAAATGATCATTGAATCATACCAAGCATCACCTAAGCTATCTACAGGCCAAAAATTACGATGATTCATCAACCCCCTCTTGACTTGAGTTATAGTATTTCGGCTTCTCAAATGAAGGCTTCATTTGCATAAATGGTATCTATCAATATCTCTCTCTTTGTTAGGTACATATGTTACATACTTGAGAGTCCTATCTTGATATACAGTGGACATGTAAACTTTCCTCATTAATTATGCAGATTGCATTCTGATATCAATCACTCAAAAATCAAGAGATATCAAAAAAGTAAGTTCCGCTGCAGTACGGTAACAAGCCGCGGGGGCCAAAAATCAAATACAATCAAATAGATCAAATTATTTCCAGGTCTCATCAAGACCTACCCACGTACTAAATATCAATACAATCCATCCAAACCTTCCTGAGTTATGCTGTTTATCCAGATCCCCACATCCCCACCCACGAACGCTACCGAAATATATAACCTTCTTGGCGAAGGTAATAAACGAAGGTTGGATTTAGACATACCTAAACCACAGCCTTTCTGTCAATGGCGGTCTCTTCAACTGCGGTGCGTCAGCAGATGATGTCTGCGGATGATTTATTGACTGTCGTCTCTTTTCTCTTGTCTCCATGATCTTGTCGTGCATGGCGCGGTACAACTTTGTTGTCAACGGGCCGAATTCTTTCTCGACTTTCTTATACAGCTCGGTTACGATTCCTGCCCAGAGCACAGAGCAGCCAGAGTACAGCCAGGCATTGAACTCCACGCGAATGACCTCAATCTGAGGAGTATTTGTATTTTGATCTGAAGAGTCCGGTGGATTGGTAACATTCTTAGTATTTTCTCTTTGTTTGGGTGATTCCGGCGGCTTCTCAGTATTTTGATCGGGTGATTCCGGAAGATTCAGTTCTAGCCAATCTAGCCATTGCCCTATCAGCTTAAGGTTTCCCTTCTTTGTAATCCATGATGATGAAGGAAAAGTCTTCAGCAATAAATCAGCAATACTCCTAGCGGCAACCACACAGATGCAGATGGAAAAAATGGTACCGACGCTCAGTACAAGAGGCTGGAAGATGACGGGGTAGTACACGTGGGACAAAATGCCACCTGCCACAACTCCAAGGAATAGCAGGAAGGCCAAGCAGCTCACACAGATGGTTGTTTTGCTGGCTTTATTCCACTCGCTCGTACTGCCACAGCAAACTAAACCTGGTGTGCTGCAGCTGGTTGTTTTCTGGGCAAAGGAGGTCAAGCAACTCTCAAAGGAATTGCAAAATGGTGGAACGGTTGTTTTCTCGGCTTTATCCTGCTCGTCGTTTTGCCGTAGCTTTTTCATCTTTTCTATTTTTTCATCAATCGCTTCTGAAAAAGAAGATGGCAGCAACATCGGAACTCTACGTTGACGGTGTAACAAACAAAGGAGCATATACCAATTGATAAACAAAATCGTGTTGTAATACAGTGCTAAACTTACTGTCTTCCAACACTAAGGTATTCACGGGGCCCTATCGAAAACCAGTGTATTGGCACTGAATAGGCTACCCAGGTGTTTCAAAATAAACAAACAAACAAACGGATCGAATTTTCGCCTTCTTCAGGATCATTGATGACCAATCGGTCAGAGGTCACGAGGCAGGCATGGTACCTTCCATGGGAGCTAAGATGGTTAACACTGGGTTAAGAAATTCACCGTAATCCTACGTTAGGATTGCCCATGGAGGTCCATGTTTGTGTCATATACTTCCTAGATGGTTTTCTCAGTACATTTTGTGTTCCATTTTATGTTTTGTTATGAAGTTAGAATGAATTTTTGTTGCAGTATTGTGGGACTGCGTTGAGTGCCCCCCTCCCACCCCTGAGGCGCCACGAAAGGCCCGGATTTTCTTTCTTTTTCATTTAATTTTATCATAATTTCCCATTACTTTTTCCTCGGTTATGTTTCGGAACCTTGCAAGTTTACTCGTGACCTCGACCAAGAGCCTGTGCAGGCGTGGCGAGCCGCAGAAGCATCTTTGGAGCCTAAAGTCAAGCAAGTGCTGGAAGTCAACGTTCGAGAGGAGGACTATCCAGACCCCGTCAGCCCTACAAGCTTGCTACACTGAAGTGCAGAACTCTACAAACAACTTCATCGCAAGTAGAACTTGACAAGCTTATGAGTGATTATGATATCTCGATAACATGCATTCAAGAACACCGTTTTGTTCATAGTGCCTCTGTAGAGGAAAAAGTTGCACGGAATATGGGAACCATCACTCTATTTACAGCTTCGGCCACCAGAAATTCTGCAGGCGCGTCCATCCGTGGTGTCGGCATTTGTGTCAATGATAGACTTCTCCCGCTACTACTCTCTGTGAGAAAAATAGACGAGCGTATAATTGTAGCCCGTTTCAAGGGAAACCCAGGAACTGTTGTTATATCCTGTCATGCCCCACATAACTGTTTATCTGATGATGTTGCAAATGACTTTTACACAAAATTAAGTAGTGCAGTGGAGGCCATTCCATCGCACTCCATGCTATTTATAGGAGGAGATATGAATGCTCAAATCGCGAAGGGTTTTTCCATTCACAAGGTATCAAATCGTAACGGTTTGCTTTTAAATGACATTATGGAGCAACATAGCCTTGTAGTTGGTAACATCTCCTTCCGGAAACCAAATCGCAAATTATGGACATTTAGATCACCTAAGGGCGATCGCTCTCAGATACATTTCTGTCTTTTCCGTAAGCGCTGGCGGAACAGTGTTAAGGATTGCCAGGCATATTCCACATCTAACCCGGTGGGTAGCGACCACCGCATCGTGACAGCGACAGTAAAGCTTAGCCTCAGATCCTCTAAACCTGTAGCCTCAAAGAAACTATTCTGGAGGGCAGTTACAACAGATAATCAGCTTGCATCTGAGATAGATGATACAGTTATGTCACGTTATGAAAACTTACCTCAGTCCGAGCAAAATTATACATCTTTTGTCAATATTGCGCATGAAACCGGCAAGGACTTATTAAAAGCTAAACCTCGTCGATCTCAAGGCACCAGAGATGCAGAGCTAGTAGTTAAAGCAAGAAAAGCGACACCTAGAACTTCTACGCGTAATGTGCAAACAGCCCAGGCCAATTTGCGGAAAACGTACGATCGCTGTGAAGACAATCGTATCAATGAGACCCTGCGTACCTTTGAACACCCAGCTTCAGTATCTAACATCAAAAACGCATGGGATCTCGTAAAGACTCTTTCAGGAAAGAAATCAAGAAATGTTGTGTACATAGAGGGAGAAGATCGTCTTAAAATCTGGGAGAACCACTTTAAAAACCTTCTCAATGCGAATATTGATTCTGATTCTGTACCAGACAGCGAAACAATTCATAAGGTATTCGAGGTTTTCACTGAGATCAAGAGTGGGGAGTTCTCTCAGGACGAGGTTGCCACGGCAACCATGCGACTAAAAAATGGGAAAGCTCCCGGCATGGATGGCCTTCCATCTGAGTTTTGGAAGATGCCAAATATGACTAAAGTCCTTTTGCATTTTTGTAATACAACATTTAACGGTAATCGTCCAAAAGATTTGGGCATGTCTGGAATTGTCCCCATCCCTAAGAAAGGGGACCTGCGTCACCCAGACAATTATAGAGGAATTTCTTTGTCACAAATTGCATCTAAGATTTACAATCGCTGCCTGCTCAACAGAATTCGCCCCGTCCTGGACCAAGTGCTACGTACTAACCAAAACCGCTTTCGTCAAGGACGATCAACTACTTCTCACATTCTTGCGCTCAGGCGCATAGTGGAGGAGTTGAAGAACTTTGACAAAGAAGCAGTGCTCATATTTATTGACTTCCGTAAGGCATTTGAGTCGATAAAGCGTCACAAAATGTTTCAAATTTTGGAAGCATACGGGATTCCGCCGGGTGTCGTAAGCGCAATTCGTGTCATGTATGAGGACACCACGGCTGTGGTAATCACTCCTGAAGGAGAAACGGATGCATTCAGCATTAATACAGGTGTCCTCCAGGGTGACCCACTGGCTCCCTTCCTCTTTGTAATATGCCTTGATTATGCATTACGGTCTTCCATATCCGTTACCGAGGGTCTAACCCTCCGTCGCCGTCGGAGTCGACGGCACCCAGCTGAAACCCTCCCTGATCTTGATTTCGCCGATGACATTGCCTTGCTCGAAAACTCAATAAAATTTGCACAAAATCTTCTTAACAAAGTGGAAACCTCGTGTAATAAAATTGGTTTGTACCTTAACGCTTCCAAGACTAAGTATATGCATTTAAATCCTACAACTGATAGTCTACTTTTAGCCTCCGATGGTACTACAATCAGACGAGTTTCCGATTTTAAATACCTAGGAGGTTACACTGATAGTAGGCATGACATGAATATCAGGATAGCTCAGGCATGGAGTGCCCTCCACTCATTACAAAAAATTTGGAAGTCTCCTATTAGAAAACAAACTAAGACAAAAGTGTTTAAAGCATGTATAGAAGCAATTCTTTTTATATGGCTCGGAATCCTGGGTTATGACGACGACACGCTCCAGAAAACTCAACGGCACTTACATGAAGATGCTCCGTGTCATCTACAATACACCATGGTGGAAGCACGCTTCAAATAAACAGTTATATGGACCTTTGCCATATGTCACCACAGTGGAGAAACGTCGACGGCTGAGTCTCGCGGGTCACGTGGTACGCAGTAGTGAACCAGCGGGAAAGCTTCTGCTTTGGAACCCGGATGCAAACAGAAGGATTGGTCGACCAATCACAACACTCATAGAAACCGAAACTAATTTGGAAGGACAAGAACTTTTCTCTGCAATGAACGACAAGAAGTTCTGGAGAACAAACTTCACTTGCTGCACCTCGTAAGAGGAGGACCGATGATGATGATGATGACCAATCACTGACGAACGTAAACTCGCAAGAGTTACAGACACGTGACTTTATTGACACGTGTCATTACGGATACGTGACGTCAGCAATTGGTCAAACGTGCCAGGAAGTTTATAACGCCCACTGTCTCTGTTGAGTGATGGCTAGAGTGCCCTGATGTATATGGCCTCCTTTATAATTTCAAAATCGTGTTGTGTAACCGTAAAGCAACCCAAGCTTTTTAAAGCTTGGCTCCAAAAAGTCGCGGCTGGCAATGATAGCGATGGTGTTGTTGATGTAATGGCAAAAAGAAAGCGACAGAAATTATTACAAATGAATAGAGGTAGAAACTAGAAAGCTAGCCATCAATTGCAAGCAATTCATTTCCCTCCATATCCCTCACCTATACTACAATTGACTATTCCTAAATTGCTTCTCCACAAAAATGAACTACCCCCAAAGCATCCCAGTTCAAAATAGACTTGAAATTATGCTTATTGCGAAGCTATTTCATGGCAACTAAACGTATTTAGTTATATGTTTTCCTCTTTTCATGGGGGGGGGGGCAGTTTGGACTTTCTATACTTTGTTAGATATTGTATATTCTATACTGTACAAGAAGCGGCGAGGATATAAGTTGTACATAACTTTTGTCCGTCGTTACTTTGTTTTGTGTTTGATGTTTTGTGGATAAAATATGAACTTTTCGTAGCCCTAATGCAAGAATGGAATCCTCCAAAATTTACACACTCATCACTGAACATCAGTAAAACCAAATGGATGATACTAGGTATGAATTTGAAGATCAAGCCTGTACCTGATCTAACTATTAAGATCGGACCAAACGTAAAGTGTAACTCATTACAAGTATCTGGGTGTGGTGCTAGAAGCTAATTTAAGTTATGCAGAGCATATTGATACTGTGTGCAGTAAGGTGGCCCAGCGTCTGGGCATGTTAACTATTCCATTTCGTTCCATTTCGCACTTTCTGTGGTTCATTTATTTTTCCATTTCGTTTCATGTCGTTCCATTTCGTTTCATATTGTTCCATTTCGTTCTATCTCGCACTGTCTGTACACCCGCCTTGCACCACAATATTTTCAAGAACAGCGCATCTTTCTCTTCATCATAAGTAGGACAGGTCATCACAAAATGGAATTCATTTTCAATATTTTCGTTACATGGCGGACATAATCTCTGAGCACAGAGTGCTGGTGTGTTGTGATTCTCAGTCTTGTTATGCTATTTACAAACGGTTTATTATGAACTGATGTGGGATATCCTTCTTGCCAAACTGATTCTTAAATCTATTATATGTGTGTATTAGTGTTACTGGTATTTCTAAGTGGTTTACTCCTTATCTCCAAGCAGATCTAACGGCCGTGGAATTCATCGATTTAGCGAATCGCTGATGTTAGTGACGGCATTGCCGTTGGGTTTATCACTATATCGTCTCGGAATGGCCGTGGAGTTCATCGATGAATTCCGCGGCGAATCGCCGCTCTTAGCGTCCGCATTGCCGTTGAGTTCATCACTGAATATATCGTGTCGGAATGGCCGTGAACTTAATCAATACAGAGTCTTTGGATACAGCTCTGTCTTTCAGACGTTCTTTATTTATATTTCTAAAACTGTTGGCATCATGATCAATTGCAAGGTTAAGCCAAACATGTCAAGTACATGATATGTCCTGAGCACGAGTAGTCCAATTATGTTCTTCTGAAGTGTCGTATGATTTTTTAACAATCCTGTAATTAGGTTACTTATTAAATCTTAGCGAGAGTATCTTATCAACTGTGTTTGACTGTCAACAAACAATAGGAATACTTATATTTCACCCCTTGCGGCGAAACATTGAGTAAATTTTTGCAAAGATTTAAGATTTTTGCAAAAAGAACATGTTCTAAGTCAGAAAGTTTAATATGAAATATTTGGTTGTTCTACTGTGATATTCTGGTTTCTTGATATAGTGTCAGACTGGTAAATCAAGTTCAGTTTATCACTGTATTTATTGAATCGCACAAGATCAAGACTAGTACAGGTAGACGAGGGGTCTGATATCTTTCCTACGCGACTAACTCGCAGTATATCAACTTCCGACCCCAATATCAGGTTTAGATGTTTTTGATGTTCTAATATTTTCATTGGGGCATTGCTTAATCCCAAGGAAAATTCGATTTCTGCTTTGTGCATTTATTCCAGTAAGTTCACTACAGTAAAATAGGTCTAACCAAACTGTTAAACAGATCAATAGCTAGGGAATAACCATAAGGAGTGAAATATAAATGGCAGTGGTACTCACCTCTGATCTGGTTGAGGACGAAGGACTTGCCTTTCCCCCAGCGTGCATAGATACCCACAGTGATAGGCAGGGTAGTGGACTCGTCCGTTATGATGTTGGCAATTGTTTGGGCGTAAACTTGGTAGCCCAAGGAGTCCTCCCCAAACTGGCTATCACTCTTCAAGCTGACTGTTAAAACAAGCATCGTCAGAATTAGCAGAGCGTGTAAACTGACTTGTATAGCCAAATCAAGATTGCACAGTATTATGAACGCTATACACAAAATACTATCATCAACTTATTTTCTGTGAAAAGTATGCCCTGGTATGTCGCGTGATTTTGCATAACATCCCAACTATCAAATCCTCATCATTTTCCACACGGGTGCTGCGGCATTTTTCAATTTCATATTCAACCTGGCAAAAGAATGAGCCATCATTTCTTTCTATTATATGTCAATATTACTGATTGTCTTTGTCACTGATGCTACACATGCTATATTTCTTCTCTAATTCTGTTGATACTAAAATGTTACAATTTTAAAGGACCACCCGTGAGACTGGTAGCATGGCATTGTTGTGGCGGCGTACCATTTCACGCGAGAATAATACTCCTCAAAATCATCTTGCCGCTTATCACCTTCGCTGAGAAGTTTATGTTTTGCGTTCGTGTGTGTGCCCGTCTGTAAACAGTATAACTTGAGAATGCCTGGATGGATTGTCTTTATACTTGTCTTCTTGAGACCTCAAAATGATTAGATTTTGGGTCCCCTAGTGGCTTGCTATGGTACTGTAGCGGAACGTCCGGGTTTGATAAATCGTGCTCTGGACATGCTATGGTCCTGATTTTTGACTGGTAGATATCTCTTGGGAAGGAGAGTATATTGTGCAGGTTTAGGTCCCCTAGCGACTTTTTTGGAACTGCAGGAACCGATATTGTTTCAAACTTTGAAAGGGAATAACTCATGAAGGGGTATGTGGATAGCTTAAGTGATGATTGATACTAATCATGCAACTCAGCAGCTAATTTGCATGATTAATTAGAAGAGTTAATAAATCCGCTGCACTCCATTATAGGACTCTCAAACATGTGACATTGGTAACTGAGAAAGAGAGGGATATCGATAGATACCAATAATGCAAATAAATAACTAATTTGATAATCAATGGCAAAATACAACTCCATAATTGATGGGGATTTCATTCTTGCAGCATTTGGAAATTAAGTAAATGTAAAACATTTATGATATGCCAATCGAAAAGGCCAAGATCAGTCGGCGAAGATATGGGGTCGTGGAACTCTAGTTACCTATATAAAGCAGCTGTTGTTCCTTTCTTGGGTTGAAGAGAGTGCTGAAGATACAAACTTGTCTAAGCACAACAAATCACAATGCCAATGCCCGTAAGTTCCACACGGCTACGTCACAAAAACGCTTTGTTCCAGCGAACGAACAGCGTAGTCCCAATCCTCCCATGACGAGGTCAGACTGTACCGTTCTGGGTTGGAAAGTTTTTGACGTCGTTGTCTTCGAATGCAGGGTTATCGAAGCTTTCCAGACAGTGTTCTGAATACGTTAGTCTGTTAAGTTTATAATTCTGGCGGTATTAATGATGTTGCATCTGGTACATATCCCTAAATACATTTTTTTTAAATCCTGGGTATATGTTATTTTTACTCTGCAGATTTAGGTGAAGTAGCATTACATATATCATGAGTATGGAGTTCCACTCATATAACGCCATTGAAATATTGACAGTCATAATTGATTATGGAACAAACCATTCTATATGCCATTATGTTTTTATGTTTTTACCAATGTAATTTTAAGGCTAGAAAATCCATTAATCTCTTCTTGAATTATCATGTTTCAAAATTTTAGAAGAAAACGTCCATGAAGTTCCAAAGAAGGTCAGTAGGAGGTGGATACTTTTGTTACTCTTTTCTGAGCACAAGAGTTTAATTTACGTTAACATCGTGACCATCGCATGTCCAGAACACAACAAATGAAAACCGGTACTGCTCCACTAAATCCATGGGGGGATGCAACCTACCAACGAAATAAACCATCTCTTCATAGCTTCTTGAGTTATACTGCTCAACGACAAACAGGATAACAAAATTTTGCTGCACGCAAACATTACTAAACACTACTAAAACATAAACTTGACTAAGGTCATCATGGTTTATTTCACGTGTGTACGACTCAACCAAATATCATAGTCAATGACACATGAGTTCAGATGCTCAAACTAGACTTCCACGGCCTCATTGTTTTGCTAATCATGATATTACAATAATTTAACACGCATATTTTTGGGTACTTTCTATCTAGTAATCATGTCTAAACTAAGTACCCTGATTACGAAATAGAAAAGTTTTATCATAACACAGAAGTCTAGTACAATATATTCTCATCATTTATACAAATGAGCCATGCTTGTTTCAAATTTGAAGCTCTAGTTATTCACCACTACAATATTAGAGCATTTTCTCATGAACTATACATATTCGGTTTCATTTCCATTAAAGATAATTCATATTTTCTCTACAGTTACATACGTATACATATACCCACATGCCAAATTTCGTAAATGACTTGAGTTATGCTGTCAACAAACACATCAACAAAACCACACAAAAACTGCAATGAGAATATAATCTTCGTGAGAACGACTGCCATTACTATAAAGCAATTATTATCGGTGAATTCTGTGACGTAAAATGATGCGTTCTGTTGCGCAATCTCGCTGACCAATATCCCGATTACACTTGCTCCTTTTGCGTATTTCAAACACTTACTGTTGCGTTTGGACTTCTCCAGGCTCTCCTGCAATGCCTGCTTCAGGTCGCCGTCTGCCCGGTCCAACGCAGTCTTCCCTTTTCCGTCCTTCTCCCCAGCGAGGTCCAACGCCGTCTTCCTGTCTTTGTCCTTCTCCCCAGCGAGGTCCAACGCCGTCTTCCCGTCTTTGTCCTTCTCCCCAGCGAGGCCGGGGTTCAGATCCATCAGTGCCAGCGCGAAGTCCTTAGACTCCGCCTCTACGGCCGCGTGCAGTAGTGTACTACCATCATTCTGTGTTAACAGAATTTTTATTGTTATGTTCTGGGTCAATTCTGCGACTGAAGGGTCACTACTGACTACCCACCTCCAACATATTTCATATCAGTCAAGCACCATAATTGTGATCATCACCATCTTAAACTATTTGTTACCCTAAAATCTGGGGAACCAGATCAGACAGATACAAACACAGCGCTATTAAATACTTGACTAAACTACTGAACACCAATTTGTAATGTATAATCTGTTATGTTACGCGAACACCTATTGCTGATTGTACATGATGATGATGATGACAGGTTTATTCAGTAGACAAACAATACAGGCCTCATGGCAGCCCTGAGGCTGAATTAACAGGCTTGTTCACAATATCAATAATCAAATTTACAATACAGTTCACAATATCAATAATCAAATTTACAATACATTTCATTATTACCATAACAATTACAAATTTCTTCGGATTTAAAATCTTAATGTCATATTCTCTTACTAGTCAGTGCTGTTTAGCAGAGTTACCATGTAGTAAATGGGGCTCTTCGTGAATCTGGCGGTATTTGCTTTAAAAGTCTGTAGCCGGTTACACGACCGAGTCTTTCTGCCTGAAATCGCCTCGCGGCACGGTGGGAGGCAGTCTCGGAAGATCGGGGATCTCAGTAGGGAGCGAGCATAGCTTCTGCATAGTTCTAGTCGTCTTTGGGCCAGTGGTGTAAGGGAGAGTTCTGTCAGGGCTGAGCTGTAGCAGGTGTAGTTCTGTCTCAAGATGATCTTACACGCCCTCTTCTGCACTGTCTCAATTGACTTAGATTCAGCCACAGTCAATCCCGGATGCCACACTTGGCATGCATATTCTAATACCGGACGCACGAAGCCGATATAGACAAGTACAAGGTCATCGGTAGTAAGGCCATACTTGGACAATGTTCTTAACATATAGAGACGTTTGCTGCCCTTCCCAACAATCATCTCGACGTGCTTGGTCCATTTAAGGTTGCTCTGTAGTATGATGCCCAGGATGCGCGCATATTCTACAACCTCCAGCTGAGTGGGACCCACTGTGATGACAGGTGGGGGTGGTGGATGCTTCATGAAACAGAACAGAAGCACTTTACATTTGGACGGGTTCAAAGTCATATGGTTTTCATCGGTCCATCTGGCTAAGCCGTCGATGTCATCTTGGATGGTGGGCACTCTAAGAACATGTCGTGGTTCTAATAACGACAAGTCGTCGACATACTTGAAGGTATCTGCTGTCGTGTTGTCAACGGGTACCGCGTCGTTTACAAGAACTAGAAAGACCAACGGCCCTATCTTTGTACCCTGTGGCACTCCGCACGTTAGTGTTTGCCATTCTGACACTTCACCTTGGTATCTGACTCGCTGTCGTCGTTCCGAGAGAAAACTGATGATCCAAGGTATGACAGATGGGCGGACTCCAAGCTCAATCAGTTTGTTGATGGCAGTGTGGTGATGGACGGAGTCAAAGGCTCGTGTAAAATCCGTAAGGACTAGCGTCGACAGGTGGCTACGTTTGTCTGCTGTTTCCAGAATCTTGTGCGTCAGAAACGTCAAGTAGTGTGTAGTCGAGCGGCCTCGCAGTGACCCATATTGTCGCGGGTCTACACGGGGAAGTATATCCCTGAGACACCACTCAGTTATGATGCCTTCACACACCTTGGCAAACACCGATGTTAATATTTACATATTGTCTTTCTGTATTTTTAGAGTGGTTTTAGGTGTGCTCTTTTGTAATTTTAGACTGCGTAATTCAGTCGGTAGTACATTGTCAAGAAGGTAGCATCGGCTGCAATGCTGTTATAAGTTTCGTATGTGTCAATCTCTGAATATACCATTTATATTATTACAACTCATTTCGTGCATTATCATGAAATGAACAGTTTGAAATAAAGTGTATTTCGTCTTCCACGGCATTTGTACTGCAACGCTTACAAAGTCTTTCGTATATAGCTATTATAGTATAGGTACATGTAATATTCTATACTGGCCTTTTTCTATTTCAAGAGGATGAGCACTACCAAAAACCCACAAATTATAGAAAAGGTGGAGCATTACGTCTTCCATTGCTTACAAATATAGTCCAGGAGGAGATACCTGAAAAAAAAAGACTGGTCTCGTAGCACACCCTGTATATATTTAGTTCACTATCATAGAATGATAGCTTGATGTCCCTTGATCATTTTAAGGTAGGTTGTTCTATGGCCCAGGTGGGACATTGTGGTTCTAGAGCTCTCTATGCAAATTTATGCAAATGAGGTAGTTATGCCATGAATTGAGAAGAATACAGCATAACTTCTGTGATACCTGTCCGAATGACATCAAACTTGGAGAAAGTCACAAGCAACAGGAGAGTGTTCCTTTATGGAACCTTGAAAGTACCTGGCGTGTTTCCATGGAAACCGTTGCTAAGGAAAAGATACTTCCATAGCAACCGGAAGACTTAGGATACGAAATAGTCTTTAAAAGCGATTCAGATTAAATAATTATCGAAACACTTGTTTTTTTTTACAACAGAATTAGTCGTAATTAATTTCTAAGAAAAGTAAAATTCATTTTGATCTACCCTTGATGCATCAAATCAACGATACATATCATGCATAAGTTAGTTCCGCAATCTTGAATTCCATGTCTCTAGGTTCCGAGCAGATCTGGCATCTTTATGTGGTTGCAGATCTAACAGGTGGTCAAGTTATTGTAGCAAATTGATGGAACAAGTGTTCCAAACACCTTAAGAACACCTGTTCTTTGGAAGGCCTCTAGAATTACCTTTTGGGTTCTAGAATTTCACAGTTGATTCATTTGACTTTTAGCTTCTGTGAAGCATGCAAGTAACTCGTGTACCTGGCTTCTGTGAAGCACTTAAACAGCTACCGTGGATTTTCATGAAACATGTGAGAAGATATCGTGGATTTCGTGAAGCATGTAAGAAGATAACGTGGATTTTGTGAAGCACGTAAGAAACTCCCGTGGAATTCGTGAATCATGTTAGAGGCTGAGCCCCTTGAAAAGACTGAAAATCGGTAAGTGCTTTCAAAACTATGAAGCTTCAGAAAAACCGGTGTCAAGATCTAAAGCCGAACCACTAGACTGGTCTCTATGCCTATTCTGCCAGCGAAGGAAGTCACTCGGCACCGTAAAGCTGTTTACCATCACGACATTTGATTGCTGTGAAGCCATTGAACAGGCAGCGATGGTAAGGTCCGATGAAACTTTGCTAAGGCATGTAAGAGGCACCGATCTGATTGCCGCGGAAGCTAAGTACCACACGAACTGTAGGTCCCAGGACGTAAGCAAACGAAATCTGAATTCTTGTAGTCCGGAAAAGGAGACGGAAGGAATCTATGCGGAAGCATACAGTCTTCTAGGAATTAGCACCAGAACTACAATCAGGGAGAGTTATTTCTATGACATGTATACTGGAGTCATACCATGGATATCTGGAGCAACTCGGTTGCCCAACAGCAAAAAGCTACAGGTCGGACCGCCTGAAACAGCGACGTCTTGATGACTTCCAGGACAAAATTGTGTTTCATAAAGAGTCCAACACTTCAAGCCCAAAACTTATCTACTGAAGTTCTCTCTCTTTACAAGAGATCATCAATGATGTTGTATCGGCAAAAACAGCCCCGAGTCACGAAACAATTAATGTACAAAAACTGGACGAGGAATCTTGTTTTGCATTATGCAACACAGATACTAAAGACAAGAATAAAGAATTCTGTGAAAGGCATTAACATTCAGCCTGTCGATGTTGAGGACTTGACCACATCACGTGCCAAGGCTTTGGTGCCAACAGAGTTGTACACGTTCCTGTGTTCCATTATCACGAGCGATACCAGTCATACAGCTGAAAATAAGAGAGATGAGAGACAGATATTGTCAATATCACAGGATATCATTTTTTCAGCCACTGACGGACGCATCAAAATGCCAAAGCACGTCGGGCTAGGAGTGGCTGTGAGACATATAACAGCTTCTAAGCAACTAGTCCAAATGCTAAATAGGCTAGGCCACTGTTGCTCATATGATGACGTAGAGCTGACACATGCCTGGCAATGGAGGTCATTGCAAAATCTGAGAACTTTGGAGTTGTCATTCCCACTAACATGTCTCCAGGCGCCTTCGTCCAAGTGGCTGCTGACAACAACGATTTCAACGAGGAGACTATTGATGGAAAACAGACGACCCATGCCGTATATCAGCAAAAACAGTTCGGACCTAAACCTAAGGCAGCAGTTCATGCCGAACAATTAAAGAAACAGCGGTCAGTCCTTGTGAAAGCAAATACAGATATCATGGAGTTCGGCGTCAGCGGTAAACGCCCTGAGGTAACAGAGTACAAAGAAGTTGAAGACGAATGGTTTCAGTACAAGACCTCCCTGCGTTCTCTCAACATACAGAAAGACCTTGGATGGCTCTTGATGCGTGTGCCCCTGTCACAGGGATCTCGCACCCCCCGTGAATTTGAACCCCCCGGTTCGAAATCACTAGTGAATTTGCACCCCCCCGGTGCAAAATCCCTAGCGATTTCGCACCCCTCTAGTGATCTCGCACCCCCAGGGTGTAGTATGTGTTCTGTTACGGCATTCATAATTCCCAGTGGCTATCTTTTTAACAAATTGATTGGTAACTATAACTGACATTTCAAATGCTCTGTTGACTGAAGTGGTAACGAAGTGGGTTGTGCAATGACTATCTGGGAGTCATGGTTCTTGTGTTCAAATCCTGGTGGCGACATTTTTATCCCATAGTTTTTAACATTAAATAACTAATAATTCTTACTCAGAAATGTCATAAGATTTCGATTAAGGCTTCGATAATTTTTTTCTTACCCTATTTAAACCCGTCATCCATTCAATATGTGATATAATTTTGTATGATAAAATGTTATTCAAGTCTCTAAAATAATTTAAAAAATCAATTATTAAGATTGAAGTAAAGCTATGAACTAATCGTACATTCCTCATGGCACAAAGGAAGAATATTACAACGAATCATCGTGCATAGAGAGTCACCATCATCGCGATGTGCTGAAATACTAGTAGCGTTACATTAGTCCAGGGCATGGGTTCCCGGAGTCTTAGATGTTTGTTCTGTCAGACACAGCAACTAAATACTCTCGATTACCACGTTAAACTATGGCTTTATTATATCAAAATGCAGTTTTGAATATAATTGCTGCACAGACAGAGCACCTTTCGAAATATTTGGGGGGTTCAAAATCCCTAGGGGGGTTCGAGGAGGGGGTGCGAGATCCCTAGCTGGGGGGTGCGAGATCCCTAGTGATTTCGCACGGGGGGTTCAAAATTAGGGGGGTGCGAAATCCCTGTGACACCCCCCTTGGGCACGGATCGTGACCACCAGGAGAGTCAATCTGTACCGAGCTGGAGTGCCGTTAACACGATGGTTTCAGATGAGCCACCACCTCCAACAAATGTTGGATACTGTCCTCTGATCAACGGTTCGGCGACGGAATACAGCACCATTTATACTGTAATGAAGTATGTCCAATCCATGATGGGTCGCTGTTATCCGAAAACTATTTCAGGATAGTGGAATCGAAGACCTGCTCATTGAATCCCGTGTGTATGGAGCGAACACAACATCTGCCTTGCTGCATGGAAAGTCCTACAACCGAGGAGTCAGAGCACACAAGATGCTCTGTGAGGCACTTCATAGGTTCTGTCTGTATCTGTATCTATATAGCCGGTATAACCGCCATCAGGCGTAACACACCAGCTTCGCAGGCACGCGGCGCGGCAGCAGCTGGTCACATTACACCGAACGGTCTGTTACACCTAGTCTTTGCATATCTGACTGCAACCGTTCTTTAAAGCTACTTAGTGATGAAGCTCCTACAGTACTTGATGACAACGAGTTCCATTCTACTATGGTTCTAGGAAAATACGAATTTTTGAACACGTCAATCCTTGGCTGATAACTCTGGTACTTAAAAGCATGACTATTTCTGGTCCTCTTCTGAGCTGGCATTAGATACTTATCAGTCGGTACGTCCACAAGTTTATTAGTCATCTTGTACATCATGCAAAGTCTGGACATTGTTCTCCTGTCCTCAAGTGACATCCATTGCAGGTCTGCTTTCATTTTTGTTACACTGGCGCCCCTAGGTTGCAGTGCTATTTAAAGTTTGTCAATTTCTAGGCCTCTTCTGAGAATCTCCTCCTGGACTAATAGAAGTCAAACCCTTCACTAGTTATAGACAACTAGAGTTCGGCGATCCCATTCCTTCGCCGAATGGTGTTAACTTGTATGAAAGATGTGTTTGAAAGACTTGGCTTAGAAAATATACCAAAATAGCTACTCTTCAAGACACTTCACTCTGTAGAGATAACAGATATGACATCGAGCTCAGGGTTCGAGTCACTTACCACGTCGTCTTTGAACGTGAAATCCTCCCCCGTCCACTGTAGCTGTTCCACTAGCACAGTCAGGATAGCCGTGTTGTTAAACCTCGCTGCCACCCTAGCCATCCTTTTCTGAAAGACATTGGGACTGTTCAAGTCAGCTGCCCCAGCAAAAACGTCTGGTAAGTACTCCGAAAACTATTCATGCAAATCTCTACATTTCATACCATAATCATCCATCATTTCAAACTCTTTCTCCCGTTCTTTTGTCCAAATTCACTATTCACCTTACCATTAATCATAATGAGGACGTTATGTAACTGTCAACACAGCATGTAATGCAACAGGATACTTAGATGCTGAGGAATTCTGCAGTATATAGAAGAGACATGTACAGCTAAAGAGGTAAAAGGATTGGCGTGATTAGTACAAATATGCACCAGAAATGACACCAAATGTGGAACCGGGATTTACAGGTGTAAACAAGCACAGGGAAGCTAGAAGATGACGTACCAGATCATCACGAAATTTTGGATCCACCATCATGTTCAACAGTTGGACAGGGGAGGGAGAGAAATGTGTGGTAGTTCCTTGTTCCTTCATTTGCTGTCGATGTTTCTTTTCAATGTCCAGCAGCAAAGTCTGCAATACTTCGCTGTTGCCTGACCATATAGCAATGTGCACGGGCGATTTGAGATCCTTTAGGGACACAGAATAAAACAATGTCTGAACTATGCAAGTTACAAAAGACAATATAACATATTTCAAATGAAGAATAGATTTCATTACAATATAAGGTTTTAACACTTGCCAAATAGAATTTATTCTACTCATACTTAAAATGCACATTTCCGTTCATGAGCTTCTTTAGGCTTTATCTTGCTACAGTGAGGCGTACTTACCTTTGTGCGCATGCATGGGTCGGCCCCGGACTGGAGAAGGCATTTAACAATCTCATTGTTCCCACTGATTGTCGCGCAGTGCAACGGCGTCTGCGCAACCGCATACGACTTGTCCAACAGCTCCCTCACAGAAAGGTAGTGAGGTAATGCCTAAAGAGAGAGAGAGAGAGAGAGATGTGTTTATATATATGTTTATATAGATTGTTCTATATTTTTTTCTATGTTTAGATATATATATATGTCTTCAGACGTTAATACATAGAATGTAGGCAGACCTATATATATATATATATATATATATATATATATATATATATAAATTTTGTAAATATATCTATCTAGCTGTCTATCTATATATCTATCTATCTATCTATATGCCTATCTATCTCTCTGTCTATCTATCTCTCTCTCTCTATATATATATATCTATATCTATATCAATCTATATCTATATCTATCCATCTATATCTATCTATCTATCTATCTATCTATCGATATAAGGCCTCGCTTTATCAAATCATAACATTTTTAGTTGATCAGTTGTACAAAGGAAATAAGTTAGATAATAAACAAAATGAAACAATATAGTGACCATGAGAACAATACAATAAAGAATTTAACATCACTTGATAAATCATACATGAATATGAATGTAGAATAAACGAAAAGTAGTAAACAAAGTAGAAACAGTGGACTGCTATTTAACAAAGTAAAAATACTAATAAACAGACTACTATTTAGCAAAAGAAAAGGAAACCAAATTAGGAAAAAGTAGGCTTACTTATAAAGTCAAATTTAGCGTGGGACTTGAAAATAGCAAGAGTGGGGCTCGTTTTTAAAGTCATATTTAAGTTGTTCCAAACGGTGGGACCCCTGAACATAATTGTAAATTGACGCTGGTTGGATTTTACATTAATTGGTCTGAGATAATGGCTTTGTCTTGTGAGGTGGCTGTGGATGTCTGAGTTAGTAAACAAAATGTCGTGGTAAATTTCAGGAAGGTTTGGGCATTTATGTATCATCTTATACATCAACATACTAGTCTGTAGTCTATTTATGTCATAAATAGATTGTTCATAGGTTTTTGAACAACGATGCACTAGGGAAAGTGAAAGAGACTTTTGAGGCTATTCTAACGTACCGTTTCTGAAGTAACAAGAGTGGTTTAAGTGATGTTGAATACGTACTCGCCCATACAATATTACAGTAGGTTAGTTAGGGATAAACAAGACTATAGTACAGAGTAATAAAGGTTTTAGGAGACAAAAGATTTCCTACTTTACGTATAATCCCTATGTTCTTAGACATCTTTGTACAAATGTGACTAATTTGATTTTTCCATGTTCATTTTTCATCAATTAAGACTCCTAAAAAACGAGTGTGAGACACTTGACTAATAAGATTGTTATCTAAAATTATCTGGATGTCTTCCTTCGAGTATTTCTTATTCTTGCCAGCAAAAATAATCAAATTTGTTTTTTTTTTACATTTAAAGACAACTTCTTAGCTTTAAACCATTTATTTACTTTGTCTAGTTCTTCATTCATACTATTTACTAAGGTGACGAGATTCCTGTGAGACATGAATAAATTTGTGTCGTCTGCGAATAGAAAAGCAAATAACTTATGTGATACATCTGCTGAATCGTTTATATAGATTAGAAACAGAAGGGGTCAAAGTATAGGCCCTTGCGGAACGCCACATGAAATGGTAGTAAGACGTGAGTTGTAAGTGCCATTTGTAACATATTGTTGTCTGTTCGAAAGGTAATCTTTGAGCCAGTCGTGAACTGTATTCTGCAAGCCATAGAACTGTAATTTTTCAAGTAGTATTTTGTGATCAACAGTATCAAAAGCTTTTGACAGATCTAGAAATATACCTGCAGTGAACTCATTGTTATCTATGGCTTCAGTTATTTTGTCAATTAAGCACAAAAGGGGCATATAAGTAGATCAATGTTTAGATCTCCTAGTAGATAACATGTTTTACCCTCATTATTAATGATGTCCAAAGTTGCAGAAAGGTGGCTAATACATTTTTTGATGTCAGTGGCAGGAGGTCTGTAAATACAACCCAAAATTATGTTTTTACGCGGACTTAATGAAGATGTTGGAATTTCTATCAAAAGGGATTCAATGTCATCTTCTGAGTTTATATTGAGGTCTTTTCTTTCTACAAATTCTAAATTTTCATGAACAAAGAGGGACACACACCCACCTACTCTAGTTGACCTACAGTGGTGAAGTGAAACGTAATTTTGCAAGTCATACAGCTGTAGAGTAGCTTCAGTAAGCCAAGTCTCCGTTCGACCAATAACAGAGAAGTCATGATTAAGAGTAGACATGTAATGAGTAAAGTGGTCAAAGTTTTTGGGCAAGCTCCGAATGTCAAGGTGAAAAATTGAAAATGATTCAGTATTGAAAGACTTTTCTTCACACATTTTGTGAACAAAAAGAGGTTTCTGATACTACACTGCAGAGGCCATAAGACTCCACAGACGAAATTTCAGATGCATCGAACAGTCTCGATCAGGTGGCAGGAAGACTTACGTGGTCATGAATTAGACACATCCTTTTCTTCTCATTGACGACATGATTTCCTTTCGGGAGGAATTTCTTGACCTCCTCGAGGTTGCCCTGCAAGGCAGCAGTATGCAAATAGGCCAAATGCGAGTTGATGTTGCCCCGCGAGGCAGCAGTATGCAAATCGGCCGAGTCGCTTTCGTCCCCTCCGTCAGACGGAGCAGGGTTGAGGTTGCCCCGCGAGGCAGCAGTATGCAAATCGGCCGAGTCGCTTTCGTCCCCTCCGTCAGACGGAGCAGGGTTGAGGTTGCCCCGCGAGGCAGCAGTATGCAAATCGGCCGAGTCGCTTTCGTCCCCTCCGTCAGACGGAGCAGGGTTGAGGTTGCCCCGCGAGGCAGCAGTATGCAAATCGGCCGAGTCGCTTTCGTCCCCTCCGTCAGACGGAGCAGGGTTGAGGTTGCCCCGCGAGGCAGCAGTATGCAAATCGGCCGAGTCGCTTTCGTCCCCTCCGTCAGACGGAGCAGGGTTGAGGTTGCCCCGCGAGGCAGCAGTATGCAAATCGGCCGAGTCGCTTTCGTCCCCTCCGTCAGACGGAGCAGGGTTGAGGTTGCCCCGCGAGGCAGCAGTATGCAAATCGGCCGAGTCGCTTTCGTCCCCTCCGTCAGACGGAGCAGGGTTGAGGTTGCCCCGCGAGGCAGCAGTATGCAAATCGGCCGAGTCGCTTTCGTCCCCTCCGTCAGACGGAGCAGGGTTGAGGTTGCCCCGCGAGGCAGCAGTATGCAAATCGGCCGAGTCGCTTTCGTCCCCTCCGTCAGACGGAGCAGGGTTGAGGTTGCCCCGCGAGGCAGCAGTATGCAAATCGGCCGAGTCGCTTTCGTCCCCTCCGTCAGACGAAGCAGGGTTGAGGTTGCCCCGCGAGGAAGCAGCATGCACATCATCAACCTTGTTTGACTAGTATGAGGAAAAGAAACTTCTATGAGTCAGTATTCACCAAAACACGGACAAACTTATAACACAGCTCAAACTGGCAGGCAAAATCACAGCAGTTACAAACAAGTTAACAAAATGGGGAAGATATTTCAATGGTTTGGAGTCTTACGCGTAAGGGCATCCTGGTAACGGTGGCTTGTCCTAACTGTACATCACTTGTTCCTCCATGTTGGTTTCCCCTTTCGGAACCTCGAGTACCTCAAGTAGTTGCACCAGCTTCTGTCTGTGACGTCAATATTTAAAGAGATACTCAACTCCAGATGAAGCGGGTGTTATATTCTAAAAGACCACATCTCTATCATTATGAATACAAAATCAACCAAATTTGCAAACATAAATCACAGATGAACAAATAAATGAACCAGTTATAATCCACGGATTGAGTACGAGGGGTGATCAATTAGTCCTCGGCCTCACCCAGAAATAGGGTCCGCAACTCGAATGTTGGGACATAATTATATAGTGTGATATCATTTAGCAATATCCCCCAAGTTTCACATTATTGTGGCCAATAGAGTCAATTCCACATTACCGAGAGGGTGTTTGTTGCCTTTTGTTCTAACATTTACAAAACCTTTGTAACAATCTATGTGAGATAAGTAACTGTTAAGAACAATTTCCAACATTTATTTAATGTTCTAAATATTTTCTGCTGTGTTCCAACAGGTTAAACAAATTTCCAACATTGAACACATTATTTTTATTAGTTTCTAAACTGTTGCAACATAGATTGATCATTTGTTTGAACATGTTCCAACATTCTACAAACATGGTATAACTGGGTCAGTGGGCTGGGAACAGGGCAATTCACACATCCCTTCAAAGTATAAGGGATTAGGCCTAGGTGCCATGCATAGACACCTAAAAAAAAGACAAAAGAGTTGCCAGTGTCCAGACGTGAAATCTAAAAATATACAGAGGCAGACAATAGAGCGTGATTAGCACCTACTTTTATGGGGGCAATAACTCAAATCTACCATTTTGTAAATGTTCCAACAGTGAAACAATCACACAGATGTTTGAAAATTGTTCTAAATAAAGAGATATTTGTGCAAATACTTTCATAGTATTTCCAAAATATATAGATGAGTTCAAACATGTTCAAACTAATTGTTTGAACAGTCTAGAATGATTTTGACTGAAATAGTCTTTTCTCTAAAATTGTTCAAACTTATTAGCAATATCATCTGAAAACCCTCTCGGTGACATGGAATTGACTCTACCTTTTAGTCGACGTCAATTTGAAAACTAGTGATCAGAGCTTTGTAGGCCGAGTTCTTCATGCCATCGGTATGAAATCTTCAAAGACATTGTCAAAATATTTGATAAAGATTTCCTTCTTATTTCAACTAAAAGAAGTGGGTATCTGATTTCAGCAGAGCAGGCTGACCTGCACACCTCAGGTCACAGCTCAATTGTCCATGTTTTTATCCTTCCACCTGACCTAATGTTACTGAGTGTCGTCTGCAAAGTAATGATCACAATGATTTGAAATTTGATGGATATAGCTAAAAGATGTCATACTACATAATTGTGCCCCAAAACTTGAGTTGTGCACCTTATTCCTGGGTGAGGCCGAGGACTTATTAATCACCCCTCGTAGTTTTCATTCATGCCAACCTATGCGGTGTGATGCATAAATGGAATGATGCCTTAAGTATTGGTTCTTATGAGATAGTTGCTGACGTTTCGGGTCCATTTTTTGGTCATAGCAGTGGAAGAATCAAGTTGTTAAGGGTGGAAATTGATGAACGACCAAGTTCAACGACTCCATACTCTTCGCCCTAATGATATAACCTTTACGAATCATGTATTATAAAACTCTTTAATTGATTATGAAAACAATGTTGCACATATTGTGTGAGTTAATCATCTCAAGTTGGTTAGGTCGAAGTATGGAAGTACAATATACTATATTAGCAAAGAAGGTTATTCTATTAGTATTTTCTTATCAATTTTGTAAATAAGGCTCGGGCATACTTAATGTTTGATGATGTTCATCTTTACCTAATTTCCAAATGCCACAGGTATCAAATCACCGTCATTTACCACTTTGGAATGCCAGCATTTTCTCATTAATCGAGTAAAGTATGCCCTCATTTGCATGATTGATGTCAATGTATTGTAGTAACGTAAGTCAATAATTTATTAAAGTACAGCAAAAACCTCTAGTATCTAATACACAGGAGTTGTAGCGATTCATCTTTGTATAGAAGAACTTTATTGCACGACAATTGTGGTGCTAGGAATGCGGTCTACCTCTGTTTGTTCCGATTAAGCTAAATGTCCTTAATGATTATGGTTACGTGAGTCAACATGTTGATGTTGACTTACGTTACTAATGCCATGGGCTTATAGTTATTCGGATTCCTCTATGAAAAAAGTGTATTTGAACCAATCTATTACCCTTGTGAGTTAACCCCTCGTTCTATGAAAGCTAACAAGTGTTATCTTTTAAATTTAGAGAGGAAATATTACAAACTCGGCTTCCTAGATATGAGATGGTTTCCTGTGCCATCTGTTTAACATTTGACGCTTTTCAAGGTAAGAACAGCGCCAGAACTTGGCCGCAGAGGTGCTACACATCAACAACAGCAACATCGGACCGCGCCACATTTGCCATGATGGGGTTCACCTAACCCGACATGGCACCGTCTAACTTGCAAAGAACCTGATAACGTTCCTGAGTGGTAACCGTCCAGCGACAGGGCGCGCCAACACTTCCTTTGAGGACGTAGTGAGAATTCCGCCACTGATGCCACCGGGTTTTCGGGGACGGAACCCCCCCCCCCCCCCCCCAAGGAGCATATGGTAGCAGAACATTGTAAACATCTTCCATCGTTCTTTCTATGCAACGCAAGATGTTTAATTGATATGTTGCACGACCTTTCCGACTCCATGGCTAGACATAAAAATGATATAAGTGTCATATCCGAGACATGGTTTACACCAAACCATCCAACTGAATGTATATATTGATGGTTATACTCTGTTTTCTAAATGTCGCACCAGCAGCCGCAGTGGAGGCGTTGCAATTTACGTCAGAGAGACTATACCTGCAGAAACTATTGACTTTATGGAAACACCTGACAGGTGTTTATGGGTTCTAGTCAAACCGCATTGGACACCTCGTCGGGTAACTAACTTAGCCATCTGCGCCGTTTATAATCCTCCGGACTGTATGTATGAGGATATGTTGGACAAACATTTACTTGACAGTATTGATAAGATTAGCACTAAATACCCGCATGCGGGGATCTGTGTAATGGGTGATTTTGATAGATTCAAAATCAAACATCTTATTAACGGCAGCCAGCTTGAACAGCTAGTTAAGCGACCAACAAAACTTGAGGCTGTTCTTGATCTCATAATCTCAAATGTAAAATCTTATTATCAAAATCCTTTCGTTGAGGAACCTTTGGGAATGAGTGATCATAATACTATACCGTTACTTTGGCATCCCCATGATCACAGACCTATCAATACTAAAACCGTTCCTTTAAAGACTGTGAGGTCCGCTCTTTCGGACAGTGGATTTCCTCCCACTCGTGGATAGAAGTTTTAGATGCTCACGACATTCAGAGTAAAGTCGAACAAGAATTGACCTTCATTTTTCAATCAAATCTGTTGTTAAATACAAGACTGACAAAGAATGGATAACTCCCCAAATTAAATCTCTTATCAAGAGGAGACAGCTAGCTTTTCACTCTGTCGATATGACATTGTATAGAAAGCTAAGAAACAGTGTACAACGATTGTGTGCGAAGGCAAGGAAAATACATTATGTTGATAAGATTCACGTATTGGAGAAAGAGAATCCATCCAGGTGGCGCATGTGTCTAGTTGTAACATACTAAATTGTCGGCGTGGCTTGTCTGTGGTTGTTCCTAGCAGTTCGCCTCTAACTGACATAGAAGTCGCTGCGGTGATGAATCGCCACTTTTCAGACATTGTTAACCAACTTCCATGTCTAGATTTTGCATCGTTGCCATCTTACCTGTCTTCTCTTTCCAAACCACCGCTTATTCATTCATATGAAGTTTGCCTCATGCCCTCTTGGTGAATTATGAGATGCAATGTTACCACCAACTTCTGTATAATGTAGTCCTTACTTCGATACTCAGTTCCGTTTGCTTGTTTTCCCTGCTATTTTCAGCAGTTCATTTGTAGATCGTTGGTAAACACAAGGACTCTGAGGAAGAGCGGTGGATCTCTTTGCACGCGGCGCTCCCATTTTTCAGGGAAGAATCTAGCCACACAAACGCGGCAAAAACGTTGTATTTAATATTATCAAATAGATTCAAGAAATGAAACACGTTATATTATGTATTTACTTCCTGTTCCGGTCTACTGTGAATGTTACAACGTTCCTTATATTTCGCTATCTACTGGTATTTCATTTCATAATGTTACGTATGTTTTAGTTCGTTCCATTTCGTTCTATTTCGTTCCATTTCGTTCCATGTCGTTCCATTTCGTTCCATTTCGTTCCATTTCGTTCCATTTCGTTCCATTTCGTTCCATTTCGCACTTTCGGGGGACCGGATAAGGGTCACTTTGTAGGAGTCGTCATGCTGGATTTCAGCGCGGCCTTTGGTGTTATCAATCACGACATCTGTTTAGCAAAACTACACAGCTATGGTTTTGAACAGTCAGCCATCACATGGATGCGTAGCTACCTGGTAAACAGAAGTCAAGCTGTATTTGTTAATGGTAGTCTTCCTTCATATAGAGACTCGAAGTGCGGTGTACCACAAGGCAGCTTCCTTGGACGACTACTCTTTTCCATATTTGCAAATGATTTACCTACAACAACAAAACACAGTATGGTTGTCATGTACGCAGATGATTCTACCCCGTCAACTTCCGCTCCTACTGCAGCACAGTTACAACACCAGCTACAGTCTGACTTAGAACGGATTTGGCAATGGGTAAATACTAATCAACTCATACTCAACATTGGCAAAACAAAATCAATATTAATGGGCACACCACAGAAACTAAAACACTGTCCTCCATTACAACTAAGCATTCAAGGGACAAACATAAGCCACGTAGCACAAGTTGATCTGCTAGGCTTCACTATTGACCAAAAGCTTTCATGATCCCTGCAAGCAGTGCAATAAAGTTATTTTTCTCTTAATGACGTGGCAGTTTTGATAAGTAGACCCCGGACTACCTGAATTAAGTTTCCCCTGACATCAGTCCATTTTAATCAACTTTATCACAGTGTTTAGTGGATAAAAATCGGAACCCGTAACTTGTCAGCCTATATCTATTCCCCTAGAAAGCCAGGAGTCGTACCTATTCTTATGTTACAGGCCCCCATGGATCATCGGCAGAAACGTGACATTTCACCTGGAAATTTCTTGTTAGAAGCAAGGAAATTGTCATAGCGAAATCTAGGACTTACGGACAGACCATGCATGAATCTAGCGAGTATGTATAGGAATATAATATAGCACACAAAGACACGTACCTCAGACCAGGCTGGCAAGGAAATCGTGTACGGTTCGTGTTTTTCAGGCAGCTTTTCTGATCCAAGTCGGAATCAGTAGAAGTGCGCCAACTTCCAAGCACGCCTAATATTCGGTTTCCTTTTTATGTCCTTGATCATGATGACAGCGAAAGCAAAGTTTTATCACACAAACTAGCCACGATTACAAGTCAGATCCGGGAATGTGAAGATTCCATCTGTTGTTGTAAGTCCAGTCCTGAAAGTCCTGCTATTTGCTCCCCGGTGACGCAAGAGGAAATAGAACAGTGTTGGTGCGTAAGCTGGTAATAGACCACCGTCATGGACACCATCAGCTTTGTTTTACCGGCGTTGGAGTTCAAAAGAACTGTTGGCTTACTGCCCACGCACCGAGTTTATGGTACAAAGGCAGCGAGGTGTCCGGGTACAACTGACGTGTGTGGGCTGGCTAAATTTCACCTCATTTTTCAGACGGGCAGCAACATTTAGAAGTCAGGGTTTGGGTGGCGGTTCACATATTCTCCAAGCAGAGGTCTCGGTCGGGAGGGCTAGGGGTGGCCGGGGTTTTTAACGCTGCCCTCCCTACACAGCAGCGGGGTTTAACGCTGCCCTCCCTACACAGCAGCGGGCTTTAACGCTGCCCTCCCTACACAGCAGCGTTAAAAATCCGACCACTTCTAACCCTCCCGACCGAGACCTCTGCTTGGAGAATATCGCTTCACGGTGTGAGTGCTGACACTATCCATGGCACCCTGTCCGTTCAATAACACCTAATGGCGTGGCAGTTTCTGACCAGACCCCGGACTACCTGAATTCAGTTTCCCCCTTAGATTTAGACTAGTTAGTCCCTTTTCCAATCAGCTTAACCACAGTATTTAGTCCAGTGTTTAGTCTCAGCGGCGATAGCCTTGAAATCGTATCCTCCTTGAAAGATTCCAACGAAAATGCCCCTGCAGTTCCAAAGCAAGCTCCTGCGGGGCCCAAACCTACACCACTTATTCCTTTCACCAAAAACTATCTGCCATAAAAAAATCAATACCATAGCATGTCCAGGACAAAAGATACAAAACTGGAACTGTTTCTGCAGTAGCAAGGTCGGCCACCAGGAGGCCAAAAATCGACCTTGACCATAACATGTTTGATAAAGAGCCTCATAGCGGTTACCTGCAGCACTGCAGTGGGACGTCAAATTTATGTTCAAGCTCTGGATGTGCTGTGGTCGTGATTTTTCAGTGGTGGCTAGCTCTTGTGGCAGGAAGGAAGGTGTATAAATCATTTCGGTTGAGGCCGCTACAGGCCGCAGGACTAGGAAACGGTCATTATAATCAACGCTACATTCCAGTATTACTGTGGGAAGCAGTCTGTAACGTAACTAACAGATCATTGAAAAGGCAATGATTAATCACTGCAATTAATCCATACTAGCTTGGAAGCTAGATTGCTGCTAGGTTTCAGCGACAAAATACACCAAGAAAGTCAAACCGAGGAGTCTGGAAACAGTCTGGCTTCTCTCACAAAACGGTCACAACATTTGAACATGTTGCAAATCGATCACGATGTCGTCGACCTCCCCACCCCCCAACGCCGACGCCCCTAGTTGGTTTCCCCCGGGCAACGGCTACAGCAGAGTCCTTGGGTTACGATTCAATCCGGAATAGGGTGTTACACTAAGATCAAAACAGCGGCACACCGTAGACAGCAGATCACGGCCAGAATAGCCAGGGTTCCGCAAGGGACGCTTATGTACTGATTACATTTCTGTGCTGAGACAAATCTTAGAACAGCCCTTTGATGTGGCGTTTGTGGACTTTCGAAAGGCATTTGACAGTCTTTATCATGATCTCCGTATGGGATACTCAAGCATTATGGAATGCCGCAGAAGCTGATAAACATCACAAAATCACTGTAACAGAACTTTGGCAGTTGCTCTTCTCCTCAGCAATTGATTAGATAATGAGAAATGTCATACAAGAAAAGCAACAAGAATACAACGTCTCTTCTTAAAGAATATCACAAAATATCTGGTAAAAAATCTTTTACGCGCGCAGAATGGTTTTGTTTGAGCCTTAAAATATATGTAGTCGCAATTAGTCAATGCCATCGACAAGAAAGACAGACATCTACTTAAGGTGCGCAATACTATTCCCAAAATCTGTATCTGTATCTATATAGCAGGTATAACCGCCATTCAGCGTAACACACCAGCTTCGCAGGCACGTGGCGCAGCAGCAGCCGGTTATATTACGCCGAACGACCTGGCGTACAAACACGGCGTTTGTTTGGGCGCTAAAATGTACATTGTAGCCGCGCGCTATCATCAACTACCACCATCATCATCATCATCATCATCCACTGGTTTCTGCATCTGCAGTCGTTGAAACGTCCTGCAGCTGCATTCAGTCTTTCTTCATCTTCTTCCACGTGTCCTTGCATCTTGCGAGCTCCCTTAGCTCTCGGAGTTTCTTTCCTGTTGTGGGAGGGCCTCGCCCTCTGTGCTTGAGGTCTCCCTTCAGCATGCTGAGTAAGTTCACGCAGTGTCTTCCTTTGCGTGCTTTGTATCTGTTGGATCTCAATGTTGAGAATTCCAGGGCTTTTTGTGCAGGTGTGTCTTGTGGCATTCTTAAGATATGTCCAAACATCGACCACCTGAGTTGTTCGACTTTTTCGGAGACAGGAGTTGTGTTGCAGATTTTGTATAACGTGTCATTTGTCACCATGCTCTTGGGCCATTGAAGGCCTGTAATCACACGCAGGTGTTTCCGGTGGCAACTGTCCAGCTTTTCTAGAACTGCCTTTGGTGCTGCCCAACTATTGCAGTTATATAGCATGATGGAGACACAGCAAGCGTTATACAGCTGTAGCTTTTTTGCCAAGGGAATCCTTGATCTTCGGATCCAGATCTTACAGAAAGATCTAAAAGCAATGTTGCCCATGATGCAGCGTGCTTCTACATCGGCAGAACTACAGAGTAGGGATCCCAGGATTTTACTTTTCCTCCATTCCTCTTCTCCTCGTAGTGGCTTGTCAGCCAGGTAGACATGTGTAAACTCTGTTTTGCCTTCATTCACAAACAGGTTTGAGTCCTTCAGGTTTCTGGCCGCAATAGGTAGGAGTCTTTCTAGTGGGTCTTTTTCCTCATCTAGGAAATCCACATCATCTGCATACTCCATCTCTAGGGGCATGTCCAGTTCAGAGAGAGGTGGATTTGGTCTTGTAGAAGATCTCCGTACCGTTTCTAGTGCTGCTGCGAGATAGCAGGTGAACAGCACTGGGGACAGGCTGTCTCCTTGTGGCGAACCAATGGATGTTTCAAAGTCTGCTGAATGTGTTGATCTGACACGAACCTTCAGCTTGGTACCTGACAGCAGTAGCCTGACCAGTCGCAGTTCGTCTTCATTGCATCCTGCCTGGTTTAATTCTAGTATTTTTGGTCGTTTTATGGTATCGAAGGCGCGGGACATGTCTATGCCCATTTTATGGAAGTCCCAGTGTTTGGACATGACTACTGAGACTAGCATGCGCTGGGCCCACACTATATCTGCGCAGCTACGTCCCCTTTTGAATCCGCTCTGATATGGCCCGGTGAAGTTGTCAATCTTGTGTCTGATGCGATGAAGCGCAACAGTGGACAAAATCTTCCGGATACTATTTAACAGGGCAATAGGACGTAGGTTTGCAGGTGGACCGGGAGGCTTTTTTGGCTTGGGCAGAGCAATCAGGGTTCCTTCACCAATAGATTCTATCGGGTGGCGACGTTCAAAGGCAACTACCACCATAGCAACGAAGAAAGAAAAAAAGAAAGAAAGAAAGAAAGAAAGACGTTTGATAAAAGTTTCGTAAAGACACCTTTATAAAAGTGCCTACAGATCAGAGGTCGACTGTAGAATTAAATGCATTAAGAGTTAAAACGAAATAATCACCTTATCTATAACCAGAAAGCTGCAGAAATCCTATGGAAAAGTTTGTCGTCCAAGGAAAAAGAGTCTTGTGTTGTGTTGTGTTGTGTTGTGTTGTGTTGTGTTGTGTTGTGCTGTGTTGTGAAGCCTGAAGGTATCGTGTACAATACTGTGACACGCAACCTTCTTCTGTTTCGGGCCGTTCTTTAATCTTAACAATGGCCATGGGGTACGCTACTGATGGTTGACATCTTGATAAATAGAGGTAAACAATTTGAAGTTGACCCTAAGACCAGGGCAAGCGGTTGGCATGATTACAAGCGTAATTCAACTCCAAGGTGTATCAGGTGTCCTCGGTGAAATGGGCGCCGCTGGTACTCGGGTTTCCTCGCATATTGTCGGGTAAACAAGCCGTCGCCTGGCAGTGCATAAACCATGACGGAAGTATACATAATACGGGTAAAGGAAAGCAACACTTTCTTGGAATTTAGGGCGCCCGGGCGGCTCATGGTGTAAACCCGAAGTAGGTGACGCACGCCTGATATAACTGCCGGGCCATATGAGCCTCCATCTGGATGCTCCCAGTGCTCAGTGTTGATGTGAAGAGCCTATCATGTAAGCTAGCGAAGAATCAAGCCATGTTCATAGATCAAAGAATGAGAAAGGTGAAGAAGCAACAGTTTTTATGGTAGCAGTGGATATGCAAGAATCTTTAGCTGACAACCGAGCGAAGTTACGGAAATTTCATGAGGCGAGAAAAGTCAAGGATGTGGAACCAGTACTAGCCATCGCCGCCGTTTACGGTGCGCATAACTGATTCCTTCACACCACGCAAAACTCTACGCAAGTAACATAACTAGTAACATAAACAACACCGGGGGATAACATCATGATCGTCAGTAACAAATGAAGTGATCTTTACAAGACAAACGCAGATGTTGGCAGCGATTGCTACAGGGCCATTGTAGCAAATTTTATCTTGAAATTGAGTAAAGAGAAAACAGGGAAACGCTGAAAGAAGCCCTTTCAATTTGGTGTTACTAAACTACAAGATCCTGTAAGATGGGGAGAGTTTGGTGTAGCCCTCACAAAGCGTGTCTAATTTTGTGCCCTTGGGAAAGATGTACAAAGGATAAGGCCTGGCTAATAAAGGTCCTTTATTCATTTCATTTCATTTATGACAACCACTCGCCTATAAGTGCCATGGAATGCTCTAGATATGATGTTTTATGTAATACGTTGTTCACAATTCCCAAATAAAGCAAAACATATTTTAAGTGACTCGATGCTGCAGACAGAGTTGAATATATCCTTAGATGCGAAAACGATCACAATGCAAAAATAGGTAAATAGATAAAATACTCCATTGTCATTAAAAAAATACCGAAACTAATTATTAGCCTCACTCGATTGTAACACTATATCAAATACTTATGCTGACCCTAATTTTGTTAGTAGTTAGGATGTTAAGTTTTATTGTATACATTCATTCTGTACTATGTTAGACAGTTGTTGCCCTACACTGTACCGTGTACAATTGTCGTGCAATAAAGTTCTTCTTCTCTTAATGACGTGGCAGTTTCTGACTAGTAGACCCCGGGCTACCTGAATTCAGTTTACCCTGACATCAGTCCTTTTTAATCAACTTAATCACAGTGTTTAGTGGATAAAAATCGGAACCCTTAGCTTGTCAGCCTATATCTAGTCCACTTGAAAGCCTGGAGACGTACCTATTCTTATGTTACAGGCCCCCATGAATCATCGGCAGAAACGTGACATTTCTTGTAAGAAACAAGGAAATTGCCATAGCAAAATCTAGGACTTACGGACAGACCATGCATGAATCTAGCGAGTATGTATAGGAATATAAGATAGACATAAAGACACGTACCTCAGACCAGGCTGGCAAGGAAATCGTGTACGGTTCGTGTTTTTCAGGAAGCTTTTCTGATCCAAGTCGGAATCAGTAGAAGTGCGCCACCTTCCAAGGACGACAAACATTCAGTTTCCTTTTTATGTCCTTGATCATGATGACAGCGAAAGCAAAGTTTTATCACACAAACTAGCCACGATTACAAGTCAGATCCGGGAATGTGAAGATTCCATCTGTTGTTGTAAGTCCAGTCCTGAAAGTCCTGCTATTTGCTCCCCGGTGACGCAAGAGGAAACAGAACAGTGTTGGTGCGTAATCTTGTAATAGACCACCGTCATGGACACCATCGGCTTTGTTTTACCGGCGTTGGAGTTCAAAAGAACTGTTGCCTTACTGCCCACGCACCGAGTTTATGGTACAAAGGCAGCGATATGTCCGGGTACAAATGACGTGTGTGGGCTGGCTAAATTTCATCTCACTTTACAGACGGGCAGCAACATTTAGAAGTCAGGGTTTGGGTGGCGGTTCGCATATTCTCCAAGCAGAGGTTTCGGTCGGGAGGGCTAGGAGTGGCCGGGGTTCTTAACGCTGCCCTCCCTACACAGCAGCGCTAAAAATCCGACCACCCCTAGTCCTCCCGACCGAGACCTCTGCTTGGAGAATATCGCTTCACGATGTGAGTGGTGACACTATCCATGGCACTCTGTCCGTTCAATCCCACCTAATGGCGTGGCAGTTTCTGACCAGACCCTGGACTACCTGAATTCAGTTTCCCCCTTAGATTTAGACTAGTTAGTCCCTTTTCTAATCAGCTTAACCACAGTGTTTAGTTTAGTGTTAAGTCTCAGCGGCGATAGCCTTGATATCGTATCCTCCTTGAAAGATTTTGGACAAAAATGCCCCTGCAGTTCCAAAGCAAGCTCCTACGGGGCCCAAACCTACACCACTTATTTCTTACACCAAAAGCTATCTGCCGTAAAAAAATCAATACCATAGCATGTCCAGGACAAAAGATACAAAACTGGAACTGTTTCTGCAGTAGCAAGGTAGGCCACCAGGAGGCCAAAAATCGACCTTGACCGTAACATGTTTGATAAAGAGCCACATAGCGGTTACCTGCAGCACTGCAGTGGGACGTCAAATTTATGTTCAAGCTCTGAATGTGCTTTTTGAGTGGTGGCTAGCTCTTGTGGCAGGAAGGAAGGTGTATAAATCATTTCGGTTGAGGCCGCTACAGGCCGCAGGACTAGGAAACAGTCATTATAATCGACACTACATTCCAGCATTACTGTGGTAAGCAGTCTGTAACGAAACTAATAGATCATTGAAAAGGCAATGATTCATCACTGTAATTAATCCATACTAGCTTGGAAGCCAGATTGCTGCTAGGTTTCAGGGACAAAATACACCAAGAAAGTCCAACCGAGGAGTCTGGAAACAGTCTGGCTTCTCTCACAAAACGGGCACAACATTTGAACATGTTAAAAATCGATCACGATGTCGTCGACCTCCCCACCCCCCAACGCCGACGCCCCTAGAAGTCTGCGAAGGCGGCCGGGGCGTGTTCGGGATGAATTTGGAGTGCCAACCTCCTAGTTGGTTCCCCCGGGCAACGGCTACAGCAGAGTCCTTGGGTTACGATTCAATCCGGAACAGGGTGTTACACTAAGATCAAAACAGCGGCACACCGTAGACAACAGATCACGGCCAGAATAGCTAGCTATATGGTCCCGCAAGGGACGCTTATGTACTAATTGCATATCTGTGCTGAGACAAATCTTAGAACAGCCTTTGATGTGGCGTTTGTGGACTTTCGAAAGGCATTTGACAGCCTTTATCGTGATCTCCGTATGGGATACTCAAGCATTATGGAATGCCGCAGAAGCTGATAAACATCACAGAATCACTGCAACAGAACTTTGGCAGTTGCTCTTCTCCTCAGCAATTGATTAGATAATGAGAAATGTCCCACAAAAAAGGCAACAAGACTACAACGTCTCTTCTTAAAGAATATCACAAGATATTTGGTAAAAACATCTTTTACGCGCGCAGAACGCCATTCGGCGTAACACACCTTCGCAGGCACGCGGCGCAGCAGCAACTGGTTATATTACGCCGAACGACCTGGCGTACAATCATGGCGTTTGTTTGGGCGCTAAAATGTACATTGTATCCGCTATCATCAACTACCACCATAGCAACGAAGAAAGAAAGAAAGACATTTGATAAAAGTTTCGTAAAGACACCTTTACAAAAGTTCCTACAGAGGTCGACTGTAGAATTAAATGCATTAAGAGTTAAAACGAAATAATTACATTATCTATAACCAGAAAGCTGCAGAAATCCTATGGAAAAGTTTGTCGTCCAAGGAAAAAGAGTCTTGTGTTGTGTTGTGTTGTGTTGTGAAGCTTGAAGGTATCGTCTACAATACTGTGACACGCAACCTTCTTCTGTTTCGGGCCGTTCTTTAATCTTAACAATGGCCATGGGGTACGTTGCTGATGGTTGGCATCTTGATAAATAGAGGTAAACAAGTTGAAGTTGACCCTAAGACCAGGGCAAGCGGTTGGCATGTTTACAAGCGTAATTCAGCTCCAAGGTGTATCAGGTGTCCTCGGTGAAATGGGCGCCGCTGGTACTCGGGTTTCCTCGCATATTGTCGGGTAAACAAGCCGTCGCCTGGCAGTGCATAAACCATGATGGGAGTATATATAATACGGGCAAGGGAAAGCAACACTTTCTTGGAATTTAGGGCTTAGGGCGCCCGGGCGGCTCATGGTGTAAACCCGAAGTAGGTGACGCACACCTGATATAACTGCCGGGCCATATGAGCCTCCATCTGGATCCTCCCAGTGTTCAGTGTTGATGGGAAGAGCCTATCATGTAAGCTAGCGAAGAATCAAGCCATGTTCATGGATCAAAGAATGAGAAAGGCGAAGAAGGAACAGTTTTAGAGGTAGCAGTGGATATGCAAGAATCTTTAGCTGACAACCGAGCGAAGTTACGGAAATTTCATGAGGCAAGAAAAGTAAAGGATGTGGAACCAGTACTAGCCATCGCCGCCGCTCACGGTGCGCATAACTGATTCCCTCACACCACGCAAAACTCTACGCAAGTAACATAACCAGTAACATAAATAGCACCGGGGGATAACATCATGATCGTCAGTAACAAATGAAGTGATCTTTACAAGACAAATGCAGAGGTTGGCAGCGATCGCTACTGGGACATTGTAGCAAATTTTATCTTGAAATTGAGTTAACAGAAAACAGGGAAACGCTGAAAGAAGCCCTTTCAATATGGTGTTACTAAACTACAAGATCCTGTAAGATGGGGAGAGTTTGGTGTAGCCCTCACAAAGCGTGTCTAATTTTGTGCCCTTGGGAAAGATGTACAAATTGGCACTCGGCTTAAGTTGGGGGTGGTGTAAGGATAAGGCCTGGCTAATAAAGGTCCTTTATTCATTTCATTTCATTTATGACAACCACTGGCCTATAAGTGCCATGGAATGCCCAAGATACGATGTTTTATGTAATACGTTGTTCACAATTCTCAAATAAAGCAAAACATATCATAAGTGACTCGATGCTGCAGACAGATTTGAATATATGCTTTGATGCGACAACCCTCACAATGCAAAAATAGGTAACAGTTAAATAGATAAAATACTGCATTGTCATTAGAAAAAATACCGAAACTAATCATTAGCCTCACTCGATTGTAACACTATATCAAATACATATGCTAACCCTGATTGTATTAGTAATAAGGATTTTAAGTTTTATTCTATACATTCATGTTTTAAATTTGTGTTAAATAGTTGTTGCCCTACACTGTACCGTGTACAATTGTCGTGCAATAAAGTTCTTCTTCTCTTAATGACGTGGCAGTTTCTGATTAGTAGACCCCGGACTACCTGAATTCAGTTTCCCCTGACATCAGTCTTTTTTAATCAACTTAATCACAGTGTTTAGTAGATGAAAATCGGAACCCTTAGCTTGTCAGCCTATATCTAGTCACCTTGAAAGCCAGGAGACGTACCTATTCTTATGTTACAGGCCCCCATGAATCATCGGCAGAAACGTGACATTTCTTGTAAGAAGCAAGGAAATTGTCATAGCAAAATCTAGGACTTACGGACAGACCATGCATGAATCTAGCAAGTATGTATAGGAATAGAAGATAGACATAAAGACACGTACCTCAGACCAGGCTGGCAAGGAAATCGTGTACGGTTCGTGTTTTTCAGGCAGCTTTTCTGATCCAAGTCGGAATCAGCAGAAGTGCGCCACCTTCCAAGCACGCCTAATAGTCGGTTTCCTTTTTATGTCCTTGATCATGATGACAGCGAAAGCAAAGTTTTATCACACAACCTAGCCACGATTACAAGTCAGATCCGGGAATGTGAAGATTCCATCTGTTGTTGTAAGTCCAGTCCTGAAAGTCCTGCTATTTGCTCCCCGGTGACGCAAGAGGAAACAGAACAGTGTTGGTGCGTAAGCTGGTAATAGACCACCGTCATGGACACCATCAGCTTTGTTTTACCGGCGTTGGAGTTCAAAAGAACTGTTGGCTTACTGCCCACGCACCGAGTTTATGGTACAAAGGCAGCGAGGTGTCCGGGTACAATTGACGTGTGTGGGCTGGCTAAATTTCATCTCATTTTACAGACGGGCAGCAACATTTAGAAGTCAGGGTTTGGGTGGCGGTTCGCATATTCTCCAAGCAGAGGTCTCGGTCGGGAGGGCTGTGAGTGGCCAGGGGTTTTAACGCTGCCCTCCCTACACAGCAGCGGGTTTTAACGCTGCCCTCCCTACACAGCAGCGGGTTTTAACGCTGCCCTCCCTACACAGCAGCGGGGTTTAACGCTGCCCTCCCTACACAGCAGCGGGTTTTAACGCCGCCCTCCCTACACAGCAGCGGGGTTTAACGCCGCCCTCCCTACACAGCAGCGGGTTTTAACGCCGCCCTCCCTACACAGCAGCGGGTTTTAACGCCGCCCTCCCTACACAGCAGCGGGGTTTGACGCTGCCCTCCCTACACAGCAGCGGGGTTTAACGCCGCCCTCCCTACACAGCAGCGGGTTTTAACGCTGCCCTCCCTACACAGCAGCGGGTTTTAACGCTGCCCTCCCTACACAGCAGCGGGTTTTAACGCTGCCCTCCCTACACAGCAGCGGGGTTTAACGCTGCCCTCCCTACACAGCAGCGGGTTTAACGCCGCCCTCCCTACACAGCAGCGGGGTTTGACGCTGCCCTCCCTACACAGCAGCGGGTTTTAACGCCGCCCTCCCTACACAGCAGCGGGTTTTAACGCCGCCCTCCCTACACAGCAGCGGGTTTTAACGCCGCCCTCCCTACACAGCAGCGGGGTTTGACGCTGCCCTCCCTACACAGCAGCGGGGTTTAACGCCGCCCTCCCTACACAGCAGCGGGTTTTAACGCTGCCCTCCCTACACAGCAGCGGGTTTTAACGCTGCCCTCCCTACACAGCAGCGGGTTTTAACGCTGCCCTCCCTACACAGCAGCGGGGTTTAACGCTGCCCTCCCTACACAGCAGCGGGTTTAACGCCGCCCTCCCTACACAGCAGCGGGGTTTGACGCTGCCCTCCCTACACAGCAGCGGGTTTAACGCCGCCCTCCCTACACAGCAGCGGGGTTTAACGCCGCCCTCCCTACACAGCAGCGGGTTTTAACGCCGCCCTCCCTACACAGCAGCGGGTTTTAACGCCGCCCTCCCTACACAGCAGCGGGGTTTAACGCCGCCCTCCCTACACAGCAGCGGGTTTTAACGCCGCCCTCCCTACACAGCAGCGGGTTTAACGCCGCCCTCCCTACACAGCAGCGGGGTTTGACGCTGCCCTCCCTACACAGCAGCGGGTTTTAACGCCGCCCTCCCTACACAGCAGCGGGGTTTAACGCCGCCCTCCCTACACAGCAGCGGGTTTTAACGCCGCCCTCCCTACACAGCAGCGGGTTTAACGCCGCCCTCCCTACACAGCAGCGGGGTTTGACGCTGCCCTCCCTACACAGCAGCGGGGTTTAACGCCGCCCTCCCTACACAGCAGCGGGTTTTAACGCCGCCCTCCCTACACAGCAGCGGGTTTAACGCCGCCCTCCCTACACAGCAGCGGGGTTTGACGCTGCCCTCCCTACACAGCAGCGGGGTTTGACGCCGCCCTCCCTACACAGCAGCGGGGTTTGACGCTGCCCTCCCTACACAGCAGCGGGGTTTAACGCCGCCCTCCCTACACAGCAGCGGGTTTTAACGCCGCCCTCCCTACACAGCAGCGGGGTTTGACGCTGCCCTCCCTACACAGCAGCGGGGTTTGACGCTGCCCTCCCTACACAGCAGCGGGGTTTGACGCTGCCCTCCCTACACAGCAGCGGGGTTTGACGCTGCCCTCCCTACACAGCAGCGGGGTTTGACGCTGCCCTCCCTACACAGCAGCGGGGTTTGACGCTGCCCTCCCTACACAGCAGCGGGTTTTAACGCCGCCCTCCCTACACAGCGGCGTTAAAAATCCTACCACCCCTAGCCCTCCCGACCGAGACCTCTGCTTGGAGAATATCGCTTCACGGTGTGAGTGGTGACACTATCCATGGTACCCTGTCCGTTCAATCCCACCTAATGGCGTGGCAGTTTCTGACTAGACCATGGACTACCTGGATTCAGTTTCCCCCTTAGATTTAGACTAGTTAGTCCCTTTTCTAATCAGCTTAGCCACAGTGTTTAGTCTCAGCGGCGATAGCCTTGAACTCGTAGCCCCGGCCAGTCTATATCTTGTCACCTTGACGTAATCTCCAAGCAGATCTCCACGGTGCTAAAATCGTACAAGCTAGCCAGAGAAGCTCCAGTCAGCCAGAGAAGTTGTCAGGTACCGTCGGGTTGCAAAAAAAAAAAAAAACCGCCAGGAGACGTGCTTATTCTTTTCTCCTTCCACATTCATTTGGCCTGGGTACCATCCTAGTAACCGCTGGGTACCATCCTAGTAACCGCTGGGTACCATCCTAGTAACCGCTGGGTACCATCCTAGTAACCGCTGGGTACCATCCTAGTAACCGCTGGCTCATCGTTTCGCTTGCAATGTAAACCTGACGGAGGATGATACCCAGGCTACTCTCCTCACCCCAGCATTGCAGTTGATTGCAAAGGGAAACTCTACAGCGCAAAAAGCACATCAACCAAGAATCACGGGGTATAACGTACGTCACGGGATGGCCAGACACATTCGGTGGTCGCAGAGATCTATCAGCCGCAACGCGCAGACACATTCGACGCGCCGCGGAAAAATCAGCCGTCCGCGCGGACCTATCAGCCGCAACGCGCAGACAAATTCGACGCCGCGCGGACCTATCAGCCCTTCGCGAGGAAAACTCAGCCGTGGGACAGCGCCATCAGGTGTCTCACTACTGCCTTCAGAGAGCGCTGGAAAGGCCGCGCCAAGGTAGGTCCTCCACAATTTCCTTCTCTAGCGTCATATAGAGACATCGACAGGTAATCTAACTAGGCCTATCAGGTGCCAGACTATCTTAGGGTCATCCGGAGCCAGAAATAATCGGCAGGTCTTCAAATTAAGTCGAGATATAGGGAGAACAGTTCTCAATCGGTGACACACCACATCGAAGTTGTCAAGGTAAACAGTGGCTAATGCCGTATTTTGGGCCATTAGAAGCAAAGACATCGGCGGTTTTGACGTCTTTTAGTGTGATTGGGTGTCCAGAACAACGTAACATACTCTGGAATTGATATAATATGCCCACAGAGCGAAAATATGTGGTAGAAGTGATACCGCTATTTATCGCCCCCCTCCCCATTTTCTAGTAAAGTTACGGCCAATATCTTATACGTGTAGTAGTATCGTAAGCATTAAACAGGCAATAGTGTTTTTGTCGCCTCGATTGATTTTGGCGATATGCGGGGAATACCTTCTGTCACTTTAAGGGATTATCCTCATCTAGATGATTCAACGAACATCTCATACGTTTCTCACAAGATTGTTTACTATATTGTTACTACTATTACCCAGGTATAATGTGTCACTGCAAGTAATCAACCCTGACATTTTTCAGAAATGACTCGTCGACTCAGGTTGACACTACATCCGCGGAAAAGGTGTAGAAACAAAACAACGGGCACCTGGAAAGCAAACACGCGAAGTTGACGATGTATGGGTAACAGAAGATAACACTGGCATTGATGACAGCACTGCAGCAAGTCCCAGGCAGAAAGAGACACAACTCTCCTGGTCAACTCCTACTCGAGCTAGCGCCAACTACACTTTTTCTGGACTGTAGGCTTCTCTCCCTTTATACGAAAGGCACTATAAAAATTAAGCAACGGAAATCATACAATGTACAGCTGGAGTATTCAAATAACTCCATATTTGCCGTAGAAATCTATATTCATAGAGATATGTATTGAGTAGATTATTCATCAATTTTGGTACTATGCAGTAAGTTTGAAATAGCGCATGATATTGGATGAAGACTATACTTTGTCAGGTTGTTATATTTACAGATGTAAGTAATGGACCATCTCAGCGTTGCATAATTGTACTGACCATCCGTATTTCCTGAAATGTTAATCCAAAAATGACACACAAAATATAGTAATATATAACTAGATTTATTCTGGTTGTTTACAAAATATATATTTGCTGAATTGCAATACCATGTTCTTGATCTTGTTATACATCACTTGGCAAATGACTATGTTGTAATCATATTGCACTGTAGCTTAATCTATTGCTATAGATTACAAATTAAAGTATTCTGATCGTTTATAAATATTGACTCTGAAAAAAAAAGAAGAACAAAGTCAAAACCAATCAAATACCGAGTCTCGGCGCCGTCATTTTCCCAACACTACAGATGAAAATATGTCACTGTACAGGTGCACTATACACGAGGTATACCTTCTTGTGAAACAACAAATATAATTATATGAACCAGAATTAATGCATGATTAACACGAGTTCTTCCTTTTTATGAAACCTGTGTTCACACTTGTAGCACTGACAAACGTCTTTACTTTGGGATTGTCATTGGTTCTGTGATGATGTTTCAGGACTTCTTATATTATGACTTAAAGGACTTTCCACATTTGTCACAAAAATCCCAATCTGAGTGCACTATCATGTGCTTCTTCACTTGAACTCTTTCTGACAAACTGGGCACTCCTTGGATGATTCAACTAAGTGATCCTGAAAGTCTCTAGCATAAATAAAGTATTTATTGCACAACCCACACATTGCTGGTCCTTTATCAGCCCCATGGCAGCGACGCTTGTGTTCAGCTACTGAACCGCTGTTCGCTTAGCACTTGACATGTGTACGCAGACTGTACTGTAGTCCTGCGTGTGGGGGAGGAGACATCCTTTTCTACATCTTCAGCTGGCAAAACCACACCAGGTAGGTCATCGGACTCGTTGGACGATTCCAAAGACACTGAACCCTCACTGGATCCACTGGTGCTGGTGTTTGAACGGGATCCACTTGTGCTGTTACTTGAAGACCAGGTATCCTGTCCCTCCCCAAGGGATGGCTTGTCAGGTGGTTCTTCATCTCCCTCCTGAAGGCTGGACTTGTAGGGTAGAACAGGTGGTTTTACATCTGTGGTCACATGCACAAACCTGTCCTACTCATCAAACTCCATGGCTGAAATGTAAATTCCAAAAATGAATGCCTTTGTCTGGATAAACATTGATGACTATTCATCTTCATTGAAATGACCACAACAGTATCGCTTCTTATGGCTTTAATACTGCTATAAGAGCTAACATCGTTCTAGTACATGGTGGCTCGTACTGAAGGATGGGGGAGGGGGGCGTTATATAGCGGTATCACTTCTACCACATATTTTTGCTCTGTGGGCATATTATATCAATTCCAGAGTATGTTACGTTGTTCTGGACACCCAATCACACTAAAAGACGTCAAAACCGCCGATGTCTTTGCTTCTAATGGCCCAAAATACGGCATTAGCCACTGTTTACCTTGACAACTTCGATGTGGTGTGTCACCGATTGAGAACTGTTCTCCCTATATCTCGACTTAATTTGAAGACCTGCCGATTATTTCTGGCTCCGGATGACCCTAAGATAGTCTGGCACCTGATAGGCCTAGTTAGATTACCTGTCGATGTCTCTGTATGACGCTAGAGAAGGAAATTGTGGAGGACCTACCTTGGCGCGGCCTTTCCAGCGCTCTCTGAAGGCAGTAGTGAGACACCTGATGGCGCTGTCCCACGGCTGAGTTTTCCTCGCGAAGGGCTGATAGGTCCGCGCGGCGTCGAATTTGTCTGCGCGTTGCGGCTGATAGGTCCGCGCGGACGGCTGATTTTTCCGCGGCGCGTCGAATGTGTCTGCGCGTTGCGGCTGATAGATCTCTGCGACCACCGAATGTGTCTGGCCATCCCGTGACGTACGTTATACCCCGTGAGAATGGGGAGCTTCATATACTGTGTTCCTCTGTACTATATTTCTCCACTGTTAGCACACAAGCTTTAAGACATCTTGAAGCATATTGTAAGCCATTAAGGCAAACTTTTAAGCCAACGGGCCAACTAATTTGGAAGAACAAGAACTCCTCTCTGCAATGAGCGACGAGAAGTTCTGGAGAGCAAACTTCACTTGCTGCACCTCGTAAGAGGAGGACCGATGATGATGAGAACGTAACTTTATGAACAACCACGTTTAGTCATGGTAACTTATAATTAGACCGGAATAAACTGTAGCTAGGAGATATCGATGGCAGGTTCGAATATAGATACAGTCGTTCTAGATCTGATTTGCAAATATACACAGACATGCAATGTATATTTGTATCATTCTTGAATTGCCTTAGTGTTTTATTGTTGTATTCAGTGTACTTGTCAGTTAGTGGCCCGCACCAGAGGCGAGTCTGCCTGGCGCTCCAGTGTGTATTGCCTCGTTGCAAGATGCAATGCATATTGCTGTTTTGTTATATTATGAAGAAGGGAAACTATATTCAATTTGTATATGCAGGATCTTGTACATAAATACAATTCTGATCATGAATTTGTTATAAGCAGAGACTTTGGAAATCAAATCACAGAAGTCGATATACCTGGTGGGACAACTCGGCCCATTTCCAACTCGGCCCATCGCAAATCTGGTCAACTCGGCCCATCGCGGTGGTCAACTCGGCCCATTGCCGAGGTCAACTCGGCCCATCGCGGTGGTCAACTCGGCCCATTGCCGAGGTCAACTCGGCCCATCGCCAAATTTCCACTAAATAAAACAAAGAAACACTGACCTTCTAAACCACAACCTCATGACTGCAAATTTTAATGTTTACCCGCCGTGTCCCGGGTAGTAACATACATGTACATGTTAAGTAACAATGTCTCCTTGCGTAATTGTCAGACAACTTCGACTTGTTGAGGTTTTTGGAGCTCCATACCGCCGGTGCTTTTAATAGGCAATCAACACACAATACAACTAAGAATTAATTTCTCTCTCCACTAGCGACCACACAACAGAATGGATAATGTCCAAACCCCATCAGCTATCGCACACCTGTAATAGTGTTAGTGACTTGTCCCCTATTACCCATCATTCCGTAGTTTCCAAGATGGCGGCCGAGGAAGAGAAAGAGGCGGGCTGCAAACCAGTCTTCACTCCGGAGGTTCGTAATGAGTCGTCTCTTCTCTGCACGGGAAGCAGACGGCTTCCCTGTGTCAGCCGTGATGTCAGCTATGTCTGGGCGTCGTTACAGCGCGTTAGGGGGTCCGCGGGTGGTTTTACACGACATTTTACATCGCTGTTATGTCTACCGGAACATGTGCACTATACGTACATGGAGCGCACAAAAAATATTATGTTTTCTCACGATCGAGGCGCCTTTGCTTGTGTCTTTTCCCTGTGCTTAGTGGCTTGGAATAGATTCCTGGAAGACAAATAAGAAGTAGTTTTGTGCGCAAAACGCAGACATATCTGTGCTATGTCTACCGGAACATGTTAACTGATGCCCATATAACGTTACATGGGACGCGCGTCTACAGATATTATGTTTTCTGGCGATCGGGACGATTTTGTGCCTTTCCCTGTGTTTGTGGGCTTGAGACTGAGTCCTAGAAGACAGATAAGGTGTAGGTTTGTACACGAAACGTCGGACATCCGTGAAAACCCGGCCGAACACCTGCCGTGTGTCCGTGCTGAGTAAAGCACCTGTCGGTCATGGGGTGGGACAATAGACGCGCCGACTCATTGTTTACTGGGAGGGGGGAGGGGGGGGGGGGTAAAGAACCTTACGTACACAGAACGGGGAGGTCAAACTGTTCACATTCAGTTCCTGGCCTGGAATTTAGCTTCTTTATTCCACTATATGTTTTCCTCTTTCTGTTGTTACTTGATAACCTAATACTATAAATCACTTTAATATAGCGGCAAGAAAATATACAATAGCGGTTGGGGGAAAATGGAGTAGGTCACGGCACTTAATATTAGCGTTAAGAACAAACATTATTATCTCAAATATTAGTGATCAAATATTAGCGATGATGAAATTTTAGCTGTTGACTAGTGAAAGTTAAATCAGCTAAGATCAAGTTACAGTTAACAAATCAAGAATTGCAGTAGTTTTAATTTATGATAATTCTTTAACACCAGTCAGTATCGTTAATGATCTTCTAATATGGTAAAAAGTTGTACTACTTGTAGGTTGATTACATCAGGTAATGTTTCAATTTTTGTTTAAGTGGTTTGTTTGTTGCAGGAGTTTAAAGGTAGCCAAACCCATATGTCAGGTGTTGTTTGTTTGTTTCTTGACTTGTTTGTTTGTTTGTTCCAGGAGTTTAAAGGCTACCCGACCCAGCCCAGCCCCCCCAGCTCGGCCCCCAGCACCCCCCTGAACCAACCCCCCGTCTACACCGAGGAGGACTACAAAACCTTCGACATCATCCGGGCAACGCAGTACGGCGTGGTGGACAGGTGTCATGTGAGTTGGACTGTAATGTTTGATGTGTGATGATTGACAGGTGTCATGTGAGTTGGACTGTCATATTTGATGTGTGATTGACAGGTGTCATGTGAGTTGTAATATTTGATATAGGAGATTCTTTTTACACAACCAGGTAATCTCACCTGCTGACGTTTCGGTGTCTGTCAGACACCTTCTTCAGAGCTTCTGACTGGAGTACTGCTTCTCACCGCTATAAGTAGCCGATGTAGGTGGCGCTTTTGCGGCGAGAACGTAATCCCAAACGTGGCTGAGCTTGTATCCCCCCTCGTCTCGGTTCATCACTGGTGATGACTTCCTAATCCATACTGCCTCCTTGATCCAACGAATGCGTCTGTTGTCCTCCCTGTCTATTACTTTGGCTCCCTCCCAGTCAATGACACAGTTGTTTCTAGCAACATGGTCCGAGATTGCAGATTTCTTCTCTTCTTGGGGGGATACAAGCTCAGCCACGTTTGGGATTACGTTCTCGCCGCAAAAGCGCCACCTACATCGGCTACTTATAGCGGTGAGAAGCAGTACTCCAGTCAGAAGCTCTGAAGAAGGTGTCTGACAGACACCGAAACGTCAGCAGGTGAGATTACCTGGTTGTGTAAAAAGAATCTCCTATATCCTATATTCTACCAACCTGATGAAATTATTTTCGGATGTAATATTTGATGTGTGATTGACAGGTGTCATGTGAGTTGGACTGTATTATTTGATGTGTGATGATTGACAGGTGTCATGTGAGTTGGACTGTATTATTTGATGTGTGATAATTGACAGGTGTCATGTGAGTTGGACTGTAATATTTGATGTGTGATTGACAGGTGTCATGTGAGTTGGACTGTAATATTTGATGTGTGATTGACAGGTGTCATGTGAGTTGGACTGTCATATTTGATGTGTGATTGACAGGTGTCATGTGAGTTGAAAGCTCCTGACTTGACTATTATTGTGTGTTTACAACATTTGCACACTTTCAAGCCCTGCTTGTGAGGTTTAGTGGCTTTATTTACAAAGGAAAAGCAGAGTATTCCTTTTGCCATCCAAGGTAGTAGAACTGCTTTTGCCAACTGTGAAGAATGAAGACTGTAGATGACAAAATGCCTGTTCGGTGTGTTTGGTGTGTTTGGTGTGGTACTTTAATGACATTTTCTCTTATTTCCGTTTTAATCTTACCTTGTCAGACTTTGTCAGGCTTCTACCAGGTGTGACAGTTTTGTCTGTGTTCTGTAGGAACTGGTTGAAGCTGGTTACGATGTGCGCACGCCGGACCAGGAGAATGTGACGGTTCTGCACTGGGCGGCGATTAACAACCGCCTGGAACTGGTCAAGTTAGTATCTGCCTAAACAACGGCGTAGTTGTATCATTAATGAATATTAATGATACAACAGAAGGATTACTTACAGAAGTAGCTAACTGGATAGAAACAGTCAAATGAGTGGATGTTGCTGCCTACTATCATCATTAAAACTGCCTGGAGCCGGTGAAGTTAGTATCTGCCTAAATAATGGCCTAGTTATATCATTGTTTGATATTAGGCCACATTGATTCGAATATATGGATGACATCCGCGGGCGCATCAATTTTTGTCCGTTTCCACAAAAAAGTCATATTGATGAAGGTTTGATGTTCCATTCAGTTTCACTCCTTGGTTCATTCTATGGTTATAGGAGCCGCCCAGTCTGTATGTCACCACATACTATACCGTAGCATACATGCATGAAAAGACTTAAAGATTTTCCTCCAATCTTTATAACACACAAACTTCTTCACACTGAATTTGAACTAAACACGACCTCCCTTCCAGGTACTACATCAGTAAGGGAGCGATCATTGATCAGCTGGGGGGGGAGCTGAACTCCACTCCACTGCACTGGGCCGTGCGGCAGGGCCACATGGCCATGAGCGTGCTACTCATGCAGTACGGGGCCAACCCTGCACTACTGGACGGGGAAGGTTTGTTTGTTTGTTTGTTTGTCTGTTTGTTTGTTTGTCCCTCCACTGGACAGTAACAGCCCGTTTGATGTTATAATGAGGAGCATTCCAGGTTGTTTTTCCTGGGTCACATTGATGTTAGTGTCCATTGCATTTGTAAGTTTTGCCTTTGTGTGGGACACATGTATAACATAGGTGTCCATTGTTTTGCAGGTTGTGCCTGTCTCCACCTGGCTGCCCAGTTCGGCCACACCTCCATAGTCGCCTACCTGCTGGCAAAGGGACAGGTGAGAAAGTGTCCCACCTGTGCTCACCTGCGGGTGTTTTGTTTACCATGTGCACCTGCTGTTACCTGTGGAAGTGTTGTTGATGGCACAGTCAGATCTTCACTTCCATTTCTGCAACCTCAGCTCAAATTCAGCAATGCTAAAACAGCTGTCGTTGTTAAATGTTGTTGTTGCAGTCTTTGTATGGGCAGCATTATATGATGTAGGTTCTGTGTGTATAGTACAGTAGAGTACAGTATAGCCCTGGATTTGTCTATGTGTGTTTATACATTTAGTAAAGTAAAGCATAAAGTAAAGGTGGTCGCGAAACAGTTTCCATGTAGCTCACTGAAGAGGTATTCTTCCACTTGTGGTGACAGAGAAGACAGACGCTGTATTTACAGGTTCATTGTAGCCGGGAAATTTCTGTAGGTCATTTAGACAAGCACAATAAACAGCGTACCACGGCTTAACGTCCCGTCCTGGTCATGAGGACTACAAATTTTCCATGCTAATCTTCATCGCCGTAACCCCCATACTGTCTGCCCCACAGGATGTGGACATGATTGACCAGAACGGCATGACGGCTCTGATGTGGGCCACTTACAGGACATACGGGTGAGTCCCTTACATACAGGACATACGGGTGAGTCCAGTAACATACGGGTGAGCCCCTTACATACAGGACATACGGGTGAGTCCAGTAACATACGGGTGAGTCCCTACATACAGGACATTACACACAGGACATACGGGTGAGTCCCTTACATACAGGACATACGGGTGAGTCCCTTACATACAGGACATACGGGTGAGTTCCTTACATACAGGACATACGGGTGAGTTCCTTACATACAGGACATACGGGTGAGTCCAGTAACATACGGGTGAGTCCCTTACATACAGGACATACGGGTGAGTCCCTTACATACAGGACATACGGGTGAGTCCCTTACATACAGGACATTACATACAGGACATACGGGTGAGTCCCTTGCATACAGGACATACGGGTGAGTCCCTTACATACAGGACATACGGGTGAGTCCCTTACATACAGGACATACGGGTGAGTCCCTTACATACAGGACATACGGGTGAGTCCAGTAACATACGGGTGAGTCCCTTACATACAGGACATACGGGTGAGTCCAGTAACATACGGGTGAGTCCCTTACATACAGGACATACGGGTGAGTCCCTTACATACAGGACATACGGGTGAGTCCCTTACATACAGGACATACGGGTGAGTCCAGTAACATACGGGTGAGTCCCTTACATACAGGACATTACATACAGGACATACGGGTGAGTTCCTTACATACAGGACATTACATACAGGACATACGGGTGAGTCCCTTGCATACAGGACATACGGGTGAGTCCCTTACATACAGGACATACGGGTGAGTCCCTTACATACAGGACATACGGGTGAGTCCAGTAACATACGGGTGAGTCCCTTACATACAGGACATACGGGTGAGTCCAGTAACATACGGGTGAGTCCCTTACATACAGGACATACGGGTGAGTCCCTTACATACAGGACATACGGGTGAGTCCCTTACATACAGGACATACGGGTGAGTCCCTTACATACAGGACATACGGGTGAGTCCCTTACATACAGGACATACGGGTGAGTCCAGTAACATACGGGTGAGTCCCTTACATACAGGACATACGGGTGAGTCCAGTAACATACGGGTGAGTCCCTTACATACAGGACATACGGGTGAGTCCCTTACATACAGGACATACGGGTGAGTCCCTTACATACAGGACATACGGGTGAGTCCAGTAACATACGGGTGAGTCCCTTACATACAGGACATACGGGTGAGTCCCTTACATACAGGACATACGGGTGAGTCCCTTACATACAGGACATACGGGTGAGTCCCTTACATACAGGACATACGGGTGAGTCCCTTACATACAGGACATACGGGTGAGTCCAGTAACATACGGGTGAGTCCCTTACATACAGGACATACGGGTGAGTCCAGTAACATACGGGTGAGTCCCTTACATACAGGACATACGGGTGAGTCCCTTACATACAGGACATACGGGTGAGTCCCTTACATACAGGACATACGGGTGAGTCCAGTAACATACGGGTGAGTCCCTTACATACAGGACATACGGGTGAGTCCCTTACATACAGGACATACGGGTGAGTCCCTTACATACAGGACATACGGGTGAGCCCCTTACATACAGGACATACGGGTGAGTCCAGTAACATACGGGTGAGTCCCTTACATACAGGACATACGGGTGAGTCCAGTAACATACGGGTGAGTCCCTTACATACAGGACATACGGGTGAGTCCCTTACATACAGGACATACGGGTGAGTCCCTTACATACAGGACATACGGGTGAGCCCCTTACATACAGGACATACGGGTGAGTCCAGTAACATACGGGTGAGTCCCTTACATACAGGACATACGGGTGAGTCCAGTAACATACGGGTGAGTCCCTTACATACAGGACATACGGGTGAGTTCCTTACATACAGGACATACGGGTGAGTTGTTTAACATGTCACCTGTTCATGTGGACACAGAATTCTAAATGTGAACCAGATCCTTTCGTAGCTAATGTAGAGGGACAAAACGGTTAATACAATATATTATATGATTCCAATGTGCCTTCAGCACAGACCCCACCAGACTGCGTTTAACACAAGTGTGAACATGCGTGTGTGAATGTGTAGCAGGGGTTCATCTAAATCAGGAAAGAGGGGCGCTGCGCCCTCTTGTTTCAGCCTAGCACCCCCTTGTCGAATTCAGATTTTAGCTTAATCCCCAGCATACAGCCTTCCCTCAGCGATTGATTCTTCCATGAATACATAGAATTCGCTCCCTTGCCTGTGTGTGCTCCCTCTTGTTTAATTTTTCTAGAAAAACCCCTGTGTAGATGTAGGTATGTATGTGTACATTTTGTGCATCACTGATGACTCTACTGTTGTCCCCTTCAGCACTGACCCCACGCGACTGCTGCTGACCTTCAACGCGAGTGTGAACCTGGGGGACAAGTACCACCGGAACACGGCGCTGCACTGGGGGGTCATCTCGGGCAACACCAACGTCATCACGCTGCTCATCCAGCACGGAACCAACCTCAACGCACAGAACGACAGGGTGAGACCTTAGCTATTAAGCTCAACGTACAGAACGACAGGATGAGACCTTAACTATTAACGTCAACATACAGAACAACAGGGTGAGACCTTAACTATTAACGTCAACGCACAGAACGACAGGGTGAGACCTTAACTATTAACGTCAACGCACAGAACGACAGGGTGAGACCTTAACTATTAACGTCAACGTACAGAACGACAGGGTGAGACCTTAACTATTAACGTCAACGCACAGAACGACAGGGTGAGACCTTAACTATTAACGTCAACGTACAGAACGACAGGGTGAGACCTTTGCTATTAACCCTAACCCAACCTCACAGCACAGAACGACAGGGTGAGACCTTAACTCTTAAACGCAACCCACAGAACGACAGGGTGAGACCTTAGCTATTAGCCCTAACCCAACCTCACAGCACAGAACAACAGGGTGAGACCTTAGCAATTAACCCTAACCCAACCTCAACACACAGAACGACAGGGTGAGACCTTAGCTATTAACCCTAACCCAACCTCAACACATAGAACGACAGAGTGAGATCTTAGCTATTAACCTCAACGCACAGAACGACAGGGTGAGACCTTAACTATTAACCCTTACCCTGCCTCAACACATAGAACTGCAGGGTGAAATCTTAACTATTAACCCTAACCCAACTTCTATGCACAGAAGGACAGGTTGAGACCATAATATTAGCCCTAACCCAACCTCAGTCCATGTATCAGAATGGATGTTTCTGTTGTTACAGGGAGAGACGCCGCTAGACATCGCTGTTTATGTAAGTTTGAGATGTTTCTGTTGTTCACAGGGAGAGACGCCGCTGGACATCGCTGTTGGTGTAAGTTTGAGATGTTTCTGTTGTTACAGGGGGAAACGCCGCTGGACATCGCTGTTGGTTTGAGTTTGTGATGTTTGTTTGTTTGTTTGTTTGTTTGTTGTTACAGGGGGAGACGCCGCTGGACATCGCTGTTGGTTTGAGTTTGTGATGTTTGTTTGTTTGTTTGTTTGTTTGTTGTTACAGGGGGAGACGCCGCTGGACATCGCTGTTGGTTTGAGTTTGTAATGTTTGTTTGTTTGTTGTTACAGGGGGAGACGCCGCTAGACATCGCTGTTGGTTTGAGTTTGTGATGTTTGTTTGTTTGTTTGTTTGTTTGTTGTTACAGGGGGAGACGCCGCTGGACATCGCTGTTGGTTTGAGTTTGTGATGTTTGTTTGTTTGTTTGTTTGTTTGTTGTTACAGGGGGAGACGCCGCTGGACATCGCTGTTGGTTTGAGTTTGTAATGTTTGTTTGTTTGTTGTTACAGGGGGAGACGCCGCTAGACATCGCTGTTGGTTTGAGTTTGTGATGTTTGTTTGTTTGTTTGTTTGTTTGTTGTTACAGGGGGAGACGCCGCTGGACATCGCTGTTGGTTTGAGTTTGTGATGTTTGTTTGTTTGTTTGTTTGTTTGTTGTTACAGGGGGAGACGCCGCTGGACATCGCTGTTGGTTTGAGTTTGTAATGTTTGTTTGTTTGTTGTTACAGGGGGAGACGCCGCTGGACATCGCTGTTGGTTTGAGTTTGTGATGTTTGTTTGTTTGTTTGTTTGTTTGTTGTTACAGGGGGAGACGCCGCTGGACATCGCTGTTGGTTTGAGTTTGTGATGTTTGTTTGTTTGTTTGTTTGTTGTTACAGGGGGAGACGCCGCTGGACATCGCTGTTGGTTTGAGTTTGTAATGTTTGTTTGTTTGTTGTTATAGGGGGAGACGCCGCTAGACATCGCTGTTGGTTTGAGTTTGTGATGTTTGTTTGTTTGTTTGTTTGTTTGTTGTTACAGGGGGAGACGCCGCTGGACATCGCTGTTGGTTTGAGTTTGTGATGTTTGTTTGTTTGTTGTGTACAGGGAGAGACGCCGCTGGACATCGCTGTTGGTTTGAGTTTGTGATGTTTGTTTGTTTGTTTGTTTGTTTGTTGTTACAGGGGGAGACGCCGCTGGACATCGCTGTTGGTTTGAGTTTGTAATGTTTGTTTGTTTGTTGTTACAGGGAGAGACGCCGCTGGACATCGCTGTTGGTTTGAGTTTGTGATGTTTGTTTGTTTGTTCTTCTTCTTCTCTACTGCTTAGCCTCATATCTGAGATTATCAGCAGTTGCGCATGGGTTAGATACAACACAAGTGACCGGAACAAGTAAAACGAAGGGAAAATAAAGGAGAGGCACTAAGGAAACATAAACAACTGAATTTGTGTGTGCAAAGGACAGGACAAGTGAATTTAGTGAGTTAGTAATACATATATTTACATATATACAAGGACGTGTAGGGGTGGCTCAATGCAGCAGGGTCTTCCCCAGTTCGGTTTTGAACTGGGAGAGGGACCCCGCCTCCGCCACACCAGGCTCAAGTTCGTTCCACTCTTTGATGGTCCGAGGGAAGAACGAGAGCCTATAGTAGTTGTTCCTGCACGCGATGGCCTGCAATGTTTGGGAGTGATTGGTGCGGCGGGAGCATCGAGCCACCGGGGCAATCATAGTCGTGTGTGGAACGTAAACAGTACCATGGATGATCTTATACAGGGTGACTTGGCGGGCAATCTTTCGGCGCAGTTCAAGCGTTTGCCAGCCCAAGTTACGCAGCATAGCAGTGACTGAACTGGTGCGTCTGTAATCATTACTCACGTATCGGGCTGCTCTTCGCTGAACCATCTCAACACTCCTCACCTGTTCCCTGGTGTGGGGATCCCAAACGCAACAGCCATACTCAAGGACAGGTCTTACAAGAGCCATGTAGGCTCTCTCCTTGGCCGCCGTGCTGGAGATTCTCAGGCAGCGTCTCAACATCCCTAAGGTTCTGTTTGCCTTTGCAGTTGTTGCTTCGACGTGTTTGCCCCAGGTCAAGTTTGAGGAAATGTGAAGGCCAAGATATTTGGTACAACTTACCTTTGCCAGAGGATGATCATGGAGGGTATAGGGGAATATTATTGGTATTCTGGAAGCCGGGACTGACATCACCTCACATTTTGACGGGTTGAATGCCATCAACCACTTTTTCTCCCAGCTACAGATTTCGTTTATGTCACTCTGGAGTTTTTCACAGTCAGCCTTTTCTTTCACACTCATCTGCAAGATGCAGTCATCGGCGAAAAGCCGAACTTTTGCATGAGCAGCGTGTTGTGGCAAGTCGTTGATGTATGCGAGAAACAGGATTGGCCCCAAGACCGTACCCTGTGGGACACCAGAGGTTACGGGTACGGAATCGGAGCACTCTCCATCCAACACTACAGTTTGCGAACGGCCCTGCAGGAAATTTTGAATCCAGACTAGAGTTTTGCCTGTAATGCCAAAAAACTGAAGTTTATGTATCAGTCTGAGATGAGGAACTTTATCGAAGGCTTTGGCAAAGTCCATGATTATGAGATCAGTCTGGATTCCTTTTTCTCTGTTATGAGCCAGGTCGTCAGTGAGGGATAAGAGTTGAGATTCACATGACCTGCTATGTCTAAACCCATGCTGGAGGTCATACAAGATGTTGTTTGAATCAAAGTGAGTCATCATAGAACTAGCTATTATGTGCTCCATGATTTTGGAGCATATGCATGTTAGTGAAATAGGCCGGTAATTTGCTGGGTCAAGGCGGTTTCCTTTTTTGTAAACCGGCGCTATATTAGCCTCCTTCCACGCCTCCGGCACACATCCAGTGTCAAGGCTTTTCTGGAAGATTGCTTGGAGGAAGGGGCTTAATGTGGTACTAAGTTCTTTGAGTACACATGCATGGACATGATCTGGGCCACATGCCTTGTGGGGGTTTAAGTTGTCTAATAACTTATTTATTCCAGTTGTATCTATCTTAATGTCCATCATTGGGGTGTGCGGGCTAGGCCCCATATCAGGAAGAGGGTCTTCTAAGGGCTCAGTTGTGAAGACGGATTGGAATTGCTGGTTCAGTAGGTCCGCTTTGGCCTTGTTGTCCGAAATGAGTGTGCCTTCATTTTTGAGGTTTGGGACACCGACTCTTTCTGATTTCATGCTTTTCAGGAGACTCCAAAATTTTTTGGTACCTTGTTTGGATGAAGTAGCAGAGTTACATTGTTCGGGGTCAGCTATATCGATGTCAAGTACTACCTCCTCTATGTATTTCCAGTAGCACTCTTTCATCTTCTTGTTTATTTCTTTTTTGAACTCGTTAAGTTTGTCTTTTCTTGCAGTTGTGTTTTGTCCTATTGTTTTTCTGTAATAGCGATCTCTTTTTCTCATCATTCGCTTAAGTTCGGGAGTTATGAATGGGAGGTGCTTTTTGCTGCTTGACATTTTACTGGGTACATATTTATCAACACAGCTGGATAGTTTAAGTGTGAATTGGTTGTATAGTTCGTCTGCACTAGCATCACTTTCTACCAATTCTTGGAATTCAGTTTTGAAATCTTCCATTTCATCACGAAATTTGTCCCAATTTGAACGTTTGTACAAGTAGATTTTACGAGGTTTTGCTTTATGTTTTTGAGGCCGTAAATCTGCCTCAAGAAACACTAGGTCATGATCACCTATGGGAGGGAGGGTACGTACACAGTTAACACAATTATCGTTTGACATAAGTACTAGATCTAATGTATTGTCGAGCCTTGTTGGCTTGTCTACTACTTGTGTCATGTTTAGATCACTAAGCAGTTCCAAAAACCGGCGATGTAGGCCTGGGTAGGGACAGTCTGGTTTGAGTACAGGTTGCTGGGTATCTGCCCAATCCCACCCTGGAAAATTGAAATCCCCGACGACCCACACATGGTTGTTCCGCTTATTGCAGATGCGCTCCAAGGATTGTTCCAAGTAATCCAGACTGGTGCTGTCACTTACCTGTGGCCTGTAGTAGGCACATATATTTAGACATTTCGACCCTGCCAGCTCAATTTTGACCCAGACCATCTCACAGTCGGTCTCAAGGTGAGGCTCCTGAGTACATATAAATTCATTAGAAACAGCTATTAATACGCCACCATGGGCGTCGTCTGGCCTGTTCCTAAGGAACACTTGCATGTTAAGGTGGTTTGGAAAGTATTCTGAAATGTTACAAGTGCTATCTAACCAAGTCTCTGTGATCACTAAGATATCGGGTTTAGTTTGTTCTACAAGAGTTTCCAATTCGACTTTCTTATTTCTAAGGGACTGAAAGTTTGCATTAATAAGTCGTAATGGTCTTGCATTTGACTTACGTCTATTTTGTGCAGGAGATTTTGGGGAAGACGCAGCCTGCGGAATTCCTGGGCTGTCATTACTTAGGGGACTGAATGGGTTAGGGGAAGATAAGTCGCGGTAATCGGAGAAGAATGTAGTTGACAGGTTTGGCAGTCCACAATTCAGACAGATCCAAGAAACATTTGAGTTGTTTAAGTATGGATACATAAAAGAGCTGACACCCTGACAATCATGGTGGAACCAATAATCACATCGGTCACAACATACCGCTTTGTGTTTGAATGTTACAGCCTTCTCGCATGCACCGCACGGATACTTTGGAGGCCGAGGGCCGGGGTTGGTTTCCAGGTCGACGGCCTGGGCCATAAGAACGGAACAGATGTAGAGAAGGCAGAGTCTATCTGAGGTTCTCAAGTATCTGGCTTGTCTCATAAGGAGCCCAACAGAACTAAAGTGCAGGCTTTGCCAGGGAGCGATTTCGTTGGTATCTAAACTCAGGACGGGGTACCATTGAAATGCAAATGGCGCTCGCGGTTGAGCGCTTCCACCTGAAAACGTGAAACATGTCGGCTTCGTCCTGCTTACTTTACCTGGGCCATGTCCGACGGTTGAGGCCTGGATCGTATTGAAAAATAATAAAAGAAAGACTACTGACCTGAAAATCGCCAGCGCCATACCGGCAGGAGTAGTGTGGGCTGGAGAGATGGTAACTCACGTGAAAGGGCCCCCGGCACCGAGGCGGCGAGCGGGTGCCAGAGACGATCGTACTCGGAGCTCGCCCTCCCACCCCTAAGAATTGGGTGCGAGTTTTTCTAAGTTTTTCCTTGCAGTTACTCCTTGCTCCTGGTCCAGCACACTTTTTGATGCCCCCGTTACATTAACAATGCTTAAGGGGTAAAGTTAGAGTTTAAAATTGTAGGTTAGAGGGGAAAGAAAGGAGAGGAGAGTGGGAGAGATTGGGGAAGCGTGCGGTGGCGGCGCATGCGCAAAAAATTGTTGATGTTTGTTTGTTTGTTTGTTGTTACAGGGGGAGACGCCGCTGGACATCGCTGTTGGTTTGAGTTTGTGATGTTTGTTTGTTGTTACAGGGAGAGACGCCGCTGGACATCGCTGTTGGTTTAAGTTTGTAATGTTTGTTTGTTTGTTTGTTTGTTGTTACAGGGGGAGACGCCGCTGGACATCGCTGTTGGTTTGAGTTTGTAATGTTTGTTTGTTTGTTGTTACAGGGAGAGACGCCGCTGGACATCGCTGTTGGTTTGAGTTTGTGATGTTTGTTTGTTTGTTTGTTTGTTTGTTGTTACAGGGGGAGACGCCGCTGGACATCGCTGTTGGTTTGAGTTTGTGATGTTTGTTTGTTGTTACAGGGAGAGACGCCGCTGGACATCGCTGTTGGTTTGAGTTTGTGATGTTTGTTTGTTTGTTTGTTTGTTTGTTGTTACAGGGGGAGACGCCGCTGGACATCGCTGTTGGTTTGAGTTTGTGATGTTTGTTTGTTTGTTGTGTACAGGGAGAGACGCCGCTGGACATCGCTGTTGGTTTGAGTTTGTGATGTTTGTTTGTTTGTTTGTTTGTTTGTTTGTTGTTACAGGGGGAGACGCCGCTGGACATCGCTGTTGGTTTGAGTTTGTGATGTTTGTTTGTTGTTACAGGGAGAGACGCCGCTGGACATCGCTGTTGGTTTAAGTTTGTAATGTTTGTTTGTTTGTTGTTACAGGGGGAGACGCCGCTGGACATCGCTGTTGGTTTGAGTTTGTGATGTTTGTTTGTTTGTTGTTACAGGGAGAGACGCCGCTGGACATCGCTGTTGGTTTGAGTTTGTGATGTTTGTTTGTTTGTTTGTTTGTTTGTTGTTACAGGGGGAGACGCCGCTGGACATCGCTGTTGGTTTGAGTTTGTGATGTTTGTTTGTTTGTTGTTACAGGGAGAGACGCCGCTGGACATCGCTGTTGGTTTGAGTTTGTGATGTTTGTTTGTTTGTTGTTACAGGGAGAGACGCCGCTGGACATCGCTGTTGGTTTGAGTTTGTGATGTTTGTTTGTTTGTTTGTTTGTTTGTTGTTACAGGGGGAGACGCCGCTGGACATCGCTGTTGGTTTGAGTTTGTGATGTTTGTTTGTTTGTTGTGTACAGGGAGAGACGCCGCTGGACATCGCTGTTGGTTTGAGTTTGTGATGTTTGTTTGTTTGTTTGTTTGTTTGTTGTTACAGGGGGAGACGCCGCTGGACATCGCTGTTGGTTTGAGTTTGTGATGTTTGTTTGTTGTTACAGGGAGAGACGCCGCTGGACATCGCTGTTGGTTTGAGTTTGTGATGTTTGTTTGTTTGTTTGTTTGTTTGTTGTTACAGGGAGAGACGCCGCTGGACATCGCTGTTGGTTTGAGTTTGTGATGTTTGTTTGTTGTTACAGGGGGAGACGCCGCTAGACATCGCTGTTGGTTTGAGTTTGTGATGTTTGTTTGTTTGTTTGTTTGTTTGTTGTTACAGGGGGAGACGCCGCTGGACATCGCTGTTGGTTTGAGTTTGTGATGTTTGTTTGTTTGTTTGTTTGTTTGTTGTTACAGGGGGAGACGCCGCTGGACATCGCTGTTGGTTAAGTTTGTGATGTTTGTTTGTTTGTTGTTACAGGGGGAGACGCCGCTGGACATCGCTGTTGGTTTGAGTTTGTGATGTTTGTTTGTTTGTTTGTTTGTTTGTTGTTACAGGGAGAGACGCCGCTGGACATCGCTGTTGGTTTGAGTTTGTAATGTTTGTTTGTTTGTTGTTACAGGGGGAGACGCCGCTGGACATCGCTGTTGGTTTGAGTTTGTGATGTTTGTTTGTTGTTACAGGGGGAGACGCCGCTGGACATCGCTGTTGGTTTGAGTTTGTGATGTTTGTTTGTTTGTTTGTTTGTTTGTTGTTACAGGGGGAGACGCGGCTGGACATCGCTGTTGGTTTGAGTTTGTGATGTTTGTTTGTTTGTTGTTACAGGGAGAGACGCCGCTGGACATCGCTGTTGGTTTGAGTTTGTAATGTTTGTTTGTTTGTTTGTTGTTACAGGGAGAGACGCCGCTGGACATCGCTGTTGGTGTAAGTTTGTAATGTTTGTTTGTTTGTTTGTTTGTTGTGTACAGGGGGAGACGCCGCTCGACATCGCTGTTGGTTTGAGTTTGTGATGTTTGTTTGTTTGTTTGTTTGTTTGTTGTTACAGGGAGAGACGCCGCTGGACATCGCTGTGGGTGTAAGTTTGTGATGTTTGTTTGTTTGTTTGTTTGTTTGCTGTGTACAGGGGGAGACGCCGCTGGACATAGCTGTTGGTTTAAGTTTGTAATGTTTGTTTGTCTGTTTGTTTGTTGTTACAGGGGGAGACGCCGCTGGACATCGCTGTTGGTTTGAGTTTGTGATGTTTGTTTGTTTGTTTGTTTGTTTGTTGTTACAGGGAGAGACGCCGCTGGACATCGCTGTGGGTGTAAGTTTGTGATGTTTGTTTGTTTGTTTGTTTGTTTGCTGTGTACAGGGGGAGACGCCGCTGGACATAGCTGTTGGTTTAAGTTTGTAATGTTTGTTTGTCTGTTTGTTTGTTGTTACAGGGAGAGACGCCGCTGGACATCGCTGTGGGTGTAAGTTTGTGATGTTTGTTTGTTTGTCTGTTTGTTTGTTGTGTACAGGGGGAGACGCCGCTGGACATCGCTGTTGGTTTGAGTTTGTGATGTTTGTTTGTTTGTTTGTTTGTTGTTACAGGGAGAGACGCCGCTGGACATCGCTGTGGGTGTAAGTTTGTGATGTTTGTTTGTTTGTTTGTTTGTTTGCTGTGTACAGGGGGAGACGCCGCTGGACATAGCTGTTGGTTTGAGTTTGTGATGTTTGTTTTATTTGTTTGTTTGTTGTGTACAGGGGGAGACGCCGCTGGACATCGCTGTTGGTGTAAGTTTGTGATGTTTGTTTGTTTGTTTGTTTGTTGTTACAGGGAGAGACGCCGCTGGACATCGCTGTTGGTTTAAGTTTGTGATGTTTGTTTGTTTGTTTGTTTGTTGTTACAGGGGGAGACGCCGCTGGACATCGCTGTTGGTTTAAGTTTGTAATGTTTGTTTGTCTGTTTGTTTGTTGTTACAGGGGGAGACGCCGCTGGACATCGCTGTTGCCAAGAGGAACCAGTGGATCACTCAGCGTCTGCAGAAGGCTCGGGAGGAGAAGGGGATGGACAGCACCCCCCTCATGCAGAGGATCAAGTCTGATCAGGTAAGGGGGGTACGTAAGGGGGGGTAGTACCCCCCTCATGCAGAGGATCAAGTCTGATCAGGTAAGGGGGGTATGTAGGGGGGGGGGGGGGAGCACCCCCCTCATGCAGAGGATCAAGTCTGATCAGGTAAGGGGGGTACGTAAGGGGGGGGAGTACCCCCCTCATGCAGAGGATCAAGTCTGATCAGGTAAGGGGGGTATGTAGGGGGGGGAGCACCCCCCCTGATGCAGAGGATCAAGTCTGATCAGGTAAGGGGGGGGGGGGGGGGTATGTAGGGGGGGGGGGAGCACCCCCCTGATGCAGAGGATCAAGTCTGACCAATCCCTTTCCTCCCCCAGCGAATCCGGCGGTACGTGATGTGGGGCTTCCCCTTCTTGGTGATGTATGTGATTGGTTAGGTGTCATGTGACCTGTGCTGACCAATCCCTTCTCCCCCAGCGAATCCGGCGCTACGTGATGTGGGGGTTCCCGTTCGTATTGATGTATGTGATTGGTTAGGTGTCATGTGACCTGTGCTGACCAATCCCCTCCCTCCCCCGTAGCGAATCCGGCGGTACGTGATGTGGGGGTTCCCCTTCGTGGTGATGTACGTGATTGGTTAGGTGTCATGTGACCTGTGCTGACCAATCCCCTCCCTCCCCCGTAGCGAATCCGGCGGTACGTGATGTGGGGGTTCCCGTTCGTGGTGATGTACATGATTGGTTAGGTGTCATGTGACCTGTGCTGACCAATCCCCTCCCTCCCCCGTAGCGAATCCGGCGGTACGTGATGTGGGGCTTCCCCTTCGTGGTGATGTACGTCATCGGGCTGATCTGTGAGCTGGACGAGCGCTGGTACATCAAACTGCTGCTGATGGGCATACTCTACTTCTGCGGTTACGTCGTGAAAAAGTGAGCTTGTCTTCTTTCCCTTTTTGTATTATTGTTAGTGGTGTATGAGCAGGTAGGGGAGATAGTGGTGGCAGTCCTAAGGCAAGCTGTCATCACTATACCCTGCCTTCTTGTTCACGTCAAGGGCTCAACTCAAGAACAGTGTTTAAGAAATTCAACATTGCATACTGAGTCCATCGACGCTGGACCGATCGTCCGTCAGGATGAAAAAGGAGAAGAAGAAGAAGTGGTGTATGTGTTGTTTCCATGTCACTGCCTGCAGTAGTGCCCATATATCATCAACGCTGCCTGGGGTAATCACCTAGCTGCAAGCCAAATAGATACTAGATGAATGAATGTCCAGGTGGGAAGGCTGGAGGCATCTGTGAGCAAGGTAGGACATTGTCTTGATATAAACATACGGCTGTCTCCAGGACCCAAGTACAGAAATTTACTTTTTGGGATGGAAGCAACTTTCACAACTCTGAACTTCATGACATGAAATTGATAAAAATGTGTTTTTATGAGCTGAAAATGACAGATTTAACAACAAGAATTATCAACACGGACTACCAAACAATACGTGGGACGGAAAAAAAAATAAAGTAAAGACAGCCCTGTATACATGTAAACACCATCTACAGGCCAGTTCTTCAACGGGACCTTTCTATCACTGCTAAGCCGGGACAATTTCAGGCAAAGCCAACTATTCTGTCCAGGTAGTTTTGGACAGTAGCTGTCTCACCAGTCAGTGTTAACGAGAAATCCTTTTCCATTTTCTGTTCCCAGGGTGTTTTTTGACAGCAGTTTCCAGACTACCATCCCGGTAGCGATCTACCTGGCCACCAAGTTCTGGATGTACGTCACCTGGTTCGGCTGGTTTGGACCTTATATCCTTTACATTTAACCATTGCTCTGCTAAGGACCTTATATCCTTTACATTTAACCATTAGTATACTAAGGGTCACCTGGTTCGGCTGGTTCGGGCCTTATATCCTTTATGTTTAACCATTAGTATACTAAGGACCTTATATCATTTATGTTTAACCATTAGTGTACTAAGTTCCTTATATCCTTTATGTTTAACCACTAGTGTACTAAGAACCTTATATCCTTTACATTAAACCATTAGTGTACCAAGTTCCTTATATCCTTTACATTGTGTACTAAGGACCTTATATCCTTTATGTTTAACCATTAGTGTACTAAGGGTCACGTGGTTCGGCTGGTTTGGGCCTTATATCCTTTATGTTTAACCATTAGTGTACTAAGGACCTTATATCCTTTACGTTGTGAACTAAGGATCTTATATCCTTTATGTTTAACCATTAGTGAACTAAGGACCTTATATCCTTTATGTTTAACCATTAGTGTACTAAGCACCTTATATCCCTTATATTTAACCATTAGTGTACTAAGGGCCTTATATCCTTTATGTTTAACCATTAGTGTACTAAGGGCCTTATATCCTTTACATTTAACCATTAGTGTACTAAGTTCCTTATATCCTTTACATTTAACCATTAGTGAACTAAGGCCCTTATATCCTTTATGTTTAACCATTAGTATACTAAGGGTCACCTGGTTCGGCTGGTTCGGGCCTTATATCCTTTACATTTAACCATTGCTCTGCTAAGGGCCTTATATCCTTTACATTTAACAACTAGTGTACGAAGGACCTTTTATAATTTACATTTAACCATTAGTGAACTAAGGACCTTATATCCTTTACATCTAACCATTAGTGAACTAAGGACCTTATATCCTTTACATTTAACCATTAGTGTACTAAGGACCTTATATCCTTTACATTTAACCATTAGTGTACTAAGGACCTTATATCCTTTACATTTAACCATTAGTGAACTAAGGACCTTATATCCTTTACATTTAACCAATAGTGTACTAAGGACCTTATATCCTTTACATTTAACCATTAGTGTACTAAGGACCTTATATCCTTTACATTTAACCATTAGTGAACTAAGGACCTTATATCCTTTACATTTAACCAATAGTGTACTAAGGACCTTATATCCTTTATGTTTAACCATTAGTGTACTAAGGACCTTATATCCTTTACATTTAACCATTAGTGAACTAAGGACCTTATATCCTTTACATTTAACCATTAGTGAACTAAGGACCTTATATCCTTTACATTTAACCATTAGTGTACTAAGGACCTTATATCCTTTACATTTAACCATTAGTGTACTAAGGACCTTATATCCTTTACATTTAACCATTAGTGAACTAAGGACCTTATATCCTTTACATTTAACCAATAGTGTACTAAGGACCTTATATCCTTTATGTTTAACCATTAGTGTACTAAGGACCTTATATCCTTTATGTTTAACCATTAGCGTACTAAGGGTCACGTGGTTCGGCTGGTTCGGGCCTTATATCCTTTACATTTAACCATTAGTGTACTAAGGACCTTATATCATTTATGTTTAACCATTAGTGTACTAAGGACCTTATATCCTTTACATCTAACCATTAGTGAACTAAGGACCTTATATCCTTTACATCTAACCATTAGTGAACTAAGGACCTTATATCATTTATGTTTAACCATTAGTGAACTAAGGACCTTACATCCTTTACATTTAACCACTAGTGTACTAAGGACCTTATATCCTTTACATTTAACCATTAGTGTACTAAGAACCTTATATCCTTTACATTTAACCATTGCTCTGCTAAGGGCCTTATATCCTTTACATTTAACCATTGCTCTGCTAAGGGCCTTATATCCTTTACATTTAACCATTGCTCTGCTAAGGGCCTTATATCCTTTACATTTAACCATTGCTCTGCTAAGGGCCTTATATCCTTTACATTTAACCATTGCTCTGCTAAGGGCCTTATATCCTTTACATTTAACCATTGCTCTGCTAAGGGCCTTATATCCTTTACATTTAACCATTGCTCTGCTAAGGGCCTTATATCCTTTACATTTAACCACTAGTGTACTAAGGACCTTATATCATTTACATTTAACCATTAGTGTACTAAGGACCTTATATCCTTTATATTTAACCATTAGTGTACTAAGGACCTTATATCCTTTACATTTAACCATTAGTGTACTAAGGACCTTATATCCTTTATGTTTAATCGTTAGTGTACTAAGGGTTCGCTAACAGCCACAAGAGGGAGACTTAAGGAGTTTAACCATTAGGGTACTAAGGGCCTTATGTCCTTAATGTTTAACCATTAGTGTACTAAGGACCTTATATCCTTTATGTTTAACCGTTAGTGTACTAAGGGTTCGCTAACGGCCACAAGAGGGAGACTTCAGGAGTTTAACCATTAGGGTACTAAGGGCCTCAACAACTGAATATCAATGTACTAGGGGACACAATCCTGTTATTGCTGATTTAAAGGAAAGCAAAGCTTAAAATTGAAAAGCCTACAAAATGTGCCATACCACTATGCTGAATATACCCCAAAGTCAGGGTCTCACTTTCTGTCCATCATAGCTAAGGGTTCTATCACCGTTTGCAACTTGGCTACTGATTGAATTTGATGACATCCGTCAGCTACATGTCCTAGGGCTCGAAATTCTGTGCAGGACACCTTTGTGCACCCAAAATTGGAGCTGTGCCCCTTACTTTTGACTATGGGTGCACATTAATTAAACTTTTGAATCTTGTACTGTGTAGAATTTTAGATTGAAGTTGTTTTAGTAGGGTTTGTAAATATGTTTTGTTGACATTCTACTTTGTTTTATGTTGTGCACCCAAAATGCTTCGTGTGCACCTAATTCTTTTGGTTAGGAGCACCAGTGCACCTATTCCCCAAAATGAATTTCCAGCCCTGTGTCCCCATCAGCTCTGATACATATGAATAAGGCTTTCAAGATGGCTTTTCCGAGGACGGATCTCAAGGATTTTTCCGACAAATTTGAGGGAGATGACAAGAAAGCGAGCGTTTCTAAGTTGTGGTCAATGTTGGGAAAGTCTGCAAGGAAAGCCAGCTCAAAAAGCTAGCATGCAATTCTCTGTTTCACTAGATGTGTTTCGATGTTAGACTTGTGAAGGTTAACATCCAGACAGTGGTGGTTCTGCGACCTTGACCTTGTCAGCACATGTGTCTGACCTTGGGGTTCAGCTGCCGTTCCTGGTGAACACGGCGTTCCTGATGTACAACTTCTACCGCTGCTGGCGTGCCGACCCCGGGGTCGTCAACAACACCGCCGAGCAGAGGAAAAACGTGAGTCGGGCTCTCTCAAAACCCTAACCCTTACCCTAACCCAACAACACCGCCGAGCAGAGGAAAAACGTGAGGAATGGTGTCCACTTGTCTTCGTTTGTTTGTTTGAACCATTGTTTATACATGAGAAGCTCCAATCGGCACTCAGGCCACTTTTCATTGAGGTCGTCAACAACATGGCAGAACAGAGGAAAAACGTGAGGAATGGTGCACACATGTCTTCGTTTGTTTGAACCTTTGTTTATACATGAGAAGCTCAAATCCGCACGCAGGCCACTTTTCATTGAGGTCATGAGGAAAGAGGTAAGGGTCAGATACAATATAGCAGAGATACACAGTCATTAGTCCTAACTCTATCAACATATATGATTACATATACAATCGGTACAACATACAACACAGTGGGGCAAAAGCTGGTTCATGGTCCGTGTCCGTTCGTTTTGTTCATTTCCGTTACTTCAAGAGTCTCTTAAAGGAAGTCAGATTCTGTTTTGTTGGAGGTGTTTGTTGGTGACTTCTGATGTGAAGACGGGTGCTTTTATGTTTATTGATGAGAGAGACGCGAGTTATTGGTTATTACGTTGTCTTGTTCTTGTGCCCAAGTTAAGAAGACATTTTACTCTAAGACTTGTTCTTCTCCCTTCTCCAGACGATAACGGAGCTTGCTGAGAAGGGAAACCTGAACCTACATGAGCTCTGCAGCACGTGTGTGGTGAGTAACTCCTTCAGTTTTCCATCTGATAAGCACCTATCTATCAGGGTCTTCACAATACTTGTTGCCCTTACACTGAAAAAGTACCGTTTGAACAAGTCAACAGAAGATGGTCAAAGCTAGGATGTAAGAACTGGGAATGGTTTGCTTCAATAGTTTTCTTTATGTGTCATAAGTAAAAAAAAAGTAAAGTGGTATGTTGTTATGTAATCATCAAGGAAAAGCCTGTCTTGACTTTGTCTTACTTTTTAATTTGTATTGGACTGTCTAAAATTGTCTTCACTTAATTTGCATCTCAAGTCATAGTTCATGGTTAAAAACCTGCTGATGTACAGGTCACTGTTGAAAGGTGGTGGATAGCCAACACTGAAAACCAGAATTGAAAACTTCAGAGTAGGAATTTCCCAGGTGTGAAAACGTGTATCCTGTGACAGGTGTGTTTACTGTGCAGGTGTGACAGGTGTGTCTGTCCCCAGGTGTAACAGGTGTGTTTATTCCGCAGGTGAGGAAACCCATCCGCTCCAAGCACTGCTCCATCTGCAACAGGTGCATCGCCAAGTTCGACCACCACTGCCCTTGGGTCGACAACTGCGTGGGTGAGTTACTGTGCCTTTACTAACCCTAACCCACCGCCCCTGGGTCGACAACTGCGTGGGTGAGTTACTGTGCCTTTACTAACACTAACCCACTGCCCCTGGGTCGACAACTGCTTGGGTGAGTTACTGTACCTTTACTAACACTAACCCACTGCCCCTGGGTCGACAACTGCGTGGGTGAGTTACTGTGCCTTTACTAACACTAACCCACTGCCCCTGGGTCGACAACTGCGTGGGTGAGTTACTGTGCCTTTACTAACACTAACCCACTGCCCCTGGGTCGACAACTGCGTGGGTGAGTTACTGTGCCTTTACTAACACTAACCCACTGCCCCTGGGGCGACAACTGCGTGGGTGAGTTATCCTCAAGTTATCCTTAACTTACCCTAACCCACTGCCTCTGGGTCAACAACTGCGTGGGTGAGTTACTGTGCCTTCACTAACCCTGAACCACCGCCCCTGGGTCGACAGCTGTGTTATGCTTAGGTCCCAATTGCGCCGGTGCCCGTAGGGGTATCGTCCCGGCCGGGCCCCAAAGCCACAGATTTGTCCCCGTTGACTGCCGGGTACCGGTGTGGTACCTCTTGTGTCAGCCTCACGACGTCTATTTGTTACTGGGTCCGCATTGATTTTAAGGCCGGATTAAAATGATTTGGGGTCCCAGCCGGGACCAAAAATAGCCCGGCAGCCGCAAGGTGCCCCGCATGGCCACGTAGGGGTCATGCCCGAAAGCCTTTGAACTACCCGGCGGGGCCCCTTTTTCCAATAAGTACCGAAGCATTACTTTACCATTGCTACTCCTAACCCTTCAGCATGTTCCTGTGTTCACCAGAGATTCTGTATTTCCCCCATTGCTACTCTAACCCTTCAGCATGTTCCTGTGTTCACCAGTGATTCTGTATTTCCCCCATTGCTACTCTAACCCTTCAGCATGTTCCTGTGTTCACCAGTGATTCTGTATTTCCCCCATTGCTACCCTAACCCTTCAGCATGTTCCTGTGTTCACCAGAGATTCTGTATTTCCCCATTGCTGCTCCTAACCCTTCAGCATGTTCCTGTGTTCACCAGAGATTCTGTATTTCCCCCATTGCTACTCTAACCCTTCAGCATGTTCCTGTGTTCACCAGAGATTCTGTATTTCCCCCATCGCTACTCCTAACCCTTCAGCATGTTCCTGTGTTCACCAGAGATTCTGTATTTCCCCCATCGCTACTCCTAACGCTTCAGCATGTTCCTGTGTTCACCAGAGATTCTGTATTTCCCCCATTGCTACTCCAAACCCTTCAGCATGTTCCTGTGTTCACCAGAGATTCTGTATTTCCCCCATCGCTACTCCTAACCCTTCAGCATGTTCCTGTGTTCACTAGTGATTCTGTATTTGTTCCCAGGCGTCGGGAACCACCACTACTTCCTGGGCTACCTGTTCTTCCTGCAGGGGATGATCACCTGGTGTATATACGGCACTTTTACATGTGAGTATTGGTGTAATGTTTCGATCGTTTGAATAGTTTTTTACTACCTTTTTCTGTTGTTGAAATTTTGTTAAAGCAGCACTATGTCATAGTCTTTATAGACTGACTGACTGACTATATATAACTGGTGTATATACGGCACTTTTACATGTGAGTACTGGTGAATATACGGCACTTTTACATGTGAGTACAAGTTACATAAGATATACAACATGACATTATTTTATTCATTTATTCATGTTCGAATGAACTTTATTGCACTTTTTGTCCACAACATCGAGTACAGTCTTGTGAACAGTCTGACTCCCAGGTAGTGGTGTGGATCTAAACCCGAGTTTAGGTTTAGGTTCGGACTCGAGTCCAGAGGTTTAGGTTCAGGTCCGGACTTGAAAGTCCTGACCTGAACAATAATTTTTGAATATTTTTTCGTGTTACATGTAAAATTGCATATTGGCAGATATTTTACATGTAATTTGAAAACTATATATACGGAATTATATACAGTCAGTAATTAACACAAAAGTTCAGTTATAAACACAAAAACAGCAATGTTTCAATATTTTTCTAGTGCAAATTTCACGATTTAAGGAAGGTTTAAGATGGTTTAAAACAAAAAGGAGTGTATGAGTGAGAGAATTTTTTTTCAAGTCCGGACTTGTTTCCAGACGTTTAGGTTTTTTTGGACTTGAACCTAAACGTTTTACAAGTCCGGAACCGGTCCGGCCGGACCGATCCGCACCACTACTCCCAGGAGTCATCCTTAAAGATACTTTCGTTTCTTACAGTCCTGAATCCAAATCAACGTTCTTCCCAACATTTAGTAACTTGTTCCCTTAGTCACAGAACAAGCATTAAAATCCAGTTATGACTTCTTTTCCTTACGTTATCCTTTTAGAAAATAAGGGACCCAAAACTTGTGCAAAACATTTATTTAATCTGCTTTATGTCAGTCATGAATCCCAACCAGATTTAGGAGCTTTTTTATTTTTATTTCATTCAAATTGCAACGGCAATACAAGACCACCCAGGCAGCATGGCTGATTTTGGGTGTCTGACACAGCACATACAATTACAATGTTGAAAACTAAGCATATATACAAATGCTATTCTGGAGCTATTCTGGTTGCCCTTTGACACTTGTAGGGTTAGATTGTGTCAATCCAAGGAGGTTTTATATAGAAGGAGAGCGGACGGGCTAAGTCTCTATTGTACTATGCGTGTGAAAAGTCAATGTCGCATCAAGGTGCGAATTACCCCGATATGCATACACCCCACGCCCAGCGCTTGACGACTTTGCTTTGTTTTGACGGGTGCGACCAAGGAGGCATAATGACTCTGTAGAGCAACTTCGATCTTTTTTTCAGCAGTTACTTTTGAGGAGACTTTGAAACATTTTGAGTTACAAAAATGGAACGTGGAAGATGATCTCTCTAACGGCGAGAATCAAAGCACTATGTGGCAACCAACGCTGCCGCCGGCAGCCGCGGTACATTTGATTGCGAAGTCTGTGAGAATGTATACAAAACCGCCGGATGGCTTGAAAAACACAAGTCTTAGAGAACAGTATTTTTTGATGTGCATATATGCCGATTGAGGAGAAATTACAAACTTAGCTTGACTTGGCTCGCAGTACCGGGTCACTAGCGATTTCCTTTGGCGGCGGTCCAAGAAGTCAGCCCGCCCGGACTAGACTCCCCCGATGCGCTAATTACGGCATCGGCGGCCGGGCTTGGAGCTTTCGGTCGCCGAAGGGATTGGGGGGAAGGAACCGGCTAAAGAAACCAGCTAAAAGGCCCGATATACAGTCTGCATCCCAGGGTAGGCTCGCATACACCTTCTTAAAGTTCTTCTGTAAACATGCCAATCGGGAGCCGAAATAAATCGGCCTAAGAGTCTCCTTAGGAAACTTTTTGTCCTCGCTCGAATGATGACGTCAGCCGAACCCTACCGGCTGTTCCAAATAACGAAATCCTCGGAAATCCGAGGCATCTCGGCTGCCGGTCGGCTCAAGCTCGGCACGTGTGACGTCATGCCGAAGCTCCTTCGCATAGAAAACCGCGATTCACGCATCGGTTCAAAGATGGCGCCGCGCCAGCTATTCACAATGGGTCGCAGCGGGGCGAAACAAAAGGACCCAGCGGGGCGCTAGCTCGTCCGCTCTCCTTCTATATAAAACCTCCTTGGTCAATCAGACGACAGGAGAGAAGCAGGCCTTTCTTTTAGCTTAACCGAATTGTAAGTTGTTTAGATCTTCTTATATAGAAGTTATCTAAAAAATTCTTGGTTCTTGTGATGATTTGTTGGCCTGAAAGTTTCTAGATCAGATACTGGTTCTAGATCAGATACTGGCTCTAGATCAGATACTGGTTCTAGATCAGATACTGGTTCTAGATCAGATACTGGTTCTAGATCAGATACTGAATTTAGATCAGATACTGGTTCTTGAGCAGTAACTGCTGATCAGAGTTCTCTTGAACGGAATCCTGAAGGTCGACTTTCGGGGGTCGTCCTTTGAGTGGCTTCAAGGGCGGAAGTTTGTGAATTGGGGTGGGGTTCCATTTCCCAGCATGCCCAGGGGTAAAGTCCCTCTGCATGATTTCATTGTATGAGAAGTCGCCTCCTCCCGGTGCTGGTTTGCTGGCTCCCAGTATACTACTCACCCGCCCTGCCTTCCTGGAGCCGTCCGCCATGTTTGCTGTGACCCTGTCAGGCTCAAGGTCAAGGCTCCGGGCAGCGCTGGATTGGTCGGTGTCGCTGAGCTCGAAACTCGACGTCTCGTCTTTCGGGGAGACTTTGTTGGTGACCTTGACCCAGAGGAGGAAGAGGAGGGAGCAGACGAGGAGGGTGAGGAGGAAAGTACCAAATATGGCGCCCAGCAGCGAGGAGAGGGGGTACCAGTCTGTCAGGTCAGGGGTCACAGGGGGAGGACCAGTACTGGTGGGGGTGGGGGAGGTGCTCCCATCGTCCTGTAGAGACCCAGGAAGGGATGGTTCAGGTGTGCTGAGGTGTGGGGTAGAGCTTAAGACAGGCTGTAAGGAAGTAGGAAGGGACTGATCGTTAATGGTGGGAGAGGGGTTGGAAGCAGCATGGCTTAGTTGAGAGTTGAGAGGGGAAGAACCAGTACTAGTGTGGGGTGGGTGTAAACTTTCATGACCCACTGTACAACTCGAAGAGCAGAAATCAGTAGTAGTGAGGGCAGGGTGGATCATAGAGCTGGGAGGGGAGGGATCAGTACTGGTGGGTGTTGGGTGGGAAACTGAAGGGGAAGGCTCAATGGTGGACGGGGTTGGATGTGAGCCAAAAGGGGATAAATCAGTACTGGTGGATGGTGGTTTGGAAACTAAAGGGGAAGGCTCAACAGTGAACGGGGTTGGATGTGAGCTAATAGGGGATGAATCAGTACTGGTGGGTGGTGGGTTGGAAACTAAAGGGGAAGGTTCAACAGTGAATGGGGTTGGATGTGAGCTAATAGGGGATGAATCAGTGTTGCTGGAGAGGGTGAAGGAGGGGGCTGGAGTGGACCCAGTGAATGAGGGGCTGGGGTGCAGGGTTGTGAGTGGGGGGTGAGTCGCTGTTGCATAAAGAGTTGTGAGTGCAGGCATGTGCACAGTAGGGCTGGGGGTGGCGGCAGCTGAGTGTTCTGGGCCGGGGGTAGACATGTCCAGGGCAGGGCTGAGGCTGGCAGCAGTCGACAGCTGCACTAGGCTGGTCATGGGTGATTTGCTGGTAAAAGCATGGGCTACAGTAGTTTGTGCTGTGCTGGGGGAGGCAGCAGGCTGTGTGGCTGGAGTGTAAGCAATGCTGGGGGAGGCAGCAGTTGACGACATGCCCAGACTAGAACTTGATGTTTCCCTCCTGACATCCACAGTCAGACTGCTGGCCGTTCTGCCCAGCAGGTTGTTAGCATTGCAGACGTACACTCCCGCGTCTGACATGGTCGCGTTACGAACAGCCACGGTCCCGTCTCCCCCCACAGTCACCCTGCCCCCATCCCCCCCTCCCGGCACCACACTGATGGCTGCCCCGGACGGTAGCGTGACCGTAACGTCCGGAGTCGGGACGCCGGTCGCCTGGCAACGCAGGTATATCGTGTCTCCCAGCCGCACGGTGGAGTTCCTGGCCTGAAACGTGTCGATGGCCGCCGCCGTGCAGCCGCCGTCGAACCAGACCTGCTGAGGCGTCAGGTCCTTCAGCTGCTGTCCTGCGAACACCCTCGGGCTCACACAGGCTATCTGCTCCTCAAACCGGTACCGCCCCGTGAACTCCCCCCGGAAGGCGGCCATGCGGCAGTCGCAGCGCCAGGGGTTGTCATGGAGATACACGTTTGCGATGGGTGCCAGTTCGCCGTGAGCCTCGGCCGGCAGCGCGGTGAGGGCGTTGAACTCGAGCCGTAGGACACGCAGGCTGGATGTGTTAGTGAATGCGCCAGGCTGGACGCTGCTGATGTTGTTGTAGTCTAGATGTAACTCCTGCAGCTGGCTCAGGCTGCGGAACTCTGCAGCAGAGACTGCAGTCAGGCTGTTATGATCTAAGTGTAGGGCCTGCAGGTTGCTGAGTGCCTGGAACGCTCCAGGCCGGACGTTGCTGATGGTGTTATAGTCCAGGTGAAGCTCCTGCAGTTGAGTTATGCTGGAGAAGTCTGCCGCAGTGACTGCAGTCAGGCTGTTGTGGTCCAGGTGCAGAATCACCAGCTGGGGAAGTGCCTGGAAGGAACCTGGCAGGATGGTGCTGATGCTGTTGTGATCCAGGTGCAGCTCTTGGAGTTGAGGCAGTCCAGAGAAATCTGCAGTTACAGACTTCAGACTGTTGTGGTCCAGATGCAGGTTTTGCAGCTGAAACAGCCCCTGGAAGGTGCCGGGCCCTACAGTACTGATGCTGTTGTACACCAGGTGCAGCTCTTGGAGTTGAGTTAAACTCCGGAAGTCTGTTATAGCTGCCAGGTTGTTATGATCCAAGTGCAGATACTGCAGTTGCTGGAGTCTCCCGAAAGTGCCTGAGCCCACAGTGCTGATGTTGTTGTACTCAAGGTGGAGTTCCTGAAGCTGACTCATGCTGCAGCATAAGTCGTTAGCAGTGATTTCAGTCAGACTGTTGTGATCCAGATGCAGATATTGAAGGCTGGAGAGAGAGTGAAACGTTAAGTCCTGTATGCTGCTGATGTTGTTGTTCCTCAGATGTAGAGTCTGCAGCTGACCAAGCCCTTGAAACATCCCGTATAGGAGCTGAGAAAGTCTGTTTGCTCCCAGGTTCAGCGACACCAGGCTGCCCAGGGCAGCAAATGTCCCACTGTCTATTACAGTAATTACGTTGTTCATGAGCTCAAGATTCTCCAGATTCCTGTAGGCGGAGAAATCCGCTGGGTGCAAGGCAGTCATGTCGTTGTTGGAGGCATAGAGCGCTACGATATCCATTGGTAGGTCATGGGGGACAGCGGTCAGACTCAGGCCCTGGCACACGGCATTGTGGGTAGCAACAGAACACGGATGTCCTACCGACATCCCAAGGTCGTTCATGGTCATGAACAGGAAGACCATGAGCCTTTGCAGCCAGAATTCCATCCTGTTGCCTTGTGGGTGTTTCTGTGGCCCGGTGCTCTTCATGTGTAGATGTTGTGATGCAGCATTCTGGAGATGGAGGAACACTGGGTTACTGTAAATCACTTAAACATAGCGACAGGAAATAAAGCGGTTGAGGGAAAATGGAGTAGGTCACGGCAGTTAATTTCAACGGTGGGAACAAATATTACTGTCTCAAATATTAGTGATCAAACATTTGCGATGATGAAATTTTAGCTGTTGACTAGTGACCGTTAAATCAGCTAGAATTAAGTTACAGTCAACAAATCAAGAATTACAGTAGTTCTTGGCCCTACAAAGTGTTTCCTTTTTATCGTTTTAGGGGAGAACCTAGATAAAAATAGAACAATGTAAAATAGACCAAGTGGCAAGATTGCAGAATGTGTAACTTTCCAAAAAGGTTCTTAGCAGAATCTAAAACTCAATTCGAAAATTTGCATCATGAATTAAAAGCTAATTAATGTAAGTGCTATTGTATAGATCCTTTGAAATGGTCCAGATAAAATACCTCTGCTTATAACCAGGAAGACCAGCCAGATGAAAAAAATGTACATTTTCTACACTTTGAACAAACCTATCGGGGAGGGGGGAGTACAGAAGTTCGTAAAATATGGACAAACATTTGTAGGTGAACAATGGCTCCCCTTGATTTTGTAACACAGGGCTGAAAATACTACCTGCTTGTACGGATAAGAACAGGTTGAAAAATTTATTAAAGTTATAACGCCACCTGCACCTAACCTGCACCTAACCTGCACCACTGTTACTAGGGGAATGGTCTGTGACACAAGAGTCATGCCAAATTTGCCAAAGCAGCTTAAAACTGTCCTGCTTGTTAATGATTTTTTATCATTATAAGTAGCATCGTATCAAACAGCAGATTACAGCATTGAAAATACATATAGTAGCAAAGCACCTTCATAACATCTTTGATATCAACTGAAAGGCAAAGAAAATAATTGATGCAGGTTAGATTTGGGTACTGCAGGGAGTAAGGTCAAGGCTACCTGCACCAGGCACAAGCGTTTGTATGCAGAAAAATGTTCTGATCCATTAAGTTTGAATGTGCCTGATCACAGTTCACAGCTTGGGGAATGCAGCCTTTTTCTCCAAATGTGTGTGAAGATTATAGGAGGAGAGAAAATAAAAGAAAATAAAACTCACCCTGCCCTCTAAGCCCTGTCCTGCTGGTTCTCAGTTACGGTAGTCCAGTCTGGGGAATTTGGTGAACATTTCCACACAAAACTGTGAGAGATCCAGGGTAGGACTGTGCAGTCTGTCATGTCCTAATCAACACCTCAAATCTCACAAATCACCTCCTCAAAAATCAATTACTGCAAACTTTGGCCTGTTTGCTGAAACAGTGTTTTACCCATGGGTTGATCATCCACAATATTATTGGAGTTCTTTTGTTGTATGTATGAAATGTGATATTATCATTATGCAATGAGCAGTCCCTAATAAATCTTAGATTTATCCTTGCCAGTGTAGGAACATACATTAGAAATACCTTAGGGACTGCCCCAAATGTTAAGTGCCTTTTGCAAACAGAACCATATTTGTGTGGCCTTTGAACCCTCTCCTGACTGCTAGACTAATATTACATGACATGTACCGATGACAGCAGGGCCAAAATGATAATTGTAACCCAAAAACAACCCATAAGCAGGGCAGATCATAACAGAATAAACTGTAGATGATGTTAGAGACAAAAGAAGGCTGCAGAAACTTCCAGTTTGAATCCTGGTTGTCAGCTTCAGGCCTGGCAGAAGGACAAGCGTGGAATGTTACACCAGGACCAGCCTCCACTGACCGATTCTTCCCGACTGATTTTGACTCTCATTCTGTTGGTGACCCCTACAGGTGTTGGATAAACAAGTGTTGCCATGGTGATGACCCCTACAGGTGTAGGATAAACAAGTGTTGCCATGGTGATGACCCCTACAGGTGTGGGATAAACAAGTGTTGACATGGAGGGTCGTCATGTGATGTTTACCCAGGCTGTCCTGTGATGCTGGGGTGTTGTTTACCCAGTGATATCTGGCGTGTTGTTTACCTTTTGCAATATCTCAACTGTCAACAACAAACATCACATGAACAATGACAAGGTCGTGGGAAGTGGGTAAAGGTCAAACTCTTCCAGCTGATCACAAAATCAATACGAGTTCATTACTAGTACTGCATCATCATGTGAGCTAACCCCAGTGTTCTTACATCACCACCCCACAGACCCCTCCCCTCCAAACTGGGGTGGGTACCAGCACAGAAAATTCAGCTGCAGGTACCCACCGATAGGACACCGTTGAAGCCAGGGTTCTGGGATTACATTATCATATTACTTTGTACCATGTAAAGTAACCCCCCTGCCACCCCCAGACTCCATGCAGTACAGCTTGTTCATTATTGCACTACCATGTGTACTAACCCCCTGTTCTCACCCCCCCTGTTCTCACCCCCCTGTTCTAACCCCCCCCCTGTTCTCACCCCCCTTGTTCTCCCCCCCAGAATGGAGCCACCACTGCCAGCTGAGTTTGTCCCAGCTGAGTTTCTTGGTGTACATTAGTACATTACTGTAACCCCCCCCGCTCTAACCCCCCTGTTCTAACCCCCCTTGTTTTCACCCCCCCCAGACTGGAGCCACCACTGCCAGCTGAGTTTCTCCAGCCTGGGTTTCTGGTCCTACGTGGGTGCTGCCGGACACTGCTCCCCATGGGTCATGTGGATCTTCCTCAACGCCCTGCTGCACTTCACCTGGGTCGGCATCCTCCTTATCTGCCAGGTGTACCAGGTAAGTCTCACCTGTACAACACCTATAAAACACCTGTACTAGGTTAGTAACACCTATATAACACCTGTGGTCTGCCAGGTGTACCAGGTAAGTCTCACCTGTAGAACACCTGTAGAACACCTGTACTAGGTTAGTAACACATTTATATCTATATTTTATTTATATTTATACCAGGTACGTAACACCTGTACAGCACCTATAAAACACCTATACAACACCTGTACAAAATCTGTTAACACCTGTGGTCTGCGAGGTGGAGCAGGTATGTAACACCTGTATAACACCTGTATAACACCTGTATAATCCCTGTTAGCCATCTCAGTAAGATTTAACCCTCCTCGTCAGGGCAGGGTAGATCTATTTTTAATGTGCCTTGGCCCTGTGAGGGTTAAACCAGTGCAGTTCTCCTGACATTTTACTTAAAGTGTTCATTCTCTGCATTTTCTCCGACCCTGCAGATATTCTGGGTTGCCATGACAACTAACGAGCGGATGAACTGTAAGAGATACAAACATTTCCTGTCCAGCAGTGGAGACATCAGGAGCCCCTTCAAGTAAGTACCTGTACACCTATACACCTGCAGTACACACCTGTTACACCTGTTTTACCCACACAGCAGTGGAGACATCAGGAGCCCCTTCAAGTAAGTACCTGTACACCTGTCACACCTGCACAACACACCTGTCCTACACACCTGTCCAGCAGTGGAGACATCAGGAGCCCCTTCAAGTAAGTACCTGTACACCTGTAGTACACCAGAACACCTGTTGTACACACCTGTACAACACACATGCACTATGCACTTGTTACACCTGTACAACACGCACCTGTCACACCTTTCCAGCAGTGGAGACATCAGGAGCCCCTTCAAGTAAGTACCTGTACGCCTATAGTACACACCTGTACAACACACATGTACTATGCACCTGTCTTACCAAACACTTGATAATGGCAAACACATGTACACAATGTAGACTATAGTTGTAGGGAAAACTGATAGCCCAAAGCTGTCCTTCAGGTGTTCATGTTCTATTTTGAGGGGAGGAAGCAGGGCAGTAAGTCACGATCAGAGCTGTCAAACTGGTGAAGCTGAAGAGTTTGTTTCAGTTTGTGAAAATTGTCCTAACTTGTAGATATTGACGGTCAGATGTTCATGGCTACTTTACAAATCTTACTTTCATCTGTTTCCGCAGTTTTGGTGTGATCCAGAACATATCGGACTTCTTCAACCTGCGGATCCCGGGGCTGGCGCGACCGCACGTGGTGGACTGGCGGCAGCAGTACAGCGTCAACATTCGCGAACAACCCGCCGACAAGGCTTACCAGTTCGTATAACGTCAGGGGGACAACCCGCCGACAAGGCTTACCAGTTCGTATAACGTCAGGGGAAAACCACGATGAACTGGCAGACAAGGCTTTCCAGTTCGTATAATGTCGGGGGACTGCAATTCAGTTCGTATGATGTCAGAGGGGACTGCAACCAACCAGCCAACAAGGCTTACCAGTTCGTATAACGTTAGGGGGAACTGCAACCAGCCAGCCAACAAGGCTTACCAGTTTGTATAACGTCAGGGGGAACAGGGATAACCGGTCGACAAGGCTTACCAGTTTGTATAACGTCAGGGGGAACAGGGATAACTGGTCGACAAGGCCTAGCAGTTCATATGATGCAGGGGAGGCTATCAGTGTGAATCTCAAGGGCAAACAAGTGAGAGGGGGAAGCTCTCCATGTGAACCGTCTGGAGTAGGTGGGCCTGCCAGTTGATATAGCTGGGGGGGGGGGGGGCTTTGTGTGTAAATCTGAGGGGTAAACAGGGCCTGCCATTTTGTATGATTGAGGAGGGAGCTATCATTGTAAAGCCCAGGGGGTATACAATATCAGTCTGAAGCCCAGCCAAGCCGACCAGTCATGACATCATCACATCACGCTGTCTGATTGGTTAGGATGAGTCATTACATCATCACTTCTTGCTGTCTGATTGGTTAGGACCAGTCATTACATCATCACATCAAGCTGTCTGATTGGTTAGTGCCAGATATTGCATTATCACATCACGCTGTCTGATTGGTAAGGACCAGTTATTACATCATCACATTGCGCTGTCTGATTGGTTAGGACGAGTCATGACATCATCACATCACGCTGTCTGATTGTTGGTTAGCATGAGTCATGACATGTGATTGGAACTGGATATTCCATAACATTCCAAACAGATCTCCAACACCTGTAACTCGTCTGTTATTTTCCGGTATATTGAAGTTGTCTGCACAACTTGACAATAACTTTCTGAAGCTGCCTGTATGCTTCCTTCTGATTGGCTGGTTGCTTGTTTCCCTTCTCCTGATTGGCCAATGGATTCCATAGTAACCAATTTTGAATGTTTAATTGTGACAAATGAGTCCTTCATCCTGACTGCTGTATGTGTGAGAAGGTTGCCTGCCTGTATATATCACACATAGTCAGTTTACCACTGTGGGAAGCCATGATGCAATGTTTGTATATTTTGTATGTTAGGTTAGATGATATGAAGTGTTGTAAATGTTATTGTGTGTGTTTGTGTGCAACTTGCTAGACTGATGTTTTCCATGTCAGATTCTGATAAGTTTATGATATTCTCACAGTGAAACTAGGGCTGACTTCATATCCACAGCACTGGGTATGAAAACAATGCATTAAGGTATAGAGATATTGCATGATACATAATAGCATTATAGCATTGTATAGATATATTATCTGGATTCCAGCCTGCAGGTACTACATATACAGAATCATGGATATGGCCATGCCATCCCATTTGTCATGTACATATGTACATATGTTATGTACCACATATGTACATACAGAGGACTTCACACGTCACCACTCGCCCCACACACACCCAACATGCCCACACACACACACACATACACAACATGCCCACAATAACCCCCCCACACACACACACACAACATGCCCACAATACCCCCCCCCCACACACACACAACATGCCCACAATACCCCCCCACAAACACACACACAACATGCCCACAATACCCCCCCCCCCCCCCCCACACACACACACACATACACAACATGCCCACAATACCCCCCCACAAACACACACACAACATGCCCACAATACCCCCCCCCACACACACACACAACATGCCCACAATACCCCCCCCCACACACACACACACAACATGCCCACAATACCCCCCCCCACACACACACACAACATGCCCACAATACCCCCCCCCACACACACACACACAACATGCCCACAATACCCCCCCACACACACACACACACTCACACACACACAACATGCCCACAATACCCCCCCCCCCCCCCCCACACACACACACACTCACACACACACACACCCATCCTAGTTTGCACCACAATAGTTAATACAGCAATCATTGTTAGTCGTGTTTTGTAGACTTGTCCTGTGGATGTCTGTGTAAACATATTAAGCAATGACAGCAATTTCTAGAACTGTGAATGTAGGAAAAAAAGTGTATATATATAAACATATATACATATACTGAACAGTAGAGCAGAGCAGATAGATGTAGAGTTGACTTGTACATTTGACTTTTCAACACTGAATATCACATTCCAGTGAACATGACCTTTGTGCTGAGGGTCCGTGCTGTTAACTCCGATCCATGGATGCTACTGTCAGATTTTTAAACATTTGTGCGGGTATAAGCCACATATAGTTAACTTTTGGGTTCTTGGATTGAAGGACAGAATGTAATTGTTCAACAAGAAGATCATCTGAAAATAATTTCATCAGGTTGGTAGAACATAGGATATTTGGAGTTTCTTTTAACACAACCAGGTAATCTCACCTGCTAACGTTTCGGTGTCTCTCAGACACCTTCTTCAGAGCTTCTGACTGGAGTACTGCTTCTCACCGCTATAAGTAGCCGATGTAGGTGGCTAAGAAGATCATCATGAAACAGTCAGAGGGGAAAGTCTGTACCTAGGGACACACGGTTTCAGGGAATGTAGAGTCAGATCCTAGTTTTTCTCCAAATCCTCCGTTTTCTTCGTGTCCTTTTGCTGAAGTTTTAATGTGAAATACCTGCGAACCAAGGAAATAAATTGGTGTGGCCTAAAGAACAACAGATGGCAGAACACATTTATTACGACGAGTCAACAGCCGCGTGGTCATCTGCGCCCCCTATCGGGGAAGATGCGGTATGGCACGTAAACACTTCTCACCGTGTTTCCAACTTCAGGACTCACGACGTCCCCAGCAGTCAGGATGGTTCCTCATTTCTTACTTCTCTTTATCTGATATTGCTGCATGAATTGATGTTCTCAATGAAAAGTTAACATCAGGAACAAAACATTTTATTCTGTTTTACTTCATTTGAGCTTCTTACGTGTGTGTCTCCTTATATCAGAGTATATATTAAATGAACATTTTTGTGGGATGTTTCCGGCAGTTCGGCCTCACCAGTCTATTCCCCTTCTTCTCGGACATTTCAAAGTGAAGATACGCCAAGAGACAAGCAACTGGATAAACTTTGAAGCAGGCGTTTCAGACAGCACCCGCTGTCTTTCGTCAGTGACTAAAGGGAAGAACGGAGAACCAGCTGGTTTTAAACCAAAACTCTGAATTGATATATCAATACATCTGTTTCAAAATTGTATCCAGTTGCTTGAGTGACTGTGTTTTTGCCTATCACCTGGATGTCTCGGCGTATCAAAGTGAAGATGTGGCGAGAGGTCGACATGAAACAGGGCTGAGAGGAAAACTTGAATCTTTGATCTTCCCTTCCTGAAACTGTTTGTGCCCAAAGGTACAGGCTTCGCCTCAGTCTCGTGTTGGTCTTTCGGTTCGAATTTAGTCTTAAAAGAATAGGAGAACCGACAAGTTGAATCGGTGCCGCCGTGCGTTATGTTAATGATGGCCAAACTTAACTGTCTTCCAAAATCGAAGAAGCTGTGTTGATAACCTTCAACTTGATTTGTTACACCCACCCTAAGTAAGGAGCGTACTTGTGTATATCTTAAGACGTTTTGTACGAAGTAAAGAATACATTGAGGAACTCGGAGGTGTTGATATGATGTCTGTTTGAATCACCAGAACAATAATTTATGTTAAACTTTGATGTCTCGTTGGTTCTTTTTACTCTGTAGAATTTCTTTCAGTTTTTGGGAGAAATGGGTTGTTAGGCCGCCATTCCACTTGACAGTGAGCGCCTTCGGATCGCAAATTGCATTTTTGTAACCATTGGCTACATAATTGGAATATCATACAAAATGTTATGGATGACTGAAAATACATCAAAACACACAAAGTGTAAAAAAAAAATTATATTCGAAATTCGTCGAGCGCTCTGACACATCGTTGGGTCGCACCAAGGTCGCCACTAGTGGAATGTAGCCTGGATGCCGGACCCCCATCTCTAACATGTCAAACGATAGATGTGTCAGAGATAGGGGGTCTGGCACCCAGGCTAAGTGGAATGGGATTGTTAGAGGTTTTCAGAGAGAACAAGAAGCAGAATAGTTGCCGAAACGCCGAGAGGTGAGAAAATTTGGATTCGAGAAAAGACCCGAACGTTCCCCTGATTGATGTGACGTCAGACAAGGATCAGAAGTAACGACAAGACACGTCTGGAGTGCGAAGTGCAACGTCTTATTTCAGCAACGCCTTAAAGATATGTCATTCACGATACGTCTCGAAACTTACTTTAAGACAAGCTCCTTCCACAGAGTCACATGTTCATTACAAGAGTTCTTATTTCATTGATATCACCGTAGATACTTGCGAACAAACTGCTGACTTCTTGAATTAAGCGAAACAAACGTACAAGCTGCACCACTACCAAGCCCTTATGTACTCGTGGCAGTCCACGTTTCTACACGATTTAGAAAAAAAAAACTATTAAAACTTTACTTTCTCCTGTATCTTTTACATAAAAATACCTCTACTCGTTATCTACATAAGTACGTACATGTACAGTTGCAACAATATAGGACAAGAATAGCTCTCTTCTCTAAATATAGTATCCAATCATCTCTCTTCTCTAAATATAGTATCCAATCATCTCTCTTCTTTAAATATAGTATCCAATCACCGCGCGAGAAAGCGGCAGCCAACCCTCGCCTGTCATCCTATTTCATTGGCCAAAGACATACTGACGTAATTCAATAGCTTGTCACCCTATTTCATTGGCTAACGGTCTCCTGGCGCCGTCCAATAGCGTGCCTGTGTAGCGTGCGTCACGGCGGTCTCGACCAATGGGCGGTGCGGGTTCAGATGACGGCGGTGGACGGCGCCTTGGTCTCGGTGCGGACCCCGGCTCCCTGTCCCGCCCTCAGGCCGCTGGGCCCGAACCCGCGCGCGTAGCAGGCTGGGGAGGGGAGGGGTGTTAACAAATAAACATAAATAAACAAATAAACATTAATGCAGGGAACCCTGTTAATGTCGGTTCGGTCTATGTAGCAAACAAAGCATCTCCAAAGGTTACCACATGTTACGACAAGTAAAAAAGTACGTAAAGCAGTCATCCTCAATACGACAAGTAAATATGAGTTCTCAACCGTTAACAGTAATATAATCAATTGCTATGTTATGATTTATTTATTAATCAATAATATTAATAAAACGTTAGTGTCTACCTTTGCAGTAAACCTGTCCCTCCCTGTCGTTTACAGTGGTCGAGTCCAGGGATTTGTTGCACTCCACACACGTGAAGCATCTTTTGTGCCAGGACTGGAACAAAGCACGTCCCACGCAGGGGTGGGCAGGTTAGCATTAAAAACAACACGGCACAGCACACAGGTGTTATCCCACACCCCTCACCTTTGCAGTAGATCTCCCCCTCCCGGTCGCACACATTGGTAGAGTCCAGCGCCTTGTTGCAGTTGGAACACTTGAAGCACACCTTGTGCCAGGACTGTTCCACACACAACACAGGGGGGTTCACATCACGGCCAAGTCTGACTAACGCATTCGGACAGTTTCTATGTAAGGACGTTAAGGGACAGCGGACAATAATACAGAAAATCATATACTATCAAGGCAAATAAACGGTCTATCATATCTACCTTGTTCAAAGTACCGGTTGAAAAAAAAAATAAAACCAATGAGGTTTTATATAGATAAAACCTCCTTGACAAAACCAAGTATAAAAAAGATCCAAGATGACGGTTACCTTTCCTGCGCCGATGACCTTCTCGGCAGGGTAGACGGACCCCCCGCAGCGCGGACACTTCTCGGCCGTGCTGCCATATTTGGAGGGTTTGGCGGGCTCCGAGGACTTCCCGACGTTCAGGTAGGCGGCGCCGGTCATGGGGGCCGTGCTGCAGGGAGAAACAGAACCGTTAGGAGGCGCCGGTCATGGGGGCCGTGCTGCAGGGAGAAACAGAACCGTTAGGGGGCGCTGTCAGGCCGCTATTTCACCATTCTACCTGTTGCGTTTTTGAGTACTAGTACTATAAAGTCATGCCAACTGTGAAGAACTAGAGGAGGGGAAATGTCCGTTCTGTGAGAAAACATTTGAAAAAACATTACGTCATTTGAACGTGGGAAGGAAATGACGTCATTGAAATATGACGTCATAAAAACGTGAGAGACATTACCTTTCGGTGGAGTTATTGCCATCGAAACGTCAGAAAGGTGTTACATTTCGATGGGCTTGTTGCCATGGAAATGTGACGTCATAGAAACGTGAGAAATGTTACCTTTCGATGGGCTTGTTGCCATGGAAACTTGAGAGAAAAGTTACCTTTCGGTGAACTTGTTGCCATGGAAATGTGACGTCATAGAAACGTGAGAAATGTTACCTTTCGGTGGGCTTGTTGCCGAACCTCTCGCCGGAGTCCATCCCTAGTGCGCCTGCGCCCTGGCCGAACCCAACGCCCTTGGGGCCGTACTTCTTCCCGTAACACGTCTTACAGAAGAGGCAGTCCTCCCTCTCCGCCACAGTGGTAGAGTCCAACATCTTGTTGCACAAACCTGTGAGAACGGGGAGTGCAGAGGAAGGGAAGTTCGTTTATAACATGATATTAAGTAAAAACCTGGACACAAAATATCTAAAATTGTAGGCGTCTTCAGACGCCTCGAGAAGCAGGTGGAAGACCGGTGTAAGGCAGGTGTAAGACAGGTTTGAGACAGGTATAAGACAGATGAATGACGGATGTTAGACAGGGGTAAGGCAGGTGTAAGACATGTGTAAGACAGGTGTAAGACAGGTGTAAGACAGGTGTAAGACAGGTGTAAGACAGGTGTAAGACAGGTGTTAGGTGTAAGACAGTTGTAAGACAGGTGTAAGACAGGTGTAAGACAGGTGTAAGACAGGTGTAAGACATGTGTAAGACAGGTGTAAGACAGGTAGAAGACACTTGAGCAGGTGTTAACTGCACGTTAGTCATGTGTAAGACAGGTGTAAGACAGATGTAAGACAGGTGTAAGACAGGTGTAAGACAGGCCTAAGACGGACGTAAGACAGGTGTAGGACAGGTGTAAGACAGCCGTAAGGCAGGTTTAAGACAGGTACTTACCGCACTTGAAGCAGGTGTTGTGGAAGCTCTTGCCGGCCGCCAGCAGGTGTAAGATAGGTGTAAGGCAGGTGTAAAACGGGCGTAAGACATGTGTAAGACAGGTGTAAGACAGCCGTAAGACAGGTGTAAGACAGGCACTTACCGCACTTGAGGCAGGTGTTGTGGAAGCTCTTGCCGGCCGCCAGCAGGGGTAAGATAGGTGTAAGGCAGGTGTAAGACGGGCGTAAGACATGTGTAAGACGTGTGTAAGACAGGTGTAAGACAGGCACTTACCGCACTTGAAGCAGGTGTTGTGGAAGCTCCTCCCCGCCGCCAGCCGTTCCTCCGCCTGGTAAACCGACTTGCCGCATTTTGGGCACTTCGGCGCCTCCGGGGCTTTGAAAGGCATGATGGGAAATTTCTACACTGCAAAACAAGAGAGAGATGACGTCATGCCGACTGTGAAGGTGGAAGGAGTCAAACTGTCAGCCTAACAACGTAAATACATAGACCTACAGACTACAGTGTACACTGGTTGTGATCATTCCAGAAATGAAAATTGCTCCAATTAGTCTTAGGTATACTAAGTCATTTTTTTAATCATCAAATTCGAATATCAAAGTCTACTGTTAAAATCAAGAAACCCACAAACCTGTCCATTATTGAACAGGTGTGTTAGGGAACTACGGTCGCGACTTGAACACGACTACCGAAAAACATGCGGCGGGACCAACCACTGTCCGGGACAACCAACCCGGTCTCACATGACTCACATGGCCGGCCGGACCTGTACAACTACATCTTCTCATCCCGGACTGTTCCTGCATGCACCACACTACAACCCCGGAACCCGATAACATCACGGAACCGTCTCACTGCCCAACGGTGGATCCCACCCTGACCTATCAAATATGAAGCCTGGGGGCCTGTAGCAGCATCAGATCCCAACTTCAATTGAAGACAAGCAGGGCCCGGTTGGGTGACGACTTTTACTACAGACAAATCACAGAACAGTCTGCAAAGCCACCTGGCAACCTTGATACCCCCCCCCCCCCACCTTCCCTCCGTGTGTTGACAGTTTCCCGCGCTTCTGACGTGATCACGTGAGGCATGCCGTTTCCGCCCTTGTGACGTGCCGCATGCCGTTTCCCGCGCTCTGTGTACATAACAAGTCACTCCCGCCCCGCTCTGCACCCATATAAGGTCTGCACCTATATAAGGCCTGCACCCATGTAAGGACTGCACCCATATAAGGACTGCACCCATATAAGGCCCGTCTGGAGAAACTCCCTCGAGAAACTCGCACCAAAATTTTTCTCTCAGCCTTTTCCTTCCTCTCTACCAGACTAACTACGCTGGCTACATGGAGAATGATTTGCCAGAGGAGTTTGCCCACCATAGGATAATATTTGCCGGCGCAGTTCCAAGGGAAAGTGTTACCCTTCAAACCATGGACTGACTCTCCGAGTGGCCAAATCGTTCACCCTATTAGTATTACTATTAGTGCCGAATTCCACTCTTCATAAAGCATAACCCCTTATAAAAGCCTGATGGAGGCTAATTTTCCCTCCCGATCCCGGTGAGAACCCAGGCGGTAGCGGCTGGTGTGTGTGCCTGCAAGCCCGGCCTTCTGTGCAGCAGCTCCGCAAATTTGCCTGTAGCCAGTAATGCACGCTGCCGACTCGGCAAATATTGTTCTACTAGTCAGAGCCAACAGTGCGGGCAGTGTCCTCGGCGTTTGCTCTGCACAAACAAACTTTACCCGCGGCCGTTTTGGGCAGGAGAGGCTCCGGGTATTTCTGGAACGGCGGCCGTTTTGGGCAGGAGAGGCTCCGGGTATTTCTGGAACGCCGTGGGAAAATCCGTCAGGGTTCGGAATCCGCTCAGGTGGCGGCCTGCCCGCGTGACTCACGCCAAAGTGTCGCACACCGGACCGGGCGCGGAGAGATCCTTTCAGCGGTCTGTAAACAAGAAATAAACCTTCCCGCCGCTGATGGCCCTGTCAACATTCCTGCAGACCGCGAGTCGTTCCGAGCATGTCTTCCCCAGGTTTACACGAGGCAGGCGCCGGTCGGGCGTGTTTAGGACAAGAGGAGAACACACTTGGCCTCCGTCCAACCTCCGCGGCGACGGGGAGAATTCCTGACCATTTTTGTCGTGTTTCCGGCGTACTTGGCCTCCTGTAGGCCATACTGAGCCATGACGGGCCCAGCCACTACCTGGCCTCCTGTAGGCCATACTGAGTCATGACGGGCCCAGACACTACCTGGCCTCCTGTGGGCCACATGAGCCCCGATGTAGCCTCTACCAGGCTCCAGAGGTGGCTGGAAAGAGTAGACATTGGGCAATGAAAATATACACATAACATGCCAGAGTATCGGAGTTTAGCTGATCGGGTCGTGCATTTTGCCGCCTTAGGACTATCCTACCTAACTAGCTCCTCTGGCATGTTATATGTCTATTATGGCCATTTCTACTCTTTCCAGCCGCCTCAGGAGCCTGGTAGAGGCTACCTGCGGACCACATGGAGCAATGATGGGCCAACCCGAACCTGACACCCTGTCACTGGTGCTGAACACTCGCTCAGCAAACTGTGACGAGACAAACTGGGAAACAAGCACACCACCGGAAAGACGAGGAAAGCGTCACTGGTCGACTGAAGACCCGCTCTGACAACAACCTGCAGAACTCGGCTTGTAATGTCCTCTCGGCCAGACAAAACAGGCCGTCACAGATCACCTTTTCCATGTTTATAAGTGACGAGACCAAGAAATTAAAGAAACACGCACACCACGGAAAAGGACGAGAAAAGCGTCACACAAAAAAGAAGGGCTGAAAGAACAGGGTATAACCACGCATCTCTTGGAGATTATACCGCGCGCCAACAAAACAACCTTACAAAACCCTGCCGTGTTTGTCTGGGAGGGAAACAGCCTGGGTTGTTTCCCAGCCCTGCACATGAAAGCGGCAACTTCCGCCTTGGGGGAGCTACGTCTATCCTCCACCAGGCCTTTCTAGTAAAGGGGGCACGGATCGCACAAATCGACATAAGGGGAATAATTGGCCAGGAGAGTCTGTCCGCGGGAAGGTTAACATCTCCCCCGGCAATGAAACCCGTTGGTGACCGAACTCCCCTGGCCAATAGTCCCCCTCCAGCCGGCGGAGTCAGCCGGCCGAGACCACGGCTACGTGACCGGGAACACCTCAGGCGCAGGGCGGCGGCAGGTGGGGTCAGGCGGGGTCAGCGCGGCGCAGACGTGAGGCCGTCCGTATGGCGCGGTCTGTGGGGCCGAGCCCTGCCGTCCGAACTTGTCCCTACAGCGGAACAATTCCCGAGCTATCTATCAAAACTACCAAACCTCGTATATCAATAAACCAGACAGCTACAAAACATCCACCGAGTCGGAGGCTTTTGTACGAGCTATCCCTCACACGTACAGTTACAATGTAGTAATGTATGAGCTATCCCTCACCGTACAGTTACAATGTAGTAATGTATGAGCTATCCCTCACCGTACAGTTACAATGTAGTAATGTATGAGCTATCCCTCACCGTACAGTTACAATGTAGTAATGTATGAGCTATCCCTCACCGTACAGTTACAATGTAGTAATGTATGAGCTATCCCTCACCGTACAGTTACAATGTAGTAATGTATGAAATACGAGCTATCCCTCACCGTACAGTTACAATGTAGTAATGTATGAAATACGAGCTATCCCTCACACGTACAGTTACAATGTAGTAAAAGTAATGTATGAAATCATGTAGGTCACGGTCTAAACTCGACTGAATTCCTCAGTGGGTCTGATCTCACGTCCATATGTGAATCACAGACTGTTCGGCCTTATAGACATGCATCAAAACAAGTCTCCTTATAAAGCCAGTCAGCTCACAAAGTAACCGTAAACACAGTACTACGTGCCGCGCCCGTGGGGAGAATATGGGGCGGGAGTGTCGGATAAACTTGAGCCGACCGAAAAGGCTCGGCGGGCCCGTGTCACAACAACCCCTTACAGACGGGTGACGTCAGAAACAAACACTCCCAGATATAAAGTACCGCCAGGCCCCTTTTGGTAGAATTTGGGGCATCATCCCGACAGTAAACTTGACCGAAATAGTCGTGTCTTCGTGAACTCTTGCGTCCGACTTATGCAGCCACCACTTCTGAGCCGCTCCTCATGTCAAAACGCCCCCCAGACTGGTGGTATAACATAAACACGCCCTTATCACATTTATCAGTGCACAGGTTGGGCAGGGCACAGGGGTTATAATTATATCACACTTATCAGTGCACAGGTAGGGCAGGGCACAGGGGTTATAATTATATCAAACTTGACCAAGAACGTGCGGCCTCCCACTGAGCGTCCCTTTACCGACGTTTCCCGGCTTCTGGCAATACTTTCTGCCACTCTCTACAAGACTAGCCAACGCTGGGTACGGGAGAATATCTGCCAGGGGAGGCTGGCCACCAGAGGGATTAACCTTCCCGTGGACTGATTCTCCTGGTCAAATCATTATTCCCCTTCTTGCCAAATTTTACGATCCGTACCCCCATAGGAAGGCCTGGGGGAGGCTGGGTTTCTATACCGTAAATCTAGTCCCACCGTGAGCCCTGCAGGAATGCGGAACTCTGACGTCACCCCGCGGGAATTTCACGGCCGCCCCACAAGTATGGCCACCAGCTAGCTGCTCAGGGACGTGGCAAGTTTACTGGGACATTAAACGCACCCTTCTCATACTCTACTCTACAACTCCAGACGCCTCAGGAGGCGACGCCGCTCCCCTTAAGGTCCTGACGCGACGTCAGACGTCAGGTGACGCCGTCTGACGTCGCGTTGGCACGTTGGTAGAAAGGAATGCGGAAGCGACAAGCACACCTTTCCCCGACAGCCCAGCGCAATGCTAGCGGAGTGTCTCTCCCGACTTCAGCAGGCGGCCAGGTAAACACTGGTACTCACCGACTCGCTCCACAGAATCTCTCGGCAACAGTCTTGACTCCGTCCGTCCGCGCTGAACCTCCGCTCCGCTCCGCAAATCTCAAGTTCAGCCGCTTTAAGTACTGCTCTTTGCACCCGGCACCACGGCACACAAATGACAGGAGAGGGGCTTTTGCACACGGCACACCTGGGAGCGGATGGGAGGAACGCTGAGAGTTTAACCCTGCAAGTGTCACCTGAGCTGAGAGAGTTTAACCCTGCAAGTGTCACCTGAGCTGAGAGTTTAACCCTGCTAATGTCACCTGGAGAGAGTTTAACCCTGCTAATGTCACCTGAGCTGAGAGTTAAACCCTGCAAATGTCAACTGAGCTGAGAGAGTTTAACCCTGCTAATGTCACCTGAGCTGAGAGTTAAACCCTGCAAATGTCACCTGAGCTGAGAGAGTTTAACCCTGCTAATGTCACCTGAGCTGAGAGTTTAACCCTGCAAGTGTCACCTGAGCTGAGAGAGTTAAACCCTGCAAATGTCACCTGAGCTGAGAGAGTTTAACCCTGCAAATGTCACCTGAGCTGAGAGTTTAACCCTGCAAGTGTCACCTGAGCTGAGAGAGTTTAACCCTGCTAATGTCACCTGAGCTGAGAGTTTAACCCTGCAAGTGTCACCTGAGCTGAGAGAGTTTAACCCTGCTAATGTCACCTGAGCTGAGAGTTTAACCCTGCAAGTGTCACCTGAGCTGAGAGTTTAACCCTGCAAGTGTCACCTGAGCTGAGAGAGTTTAACCCTGCTAATGTCACCTGAGCTGAGAGAGTTTAACCCTGCTAATGTCACCTGAGCTGAGAGTTTAACCCTGCAAATGTCACCTGGAGAAAGTTTAACCCTGCAAGTGTCACCTGAGCTGAGAGAGTTTAACCCTGCAAGTGTCACCTGAGCTGAGAGAGTTTAACCCTGCAAATGTCACCTGGAGAAAGTTTAACCCTCAAGTGTCACCTGAGCTGAGAGAGTTTAACCCTACAAATGTCACCTGAGCTGAGAGTAAAACCCTGCAAATGTCACCTGGAGAAAGTTTAACCCTCAAGTGTCACCTGAGCTGAGAGAGTTTAACCCTACAAATGTCACCTGAGCTGAGAGTTAAACCCTGCAAATGTCACCTGAGCTGAGAGTTTAACCCTGCAAGTGTCACCTGAGCTGAGAGTTTAACCCTGCAAATGTCACCTGAGCTGAGAGTTTAACCCTGCAAATGTCACCTGAGCTGAGAGAGTTAAACCCTGCAAATGTCACCTGAGCTGAGAGTTAAACCCTGCAAATGTCACCTGGAGAAATTTTAACCCTGCAAATGTCACCTGAGCTGAGAGAGTTTAACCCTGCTAATGTCACCTAAGTCTGTATAACGCAAACTCCAGCTGGATTTCTGTCCCCTCCCCGCGGATACAGGGCAGCAAGCCGTTACAGGAGCTTGATTGAGTTCAGGCTAATGTCACCTGAGCTGAGAGTTTAATCCTGCAAATGTCACCTGAGCTGAGAGAGTTTAACCCTGCAAATGTCACCTGAGCTGAGAGAGTTTAACCCTGCAAATGTCACCTGAGCTGAGAGAGTTTAACCCTGCTAATGGCACCTGAGCTGAGAGAGTTTAACCCTGCTAATGTCACCTGAGCTGAGAGAGTTTAACCCTGCTAATGTCACCTGAGCTGAGAGAGTTTAACCCTGCTAATGTCACCTGAGCTGAGAGAGTTTAACCCTGCAAATGTCACCTGAGCTGAGAGAGTTTAACCCTGCAAATGTCACCTGAGCTGAGAGAGTTTAACCCTACAAATGTCACCTGAGCTGAGAGAGTTTAACCCTGCAAATGTCACCTGAGCTGAGAGAGTTTAACCCTACAAATGTCACCTGAGCTGAGAGAGTTTAACCCTGCAAATGTCACCTGAGCTGAGAGAGTTTAACCCTGCTAATGGCACCTGAGCTGAGAGAGTTTAACCCTGCTAATGGCACCTGAGCTGAGAGAGTTTAACCCTGCTAATGGCACCTGAGCTGAGAGTTAAACCCTGCAAATGTCACATGGAGACAGTTTAACCCTGCAAATGTCACCTGAGCTGAGAGTTCAACCCTGCTAATGTCACATGGAGACAGTTTAACCCTGCAAATGTCACCTGGGAGGAACGCTGAGAGTTTACCCCTGCAAATGTCAACTGAGAGGAACGCTGACAGAAAACGCGCTTCTGAAGTGATATTTTACTGGACGTTCAGCAAGAAAAGGGAATCTGAGGCGCTTTCCTAAGTTTCGCGTCTTTCCTAATTCAACGCGAGAAGTGCCCCTTGTTGTTCTGACGTCAGCAGTTGAAGTTGGTATCTTTGCTACGTCATCCTCATGAGACGAGATGGCCTTTAGTGAATGAAAGAACTCAGTTGTACATGGTACAATCTTGCTATGGAAACAACTCGTCTATGACTACGGGGATAATGACGAAGTGAAGTGCCGACTTTTGTAAAGCGCTACAGATGTATTGGCCTGAGTACGTAGATACACATATGGAGTCGGGACACGATTTTTGACGTCAAACATGTCCTGAGCGTGTAAGTTACCATGGTAACTTACTATACTGACACAAAAGCAGCGCCGCTCAGTCCGTTCTTCACAGCAAGGACGAACTCCCCAAGGTCGTCCTTACCGGGAATGCCGGGAATTTTCGTGAGGAGCTGCTATCTCAGGCGACCTTGAGGAAACCTCCCCGCGGTGTTCTAAGGTCGTGTCAGCCCGTCTTGACGTTTCCGGTCTCCATATATGGCAACTTTCCGGCTTCTTTCGCGCCCGCTCTTTGGCTGACGTCACAAACTTGAGGGACGGATAAAACAACTAATGACCTCTGACACAGGTTGCTAAGCAACTGTGCAATTGTCTAAAATCTCCACTGTAAGGACGAGCCTGAAGGGGTCCTATGGGTTGGGGAAGTCCCGAAAAAATTTGAACTGAACACAAGAGAGGTCAGAATAAAAGGGACCAGAACGGCACAGTGACGTAATCTTCCAGCAGATAAACGTTATAGTATCAGCTAATCTTATGCGCATGCGCTTTGCAGGCGTAATAAGGACAAAGCTGTAATACGAAAATTAAAATGAAGATCCGACGTGAGGCTACTACCTCAGGAGCAGAAAACGATCTCCTTTTAACCATCGTAACTTCTGGTTGGAGAGCACTTTTCTCATGATTATCCTCGAAAGTGCACCACAGGAACGAACGCAAGATATTTCGAAAATGAGACATTCAGAAGCTTGAAGGTAGCGACCCCCCTACATCTGCTTGGATAAAGTAACCTTCAAGTGAGTGGGGGCGGGTTCAATCTTGAGAAATCCAGCGCCACCTCGAGACATTTCTCCCGCCGTTCCTCCTCCTTTAAAGGCAACTCAAGCAATATTATGGCCCGAAAATTGGATTAGTCATTTCTGTACATGATTAGTTCAACAACACCATCACAATGTATAGCGACGTCCATGATGCAAAAATATGAATTCGCTATAATGTGAGAACTCACTGAAAATCGTCGCCGGAGTTTTTGTATGCTCGCAAAACTAAGGGGATCATCGTACGGCAGGTTTTTGCGAAGTTTTAACATGCTCATAGTACGACGTTTTTCACAAATGTGCTAGACAGTGTTAGTAAATGTCACTACCATAAAGATGTCAGCATTTTTTATTTCCATTATTTGGTTCCTAATATTGCTTTGGTTGCCTGTAAGACATTCCTCCCGCGGCAGCCCCGCCTCCAGACGCCAGGAATAGCCTCCCCCCCCTACCCCCACCCCCCTCCAGACGCCAGGAATAGCCCCTCCCTCCCCCCCTCTCCAGACGCCAGGAATAGCCCCCCCTCCCCCCCCCCCCTCTCCAGACGCCAGGAATAGCCCCCCGGCTAAAACCGGCCGCTCTGCACACACTGCGCGGGAAACTTGGTCTCGATATGAAGACAAGACTTCCGAATAACCCAAACAAAATACCGGATCAAAAAAGACGTGCGAAATGCAACAGCGGGCAGTGATGGGCCGGCCGAAGTCTGCGGCTCGTACTCTCCAAGCACAGGGGTGGGTCCGACTGGGTTTTAGGCGTTTTTGTCGGGCTTTCTATTTTGCCCGACCAAAACGCCTAAAAACACGTCAAAAACCAGTCGGACCCACTCCTCTGCCTGCAGAGTATGTGGCTCTGCGGTTAGTGATTCCTGCAAGTCTATCACTTCTGTACGTACCATTGCATGGAGGCCCGCGTCTGCGCCAATGAACAGGTGAAGACGACGATGATGATGATACCAGTATGAGGGGTGTGGTAGCTTGTCTTGATTTCGATGGCCTTATAATTACGATAAGTCCGTCAGCATAGCTATTGATGTTCAATGATGGTAAAAATGGATCCAATTATCAAATTCAAGTACATATTGACACGTGTCAACCCCTGTATTGTACATATAGTGCAAACGTGCAATATCTAGAAAATGCACAAACGGTAGAAATTCCACAAATTATATTGAAGCAAATTATCATCCCATATCATTATATATTGAAAAGGACCACAGGAAAAACAGCTAGTGTCAACAACCTATAGCTATGGTTGTGGATCTGAATAAACTCAAACAAAGTCTTCTGTAAGCAGATTACACTTTAACTATTGCTAAACAAGTGCAGACGGTACGACTTGTGACATCTTGCCTGTTATGTAGCGGAAGATCTCATGCGCCATACCTTCTGCAATTGTTGTGCAATAAGGTTTACTGATCAAGTTTCAAACAATAATAACGTGTCAAAGGCTTGCGACACGAACACCCTTTTCTGTTCGGACCTTCTCTGTGGTTTTCCAATCTTGGACCAAGACCGGTTCCTGGTGTCACAACGTCTGCGGCTGTTAGCAGCTGATTACTCTCCAAGCAGAGGTTAGGAGCTGATTACTCTCCAAGCAGAGGTTAGGAGCTGATTACTCTCCAAGCAGAGGTTAGGAGCTGATTACTCTCCAAGCAGAGGTTGGTGGGGACGATCGTTACTCTCCAAGCAGAGGTTGGTGGGGAAGATCGTTACTCTCCAAGCAGAGGTTGGTGGGGAAGATCGTTACTCTCCAAGCAGAGGTTGGTGGGGAAGATCTTTATTCTCCCAGCAGAGGTTGGTGGGGAAGATCGTTACTCTCCAAGCAGAGGTTGGTGGGGAAGATCGTTACTCTCCAAGCAGAGGTTGGTGGGGACGATCGTTACTCTCCAAGCAGAGGTTGGTGGGGAAGATCGTTACTCTCCAAGCAGAGCTTGGTGGGGAAGATCGTTACTCTCCAAGCAGAGGTTGGTCGGGAAGATCGTTACTCTCCAAGCAGAGGTTGGTGGGGAAGATCGTTACTCTCCAAGCAGAGGTTGGTGGGGACGATCGTTACTCTCCAAGCAGAGGTTGGTGGGGAAGATCGTTACTCTCCAAGCAGAGGTTAGGAGCTGATTACTCTCCAAGCAGAGCTTGGTGGGGAAGATCGTTACTCTCCAAGCAGAGGTTGGTGGGGACGATGGTGACCTTTTGATCATATGCCCCGTTTTTTGTCCGCTCTCCCCACCAGGGTGGGTGCCGGCCTGGGTACCGGCCTCCGTAGTAATCGCTGGCTCAGTCGTTTCGCCTGCTAACTACACAATGGAGCCAGCGGTTACTCGGAGGTTGGTACCCAGGCTATGTGAGTCCGCGGTAAGAGTGACATTTCCTCTTATATAACTGGCCGACCAATGAAACCAAACTCCCGCGGTTAATTATTCTCCCCATAGCCAATAGCCAGCTCATTTCGCCTGGTGATATGACTATGATAGAGGCTATGTATTGCACCCCCCGGTCAGGCCGCTAGGGGTCGCTGGTTTAGTAACCTTGCAGCCGAACTGTCCTTCTCGGTCAGGCCGCTAGGAGTCGCTGGTTTCGTAACCTTGCAGCCGAACTGTCCTACTCGGTCAGGCCGCTAGGAGTCGCTGGTTTAGTAACCTTGCAGCCGAACTGTCCTTCTCGGTCAGGCCGCTAGGAGTCGCTGGTTTAGTAACCTTGCAGCCGAACTGTCCTACTCGGTCAGGCCGCTAAGAGTCGCTGGTTTAGTAACCTTGCAGCCGAACTGTCCTACTCGGTCAGGCCGCTAAGAGTCGCTGGTTTAGTAACCTTGCAGCCGAACTGTCCTTCTCGGTCAGGCCGCTAGGAGTCGCTGGTTTCGTAACCTTGCAGCCGAACTGTCCTACTCGGTCAGGCCGCTAGGAGTCGCTGGTTTAGTAACCTTGCAGCCGAACTGTCCTACTCGGTCAGGCCGCTAAGAGTCGCTGGTTTAGTAACCTTGCAGCCGAACTGTCCTACTCGGTCAGGCCGCTAAGAGTCGCTGGTTTAGTAACCTTGCAGCCGAACTGTCCTACTCGGTCAGGCCGCTAGGAGTCGCTGGTTTAGTAACCTTGCAGCCGAACTGTCCTACTCGGTCAGGCCGCTAAGAGTCGCTGGTTTAGTAACCTTGCAGCCGAACTGTCCTACTCGGTCAGGCCGCTAGGAGTCGCTGGTTTAGTAACCTTGCAGCCGAGCTGTCCTACTCGGTCAGGCCGCTAGGAGTCGCTGGTTTAGTAACCTTGCAGCCGAACTGTCCTACTCGGTCAGGCCGCTAGGAGTCGCTGGTTTAGTAACCTTGCAGCCGAACTGTCCTACTCGGTCAGGCCGCTAGGAGTCGCTGGTTTAGTAACCTTGCAGCCGAACTGTCCTTCTCGGTCAGGCCGCTAGGAGTCGCTGGTTTCGTAACCTTGCAGCCGAACTGTCCTTCTCGGTCAGGCCGCTAGGAGTCGCTGGTTTAGTAACCTTGCAGCCGAACTGTCCTACTCGGTCAGGCCGCTAGGAGTCGCTGGTTTAGTAACCTTGCAGCCGAGCTGTCCTACTCGGTCAGGCCGCTAGGAGTCGCTGGTTTAGTAACCTTGCAGCCGAACTGTCCTACTCGGTCAGGCCGCTAGGAGTCGCTGGTTTAGTAACCTTGCAGCCGAACTGTCCTACTCGGTCAGGCCGCTAGGAGTCGCTGGTTTAGTAACCTTGCAGCCGAACTGTCCTACTCGGTCAGGCCGCTAGGAGTCGCTGGTTTAGTAACCTTGCAGCCGAACTGTCCTACTCGGTCAGGCCGCTAGGAGTCGCTGGTTTAGTAACCTTGCAGCCGAACTGTCCTTCTCGGTCAGGCCGCTAAGAGTCGCTGGTTTAGTAACCTTGCAGCCGAACTGTCCTACTCGGTCAGGCCGCTAGGAGTCGCTGGTTTAGTAACCTTGCAGCCGAACTGTCCTACTCGGTCAGGCCGCTAAGAGTCGCTGGTTTAGTAACCTTGCAGCCGAACTGTCCTACTCGGTCAGGCCGCTAGGAGTCGCTGGTTTAGTAACCTTGCAGCCGAACTGTCCTACTCGGTCAGGCCGCTAGGAGTCGCTGGTTTAGTAACCTTGCAGCCGAACTGTCCTTCTCGGTCAGGCCGCTAGGAGTCGCTGGTTTAGTAACCTTGCAGCCGAACTGTCCTACTCGGTCAGGCCGCTAGGAGTCGCTGGTTTAGTAACCTTGCAGCCGAACTGTCCTTCTCGGTCAGGCCGCTAGGAGTCGCTGGTTTAGTAACCTTGCAGCCGAACTGTCCTTCTCGGTCAGGCCGCTAAGAGTCGCTGGTTTAGTAACCTTGCAGCCGAACTGTCCTTCTCGGTCAGGCCGCTAGGAGTCGCTGGTTTAGTAACCTTGCAGCCGAACTGTCCTTCTCGGTCAGGCCGCTAAGAGTCGCTGGTTTAGTAACCTTGCAGCCGAACTGTCCTTCTCGGTCAGGCCGCTAAGAGTCGCTGGTTTAGTAACCTTGCAGCCGAACTGTCCTTCTCGGTCAGGCCGCTAAGAGTCGCTGGTTTAGTAACCTTGCAGCCGAACTGTCCTACTCGGTCAGGCCGCTAAGAGTCGCTGGTTTAGTAACCTTGCAGCCGAACTGTCCTACTCGGTCAGGCCGCTAGGAGTCGCTGGTTTAGTAACCTTGCAGCCGAACTGTCCTACTCGGTCAGGCCGCTAGGAGTCGCTGGTTTAGTAACCTTGCAGCCGAACTGTCCTTCTCGGTCAGGCCGCTAGGAGTCGCTGGTTTAGTAACCTTGCAGCCGAACTGTCCTTCTCGGTCAGGCCGCTAGGAGTCGCTGGTTTAGTAACCTTGCAGCCGAACTGTCCTTCTCGGTCAGGCCGCTAAGAGTCGCTGGTTTAGTAACCTTGCAGCCGAACTGTCCTACTCGGTCAGGCCGCTAAGAGTCGCTGGTTTAGTAACCTTGCAGCCGAACTGTCCTACTCGGTCAGGCCGCTAGGAGTCGCTGGTTTAGTAACCTTGCAGCCGAACTGTCCTACTCGGTCAGGCCGCTAGGAGTCGCTGGTTTAGTAACCTTGCAGCCGAACTGTCCTTCTCGGTCAGGCCGCTAGGAGTCGCTGGTTTAGTAACCTTGCAGCCGAACTGTCCTTCTCGGTCAGGCCGCTAGGAGTCGCTGGTTTAGTAACCTTGCAGCCGAACTGTCCTTCTCGGTCAGGCCGCTAGGAGTCGCTGGTTTAGTAACCTTGCAGCCGAACTGTCCTACTCGGTCAGGCCGCTAAGAGTCGCTGGTTTAGTAACCTTGCAGCCGAACTGTCCTACTCGGTCAGGCCGCTAGGAGTCGCTGGTTTAGTAACCTTGCAGCCGAACTGTCCTACTCGGTCAGGCCGCTAGGAGTCGCTGGTTTAGTAACCTTGCAGCCGAACTGTCCTACTCGGTCAGGCCGCTAAGAGTCGCTGGTTTAGTAACCTTGCAGCCGAACTGTCCTACTCGGTCAGGCCGCTAAGAGTCGCTGGTTTAGTAACCTTGCAGCCGAGCTGTCCTACTCGGTCAGGCCGCTAGGAGTCGCTGGTTTAGTAACCTTGCAGCCGAACTGTCCTTCTCGGCGGAACAGCAACACCGACCAGTCTCCTCAGGCGGCATGCTCTCTTGTCGGCACCGGCTTTCATTTTCGGGGGGAGCTCTTATTCGCGATTTCTTTTATCTTGTAAGTATTGCAAACCCCGCAAACCGCCTCATAGCGTAACACACCAGGTTTGTACTGTTGAGTACAAGCTGCATATCCGGACAGCAGTGTATTTGATCGACTCACACCGGGAAGGAACCCTACTCTTTTCGACAAGTGTGTTGGAGTCCATTAACGTGCTCGAGGTGTGGCTCTCCTCAAACACTGGACCTCCGTCCTATCCGAGGGACGTCCCTATTGAACCGAAGCTAGGTACTCATTTTCACCTAGTGAACTGAGAGAATTCGTGTACCTTTCCCAAGGGCGCAACGTCAACGGGACAAGTCAGGGGGCCCGGATTCGAACCCAGGACCTCTGCGTTCTGGGCCTAACACTCTGCCACTTCGCAACCGCGACGCCACAACGAAAATATAATTTTCCACATATATATCGGGGACAGCGGGTTCTTTTGCCACAGAACCCGGAATGGTGCACAAGTTGAAGTACAACGTACAAAAGAACAGATGATAAACAATGCTAAAGACAGCCTCTGTTGCAGACTCCTTCCGGCTGTTTTCCTTTTCAAGTTACCGTTTTCTTATTACGGCTAAAACTAGCACAGCCCGTAAGTGAATATTTTCCCCATGCAGACCCTTCTTGGGTTGTAAAACGTATGTTGTCGTTCTATTTCATATTTTATCAAATTGCAACAGGCAATAATAGACATCCCAGGCAGCAATAGCTCATATCGGGCGTTTAACACATCTATATCTCTCCCAATAGCTGACACAGTCTAACACATAGCAAATACAAAAACAATGTTGTAATATTACGCATGTATACAAACGTAACACACAATAATACACAATAGTGATGATAATAAGATGTCAAAGAGGTTCGAGAGGTCAAAGGTCGTGACTTACAGTAGCAGAGGAGTTTACATTTAAAGGAGTTTGGCATGGTTTCTCATCTCATCCATTTTTCATTTCAGTTACGGGACTCAGAAAAAAGAATCTGTAGAAACCGTGTTGCCTTTCTTAAATGCCCTTCTTGGAGCACAGTACACTTTGAGTCCGACTTGAGCTGACGGAAAACCCTTACAAGACAGGACAAGTGGTAGAGTTGAAAAAAGGGAAACATCACTTGAAGTTTCAAAGTTCTTGCAGTACAATATTCTCCGCTAGAGGGCGCAGCGGAGCCTGCCTCTGGATCAGCTGATGTTGTTTTGATCGGAGCGAAACTCCGACTTCCGGTTTCTGCCGTCAGCTGCGGGATTTCGTGGCTGAAAACAGCGGCATGTGACGCAGAACTTCTGTTTTCGGTGCCCGGACCCGCTCTCGGTGCCCGGACCCGCCCGGACCCGCCCGGACCCGCCCGGACCCGCCCGGACCCGCTCAGACCGCGCAGGCAGGCTGCAGACGACACAAGGTGAGACTTCTGACCGGAATCTTCCCGCGATCGCGACCGCTGCGCGCCTGTCTCCCGCCAGTCACAGTCTCAATGGGAGGGCTTGTTTTTGTTTGTCTGTCTGTGTTGCATTCTAGTATGTATACCCGGTTAACCGCCTCATGGTTGGCGTAACGCACCAGGTTTGTACTGAAGACTGCGAGCTGCATATCCGGTTATTTGAGTTATTTGATCCACTCACGCCGGGAAGGACCCCTAGTTATTGATCATCGTAGTTATTTGGAAATGAACATACATACACAAACTGGAAATGACTGTGACATAAAAGTGAAGAGCGGCCTAAAATGGAACCAGCCGTTTCCTACCTGGCCGAAGAAACTCTACTCTACTCTACTCTACTCTATTTATCAACCGGAGTATAACAGGAAGGTTGGAGTTATTCATTAACAGAGGGGTTAAAATGTGTCCCAGCAGGAAGGTCAGCAGGTGACCTCAGCGGGCGTCAGCCTCTCGTGACTGGTGACGTCACCTGGTGTGTGTGTGAGGGGGTGTTTGTCTGTGCATCTATCAGTGTAATACTGCAGGGCTCCTGTAGGGGGTGTGTGTGTGAGGGGGTTTATATCTGTGCATCTATCAGTGTAATACTGCAGGGCTCCTGTAGGGGAAGCTGGTGATCCACTGGTGCAGATTTCGCCAGACCCAGATGTCTCGACCTAGTGTGACATTAAAACTTATCGACCTAGTTTATCAACTTATCAACCTGATTCATTAACTTATTAACATGGTTTATCAATGACCAGCAGATAGACATGTCAGCGCGCTAGCTAAGTGAGCCCTTTCCCTCACTGCCAGGGTTTTTTTCTGTTTCCTTCGCCGTGCTGTGTCAATTCACTGTTTCTCTGATGTTTGGTAACAAAACGAAGAGGGGGTCCTTGGTAGGTCCATGTATGGTATTGACAGATAAAGGGAGACGTTAAAAGAATTCTTTTAACGTCTCCCTTTATCTGTCAATACCATACATGGACCTACCAAGGACCCCCTCTTCGTTTTGTTACCAAACATCAGAGAAACAGGGAATTGACACAGCACGGCCCAAAGTCTGCCAGGTAAACATGGGTTAAACATTAACAGGGTGGGAGCGCTCAGGTAAACATGGGTTAAACATTAACAGGGTGGGAGCGCTCAGGTAAACATGGGTTAAACATTAACAGGGTGGGAGCGCTCAGGTAAACATGGGTTAAACATTAACAGGGTGGGAGCGCTCAGGTAAACATGGGTTAAACATTAACAGGGTGGGAGCGCTCAGGTAAACATGGGTAAAACATTAACAGGGTGGGAGCGCTCAGGTAAACATGGGTTAAACATTAACAGGGTGGGAGCGCTCTCATGACTCTGAGTAACTCACAGCTGTGTCGGTGAGACTCTCGTGATTCTTACACCTGTACAGAAGACGTCTTAACTTCCAGGTGTGTCGGTGAGACTCTCGTGGTTCTTACAGCTTTCCTGGAGACATCGTCTGCCCAGGTGTAGTCTTAACGTCCAGGTGTGTTGGTGAGAGGTGTAATCTTATTTACAGTTGTGCTGGTGAGACTCTTAAACCTGCCCAGGTGTAGTCTTAACGTCCAGGTGTGTTGGTGAGGCTCTTAAACCTGCCCAGGTGTAGTCTTAACGTCCAGGTGTGTTGGTGAGGCTCTTAAACCTGCCCAGGTGTAGTCTTAACGTCCAGGTGTGTTGGTGAGGCTCTTAAACCTGCCCAGGTGTAGTCTTATTTACAGGTGTTTCAGTAAGACTCTCGTCAGTCGTGACTCTTTTTTCTCCCAGCTGACCAAAAGTTCCTCCTTCTCCCTACATTTCCTCCAACTTGCCCTTTTACGAAGACTGTAATCAGCCATTTTAACTCCACATAATTTGTAGCCGGCCCGCTGAAAATCAAACAGAGTTCAACCAGTGCATTCTACGTAATGCAAGATAGGGAGGTCTGCATGCTCTTTTCCGTGAGGTGTAGACAGCCTATTTGGATTTCCATTAATTTGTAGGGAAAGTTGTGTTATTAACGTAATTTGTAGCGAGGCGTAATTTTACGTAATTGCTGAATTCAGTATAAAGCGTTTCCCGCCATCCCCAACCCCATGCAGACCCTCAAATAGGCGCCTGAATTCAGCCTAAAGCAAAGCCAGCCTGCCAAATTTAATGTAACATGAAGCCACTTGATGTAACATGAAGCCACTTGATGTAACACGAAGCCACTTGATGTAACACGAAGCCACTTGATGTAACACGAAGCCACTTGATGTAACACGAAGCCACTTGATGTAACATGAAGCCACTTGATATAACACGAAGCCACTTGATGTACTAGTAACATACATGTATAGCCTGGAATGCTTCCTGAATCTTCCTGAGTGTTGACGGTAACCCCCATGCTGACCCTTTCTGTAGCCCCCATGCTGACCCTTTCTGTACCCCCCATGCTGACCCTTTCTGTTTCTTGCCTTCTGCACAGGTGCATGATGGGGTTCTGGTTCACGGAGGGGCTGAGCTTCCTGCCCATCGGGCTGGGCGTCTGGACGACCGCTACCATGGTAACGTCCTACATCATGGCGGTCCTGCGCGGGGACGTCGTGCCGGACTTCCCCTACATCAGGTACGTTTGTTTGTTTGTGTTACCATGGTAACGACCTACATCATGGCGGTCCTGCGCGGGGACGTCGTGCCGGACTTCCCCTACATCAGGTACGTTTGTTTGTTTGTGTTACCATGGTAACGTCCTACATCATGGCGGTCCTGCGCGGGGACGTCGTGCCGGACATCCCCTACATCAGGTACGTTTGTTTGTTTGTGTTACCATGGTAACCACCTACATCATGGCGGTCCTGCGCGGGGACGTCGTACTGGACTTCCCCTACATCAGGTACGCTTGTTTGTTTGTGTTACCATGGTAACGACCTACATCATGGCGGTCCTGCGCGGGGACGTCGTGCCAGACTTCCCCTACATCAGGTACGTTTGTTTGTTTGTGTTACCATGGTAACGACCTACATCATGGCGGTCCTGCGCGGGGACGTCGTGCCTGACTTCCCCTACATCAGGTACGTTTGTTTGTTTATTTGTTTACTTGCTTGATAGACCTGCTGCCCTCTTGGTAACTTACAGGTTGATGTGGATAAAAACTCTGTACAAAAACAGTCAACCTTTCATTATGTTTCGCCAACGAAACATATTGTTTTTGTCAGGTTTCTTCTTCTTCTCCTTCTCCTTCTTCTTCTCCTGTCAAATCTTCAAATCGCTTCTTCTCGGTCGTCCGTCGACCAAATTAGCTGAAATTTGGTATGCAGGTAGAGTACGTGTATACCCCTAGACCCTTTTAAAATTTTTTTGATATAAGTTATTAAAATGATTTTATGGAGTTTTTTTGGTCATTTTCAGACAAAAGTCGCACATGATGGCCTCCAGTGCCGTGGTGTTGAAACCTGAGGACCTGAAATTTGGTTTAGTTGTGCATTGGATATTTACCCAAAGGACCCCATTATTTTTTTTGGCATACACTACTCCAAAATGATTTATTTTGCAATTTTGTTATGCAAATTTTGGTTATTTTCTGTCGGGGCCAGTAAGAACTAGGTCATACTGTAACATAAGCCCTCCTACACTTCCCCTGTCTGGGAGTTAAAACCAAGCAGATGTCAGGGTGTACCTCTACTAATGGTATTACAGAAAGTTATATGTACCTTATGTTACATGGTACGGATGTTATATTTGAGATGTAGGTACCTACAGGAAAGGTGACTACACCTGACAATTACTTATGCTAATGAGGACCTAATTCGCATAAAGTTGTATGTCCCTTACCGTAAATGCTGCGGATGTCATCTTTGAGATGTAGGTACCTTTAGGACAGGCGAACACACCTGGCCATAAATTATGCTAATGAGGACCTCATTTGCATGATTTATGCGTAAACTTGTAATTCCCTTACCGGAAAAGCTGCAGATGTCAGATTTGACATGTACGTACCGTTAGCAAAGGTGATCACACCTGGCCATGAATTATGCTAATGAGGACCTCATTTGCATAATTCATGCATAAACTTGTAATTCCCTTACCGTGACAGCTGCGGATGTCATCTTTAAGATGTAGGTACCATTAGGAAAGGTGAATGCACCTGGCCAAAAATTATGCTAATGAGGACCTCATTTGCATAATTTATGCAGAAACTTGTATTTCCCTTACCGTACAAGCTGCAGATGTCATATTTGAGATGTAGGTAGCTTTAGGAAAGGTGCACACGCCTGGCCATGACATATGCTAATGAGGACCTCACTTGCATAATTTTTGCATGATGTTGTATTCCCCTTACTGTAAAAGCTGCAGATGTCATCTTGAACATGTAGGTACATGTAGGAAAGGTGAAAGCACCTGGACATAACTTATGCTCATGAGGACCTCATTTGCATAAATTATGCAGAAACTTGGATTTGCCCAGGAGTTATTTTGGGACAGCCCACTTCTTGCATGAGGAGTATGGGCGAAACATCCTGAATTTGCTCTTAAAGCAAATGACGGCCAGTCTAGTTGTCACATCTTTTTGTCCCTGTGTTGCTCAGAGATTCTACACAGAGAAGTGTTTGTTGTTTGTCTTTAACTTGTTATTTTGTTTGTTTAGCGACACAGGAGACAAGATTCCAGAGAGCTGTGTGTTCGGGCAGATGCTGAACATCTCCGCATTCCTCAGTAAGTTTCTGGTCAAAAGCTTGTTGGAAAGGGCTTTAGTTTGTGTATGAAAATAGTGTGCAATTCTAATGATGTGTGTAATTTGTGTTGCAGGTCTGGGCACCATGTACGTAAGGTATAACTGTTGAGGTGTGTTGTGTTGCAGGTCTGGGCACCATGTACGTAAGGTATAACTGTTGAGGTGTGTTGTGTTGCAGGTCTGGGCACCATGTACGTGAGGTATAACAGGTGTGTTGTGTTGCAGGTCTGGGCACCATGTACGTGAGGTATAACAGGTGTGTTGTGTTGCAGGTCTGGGCACCATGTACGTGAGGTATAATAGGTGTGTTGTGTTGCAGGTTTGGGCACCATGTACGTGAGGTATAACAGGTGTGTTGTGTTGCAGGTTTGGGCACCATGTACGTGAGGTATAACAGGTGTGTTGTGTTGCAGGTCTGGGCACCATGTACGTAAGGTATAACAGGTGTGTTGTGTTGCAGGTCTGGGCACCATGTATGTGAGGTATAACAGGTGTGTTGGGCACCATGTACGTGAGGTATAATAGGTGTGTTGTGTTGCAGGTTTGGGCACCATGTACGTGAGGTATAACAGGTGTGTTGTGTTGCAGGTCTGGGCACCATGTACGTGAGGTATAACAGGTGTGTTGTGTTGCAGGTCTGGGCACCATGTATGTGAGGTATAACAGGTGTGTTGTGTTGCAGGTTTGGGCACCATGTACGTGAGGTATAAGCAGGTGGAGGCTATGAACCAGACAGACTCCCGCTGCGTCCGTCTGCTGAACAAGAGCGGCCTGGGGGTCGGGCTACTGACCTCTGTCGGCTTGACTCTCGTGGCAAACTTCCAGGTGAGACCACATTCATAACCAAGCTTCCAGGTGAGACCACAAACGTGGGCAAACTTCCAGGTGAGACCACACATATGGCAGAACATCTAGGGGAGACTGCATTCATAGTCATACTGCCAGGTGAGACCACATACATGGCCAAACTTCCAGATGATACCTCATACATGGCCAAACTTCCAGGTGAGACCTCATACATGGCCCAACTTCCAGTTGAGACCTCATACATGGCCAAACTTCCAGTTGAGACCTCATATATGGCCACACTTCCAGTTGAGACCACAAACTTAGCCAAACTTCCAGGTGAGACCTCATACATGGCCAAACTTCCAGTTGAGACCTCATACATGGCCAAACTTCCAGTTGAGACCTCATACATGGCCAAACTTCCAGTTGAGACCTCATACATGGCCAAACTTCCAGTTGAGACCTCATACATGGCCAAACTTCCAGGTGAGACCCCCTCACACACTATTCTCTCCCCCAGGAGAGTAATGTGAAGGACCCCCTCACACACTGTTCTCTCCCCCAGGAGAGTAATGTGAAGGCCCCCCTCACACACTATTCTCTCCCCCAGGAGAGTAATGTGAAGGACCCCCTCACACACTGTTCTCTCCCCCAGGAGAGTAATGTGAAGGCCCCCCTCACACACTATTCTCCCCCCAGGAGGGTAATGTGAAGGACCCCCTCACACACTGTTCTCTCCCCCAGGAGAGTAATGTGAAGGCCCCCCTCACACACTATTCTCCCCCCAGGAGGGTAATGTGAAGGACCCCCTCACACACTTTTCTCTCCCCCAGGAGGGTAATGTGAAGGACCCCCTCACACACTGTTCTCTCCCCCAGGAGGGTAATGTGAAGGCCCCCCTCACACACTATTCTCTCCCCCAGGAGAGTAATGTGAAGGACCCCCTCACACACTATTCTCTCCCCCAGGAGGGTAATGTGAAGGCCCCCCTCACACACTGTTCTCTCCCCCAGGAGGGTAATGTGAAGGCCCCCCTCACACACTATTCTCCCCCCAGGAGGGTAATGTGAAGACCCCCCTCACACACTGTTCTCTCCCCCAGGAGAGTAATGTGAAGGCCCCCCTCACACACTATTCTCCCCCCAGGAGGGTAATGTGAAGGACCCCCTCACACACTTTTCTCTCCCCCAGGAGGGTAATGTGAAGGCTGTGCACTTCATCGGCGCGGCCCTGGTGTTTGGGATGGGAGTCGTGTACAGCGGACTCCACACCGCCATCTCATACCGGCTCTACCCGGCGTACGCCACGCTACGACAGTCTCGCGCCCGGGCCGCTATCACCGCAGTCGGGGCCGTCGCCATGGTGATCGGTATCCTTCTGTTCAGGAGCGAATATAACGTATCGATGCTTCGCCTGACACGAAATCCAAGTTACCTTTCCCTGCTTAAAGCATGCCAGGCACATAGCTTAGGTTTCTATACACAAACTGTTAGATTGTGCCTTTCTGTAACCACTGCCACTTTTTAGTCATTACAGGGAAGTCTAGAAGTAAATGAACTGTAGAAGTTTTAGTGTGTTTAACCCTTGCCTCACTGTAACCAACACAACATGCCCAGTTGTGTGAAGGTTAATATGCTGGAACCTTAACCAAATAAACTGCAGCTTTTGGAACTGCAACGGTGGCAAACTACCAGTGGGCGACCCACGAACACGCACATGACAGGCTGCACTGGCAGCCCGATGACCCGGTAAGGATGGGGGATGTGCAGGAAGGGGGGTAGAGTAGGGGGTGACTACCAGTGGGCGACCCACGAATACGCGCATGACAGGCTGCACTGGCAGCCCGACGACCCGGTAAGGATAGGTTGTGTGCGGGGGGGTAGTGCGGGAAGGGGGTACTGTGTGGCGGGGGGGAACTACCAGTGGGTGACCCACGAACACGCGCATGACAGGCTGCACTGACAACCAGACGACCCGGTAAGGATAGCAGGGGGGTACTGTGTGTGTGTGAGGTACTGTGTGTGTGTGAGGTACTGTGTGTGTGTGAGGGGGTACTAACCGTGTGACCCCCCCTGTTGTAACCCCCCGCAGGGAAACGCCCCCCACGTGGCCAGCACCATAAGCCAGTGGATTATGGCCATTTCCTTCCTTTTCTACCGGGGGTGGGGGATTACTGTGGGAGGGGGTACTGTGTGCGAGGGGGTACTAACCATGTGACCTCCTGTAGGGATACGCCCACCACGTGGCCAGCACGGTTAGCAAGTAGATCATAGCCGTCGCCTTTGAATGAATGGTTTTATTTGATCATTGTTGTCGGAAAATATGAAGTACCTTGCAGCCATAGGCTGAATTGCGTACTTTTCACATTATTGTTAAAAACTAGTGACTTTCTGTTCTACTGGGGGGTGGGGTGGGTACTGAAGTGTTATACTCCCCTGCAGGGATACGCCCCCCACGTAGCCAGCACGGTTAGGGAGTGGATTATGGCCCTCGCCTTCCTGTTCTACTGGGGGGGGGGGGGGGTACTGTGTGCAAGGGGGGGACTGTGTGTGTGAGGGGGTACTAACCTTGTGACCCCCCTGCACGGATACGCCCCCACGTGGCCAGCACCATAAGCGAGTGGATCATGGCTCTCGCCTTCCTGTTCTACTGGGGGGGGGGGGGTACTGTGTGTGTGAGGGGTACTAACCTTGTGACCCCCCTTATGTAACCCCCCTGCAGGGATACGCCCCCCACGTGGCCAGCACGGTTAGCGAGTGGATCATGGCCCTGGCCTTCCTGTTCTACTTCTTCACCTTCATCCCAGACTTCCAGCTGACCGAGATGGACGCCGTCATCAGGCTCAAGTGGGAGGAGCTCAGCGAGAGGAGCCCGCTCATTACTTAAAGACATGGGAGAAGAACAGCCTCGTTTCTTAAAGTTCCTCTTTACTTAAAGACATGGGAGAGGAGCCCGCTCATTACTTAAAGATCCTTATTACTTCAAGGAGGGAAACACCCACTTTTCTGAGGGATTGTACTCTACTGTGATAAACGAGGGAATCTTTTCTTCCCATGAAGCTCTGTGCAGTACAAAGGGGATACATGTATGTGCAGTATAGTATAGTATATGGATAGAAATTGTGTTTAATTCTGTGCAGTACAGTACATAGAGTCCATTCCAAGTCACCAAGAGGGTTGTTATTGTCATAATTTACAAATGTTTTCAATCTATTGTAATTATTTGTGTGAGAGATTTTATACTTTAGAAATATTTTGAATGTGATTTCAACTTGATAAATATTCCTCCGGTTTTCTAAAACTTTATAAATATTCCTCATGTGGAATATGATATTTCACGTAACAGTTTCTAAATAATGGTAACAGCATTCTACCATTATTTACAATTCTTTACAATTTCTAACCATTTTCTACCATTATTTGTAACATCTTTATAAATAGGTCAGAGGGCTGTGAAGAAAGCAATTCACACATCATTACAAAGTATAGGGAAGAATGCTCTCCACAAAGGACCCAACAGTGTCCTGCAGTGAAATCTAAAGACATACAAAAGCAGACAGAAGGGCCGGATTAGCACCTACTTTTATGGGGGCAATCACCATTCTACCATTCTTTACCATTTCCTACCATTTTTTGTGAATATTTCTAAACCTGAAAGAATCATGTAGATGTTAAGAAATTATTCAAAATAAAGAGATTTTTGTGCAGTAACTTTCAAAATGTTTCTAAACTATCTAACATTCAAATTTTCATATTCAATCTTTTAGAAAAATTTAGAACTATTGTTGGTCAGATATTCCTTTATTAGAAATAATTCAAAATTATTACAAATATCATTCAAAAACCCTCTTGGTGGCTTGGAATGGACTCTAGATAAGTGTGTAACTTTAATTCTGTGAAGTACAGTATATGGATAGTGTCACACGAGGAAAACTGGATCCTAGAAGGAAAACCTGCAGAAAAGAAAATCAACTGCTATATAACACAGCTTGTTTCCAATACGCAGGAATATGGGTTTTCCTTCTTGTGTTGGTAGCAAAAGTTACTGAGACCTTTATAAACCCAGCAAAATGTCATTTCTACATAAAGTTAACAATATGTACTGTGTAGTCTAGGATAGTGTGTAGTCTAGGATAGTGTGTAGTCTAGGATAGTGTGTAGTACAGTATGTACGGTGTAGCACAGGATTTGCTAAGGTTTAAACTGTATTTTTATTGCTCTGCAGTCATAATTTGCAGGAAGGACCTTCATCTTTAACCCAGATTTGTAACTTGTGAGAACTCATAAATGAAAGAAGGTCACACCATTTTAGTTTCTTACAGACAACATTTTACCAAATAATCCAGATACTAGCAGTCTGTATATTGTATGTAATGCTAAACTTTAGCTGAAGTCTTAATGCTTAAGTTGAGCTGAATTTGTGTTTAAGTCTGAAGTTGGCCGGCAGTAACATTTTAGTGAGCCTGAAAGTCTTTGACCCCGTTCATACTAAATCGCGCAAATCGCGAAATCGCCCTGAGTCGCATTCCTTCACACCAGGGGTCGAACGAGCGCGAGTTGTAAAATCGCGTCCAACAGCTTGATAAACGGCGGACGCGTTATTCAATTGTCACCACTCTTACTGTTGTGTTCAATGACCTTCTTGTACTTTATCTTGAGTTTTTTTTACCTTTAATAGTGCGGCATTACTTCCATGTTTTCGCGTATTTGGCCAACTCAGGCAGTCGCCACTTCAGCGTACACGCTCTGGTTTCGGTGGGATCCCTTGAGTTTCTTCTGAATCCCCACATCCCCGAAGATGGCCATCAGTACATGCCTTTTCGTCAATCCATACGCCAAAATCGCCGCCCGATTCTGACATATTTCCGCCGCAATATTCCAACAAGCTAGGAGGTAGATGAACATCGTATAATGAGCGGAAAGACTGAATTTGCAGATGACCCCTTGACCCATGACCGGGTCAATATGCAAAGTAAAGCGCCCAACGTGCATCAAGGCGATTTCAAGCGTTCATACTAAGTCGGAATGCAGGCAAATCGCGAGTAAACCACCTCCGGAGGTGGTTTCGCGGAAAGCGATTTCGGGCGATTTCAAATGCGATTTGGAGCGTTCATACTAAGCCACATTATCGCGATTTACGCGATTTCGTATGAACGGGGTCTTTGATTACGACAATTTGTTTTGTGAACATTGCCTTTTACACAGGCAGTTGTGCCATATATGAGCATTACAGGAAACCTGGTGCCAAACAGACCTGCTGGTGCCACAGCAATTTGGTCTGCAAATGTAAATACCAGAAATGGTACAGAACTTTGGTATGAGACAATGGTGCTGAACATTGGTATGAGACAATGATGCTTCTGCAAAAATGTTGCATTCTCAAATGAGCCAAGTAACCATCTTGCTACTTTATGTAATGGAGTAACATAATATTGGTGTATTTTCTGTGCTAGCAAAATGTGGAAAAGTGTTGTCATGAAACTGTTTTTATACTTTCTGAAATTTCTCTGCAGTATGACTTCAAAATTCTACAAAGTTGTGCCATGTTGCAATATTCTACATAATTGTTCTATGTTGCATAATTCTACAATGTTGTTCCATAATTCTATAAAGTTGTTCCTTGTTGCAAAATTCTACAAAGTTGCATCTGAATCAGGCCATATCGATCCCGCAGTACAATGATATGAAAACAAAGCTGCAATATGAGATGATTTTGTACAGAAAAAAGTGCCTTAAATATGAGTCATTAACCTTCCCCCAGCTGCCTAACTCTGTAACCAATACGGCTGCTTCAGGGTGCTAAAGGTTGAGTGAACGTTATTCAACGCTGTATGTAGTGTTTTACCAGGTGTAGTGTTTTACCCAGCAGGGCTCTGTCCAACGGTTGGGAGAGCTGGGGATATGTTGAATACAGGCCTTTCTTGCATGAGAAGAGCTTCTGTTGTTTTGGTGAGTCCTTACCTGTAGACAAGATGCATGATTCCAGACTTACCCAGTAACAAGTAACATTCGAAGATGAGAGGAGTACTAGAACATGTAACATAACCGCACAAGTGCCGAGTACATGTGTATGGGCCTCCCGAGGTTCATCAGTTATGTTTGTTCTTGCAAAAAGCAAGCCAACCAGGCAGTGTGGGGTTTAAGTCCTATTTATTTCCATAAATGCTAAAAGCTGAGATAATTCAGCAAAATTAATAATGAGTCACATGTTGACCGGTCTGGTGAAGAGCTGGGACTTCAGAATCATCAACATTGTTAAGGACTTACAAGTTCAGTAGAAAAGTTTCTGACAGAAGTTTGAACAACAGACTCCTTACCAGGACCCTGAATAACAGACTCCTTACCAGGACCCTGAATAACAGACTCCTTACCAGGACCTTCCAGGGCCGCCTGTCAGTTACAGGAAAATCACCGGCTTCTTTAAAAAATCTCAGGTTTCCACAGAACAAAAAGCTACAGGAGTTTGACTCTAGTGGTGCGTCAGGCCTGAAACAAGGGGCGGGTACTGTGACTACACTTGCACGCCATATTGCTTGTCGCTATGGAGATCACCATGGTAACTGCATCCACGCTGGCTGTTGCTATGGAGATCGCCACGGCAACCGTGGCCATCACCATTTCGGGATTGGAGGAATACAAATGCACAAGTCTGTGATTTCGTGCCCAGTTGCATGACCTGTGAGGCGGACCCAGTACAGGGGTGCCTGTAAGTTGTAGCATCCAGACATTTGATAGTAGAACTACAACTCAAGCTCAGAAGTAACACAAGGACGCTCCTTGGAAAATTATTTTGGACTAGCCTTTACAAGGGAGTATTTACGAAACGTCAACAGTGTTCACGCTATAACTAAAAAGTCCAGGTCTTACAGTGTTTTCCTTTGGCAAAATTATGGAAAGACTTTTGCTTCCAAAAGTAAGAACAGACCACATACAAGGATCATGAGCATTCTGTGCAAAGAGTGCATCCATATAGTAGTAGTCAATATCATGGATGGTTAATGGTTAGATGTTGTGTGGGCGTGTGTGCATCCATATCAAGGATGGTAAGATGTACATGTGTGCATGCCTGTGTGAGTTTGTGTGTAGGTGGTAAGATGTAGTGTGGACATGTGTGCATGCCTGTGTGAGTTTGTGTGTAGGTGGTAAGATGTAGTGTGGACATGTGTGCATGCGTGTGTGAGTTTGTGTGTAGGTGGTAAGATGTAGTGTGGACATGTGTGCATGCCTGTGTGAGTTTGTGTGTAGGTGGTAAGATGTAGTGTGGACATGTGTGCATGCGTGTGTGAGTTTGTGTGTAGGTGGTAAGATGTACATGTGTGCATGTGTGTGTGAGTTTGTGTGTAGGTGGTAAGATGTAGTGTGGACATGTGTGCATGCGTGTGTGAGTTTGTGTGTAGGTGGTAAGATGTAGTGTGGACATGTGTGCATGCCTGTGTGAGTTTGTGTGTAGGTGGTAAGATGTAGTGTGGACATGTGTGCATGCGTGTGTGAGTTTGTGTGTAGGTGGTAAGATGTAGTGTGGGGGGCAGAGACTTAGCAGATGCAGAGATTTAGCAGATGCCCTTGTTGTAGGACAGTTGTTTGCACAGCTCGTCAGATATGTATGAGAGTTTGGTTAGAGGAGTGTGTGTATTTAAGTGTGTGAGTAAGAGTGTGTGTATTTAAGTGTGTAAGAGTGTGTGTGTTTAAGTGTGTGTGTGTGTAAGAGTGTGTGTGTGTGTAAGAGTGTGTGTGTGTGCAAGAGTGTGTGTGTTGAAGTGTGTGTGTGTGAGTAAGAGTGTGTATTTAAGTGTGTGAGTAAGAGTGTGTGTGTTTAAGTGTGTGTGTGCGGAGAGTTAGTTATGAGCTGCCCTTGTTGTCGGACAGCTGTTTGCACAGCTCGTCAGCTGCCTCGCCCGTCTTGACGCGGATCAGCATGGGGGTCGCCACGGGGTCGGATTTCTCGTCCAGCGGCGGGTTCGGCACACAGACCAGCGCCACGTTGTTCTTCCCCTGCCGACTGACGGGCATGCTGGGGAACAGCAGGATGTTCAGCAGGATGTTTCCTGGGGAGGGAGAAGGTCAGATTATCCCTGTACCATCTACCCTGACCCTCAGCTGTCCCGCCTAGCCTGCCTTCAGCTGTCCCCACCCTGTCCCTGCCTGCCGAGACCTTTAGCTTTCCCCGCCCTGTCCCTGCCTCCTGACCTTCAGCTGTACCGCCTAGCCTGACCCTCAGCTGTCCCCACCCTATCCCTGCCCGCCGTGACCTTCAACTGTACCACCTACGCTGATCTTCAACTGTCGCAGCCTAACCTGACCTTCAGCTATACCCACCTGCCATGACCTTCAGCTGTCCTCACCCTGTCCCTGCCTCCCGACCTTCAGCTGTACCACCTATGCAAACCCTCAACTGTACCACCAACCCTGACCTTCAGCTATCCCCACCCCACCCTTCAGCTGTACCCACCTACCCCGACCTTCAGCTGTCCCCATCACCCCGACCTTCAGCTGTCGCCACCTACCCTGACCATCAGCTATACCACCTACTCCGACATTCAGCTGTTCCCAGCTGCCCTGACCTTCAGCTATCCTCAGCCTGTCCCTGCCTGCCGAGACCTTTAGCTTTCCCCACCCTGTCCCTGCCTCCCGACCTTCAGCTGTACCACCTATGCAATTCCTAAACTGTACCCACCTACCCCGACCTTCAGCTGTACCCACCTGCCCTGTCCTTCAGCTGTACCCACCTACCCCGACCTTCAGCTGTACCCACCTAGACTGGTGTCTGCCCTGACCACCAGCTGTGTCTTGCTGTCTCCAGTCTTCTTCAGGTGCAAGTTGCCGACCCCTTTGTCCTTGTAGGACCCGTCCTTCTGGTAGAACAGCTTACACCTAGGAACAAGATCATGTCACACCGGGAACAAAGTGACATTAGCTGGTATTGGCCAAAAAACCGCAGTTACTCAAACAACTGGATATGATTTTGGGCGGGTATAATTTGGCGAGTGACCTCCAAACGACCTCCTCACCTGATGGTGTAAAAAGCTCCGTCCTCCCTGACCTCCTTGACCTCAGGTTTGGGCGGCTCATAGGATTCCTCCTCCTTTGTGTCGGAAGACACTAAGACACAAAAAGCAAAATCTTGGTCATTCGTTAATTCACTTGTGAGTCCAAGAAATGACGGGCTGGGCTGTAGGGAAGCCAGGGTCGGACGTATTGGATGTAGAGCTGCACATAAACAAATTTCAGGTGCGTGAAGACCCGAACTACTTTACCTCAGTTACTGTAAGACAGTAAGTAGCAGTAAGTCAGTCAGTAAGTAGCAGTAAGTCAGTCAGTAAGTAGCAGTAACCAGACCCACCTGATGTTGGGGCTGAGGGTTTGGAGGCGAAGCTGAATTTGAACCCTGATGAGGCCGAACTTGAGCTGTCAGTCGTGCTGAACTTGAACCCAGAGTCGAGCGCTGGTTTCCCCGCTGCGCCCCCGAATGCTGCGCCGCCCCCGAAGGTCGTGCTGGCGCCCCCGAAGGTCGTCCCGCTGCTGCTGGCACTGAAGGAGAATGGGGTCGGCGCCGTGCTGGTGCCGGTAATGAATGACGAACTATGACCTATTGTAATCCCAGATGGTGATGAACTCTGACCTATGGTGACCCCAGATGATGTACTCTGACCTATGGTGACCCCAAAAGCTGATGAATTTGTGGTAACTGCGGAAGTGTCTGTTTTGTCCTGTGGTGAGGAGGAGAATTTGAATGACAGCTGCCCGTTCCCGCTCTGCGACGCCGTCTGGTCTGGCACACCGTTGCCCCCGGTTACCGAGTCCGAGCCAGTCGTCCCCGTGCCGGTTGCCGGGGGAAACCGGGCCTCGATGTCGTGCAGGTGCCTCTCGTAGTCGCGGAAGGACGGGGTGAGGTCGCAGACGGGGTTGTTGTCCACGTGTTTCTGCAGCCACTGCAGCAGGTTAAGGTTCAGGCTACGCAGCTGCCCGCAGTACTGGGGACTGTACCTGGGGGAGGGGTGGCCACCAGCAGGGGACCGCTCACTAGCACCGGGGGAGGGGTGGCCACCTGCAGGGGACCGCTCACTAACACCAGGGGAGGGGGTGGAGCTGCCCGAGCCGAACCCGCTGAACGGGACAGAGGGCGTGGTCCTGTTGCCGTTGGAGACGCCGAGAGGTTTGGCGGCGCCGGCATTCAGACCGCTGAAGACACCGGGTTTGCTGCCCAGCCCACTGAAGACGGTCGACGCTGGTTTGCTGCTGAGCCCACTGAATTTGGCAAAGGCTCCCGTTCCGCCCTGAGGGAAATGGAAGAGTTAAATCAGTTTGGGCATGATCGGCCACACAACTAAAAACGACGACTCTTGTCTTGGGAGAGCATACACAGCGTATAACAGGAGTTGATGTGAAGGTACATGTATTAGACACCCAGGTATCAATTAATATATGCAAGGTAACAGGTACTCAAGTAACTGGAGCCATTTTGGAAACGGTCAGACCTTTCAGGTAGCATCTTTCGTCAGTGACTGGACAAGAGTTTTTCTTCACCAGGTTTTAACCGGAAACCTTGAATAACTGTTACTCTGAGTGCATCAGTAGAGGTGGATCAAGAAAATGAAGCAAGACAAGTGCAGTAATTAACAAGGCACAGGCCACAAAGGGTGCATCTAAAGTGAAATAAGTGAATACATAAATAAATCTGAAGTTCATGCTTTTGAAATTTTGTAGATCTGTCGGTACCAATTTGAGCTCACCTCTGAAGCTGCATTGCCTCTTCTCGTGGCCTTCTTGACTCTGAGGGGGGAGACAGAAATGAAAAATAAACCTCACAGTATCCATGCTTCTTTGGCCTTCTTTCTCCCAGCTAGTAGTATGCCTGTGCCTGTCCAATCCGTTATAACGTATATGAACTTGAGAGGATATCCACATAACAACTTGGCACCCAAGGAAATTTATTTTCTGTAACATGTCATACTTAATTCAATTCATTAGCTATCATAAAACCATACCCTGATGCAGCCATACTTAACTGTACTTGAATGATTGATTGATTGATTGATTGTTCGATTGATTACCTTCTCTTGGACATCTCCGAACGGCTGGCCGGGTTCCAGGTGCCTGCCTGGAGGGACACACAGGAAAATAAACTGTTGTTATGAACAGGCACCAGGTTGGAGGGACACAGGAAAATAAACTGTTGTTATGAACAGGCACCAGGTTGGAGGGACACAGGAAAATAAACTGCAGTTATGAACAGGCACCAGGTTGGAGGGACACACAGGAAAATAAACTGTTGTTATGAACAGGCACCAGATTGGAGGGACACACAGGAAAATAAACTGTTGTTATGAACAGGCACCAGGTTTGGCTGTGAGGACGGACTTATGGACAGGAGCAGGTTTAGGGTCTCGTGCTTGTATTACTCCGAGTGTACAGTCTCAAAGAATCCGTGGTCTGAAAATATGAATAGGCCCCAACAGGGTGTGCTTAGGTGGATCATAAATTGCCTTTGATCGACCCCATCTGATATGAAAAGGATTTGAGATGAAAGCTTGTGTATTACTGCCAGGATTGGGTAGGAAAGTTTCGGCATCCGAGCGATTGTCGGACGTGCAGGGTTGTTCGTGCTGAGTGATGCGGTCAGGGGCTAGCGGCCTAAGAGAGCCTCTTGCGAACATAGTGGATAAGTGCAGTTATGAATACCATAGATATCGATCACGGGGTCAGATTTTTGTGACATTTTTTTCAGTGCCTCACGAAGAAGTGTGCTCACAGTAGAAAGCAAAACATCTCCAAAAAAACTGTTTCTTTATTGGCTTTGCGGCCATAAAAGTTGCGTAATATAACATGTAAACCAATGGAACGGCCTAATTGCGGTACGAGACCTTAGATAAGGACAGACCAAATTTTGTCCTTCTGTTTCAGTGGAAAACTTATTTCTGCATCTTATGAGTCCCCTTCCGTTGAAGTTTTAACCTCACTGTCTCGCACTGTCTCTGTTCAGCCAGTTTTCATGTGTTAAACGTCAACAAGAAGCATTAAAACGAGTATCAGTGTGCCATCACGAATATCCACCACACGTCCATCGTGCTCAGTTCAGGCTTGGTAAGTTGGTACATGTATCCACACAGGATTGTGAGTTGGTTTGGGGGCATTACGGTGATGGTGGGAGAAAATAGACCAACATAAGAGTATTATTATTAAGACAACAGAAACTGTCATGATGGCAGACGCAGGGTTCCAGCAGCAGGTGCATTTTAGTGTCTCCGACCATCACGCCATCATACGTGACCTACGCACTAAATCAGCACTTCCGGCATCACGCTTATTTTCATATATAAGTAGCGTAAATGTGCTACTTTGCAAGAATTTGCTTGTCTAATAATGTGAAAAATGTCGGTTTGATCCTCATCACTGCAAAAATCCACCAAAATAAAATCCTGAAACCAGGTAATACTGAGAACCCAAACTGCCCCTAGTATAATGTATGTTGTGAATGAATGAATCGGTGAGTGACTGGATTGATCATGATGGATTGATGGATGGGTAAATTAATGACTAGGTGGATGAATGAATGACTAAAACCAACAAATGAATGAATGAATGAATGAAAAGATAAATGAATGAATGAATAGATGAATTAGATGAATGCTTCCTAAGCCTGTCAATCAGAAGTTACAATACACCAGATCTGTTCAAGTGAAAAAGACCTGTCTAAAATGATTAACGATGTACAATAGTGGAAGCTGAACTGAGTATACGCCTCACCTGGTTAGAGTAAGAGTTACGTCTGTATGTTAAACACACCTGTTGCACACCTGCAGACAGGCCCGATACTTCACACCTGTGACGGACCGAACCATAACATTAACAACAACACGTATGACCCCTGACCTACGGACTGAACCATAACATAGAAAATGCAGGTGACCCCTGACCTCCTCAGGTTCCTCCTCCTGGTCCCAGTTCCTGTCCGTCAGTTCCGTGGTTGCCGTGCGCTTGGCTGCCATGGCAACAGCAGGTGAGATTCCGGAGGAAAACTGGAGAAGGAAGGACAACACGAGTAAGCACATGTGGGCCACAGGGACGGAGGAGTGCATTTTACCTGGGTTACACCTGCAACATGTTTCTTACTCTTACATGCTTTTCTATGTCTAACTTAGTGAAATGATATCTAGTTTGGCAGGACAGGGATATTGGTGGGATGATAATTGATATGAAATATAAATATACAAATGTATATTACCTTCTCTCAAATTCTTACCTCAAATCATACAGAATGACATAATTTCATTACGTGGTAGACTGCCCATGCTTGTCTACTCTTCTGTAATTGGTGGTGGACTCGCATAATTTGAAAATAATTTGTCATTATTTGAGCGGATTACTTACTTATCTTGAAGATGAATAAACAAACTTAAACAAATGAATATCCATAACCGTTATTTGCAAAGGGTGAACTAAAACTGTGCCTGTGTGGCGCATAACTGTGACAGTGTGAGAGTACACGCAAGGCCGCCCTGACTGCGGGCAGGAGGGAGGGGACCGGGTACAGATGTGGAACCGCCGGGTTCCTGCCGCCAGACGACCACGCGGGGCACCTGCGGGCCGGTACAGCATGTCCGCCGGCCGGCCTGGCACCTGTCCCGCCGCCAACCCCGGGCCGCACCGGCCTCACACGGGCACCGCGGGGACGGGACAGGCCACGGGGAACACGCTCCACTCACCTGAACTCCGCCGGGCAGAGATATCCGCTGAAAAACGCTGTCAGTGCGGTAGAACGGTGCGACACAGCCTTCCCGCCTACCTGCCCGCCGCCATTTTGAAAATCACGTTCTTTTTCCTGCTGCACTTCCGCACAACTACGCGGAGCCCGGCACAACTTTTTATTCTCACCCCCCTCCCCACCAACACCCTCAAAATACCGGCAGCCGCGTGCATCGGGACTCTGCGAACAAACTTACAGTTATCATTGAGAATCATTGACTAAGGTTTAATCAGTACGTAACTTTTCTGTGGTCGCGCGGAAGAAAGTAGTTCCGATCGGGGAAGAAACGGGTCAACATCCGGGAACTTTTCCTAGGCAATGCTGCCGGATCACTCACTTTCCCTAGGCAAAGTGGTAATAATACGCTAAAATCAATGCGAAATAATCCGCGGAATAGAGGAGAAAAACGCCATTTTCTGTGCCCAGAATTTCTCTCCTGGTGTGATAAAATTCTGCCGGGAAGTGAGAGCCGACAGCTGACCAGGTTTGGGGCTGGAATGGTGCAGGATGGAGATATTAGGTGCAAAGTTTTGGGGTGCGCGGAGGGTGTGATAAGTCCGTGCGTGCAGAAGTACAAAACAAGTACTCCTCAGTTCCAACATTTGGGGAGTGAATCCTCAATTTTTGTGGCGTTGTAGAAATCCAGAAATCTTCCCAAATTGACAGAAAGTTGTGAGAAGTTGTCGGGAGCGGCGGTATGGACCTGAGCAGTCTTCAGGAGCAGCTGAAAGTCGAAATCCAAAGTCATCAGGTAGTATGTTGCTCCCTGTTCCCTCTACCAAATCTCCTCCGTCGGATAATAATGTAGTGCATTATTCCGAAAAAATATTCCCGGCTCTGCGGGGACTGTTTCCGGCTGTGTGCGGGTTCAGGAGTTGTGTGGGCTGCTGTAGAATTCATGTGTTTGTCTGGGGAAAGTTTGGGGCCATGTGGAGTCGTGTAGGACGAGTTTGCGAGCAGATATTTGGGCTGAATGTAAAATTACCCCTCATTGATTATGTAGAACTGCAGCGCCGTGCACCAGTTGTCCACAATCGATGGCATCATTTCAGCCGACCTGACAACTTTTGTGTTCGGACTCTAATTTCCCGATGTTTATTTATCTGTAGGTGCTCGTGAGTCAGATGAAGAAAGATCCACAGGTACGTGCGAGTTGTGGGGGATTTGTGGGATATTTTGGCGGAGGTTTGATGAGATAGCGGCCTGTGTGTGCGCTGATGTGGGCAAAGTTCTGTGTGACCTTTCAATTCGTTCGCGTCAATCAATTCGCTGCGACACGCTCTTTCTGCGGCTTGTTGACGTTTTTATTTTGTTCTTTCTGCACAGAATGCAGAGTTGCAGAAAAGACTACACGAACTTCAAGCAAGGATAACATTATTGAGTGAAAAACAAGTATGTGGGAATATTTTATTTTCCGAGTAAGACTAGAGTTGATTAGTACTAGCAGCAGTTGGCTAACATGCTCTCGTCATCACTTTTCTGAGTAAAAACCACTCAAACCCACAGAAGTTGAACTTAACTCTTCCTCCTGTGTTTTCTATTATCTGCAACCTGCAGCAGCAAAATAAAATGATTAGATGACATGTCAGCTCGAGCCTGACCAATCAGAGGCTGTAATTCTGGTCACATGACCTGCAGTCAGCACTATTGTGGTTATTTTAGGCCTCTCTGTCCCTTTGAACATGGACAAGTCCCCATTTCTCGGGCGTCAGCAATTTTCTTTTCATCAATCTTGAGAGACTTAACGTTTCGAAATGCAGTCCTATTACAAATATTGGAATCTTTGAATTTAGTCCAAACAAATTTCTTTGTACTACAATGATCCTTTGTGTTTGGGTTTCCACTCCTTGTCATGCAAAGAAATTGGATAATAGATGTAGTCTGAAATGGTCTGGTCTGAGAAAGTCTTCAGTTTAATAGAACTGTTTTGTTTTCTTATACCTGGTCTAACTTTACTTTGCGATGCTAATTTTGATGGTCTAGTAAACAACAAGTTAGAATCTGAGCCTGGTAAAATTGCCAAGTGTGTGTGTGTTGAAGGGGGTTATGGCAGGTGCAACACCCCCAAAACTGAACCTGTATTTATAGCTCATTCTGAGGTAAACATTGGGGTGTTCTGCAGTGTTGTGGTGTGAGGCGATGTTATAGCTTACAACCTAATTGGAATTTGGTAATGTTATACTTTCATCAAACCTAAGAATAGTAGGCTTTACATACATGATAGTAATGTATGAATGTGGATTGATTCAAAAGTCCTGGGTAGGAACAGGAAACTGTTCCTGAGTTAACAAGTACCTATGATTCTATGGACTATAGTTCAGCAGATACGTCAGGACAGAATAACGATTCAGGTGGGCTCTAGTGCTAGATGGTGCTGTAGGACTGGGGAGGGGAAACTTCGCCCAAAACTACAAATATTGCCCAAATCTGACAATTGAGAAAGAGGTGCAGCACTAGTAAGTAACTATTCCATGCTTAGCTCTGTATCAATACGGACAACATGAGAATGACTTTTCCAACTGAAAAAGTGTCATTTCTAAAAGAATTATGACAGTTTGAAATGTATATATATAGCATATGAGGCATGAGAGGTCAAGTAGGGGTCATGGTGTCCTTGGGACCAGGGTGGGTAACCAGACTGATCTGACTGCCAGTGACAGGTTGGGTTGGGTTGGAGTAGTTCTTCAGCTGTTGTTGCACAGTGGGCAACCTGGGTAAAAAACCATGAAGGGTTGCACAAAGGGAGACCTGGTTAAAAACGTCCATGTTGGGTTGCACAGAGGGCAACCTGGGTAAAACACCATGTCGGGTTGCACAGTTGGCAGTTTCTGTTTGCCTGTATTCAGCCCATCATAAGGATTCTTATCATGTCACCTGTCAAATCTGGTTCCATTCTTGTGTGTTGTGACAATCTGATCTGTTCTTCTGTGTCAGGATGATCTGAACTGTTCTCCAACTTCAAACTTAGGTTGACGCATCCTGATTTCAGTCTGAAATGTCTGACAAGCGAGGGTTGCTCACAAGTCCACCAGTTTTTGTTGCTGCCATAAACACCATAGCAAAGCTGGGAGCCTTTATTTGGAACATTAGATGACATGCCGTTACTCTTGGACATGACATTGAGCTATTGTGACACCAAACTGGGGGATGTCAGGTTGTTTGGTTTGTTTTGCTGTGCAAGACCCACAGCTAGCCTGTGACATGCTTATTACGTAGGAGGTCCAGTCTTACAAAAACTCATATCCAACTCATGTAGACTTTATATCATCACCATGTTGTATTTACCTAATGACTATACACTCGTGCGGCACTACAGAGCTTGTATTGCGTATTGTGACTGCTATATTGATTGATTGATATTGTAATATTGTTTTATTAATGAATGAGCAGCGCAGTTACCCCTACCTGCACTGCCAATACTGTAAATTAATTTATTTTTGTGGGGACTTAATTTCGCAGTAGAAGGGAAAAAGGTTTTTGCAGCATTTTAAGTTTGCAGTTGAAACTATTCTGTAGTACAGTAGTAGTACATTGGAAATGTTTATAATAAAGCAGTGTCATGAATTAGCAGTGAAGAGATTAAAACCATACAACACACAGCACTGCAAAGACATTAAGACTGGAACAGACCTACCTGACCGAAAATTCTACTCTACTCTACTCTAAGTATAGACAAGGGTTACAGAACTAAGGCTGCTTATAGCTGTACATGTATGTCAGAATTACTTAATTACAATAATTCACAAGTTGTCTTTTGACGTATGATTTTTCCTTAGAGGCCGTTGAAGCCATAGTGGTTCAGTTGTTGTTTTTATCAGTACAAATGTACTGACCTCAAAGCATTGCCATCACTACATTGATGCATATTGAAAACAACTTACTTACTGTTAATGTACATAAAAATGATATCAATTATCATTGGACCGGAATCACTTGGCACAGTACTTACCTTGCAAATTGTGGTGGTTTTTCAAAGGGACTATTCTTGTTTAGACTTAATCACAAGGAGAGGATAGTTCTGGTTGGTGAGGACGTGTAACATGTAGGTCTGTGAAGTGTGAAAACTGTTTTGTGGTATGGAAGCCGTTTGTCAGCTGTTTCTCCCAGCGGAAAGTCTGGTAGCTGGCTGGAAAAAGATCCGTGTGAGAAAATATTGAGTCTTTTGTTTGGACCAGGTGGGGTTGAAATAATGATGAGCTGAAATTCCCAGTTGGGTTTTGCCATTTATGGTGGTGAGTGTTTTTGAGGAGGTCTCTAGACCTGCTGTGGCACTGTTTGTATTATCATTTCATTATTGTGAGTGTTCTCATCTTCAACAGTACTTAGTATTTAGATACAGCAGTCGAACCTCAGACTGAGGACGAAGCATGGCACTTTTTCGTTAGCCAGTGGTGCAATGCGGCTTCTCTACGGCTCGCATACTTACTCGCGGGGCCGCCGGCTTGTCACCATCCAAAATGACTATTGCAATACCTTACAACATGGCCAAAGATTTGTTTCTTTTGTGATTTTTAATTGTATTCATTGAAAGAGTAGAAAAATGGATGTTTGTGAGAAAATAACCTGTTGTAGAGAGTTGTTTGGGCCAGTTTCTGGGTAGTGCTGACAGTGACATCCTTATTTGGGGTTTCCTGTTTGGCTGGACAGAAAGGCTGTTCAGGGCTTCTCTGGTGATGAATTCTGCTTCATCATCACAAATCACAAACCCACGTTTGCATTGTGCCTCACAATGAACTGAAACAGTTTTAGAATCATTTGAAAATAAGAATAATGTACCAAAGCGCAAGCAAATTACACACACCACATTAAGTAGGCAAGGAAACGGAAAGCGTGGCTCATGACCTACTGAATAATATCTCATTAGACCGACTGATTATAAAGCCTAATGGTGCAGTGCAGGAACCATTGCTCCAGTCCGTTTGTCTGGCCTTAGGGACTGATGCTGTGTCTCCGGGTGATTCCTTATGATACATGTCCGTCGGTAGGTCCGAAACAAGACGGTTTCCTGTAGTAAGGGACAAGCTGTGGATGTTCTGTTTGGGGAAGTCAGGTTGTGAGGTTGAACTTCAGATGTTCACATTTACCCACTTTTTGCTTGTTTTGTGGTTTTTAAGTTGTTTCATTCAGGCAGATGTGAAAAATGATAAATGATGAACACATAAAAAGATCCCCGGGGAAACATAAATCTGTTTTGTGATGCATGCCCCAGTTTGGGCCATGTTTGTGTTTTTTTTGCGTTTTTGTCGTGTTTAAAGACCAACATTATTTACCAGCCGCCTCCATTATTGAAACAGTGGAAGCATCCGGAAGCAGTCTTCTTGTGTCTTTCTTGAAAATCAACTTGAGAGAAGTGAGAATGTGCAAATGTCGGATCTGTATGAACAATGGAAACTCTGCACCACTCCGCATAACTACCGTTACTTTAGAACAGGTTTGTCAAGGCAGGTTTTAGATGAGGATGATTTCCTGTACATAATTCCCCATCAGATCATGCATATTTGTGACATTCAGTAGTGGCTAAGTTTGAGGGAGAGCCTTTATTATTACATGTAGGCAGGAGTTATCAGTAGTGGCTAAGTTTGAGGGAGAGCCTTTATTATTACATGTAGGCAGGAGTTATCAGTAGTGGCTAAGTTTGAGGGAGAGCCTTTATTATTACATGTAGGCAGGAGTTACCGGCAGCTGTGCAGTAATTAATCAGGGTCCCGGGGGACACTCGGGCAGCCTCCACTGCTCTTTGTGCAGGGATGGAACTTTGGTGCATTTTAGGCTAGGAGCAAAATCTAGCAGGCTTTAAATACGATACCTTCAATGTACATTACATACTGCAGGATACAGAAACTGAGACAGAAATCCTGCCCGAATCCCGCCTGCAAAAAACAATAAAAACTTCCATGAGTTAATCCATAATCACGCTGAATACTTGGGTAGAACTGCAGAAGACTAATAACTTATAACTACATTTGTCAAGGATATCAGACTCCGTATTGGTTGATTTTATTTTGTGGTTGTTACAGAGCTTGTGAGACGCAGGTCTCAGGCCAGTCAGGGTTTCCGTTATTCTCCTATACGAGAGCAAATAGACTGTTGGTGACTCAGGCCAGTCAGGGTTTCCGTTATTCTCCTATAGCCATAGGAGAGCAGATAGACTACTGGCACTACTGGTGACACAAAGGATGAGCCACAGGTGCTGATGTAATTAATGGTGGCAGGAAAATTAGGTTTGAAATCACTCAAATTTGCATTATTGAAAGGGAACTGATACTTGAAAATGGTTGTAAATCGCTTAATCAGAAAGAAGACAACATTTGAGCTATGCTGTGCCGTGCTGGGTATATTTGGTGCTTTCTGCACATTACAGAGCAGGGTTCTCCCCAGAAATTTTGAGTATACCGGAGGAGGGTGCGAAGCACCTGAGGCGACGCGCCTTGGCGCGGTGCTGGGGGGGGGGGTGTGGCCCTCCGGAGGAGGAAGCTTTAGCATTTGGGCTGTTTCAAGTACAATTGGAGGCCATTTCCTGCAACTTCAGGTTAACTTCTTACCTACAATCACAAACAAAAGAGGCAGGAAAAATCTTCAAGCCAACACTATTTTGAAAACACATACACTTTTATTACTTTCTGACATCATCTTGCTGGCTTTTGCATAATCTTCATCATCTACTCTTGGGAAAGAAGATGCAATCAGGTAGGCAAAGGACACTACATTCATCCATGTCACATATACAGAAAAATGCAAATAACCCTCATGTAACGTTAGGATACAAACTTGACAAAATTTCTGAATTAAAAAAAAAAAAAATGGGCATAGGTTCCCCGCTATGACCCCTTACCGGGGGCCAACGGTGCCTTCAAACTCAACAAGAGAAATAGTATACACAACTCCAAGTCATGTATTTTCTACTTGGAACTTGAGGCAAATCACAATGGAAAACATTGGGAGAACATTGGGCGAAACCTTCTCATTATTAATAAATAACATTAATTTTTTTTCAACTTGATAAAATAACACATCAAAAATTAGAAAAAAAAGACAACAGAAACCTGTAGAATGTTGTTAATTTTCCAAAGCATTTCACACATCAAAATCCCAACATACACTCCAGCTCCAAGTGCCCCTTTCAGTCTGAGAAAATGGAACGTTCCACTACAGCATATAATTCCAAGCCGCACATTCCAAGCCGCAGATTCAAAGAAAATATTGACCCCAAAAACCACATCTGAATTAAAAGAAAATAAACATGATCCTTAAAACTTTCAAATAAATATTAAATCTTATTATGTAGTTTTCTAAAAGATTGATATTTTTTTTTAATACTCATGACATCAAATTTTAAAGCCCGTAATCTGCAGTGAAATGTGAGGCTAATTTCTGTCTAGCCTCACTGTAAACAAAAAGAAGAACAAAATGGCGTCGGATCGGAAGAGAGCCTCATGCATTGTAGCAGCGATCCTGAAGAATAGCAGCGATTCGCCGGGTTTAGGACTTAATAACCAACATCAAAAGCGAAATAACAACGTGTACTGTATTTTTATGGTTAATTTTCCTAAAATGAAGCCGCCATTTTTCGACTGGATTGCGAAAAAAAGGAGAATATTTTCGTCAGCCATGTGCTCGTGAGAGTAGACTAGAGTGCTGTCAACAAAGTTCTGCCTTTTTTAATCGGCTTTGGGACTAAAGAATACTCACCGAATGTGAAAGAAAACCCCACACGATGTTTTCAAATGTAGTTGTGCTACAATGAACCAGGCATTTTTCTGCTGCTTGTCGATTTTTTAAGAGAATGTTGCAGAGGTCATGCCACGCACTGGAGGTAAGCTGATTTTCAGAAACGTGTAGCTCCAAAGCCAAATAAACTTCTTTCTGACCTGTTGGCTGTGATTCATGAAGTAAATACAGACAATGAGCGTTGTTTGCATGAAAATAGGATTTAGGGGAGTCGGATGCTGAACCAATAATGCGATTCTTTTGTCACCGGCGTTGTAGCGAAATGGTCCATTGTTTTTCGAGTATCCGATCCATTCACAAGTTTTTACAGACAATGCCAACGGAAAAAGTGACGCCGCTCGGCCCAGAATTCTGCGTATTTTCATGAATTTTTGCCAAATTATCCAAGAAAATAGGGAAGAAACACCCTAGATTTGAAAATGAGTATACCGGCGCAGAGCTAGGAGTATACCGGCGGCGCGCTGTTGTTCCGTTGTTTGGGGAGAACCCTGCAGAGAAAACGCGCGATGAAGCCGGCTGCAGGATTGGTACTTATGAAGCCGGCTGCAGGATTGGGAGACTCAACCTAGAATTGACCGGCTGACATTCCCGTAAGATGGTCACGTTCATTGTACATCGTTGTACAATAGAAAACTGAGCAAGCCTGTGATAGTTGTGCACGTATTGTACGAAATCAGCGTTATTAGAGTAGAGTAGATTAGAGTAGAGTCTACAGTCAGGTAGGATGCTTTACATCCAGTTATTGCTAGATCTTTACATCCAGTTATAGCTAGATCTTTACATCCAGTTATTGCTAGATCTTTACATCTAGTTATTGCTAGATCTTTACATCCAGTTATTGCTAGATCTTTACATCCAGTTATTGCTAGATCTTTACATCTAGTTATTGCTAGATCTTTACATCCAGTTATTGCTAGATCTTTACATCCAGTTATTGCTAGATCTTTACATCCAGTTATTGCTAGATCTTTACATCCAGTTATTGCTAGATCTTTACATCTAGTTATTGCTAGATCTTTACATCCAGTTATTGCTAGATCTTTACATCCAGTTATTGCTAGATCCTTGCAATTGTTGCCGGTTGGTTCTGTCACAGCCCACTTGAAAATTTACACTATTAACTTAAAATCGTACGACAGCTTTTTTTAGGTTTGGCACAGGAGCATTATTTCTTGAAGTGATCTTTGCACTCGTGTGAGTTAGACCTTCATATAAATGTTTTAGAACTGAAAATAACTCAGGACTTGTTGTCATGTTGGCTGGGGAAATGTTGAAGTTTAATAAGAGAAGTATTTATACATCTTTATTTCTATTAATAAACTGTAGTGCCTGTAATTTTGATATCATGAAGTATCCTGAGGACCGAAGTGATCGATGATTAGTTGTGCCATTCTGTACAGAAAAATTAATTATTGACTTTTGATGAAAATTGATGGTAGGAACCAAATTCCCTGGAAAACTGGTCAAAACTTAAGGGTAAAATGGCGGCCCCGTAGACTCCTTGGAAAGCGGTGTGAACTTAAGCTGTGGGGAATGTGCATCAACTGCATCAGCCTTAAATCAAGAAATCAGAGATTTAAGGAAATCTTACCTCTTTTGTTGGCCTTGATTAACTTGTGATTTGTTTTCTTTCTTCTGCAGAAAAAAGTTGTTCAGCAACTCAGGAAAGAGCTGGTGAAACAGGATCCTACTGGGGATGTGCAAAAACCCAGCCCCACGTCCCCTACACCCACGACAACACCCACGACGACACCCACAACCACACCCACGACGACACCCAAAACCCTGGTGATGAAGCAGGAACCCGGCACAGCCCCTAATATGGTCACGGGATCCGTCACCGTGTCCGTCATTCAGCCCAACAGCAAAATCGCCACGGCAACGGCCAAGGCCAACGGAGAAGTGGCACCCGCGGTCGGCCAGGAACTGCAGAGGTACGGTAACCATGGTAACGGAAAGGAGGTACCGGCAGGAAAACCGTCTGCACCAGTCCTATACTCTGCATGCGGGGGTAACGGGAGTTTTAAATACTGTCCTACCCTCTAATAACGTTAAGGAATGAATAGAAATGTTTTACAATCAAAATGATTTAGATATGAAGTATTTTATTCACAACCAGGAATTTACAAACCCATTTCTGCGACTGTCTGCCACCCTCCTCAGGGCAAAACCGACTCGTTCTACTTCTCAAGCTGCCGCTCGGTGTCACTGTTGCAGTGTTAAGAATATGATGTAGATTTCTGGTTGTGGATAAAGAACGTTGTTAACCAATTACTTACCAACCTGATGAAATTATTTACAGAGGAAACAAAGTTGGTTTGGGCAAGTAGATTTTATTGGGAAAGTGAATTTTTGTAAACTTGTGTTTCCTGGCCGAGTGGTGCAGGCAGAGTTTATCTAATGCACATAATTTTGTAAGAAAGTTATTTATTATTGTAAGAGGTTTGCATAATAAGTTATTTATTATTGTAAGAGGTTTGTGTAAAAGCAGCAGTGCAGACAAACCTGATGTTCTGTTTGTGTCCTGTTTTTGTTTGGTGTTCTCTCAAGATAAATCTATTTGTGTCCTGTTCCTACAGTTACAGCTGGATGTGGAGCTCCTCTGAGTTTAATACTGATGTCCTATTTTTGTCCTGTTTGTGTCCTGTTCCTACAGTTACAGATGGATGTGGAGTTTTGATACTGATGTCCTATTTATGTCCTGTTTGTGTCCTGTTCCTACAGTTACAGATGGATGTGGAGTTTTGATACTGATGTCCTATTTATGTCCTGTTTGTGTCCTGTTCCTACAGTTACAGCTGGATGTGTAGCTCCTCTGAGTTTTACTACTGATGTCCTATTTGTGTCCTGTTTGTGTCCTGTTCCTACAGTTACAGATGGATGTGTAGCTCCTCTGAGTTTAATACTGATGTCCTATTTTTGTCCTGTTTGTGTCCTGTTCCTACAGTTACACCTGGATGTGGAGCTCCTCTGAGTTTAATACTGATGTCCTATTTTTGTCCTGTTTGTGTCCTGTTCCTACAGTTACAGATGGATGAGGAGCTCCTCTGAGTTTAATACTGATGTCCTACTTTTGTCCTGTTTGTGTCCTGTTCCTACAGTTACAGCTGGATGTGTAGCTCCTCTGAGTTTTACTACTGATGTCCTATTTGTGTCCTGTTTGTGTCCTGTTCCTACAGTTACACCTGGATGTGGAGCTCCTCTGAGTTTAATACTGATGTCCTATTTTTGTCCTGTTTGTGTCCTGTTCCTACAGTTACACCTGGATGTGGAGCTCCTCTGAGTTTAATACTGATGTCCTATTTTTGTCCTGTTTGTGTCCTGTTCCTACAGTTACAGATGGATGTGTAGCTCCTCTGAGTTTAATACTGATGTCCTACTTTTGTCCTGTTTGTGTCCTGTTCTTACAGTTACAGCTGGATGAGGAGCTCCTCTGAGTTTTGATACTGATGTCCTATTTTTGTCCTGTTTGTGTCCTGTTCCTACAGTTACAGATGGATGTGGCGCTCCTCTGAGTTTTGATACTGATGTCCTATTTTTGTCCTGTTTGCGTCCTGTTCCTACAGTTACAGATGGATGTGGAGTTTTGATACTGATGTCCTATTTTTGTCCTGTTTGCGTCCTGTTCCTACAGTTACAGCTGGATGTGGAGCTCCTCTGAGTTTTGATACTGATGTCCTATTTTTGTCCTGTTTGCGTCCTGTTCCTACAGTTACAGATGGATGTGGAGCTCCTCTGAGTTTAATACTGATGTCCTATTTTTGTCCTGTTTGCGTCCTGTTCCTACAGTTACAGATGGATGTGGCGCTCCCCTGAGTTTTGATACTGATGTCCTATTTTTGTCCTGTTTGCGTCCTGTTCCTACAGTTACAGATGGATGTGGAGCTCCTCTGAGTTTAATACTGATGTCCTATTTTTGTCCTGTTTGCGTCCTGTTCCTACAGTTACAGATGGATGTGGAGCTCCTCTGAGTTTAATACTGATGTCCTATTTTTGTCCTGTTTGCGTCCTGTTCCTACAGTTACAGATGGATGTGGCGCTCCCCTGAGTTTTGATACTGATGTCCTATTTTTGTCCTGTTTGCGTCCTGTCTGCAGGATGGCGCCGCCTTCGGTCCAGGCCCACCCCATCGATCTGAAGCAGGCGCGGACGACCCCCAGTCCCAAGGACCCTCCCCACCAGATCATACGGATCATCCCCACCACTGGCCACGCCGTCACCATCACGGCAACCGTTCCCGCGGTTACAAGGCCGCCCCTCCCGCTGGGCAGTCCCGGGATAGCGACAATCCGCGTGCCGCAGTTCAGCTCCGTCCAGAGGATAGGACAGAACAGGCAGCCTGTCCTGCTGCAGCCGGTAAGTACAGAGCAGGCGGCCTGTAAGCACAGAACAGGCGACCTGTAAGTACAGAACAGGGGGCCTGTAAGTACAGAACAGGGGGCCTGTAAGTACAGAACAGGCGACCTGTAAGTACAGAACAGGGGGCCTGTAAGTACAGAACAGGGGGCCTGTAAGTACAGAACAGGCAGCCTGTAAGTACAGAACAGGCAGCCTGTAAGTACAGAACAGGCAGCCTGTCCTGCTGCAGCCGGTAAGTACAGAACAGGCGACCTGTAAGTACAGAACAGGCAGCCGGTAAGTACAGAGGATAGGACAGAATAGGCAGCTGGTAAGGACAGAAGATAGGACAGAACAGGCAGCCTGTAAGTACAGAGGATAGGACAGAACAGGCGGCCAGTAAGGACAGAAGATTGGACAGAACAGGCAGCCTGTAAGTACAGAGGATAGGACAGAACAGGCGGCCGGTAAGGACAGAAAATAGGACAGAACAGGCAGCCTGTAAGTACAGAGGATAGGACAGAACAGGCGGCCAGTAAGGACAGAAGATAGGACAGAACAGGCAGCCTGTAAGTACAGAGGATAGGACAGAACAGGCGGCCGGTAAGGACAGAAGATAGGACAGAACAGGCAGCCTGTAAGTACAGAGGATCGGACAGAACAGGGGACCTGTAAGTATAGAGGATAGGACAGAACAGGCAGCCTGTAAGTACAGAATAGGCAGCCTAGAAGTATAGAGGATAGGACAGCAGTGCATCAGGATGATAACTGTTTGTCTGTTTGTTTGTGCAGTTGAGGCCGAAGCCGCCGACCCCGCAGCAGGCTTCTCCAACCCTCATCAGGAAAGCTGCAGGAATCTCTGCAGCCCCCACAGTCATGACTCACCACGTCCGCATCATCAACGGCCAGCCACAGTACATAGGTCAGTCACTGGTCATAGGTCAGGTATGGGTCATACGCCTGACTCAGTACATGGGTCAGGCATGGGTCATAGGTCAGACACAGTACATAGGTCAGTCACAGGTCATAGATCAGACATGGGTCATAGGTCAGTCTCAGCACAATAAGTCAGATATAGGTCATGGTAAATAGGTCAGGCATGGGTCATAGGTCAACCTCAGTACATAGATCAGCCTCGATGCATAGGTCAGGTATAGGTCAGCCTTGATACATAGATAGGTCATAGGTCAGCCTTAGTACATAGGTCAGCCTATATTCAAATAAAAATAAAATAATGAAATAAGATAAGGCATAGGTGAATGGGTTCTGATAGAGTCTAGAATTTTGTGATTTTATGATGGCAAGAAACTTGTGGCCAGGCTTTATTTTAGCGAAACACATTTCATCAGCTGAGCATATTTACATGCTCATTAGCTGTGGCCATGGTAGATACTAGCAGTTTGTAACAAAGTAGCCAAATTGAACTCTGACCTTTGTGCTTCCAGCGTCCCAGCAGGTGACCCAGCCGAGGACGCAGCCACCTGTCATCACCATGGCAACAGCACAGGTGTCCCCACAGAGCACAGCAGCCTCCTTATCGTCAGGGCCCACAAAGGTGCGACTTTCAGACAAACAAACAAACAGTGTTGCCTTGGTAACGGCGGGGCTTGGGGATGGGGTATCATGGAGAAATGAGGGGTGGGTGGATGCATGAACAGACAAATGAAGGAGCGAATGAAGGAATCATGGATGAATGAATTGAGTATGAAAAATGAATGAACAAAGTTAATAATGAATGAACAAATGATATTTCCTCTCGCTGACGAACTCCTGGCCCAGGGAATGAATGGGTGAATGAATGAATGAATGAATGAACAAAGTGAATGAATGAATGAACAAAGTGAATGAATGAATGAACAAAGTGAATGAATGAATGAACAAAGTGAATGAATGAATGAACAAAGTGAATGAATGATGAATGAATGAATGATGTTTCCTCTCCTCAGACGAACTCCTGGCCCCAGGGCATCTCTCCCGTCCAGTTGGTGTCTCCTAACTCTGTCGTTGTCGCGGCAACCGCCTCCGAAGCACCCGTGCCAGTCAAGGATTACGGAGATCACAAGGTGAGGTCAAGAGACGCTCCAAGTCCATTTTTGGGAAGAGGTGCACATGACCTGAAAATTCAGGTGCACATAACCTGAAAATTCAGGTGCACATAACCTGAAAATTCAGGTGCACATAACCTGAAAATTCAGGTGCACATAACCTGAAAATTCAGGTGCACATAACCTTAAAAGTTTGATGCACAGGAGACATTTTGGGTGCATTAACTGGTTAAGTAGAATGTCAGCAAAACAAAAGTTTACTCCCTACTGGAGATTTATTTCGAACTGGATCTGAAATAATACACTTAGTCTAGCTCACTTCAAAATTTCCCACATTTTCTTATACACTTGAATGTGCACAATATCCTGTATACTATTGTAAGATTACTTTTAGGTAAGGTTACCCTACACAGTATCTAGGGGCAACGGTGTGTACCCACAGTCCAAAATTAGCCGTGGGGTCAGTTTGGTAACTTGTCCTGTTTTCTGCAGAAGATGCAGTTTATGGCTTCCTTAGGGCTCATCACACAGAGTACTTTAGAAGGTGAGTCCGTTTTCTCAACGACTCTAATTTGTGAAGATGTACACTTGCTGATACTTCTCGTTTGTGACTTGATTTTTGTGTGAATAGTCATCATCAAGAGTAAGGACACACTATACCACCACTATCCAATAGAGCTTGGGCTCTTGTAGCTCTGCATATTCATACACTATACCACCACTATCAAATAGAGCTTGGGCTCTTGTATTGTAGCTCTGCATATTCACACACTATACCACCACTATCAAATAGAGCTTGGGCTCTTGTATTGTAGCTCAGCATATTCACACACTATACCACCACTATCAAATAGAGCTTGGGCTCTTGTATTGTAGCTCTGCATATTCACACACTATACCACCACTATCAAATAGAGCTTGGGCTCTTGTATTGTAGCTCTGCATATTCACACACTATACCACCACTATCAAATAGAGCTTGGGCTCTTGTATTGTAGCTCTTCATATTCACACACTATACCACCACTATCAAATAGAGCTTGGGCTCTTGTATTGTAGCTCTGCATATTCACACACTATACCACCACTATCAAATACAGCTTGGGCTCTTGTATTGTAGCTCTGCATATTCACACACTATACCACCACTATCAAATAGAGCTTGGGCTCTTGTATTGTAGCTCTGCATATCACACACTATACCACCACTATCAAATAGAGCTTGGGCTCTTGTATTGTAGCTCTGCATATTCATACACTATACCACCACTATCAAATAGAGCTTGGGCTCTTGTATTGTAGCTCTGCATATCACACACTATACCACCACTATCAAATAGAGCTTGGGCTCTTGTATTGTAGCTCTTCATATTCACACACTATACCACCACTATCAAATAGAGCTTGGGCTCTTGTATTGTAGCTCTGCATATTCACACACTATACCACCACTATCAAATAGAGCTTGGGTTCTTGTATTGTAGCTCTGCATATTCACACACTATACCACCACTATCAAATAGAGCTTGGGCTCTTGTATTGTAGCTCTGCATATTCACACACTATACCACCACTATCAAATAGAGCTTGGGCTCTTGTATTGTAGCTCAGCATATTCACACACTATACCACCACTATCAAATAGAGCTTGGGCTCTTGTATTGTAGCTCTGCATATTCACACACTATACCACCACTATCAAATAGAGCTTGGGCTCTTGTATTGTAGCTCTGCATATTCACACACTATACCACCACTATCAAATAGAGCTTGGGCTCTTGTATTGTAGCTCTTCATATTCACACACTATACCACCACTATCAAATAGAGCTTGGGCTCTTGTATTGTAGCTCTGCATATTCACACACTATACCACCACTATCAAATACAGCTTGGGCTCTTGTATTGTAGCTCTGCATATTCACACACTATACCACCACTATCAAATAGAGCTTGGGCTCTTGTATTGTAGCTCTGCATATCACACACTATACCACCACTATCAAATAGAGCTTGGGCTCTTGTATTGTAGCTCTGCATATTCATACACTATACCACCACTATCAAATAGAGCTTGGGCTCTTGTATTGTAGCTCTGCAAATCCATAGTGAGCCCGCTGGCTCATGTGTGACTCTTGTCAGTGTTCCGTTTGTTTGTGACCCTGTTGTTCTGATGTTTTTTTGTGACTCTGTTGTTCTGATGTTTTTTTGTGACCCTGTTGTTCTGATGTTTTTTTGTGACCCTGTTGTTTTAATGTTTATTTGTGAAACTCTGTTGCAGAAATCCAAAACAAGCGCCATGAGAGGAAAAGGAGAAGCACAGCCAACCCACAATACTGCTACGGTGCCATCTTTGAACCCGAGGTAAAACACTTTTATACTAACTCTATATACAAACACTTTACCAACACTACCGCTAACTCTAACCCAACTCCACCCACAATACTGCTACGGTGCCATCTTTGAACCCGAGGTAAAACACTTTGTACTAACACTATATACTAACACTATATACAAATACTTTACCAACACTACTGCTAACTCTAACCCAACTCCACCCACAATACTGCTACGGTGCCATCTTTGAACCCGAGGTAAAACACTTTGTACTAACACTATATACTAACACTATATACAAATACTTTACCAACACTACTGCTAACTCTAACCCAACTCCACCCACAATACTGCTACGGTGCCATCTTTGAACCAGAGGTAAAACACTTTGTACTAACACTATATACTAACACTATATACAAACACTTTACCAACACTACCGCTAACTCTAACCCAGCTCCACCCACAATACTGCTACGGTGCCATCTTTGAACCCGAGGTAAAACACTTCTAATACTAAATAAACACTATGAAAAAACTCTACAAACACTTTACAAAAGCTATATGCAAGTTTGTCTTACTGTCACCTTTTGGAAGATGTTACAACTCCCCAGGGTAACCTGATACTCACCCTTACAGTGGAAAGTTACCCCTAGCAACTAACGACGGTGGATTGTGAGTTGGGTGTGATGTTAAAGGGTACATGTACATGGTACAGTTCCCTTGTAAGTCCCCAGGGGGCACTGTGCAGACAAGTCGGGACCCTGCTTGCTCAGTGACTGGTATTCTTCGATGCTATGGGAGAGAGTGAGTGAGTGAGTGAGTGAGTGAGTGAGTGAGTGAGAGAGTGAGAGAGTGAGAGAGTGAGTGAGTGAGTGAGTGAGTGAGTGAGTGAGTGAGTGAGTGAGTGAGTGAGTGAGTGAGTGAGTGAGTGAGTGAGTGAGTGAGTGAGTGAGTGAGTGAGTGAGTGAGTGAGTGAGTGTGAGTGAGTGAGTGAGTGAGTGAGTGTGAGTGAGTGAGTGAGTGAGTGAGTCCAGAGCTCTTCATAGCTGACTGCTCTTAGCCAGTTTCTGATGATCCATATTCCGTGTTTCAGAGGAAGCGCAGTGCGCTAAACTACCTGTCCAACACAACGGGCCCCAACACCAGGAGGAGAGGTAGGTCTTACTGTCCTGTCCTCATCCTGTTATGTTGTTCCCCCTGTACTATTGTTATCCCGTTATATTCTACTCCTGTCCAACACGACCAACCCGTAGGTCTTACTGTCCTGTCCTCATCCTGTTATGTCGTTCCCCCTGTACTATTGTTATCCCGTTATATTCCTACTCCTGTCCAACACATTATGGCCCCAACACTAGGAGGAGAGGTAGGTCTTACTGTCCTGTCCTCATCCTGTTATGTCGTTCCCCCTGTACTATTGTTATCCCGTTATATTCCTACTCCTGTCCAACACATTATGGCCCCAACACCAGGAGGAGAGGTAGGTCTTACTGTCCTGTCCTCATCCTGTTATGTCGTTCCCCCTGTACTATTGTTATCCCGTTATATTCCTACTCCTGTCCAACACATTATGGCCCCAACACTAGGAGGAGAGGTAGGTCTTACTGTCCTGTCCTCATCCTGTTATGTTGTTCCCCCTGTACTATTGTTATCCCGTTATATTCTACTCCTGTCCAACACGACCAACCCGTAGGTCTTACTGTCCTGTCCTCATCCTGTTATGTCGTTCCCCCTGTACTATTGTTATCCCGTTATATTCCTACTCCTGTCCAACACATTATGGCCCCAACACTAGGAGGAGAGGTAGGTCTTACTGTCCTGTCCTCATCCTGTTATGTCGTTCCCCCTGTACTATTGTTATCCCGTTATATTCCTACTCCTGTCCAACACATTATGGCCCCAACACCAGGAGGAGAGGTAGGTCTTACTGTCCTGTCCTCATCCTGTTATGTCGTTCCCCCTGTACTATTGTTATCCCGTTATATTCCTACTCCTGTCCAACACATTATGGCCCCAACACTAGGAGGAGAGGTAGGTCTTACTGTCCTGTCCTCATCCTGTTATGTTGCTCCCCCTGTACTATTGTTATCCCGTTATATTCTACTCCTGTCCAACATGACCAACCCGTAGGTCTTACTGTCCTGTCCTCATCCTGTTATGTTGTTTCCCCTGTACTATTGTCATCCCGTTATATTCTACTCCTGTCCAACATGACCAACCCGTAGGTCTTACTGTCCTGTCCTCATCCTGTTATGTCGTTCCCCCTGTACTATTGTTATCCCGTTATATTCCTACTCCTGTCCAACACATTATGGCCCCAACACTAGGAGGAGAGGTAGGTCTTACTGTCCTGTCCTCATCCTGTTATGTCGTTCCCCCTGTACTATTGTTATCCCGTTATATTCCTACTCCTGTCCAACACATTATGGCCCCAACACTAGGAGGAGAGGTAGGTCTTACTGTCCTGTCCTCATCCTGTTATGTTGTTCCCCCTGTACTATTGTTATCCCGTTATATTCTACTCCTGTCCAACATGACCAACCCGTAGGTCTTACTGTCCTGTCCTCATCCTGTTATGTCGTTCCCCCTGTACTATTGTTATCCCGTTATATTCCTACTCCTGTCCAACACATTATGGCCCCAACACTAGGAGGAGAGGTAGGTCTTACTGTCCTGTCCTCATCCTGTTATGTCGTTCCCCCTGTACTATTGTTATCCCGTTATATTCCTACTCCTGTCCAACACATTATGGCCCCAACACCAGGAGGAGAGGTAGGTCTTACTGTCCTGTCCTCATCCTGTTATGTTGTTCCCCCTGTACTATTGTTATCCCGTTATATTCCTACTCCTGTCCAACACATTATGGCCCCAACACTAGGAGGAGAGGTAGGTCTTACTGTCCTGTCCTCATCCTGTTATGTTGTTCCCCCTGTACTATTGTTATCCCGTTATATTCCTACTCCTGTCCAACATGACCAACCCGTAGGTCTTACTGTCCTGTCCTCATCCTGTTATGTTGTTTCCCCTGTACTATTGTTATCCCGTTATATTCTACTCCTGTCCAACACGACCAACCCGTAGGTCTTACTGTCCTGTCCTCATCCTGTTATGTTGTTCCCCCTGTACTATTGTTATCCCGTTATATTCTACTCCTGTCCAACACGACCAACCCTTAGGTCTTACTGTCCTGTCCTCATCCTGTTATGTCGTTCCCCCTGTACTATTGTTATCCCGTTATATTCTACTCCTGTCCAACACGACCAACCCTTAGGTCTTACTGTCCTGTCCTCATCCTGTTATGTCGTTCCCCCTGTACTATTGTTATCCCGTTATATTCTACTCCTGTCCAACACGACCAACCCTTAGGTCTTACTGTCCTGTCCTCATCCTGTTATGTTGTTTCCCCTGTACTATTGTTATCCCGTTATATTCTACTCCTGTCCAACACGACGGGCCCGTAGGTCTTACTGTCCTGTCCTCATCCTGTTATGTTGTTTCCCCTGTACTATTGTTATCCCGTTATATTCTACTCCTGTCCAACATGACCAACCCGTAGGTCTTACTGTCCTGTCCTCATCCTGTTATGTTGTTCCCCCTGTACTATTGTTGTCCTGTTACAGTCCTACTCCTGTCCAACACGACGGGCCCGTAGGTCTTACTGTCCTGTCCTCATCCTGTTATGTTGTTTCCCCTGTACTATTGTTATCCCGTTATATTCTACTCCTGTCCAACACGACCGCCCCGTAGGTCTTACTGTCCTGTCCTCATCCTGTTATGTTGTTCCCCCTGTACTATTGTTATCCCGTTATATTCCTACTCCTGTTCAACACGACCAACCCGTAGGTCTTACTGTCCTGTCCTCATCCTGTTATGTTGTTCCCCCTGTACTATTGTTATCCCGTTATATTCCTACTCCTGTCCAACACGACCAACCCGTAGGTCTTACTGTCCTGTCCTCATCCTGTTATGTTGTTCCCCCTGTACTATTGTCATCCCGTTATATTCCTACTCCTGTCCAACACAACGGGCCCCAACACCAGGAGGAGAGGTAGGTCTTACTGTCCTGTCCTCATCCTGTTATCGTCCCACTCCTGTATTGTTATCCTGTTCTTACCCCATCCCTGTCCTGTTCTCATCCCGTTATATCCTCCTGTATTATACCAGGGGGGAGGTAGGATTTGCCGTCAGTTGTTCCCAATGTGGAACTCATGATGGTTTCTGCTGGTCTCCTGTGGAATATTGTTCATGTTTATTATCCACTGTTGAATGTTGTTGTCAGATATTCAGTTAAATTTATCTTTGATGTGATTGCAAGAGCTGTATTGCCCTTAAAATCCTTCAACCCATGTACCCCCCCTGCCTCTGTACCCCCCAGTATAACTAACCCCCTGCCTCTGTACCCCCCAGTATAACTAACCCCCTGCCTCTGTACCCCCCAGTATAACTAACCCCCCTGCCTCTGTACCCCCCAGTATAACTAACCCCCCTGCCTCTGTACCCCCCAGTATAACTAACCCCCCTGCCTCTGTACCCCCCAGTATAACTAACCCCCCTGCCTCTGTACCCCCCAGTAGGCCGCCCCCCTCGGTTCATCCACTCGCCGACCTCGAGCGACAGCCGGCCGGGGACCCCCCTGGACGAGGAGGGCAGGGAGAACGGGCATGCTGGGAAGGGCAAGTCGCGCCTGATCAACACGGACGCTAACGGCCAGGAGGTGAGAGGTCGCGGCGGCCGCTTTCTTTTCTTAGCGTCAGTTTGAACCGCTGGGCTGTGTGGGTGGGCGACGTGTAACAGGCTGGTTTGTGGACAGCCAGGCACCAGACAGCCGACCTTCACTCAAGGTCATACAGGGCGGCGACCTTGAAGTTACCCCTCTGTTGGTTTTCACCTTGTAAAAGCTAAAGTAGGATCCTAGGAGCAAATTTCAGGGATGTAATCTTCAAAGTAAATCACACTGGAAGAGTGGTAATCTGTGGCAGCATGTTGTTGTTAGCACTGGGAGAGTGGGTAGCAATGGCAGCATGTTAGCGACCCTACCCTGTTATAGCTGCAAACCAAGGCAGGGTGGGGAGGGGGGCACAGGTACACCAAACAGTTCCACAACTGGATTTTATTGTTTTATTCTTTATCATCATGTTGATGCTTATTAAATACGGTAGCATTTCCTCCCAGCATCAACTGTTGTCTGCTCTGATTTCTCTGCTGTTACAGATGGTGTTTTCAAAATAGGTTTTTGGAAATGAATGATAACGATAAAATAACAATCATTTCAAACAAGTACAAGTACCTTTTGGCATGTCATTTTAACATGAACTTTATGGCACAGACATAGAAATGGACTAAGATGTATCTGATGTCATCTCAGATAAATATAACAAGCACTTCTCCTCAGCAGTGCCATCTAGCAGTCAGCACAGGAACTGCAAGTCAGTTGAACTATAGACAAATCAAGGTGTGCACCACACCTTCGAACTGTGTTAGAATTTTAGCTCACCTTTTAAAACGAAAAAGTAGAATCTTTTTGATAAAACTGTCAGGGTTGAGCCTCTGCAGCGGTGCTTACCGCGGTGGCGGGAAGCCGACCACGCTTCCTGGTGGGGGAGCAAATAAAGCTTATTTCTTAAGGACCACCTCCAGGACTGTAGCTGCTGTCAGGTAACCATAGCGACTGTTGCCATGACCACGGGTAACATGCGTTCTGCATTGTGTTGCCAGGACGCCCATGACGATTTCTGCAGCGTGTGTAAAACGAGCGGCGAGCTCCTGTGTTGTGACACTTGTAACCGGGTCTACCACCTCAACTGCTTAGACCCACCGCTAAAGGCCATTCCCACCGGCATGTGGATGTGTCCACAGTGCAAGGTACTGTGTGGCCGGGGGGAATAAGGGGGTACAGGGGGTACGGTACGGGGGTACGGTACGGGGGTACGGTAAAGGGGGCAGACCCACCGCTAAAGGCCATTCCTACCGGCATGTGGATGTGTCCACAGTGCAAGGTACTGTGTGGCCGGGGGGAATAAGGGGGTACAGGGGGTACGGTACGGGGGCAGGGTACGGGGTACGGTAACCCACCGCTAAAGGCCATTCCCACCATTGTAATATGGGGGGTAAGATAAAGGTGGTTATATTAGAATATAGCACCAGATTTGTTTGCTGAAGCTCGAATGAATAACATGGCTGCTGCAGGAAAGAATAAGCTGGCTGGTCCACAGAGCATTCTAGTCATGGAACATTTAATTTATGAGTGTTTTTATGTCTTCATGTGTGTTTAGTTGCTTTGGTTTGTGTGTGGCTATATTTACCAACTTTGTGTCATTGTCAATTCTCTCATCCCATACCCAAGTTTGGTCCATGGGTTAGTTTTTTTTTCACACCATTTTAATTTCTTGGTTAACGGAATTTAAAAAAATGCTAGATTGGAAAATCAACAGGAAAACAGAATCTCAGAGGAATGTTTGTTCTTTGGTGCACACAGTTTCAGGGAGTGAACAGGGTCAGGTGCAAGTTTTCACCTGACTTTTTTTTTTTTGGTTAACCAATTGGTTAAAAAATTGGTTAACCAAGAAATTAAATTGTGGCCTTATTTGAAAAGAAAAGTCAGATCCAGATTTTCTTGTCAGTGTTGGAGTGAAGTTGAAAATGTTCAGGAAGCTGGTTTCTGAAGAACACTGCAAAATGAGAACCCACCAAAGTTCCGCCGACTGGAGTGGGCTCTGCAGAAGTGCAGCACCAACGTTGGTTATGGGATGAAATTATGAACACAGCATTATGATGTCATCATGTGTAAAAATGCAAACTTAGATTATGTTAAGGTTTGGTAATTTTACATTTTATAACCTCTGATATGATGCAGAACATTCCATAATTTGAAAGAAATTGAAAGAATTTCAAATTGTTGGCATAATTTGCCTCATTTATAACAGAACAATGACTGACAGTTATATTATTTACAGGTGAACTTTCATAATCAGGGCTTCATCTACATGACCTTAAGGATCCCTTGTTGCCACCCTCTGTTTCTTCAGGTTTCTCCTGTTTCTGTTTGCATCGTACAACGTTGCTCCTTATTTCTTCACTCTCCCAGCCTTCGCCTCAGCTCGGGTTACCTCCAGCTTCTCAGGACTCGCAAAATGTCGCTCCAGAAGAAACAAAACAACAGCAACAGTCAGCAATCGTCAGCAACAGTCAGCAATAGTCAGCAACAGTCAGCAATAGTCAGCAACAGTCAGCAACAGTCAGCAACAGTCAGCAACAGTCAGCAATAGTCAGCAACAGTCAGCAACAGTCAGTAATAGTCAGCAATAGTCAGCAATAGTCAGCAACAGTCAGCAACAGTCAGCAACAGTCAGTAATAGTCAGCAATAGTCAGCAACAGTCAGCAACAGTCAGTAATAGTCAGCAACAGTCAGCAACAGTCAGCAACAGTCAGCAACAGTCAGCAACAGTCAGTAACAGTCAGTAACAGTCAGCAATAGTCAGCAACAGTCAGCAACAGTCAGCAACAGTCAGCAACAGTCAGCAATAGTCAGCAACAGTCAGCAATAGTCACCTGCAATTTGCAAAAACATTTTGAGACTAAAAAACATGATTGTAGACACGGTAGGCCCGGTATAGATTACATTTTACCCCAAACAGAAATGAAAAACACAGCAGGCATATTATTTTGTACACCAAAGTGAATTCTGTTTTGTGACTGAACACAACCCTACTGTTAGACTGGGGACTATGCGGCTATAGTGTCTTTTCTGAAGATACGGCGTGAGTGTGTACGGTTGGCTTGAGGTTGCTCACTACTACTGCCTATACACTACTACTGTGAGTGTGTACGGTTGGTTGGCTTGCGGATGCCCACTACTACTGCCTACACAACCCTACTGTGAGTGTGTACGGTTGGTTGGCTTGAAGTTGCCCACTGCCATTGCCTATACAACCCTACTGTTAGCATACGACTTTGGGAGGGGAAATCTTGAACCAGGACACTCTGCAGTTTGATGCCCTTCATTTTTGAACTCATGCGATAGTGTACAGGAGTTGGCTGGATACTGCAAGGTTTTCTTCACCTGGGGTTAAGGGTCATGATGACTAATCTAAAAGTGGAGTGTTGTCATGGTAACAGAGACGCTGCTGTTTTCGTCGCTGCAGGTTTGTAAAGGCTGAACTGCCGGCTTCTGTCGGGACGAAGGAGCTGAATCACTGCTCAACTTTCTCTCACTCTAGAGATCTACTTCTTTGTCTGCAAGGAAAACTTACTCTCCTTTAAAGCCCGTCTTACAGGTGCAGTTTCCTTACAGAAGGCCTCGTGAGGGCTCCTCAGGGCTCCCCTTTCCCTCAGACTTCCTTCCCTTCCAGCAGGAGCAGCTGTTCTCTGGCTGATCCTGTGTGCAGTCTTGCTTCCCCTTCCCTCTCCGGCATACTTACATGTGATAGACAACAGAGTCCCTCCCGTGTCTTTGCGGCACATCGGGCCGTCCTTTTCCACCTGTCGCGGTGTTGTTTACCTCTCTGCTCTGTACCAGGAGCTTCCAGTGGCTTCAAGGCCCTTCTCTACATTTGATGTCTATGTGAGTTTCCCCACTTCCCCTTCCACCGAGTGGCTTCCAATCCAGGCTTGTAGACGCCAGGGTGACTACAGGGGAACTGCAGGTGGCTGAGGGAGCCTGTCAGGGCCAGGAATACTGTTTATCAAATATCAAACTATTGCACAATTGTAACACCATGTATGGCAAATTGCTCAGTTCAGTGTGGAGGCTTGGTGACGCCGCAGCCTATGTCTTTCCACAGTGTCAGCCCAAAGACAGGCATCTGGCGGCTGCCACCAAGCCGCCTCATCTATGTGCAAGCACGTCTAACCCTCATGCGACGGGAAACAGCGCATGGTAAACCTCATAGCGAGTGTGAGAGAGTAACTGAGTAAGTCTACCTCCATGGACATCCCCGGGAGGGAAGGGAATGTGTTTATCTGACAGCCGTGTTTCTGTTGCAGACGCCGTGTGGGGACACCATGCCGTGGCCGGGAACGCTCGCCATCGTCCACTCCTACATCGCCTTCAAGAACGGTGAGTCGCCCTCCGCGGTATCACTCCGCCCCCATATCGGGTTCCGTGGGGACGTATGCTGTGTCCCAAGACATCGGGAGGCCACACCAAGTAGTTTCATTGCTCGTCAGCATCCCTGAAATCAGACTCATCAAACAAATAAACAACAAACAAACAAACAAACAAACTCAGACGTAGGATGTCTGTGGCCACCTCTTAAGCGTTCCTGACATCCACATGGCAAAACCTGCCAGAAAAAGTACTTGACGAGGTCTATTGATTTTTTATCATTATACAGTAAAAGTGATGATATAGAATCTCCCATTTTTACCTGCTAAAGCTGTCCAACTATTTACAATATTGTTTGGTTTAGATTCTGCCTGGCAAAACAAACAAACTTACTTTTGAGTCACTTTCTTTCTTTTCAGTTTCATTGGTTTGACTCTTTTCTAACATTCCAAATCCAAGCGATATATTTTTCTTAACCTGCCCAAAATGAAGCGATATATGTTTCTGACAGTCCAAAAGCCAAGCCATATATTTGTCCAACATTCCAAAACCCTAGTACTGTACTTTCTGTGGCCCCCGCTGTCTGTCAAGTTGGAGGACAGATTGTCATGTTTGATGAAAGTCCCTCACTTTGGTCTGGGATGATTCTGCTGTAAGTTTCTCACTTTGCTATGGGATATTGTGCCATGCTGGTCTGTTTCATTCACTGCTTCCTAAGAGTTTTGTAACCCTTCAGCAGTCTTCATGTAGCTTTACTTTCTGTATACATGGGCAGTGTGCCTATAGTATTACTGCCGTCCATCCTGCTGTGTGCTGTTGTTTAGCTCACACCTAAGCCTTCACAATCACCAGTCAGCCAATTGCACCGTAAAAACACTTTTGTTGCTAGCGGTTGATTTCTATTCTGACCCATGTATACAGAAAGGAATTTTTAATGGAAGTTGTTTATTGGTGTTTATCTAGAAAAACAAGCTAGTTTGTATGCCCTGCTGTTCCATCTAGTATCACCAACCCACCAGCTGCTGTTCCATCTAGTATCACCACCCACCAGCTGCTGTTCCATCTAGTATCACTGCCCCCTCCCCTGCCGCTGTAGAATCCATCCCATAATCTTGCGTGCGTGACGTTCTTGTGATGTTGCTTTTGTTGTGACGTTTCTTTGCTGCCTCCTTAGTGGCCACAACAGACTTGGGTCCAACTAACAGTTTTTATCCAGCAGCTCAACTTGGTTTTTATTGTCAGTAATAACCATGGCTTTTACAGTTCCTTTCTGACCAGCATTTTTCTTTGTTTTTAATGCGTCCCATGCAGAAGTGATGTTTGGTAAGAAAATCTGTACTCCAGCTTTCTTGTGCAGTAGTGTTGCCATGGCATCGCAATCTTGTACTTAACATAGGGAATATCTGTTGCCATGGCATCACCATGGTGATGTAGTAGCACTGTAACACAAGGAGGTTTATCTTTATAACAATCCCTGCTATAAATCTGTATCTATAATTATTGATTATTGCTCATGTTTGTAGCCGGCTCTGTTATCTTTTGCACCTGGTAGTACAAATGTAGCCGTCACCACTGATAGCTGTTTAGTCTGTTTCATGCAGAGAAAAATATTGACTTATTTGTCCTGTAAAGCCTTAAACAAAGATGAAAGAGAGACAAAAATAAGTTGTGTGTTAATTTTTGCCATGTTTATGTCCATATATCTGCCTATGGCTGTTTTCTGCCACGTTTGTGTTTTCCATGTGTCTTTTCCCCCTTATTCATTTCTGCTATATTTGATTTATTTCTGCTATGTTTGATTTATTTCTGCTATGTTTAATTTATTTCTGCTATATTTGATTTATTTCTGCTATATTTGATTTATTTCTGCTATGTTTATTTTATTTCTGCTATATTTGATTTATTTCTGCTATGTTTGATTTATTTCTGCTATGTTAAATTTATTTCTGCTATGTTTAATTTATTTCTGCTATGTTTAATTTATTTCTGCTATATTTGATTTATTTCTGCTATGTTTATTTTATTTCTGCTATATTTGATTTATTTCTGCTATGTTTAATTTATTTCTGCTATATTTGATTTATTTCTGCTATGTTTGATTTATTTCCGTCATGTGTTTATTTTTTCCACCATTTTGTCCCCCTGCAGCTAAGGAGGAGGAAAAACGGAAATTAGCGAAGCGGTCCGACGATCTCAAGAAGGAACGATCGCAGCTGGAGTCCAAGGCCAAGCAGCTGACCAATAACATCATGGTAAGTCAGCAGCTAACCAATCACATCACAGTAAGGTTTGTGCAGCTGACCAATCACATCATGGTTACCAGCAGCTGACCAATCACATCAATGTAAGTCAGGAGCTGACCAATCACATCATGGTAAGTCAGCAGCTGACCAATAACATCATGGTAAGTTAGCAGCTGACCAATCACATCATAGTAAGGCTTGTGCAGCTGACCAATCACATCATAGTAAGGCTTGTGCAGCTGACCAATCACATCACAGTAAGGCTTGTGCAGCTGACCAATCACATCACAGTAAGGCTTGTGCACCTGACCAATCACATCACAGTAAGTCTTGTGCAGCTGACCAATCACATCAAAACAATCAGACCTTTGATTGTCTGTTGATCTCAGACCCATATTTGGTTGTTTATTTCAGACCCATGTTTGTTGTTTACAGAGTCATGTTTGTTTATTTCAGACCCAGATGCAGACGAAGGGAGAGCTCCAGCAGGTCCATCGAGATGTCCAGACAACCATCGACAAACTCAAGAACTTCCTCAAACTCTTCAAGACATGAAGCTGCTGCCGTGGAAACCTGGGCTTTTTTATTCTCCATGCCGGTGCTGTAGCAGGCAGCTCTGGTCAGGCATCGGGGGAGGGGGTTACATGTATTACTCTGTCTGCTGCCCCCCTCCCCCAACTGTGGCTGATTGGCTGATTGGAATGTTCAGTTGGAATCCTCCCATTCTGATTGGCTGATTGGAATGTTCAGTTGGAATCCTCCCATTCTGATTGGCTGATTGGAATGTTCAGTTGGAATCCTCCCATTCTGATTGGCTGATTGGAATGTTCAGTTGGAATCCTCCCATTCTGATTGGCTGATTGGAATGGTCAGTTGGAATCCTCCCATTCTGATTGGCTGATTGGAATGTTGAGCTGGAATCCTCCCATTCTGATTGGCAGACCCCTTATTTTTGGCAGTGCAGACAGAGTGATATTTTCGGGATTGCCGCCAGCCGTGATTTCTCTGCGGCGCCAGACCAGAGCAGCCTGCTTTGGCGCGGGGCGTTTTGTAGGGGAGGCTTCAGACACGTGTTCATAATGAATTATCCTGTTTGTAATGAATGGATTTCGTACAGCGGCCAACGACGTAACCTGTCCACATGTTGTGTAGAGAAATGCCATTCTCCTAGGCCAGTGTTGTACAGCGGCAAACACAAATGCTGTGTAACACCCCTCACTGCTTGCCGGAGGTGAGATTTGCACTTTTGGGGCGTCTTGCTTCTCAATACTGATGAGCGCAGAGAGGACTGTCGAACATACGCTATGTGCTGATCGTCTTGCCTTTTAATATCAATGAGCACGCCTTATTTGGCAAAGCTTTCCCTTTGGACAACACTGAAACAAAGTTCAAATTTCACCCCAGGGGTGGTACAAGGCATTAGTGTATGCAGCCATACTGCAAGGGTGGTACAAGGCATTAGTGTCTACTGCCATACTGCAGGGGTACAAAGCATTAGTGTCTGCCGCCATACTGCAGGGGTGGTACAAGGCATTAGTGTATGCAGCCATACTGCACGGGTGGTACAAGGCATTAGTGACTGCCGCCATACTGCAGGGGTGGTACAAGGCATTAGTGACTGCCGCCATACTGCAGGGGTGGTACAAGGCATTAGTGTCTGCAGCCATACTGCAGGGGTGGTACAAGGCATTAGTGTCTGCAGCCATACTGCAAGGGTGGTACAAGGCATTAGTGACTGCCGCTGTACAGCACTGCCTGGGAGATGGGCATGTTGGCTCCTATGTTGTGTAGAGAATTGCTGGCTCCTATGTTGAAAGAGATGCCAGCTTCTATGTTTAGAGAGACACCGGTCCCTATGTTGTTAAGAGAGACGCTGGCTCCTATGTTGTTTAGAGAGACACCGGTCCCTATGTTGTTTAGAGAGACGCCGGTCCCTATGTTGTTAAGAAAGATGCTGGTCCCTATATGGTGTATAGAGACGCTGGTCCCTATGTTGTGTAGAGAGACGCCGGTCCCTATGTTGTGTAGAGAGATAATTGTTTTAGCAGTAGAGACAGTAGGTATTGAACAATTGACAAGGTCGGGTTACCCTTGAGAGGGCTTGTGCTCACGCCATATTTATTGAAATTGAGCAAACTCACAATGACCTCATGTTACCTTTGGGGCGGAGTAGCCAAAATTTAATTTTGAATTTGAAGCCATAAAAGCGAAATAGTTTCTTCTTGAGTGACTGGAAGGTTCGTAAATGCTCCCCAGTCACCCCCGAAAGTTCTGTGCATGGTGGTGACAATTTACATCACTGTGTGCCAGGAAACGACTCTTCCTAACTCATCTGAGCACATGTACATTAGGACATATCTCCCTCATGTATCCCCCCCCCTCCTGTACTTAAAAAGGATCATTCTGATGAACGCTGTGCTGTTTTATTCACTCTGTCATTTTTGTTTTACTGCCACAAATTCTGATGCAGGAAGGAACGGGACAGATTCTCCTGTAAGAGATGCTACGATAGTTTGACCCTGGATTCTGATGTCCCTCCTTTTGATGATGATGATCCACGACTGTATTCTGCGGCTCGGAGGTTGTGGAAACAGCCTCTGGCTGCATTTACCTGAGTTCATCTCCCTCCTTTTACCTGAGTTTAAGTGTCACTCATTCTTTCTGTCCTTCTTGAAGTGTCCTCCTTTCTTTCCCGGTCCATGACTCGCTCCAGTGGAAATCCCTGGCAGTTTGGAAGTTGTCTCGACAATGTTGAGGACAGAGCCTGATGTACTTACAGAGCGGAGCTGCTGATTGGTTGTTTTGGATGATTGACAGCGTGACTCCGCCCTCCTGACCTGCTCAATAAATGAAACCTGATATTTACCATCCATGTTGACTTGCTGTGTTGTTTCCTCACAAATGTAACATAACGTTGTTCTGGCATTATTTACAAAACATAAAGTCAGGAAGCATGCAGGTTGAGGTCCATCATAAATGACTGTTTTGGGAGCCCCGAACTGCATCACTTCTGTCTGAGCACAACAGCTACCTGTCACCGATAAATGAAAATAATAGCATGTTCACAACATGAAGTATCAAAACCTGACATTCTATGATCTTATTTCGTACAGTAACGTTAATCAGTGACGTGTAGTTATGCAATGATTTTGCTCTTACATCTGTTAGAAATATTACTCCGGATACTCGGTACATAATTTCTCCCCAGGCAGACAATGAATTAAGAGAGTAGGTTTGTTTTATTCGGATCTCCATTAGTGTTCAATTTTTACAAATCTTACACTATTCTTCCTGGAGTCTATTCACATTAAATAGATTAAAATCAAAATACAAGGAACAAGACATATACAAGTGATAGACAGTCATGACCAAAATGAAATGTGATACACGACATCCGCAATTGACAGACAGTAAAGTAGGGTTTACAAAATTAATAACTCACTGTTTCAACTGTTTTGATTCGAAAATGTACTAGAATGAATCGAAACGTTAATACAGTAAGCTACGCTTATTTCATGCCTTTTTCACTGAGCTCTTACAGTACCCTGAGAACGAGTTTGTTTTGAGGTCATGGGTGAAAGGTCAGTTGCTGACCTTTGTGCACGTAAAAATGGCTGCCGGACTGAAGTTTATTTTGTACGGTGTGCGGACTTTACCCAGGCTGTCTGCAGGTAGGGAACGCTGGACTCCACAGCCGTGTGCCGAATTGTCGTCTGAACGGTAACTTATGTCCAGTTTGGCAGCGCGAAATCGGCGTGAAGGTCACCCTGAGTGCAGTGTTCAACTTGGGTTTGTTACGATCAAGGATGAAGGACGGTAACGTTATACCGGCGTAACGTTACAGATAGAAGTTAGGCTATATTGCTGCCTTAGTAACCTGACAACATAGAGGGGAGGGCAGACAGGGGAGGGCAGACAGGGGAGGGCAGACAGGGGAGGGCAGACAGGGGAGGGCAGACAGGGGAGGGTGAGTGAGTGAGAGTGAGTTTAATACAATGTAGTAGGACTGAGCACCGAGAGGGTGGATGGGTGAGTGAGTAGGTGAGTGAGTTTAATACAATGTAGTAGGACTGAGCACCGGGAGGGTGGGTGTGGATGGGTGAGTGTGGTGTGAGCGTCACTGCGGAGTGACTCTGGACTTTTGGTGTAGAAACAGGATACTTAACCACTAGCCCTAAAATATTCGACGCAAAGCTGTGTTTTTCCAGCTGTACTAAAGTCTGGTCCATTCTCTCCTCAGTGTTCACCTCACATCCTGCCATGAGCACGCAGGCAGCGCCCCCTGCCAGGAGTGACCTGACCTACAGCACCCGTGACGTGGCGCCGCTGCTGCAGCTGCGGACGTGTGACGACGCTGGGTCCGTGTTCCCGCGGGAGTCGCGCCCGCTGGTGCAGGCAGCGCCCCCTGCCAGGAGTGATCTGAACTACAGCACCCGTGACGTGGCGCCGCTGCTGCAGCTGCGGACGTGTGACGACGCTCGGTCCGTGTTCCCGCGGGAGTCGCGCCCGCTGGTGCTGCTGTTCGGCTGGCTGGGCGCCAAGCCGCGCGGGCTGGACCGGTACCGGGACGTCTACACGGCCCGCGGGTACGACGTGCTGACGGTCCGGGGCCGACTGGCCCACTTCGCCTGGCCGCCGCGCGCCGTCACCTTCACGGAGGGCCTGCTGACGTTCCTGCAGCAGGAGACGTCTGAGCGGCGCCTTATCGTGCACGCCTTCTCGGTAGGAGCGTACCTGTACTCCATCCTCCTGCTCCACATGCAGACGCACCCCGACAGGTACGGCGGCGTGCGCACGCGCATCATCGGGCAGGTGCACGACAGCGTGGTGTACGGCGGGCTGGACATGATGGCGGCGGGAGTCGCGGAGGTATCGCCGCTGCCGGGCGCGCTGGTCAGGTCTGCCGCCATGGCGTACTTCTGGCTGACCCGGCCCTACACCGTGGACACCTACAACCGGGCCATCGACACCTTCATCCACGGGCAGGTCGCCGCGCCCACGCTGCTCTTCTACTGCGAGAACGACCCGATGTCGCGCGCCGAGGCCATGCGGGAGCTGGTGCAGTACTGGCGGCAGGCGGGGGTGGCGCTGCAGGTGCGGAGCTGGCGGGAGTCGCGCCACGCCGGGCACATCGTCGTGCACAGGGACGAGTATCTGCAGACCCTCGGCGGCTTCCTGGACTCGTTACCAACCAAGGCCAAGGCCAAACTGTGACGTACTTGTACCTGCGACACTTGGGTCTTCCTGAACTCAAGGCCAAACTGTGACGTACTTGTACCTGCGATCCCCGTTTAAGGCCAAGGCCAAACTGTGTCGTCTTCTACCTGTGAGCACTCGGGGCTTCCTGAACTCAAGGCCAAGCTGTGACTTCTGCCTGCGCATCCCTGCGGGACCTCCTAACTCGCCACTGCTGACTCGCGAGGCCAATATCGCGGCCTAGACACGGTGGATAACAGCCCGCTGCCCATATAGCCAAAAAGTCAATAGGGCTACGTTTAACTTATCAAGCTTATTGTTCTTTGTATGTGGCGCTGTTAAGATAAGTTATTACATTGAGTGCAGTGCTTCATTTGCCTTGTCTCTGTCCAAACGGAAAATGACAAGCTTAAGCTCGGAGGTACTTTTATCTACCTGCGAACACTCGGGGACGTCCTACCTCGACAATGCTGGCCAGGCCTGACCTGTGGTGGGGCCCAGGATGCAAAACATGCATGACTTGACTTATGTACACAGGCTAGGGTATACTTACATGTACACAGGGTAGGGTATACTTACATGTACACAGGGTAGGAAAAGCTTAAGAATGACACACAAGACGTCGGACGGTCCTTCAGCTCTTTTGTAGAGAATGTACCCAGCTGCGCCTGGGTCCCACCTAATCGCCGAGCAGATGTAAGGAAGGCTCAGTCATTATGTTTTGTCCCTGGTTTTCCCAGCCTCTCTCTTCTGCAGGAAAATTAACGGGACGATTTAGCCTTCCCTACATCTGCTCGGAGATTAGACCCATCCATGGTTGTATCTCAGGAACAGGAATTAAATCACAAACTCTGACAGGTGAAATAATCCCTGCACTGCGTTGACCGGGGAATTCAACATACAGTAATAAATGTAAATCCAATCTTTACATGTAATCATTATCAGATATTACTATTATTTGTTGCTTCTGTTCGCTGTTTGTAGGAATAAATATAATGTGAGCATTACGGTGTTTCGCCAAAAACACATTGAAACATGTACAGTCAGACGTTTCAGACGGCATCCGCTGTCTTTCCGGTCGGTGACTGCATTGCTGTCTTTGTCATTTGACATAGAACCTGTTAACCCTCTTGTTATTTACAACGTGGTCTCAGTCGTTTACTGTACGTAATATGGAGAACATTTCCTTTCATATGCAGCGTCGACGTCTGTACTCTAGTGCCAAAGCAGGCTGCAGGTGGTCCCAAAACCAAACGGGGGTGGTTTTCTGTATCTGACCCCGTTCACACTCATTTTTTTCAATCGCGATTGAAGTATAATCGCGATTGTTCGATCCGATCGCGATTGAACGCAAAATAACTTTTGCGTTCACACTGCTTTTCGCCAAGTGGATTAAAGTACGCCGTGATCCGATCGCGATTGAAGCACGATTGAAGCATGCTATCGGCGATCATCTGGTAAATGTTGTTGTTGTCCTTGTTGTCCTTGTTTTGTGTCTATTTTTCCGCTAGATATTGTCACTTGGTGCGGTAAATGTCCCTCTTTCGGTGACATTTCCCCAGTTTGGCCTGCACCTCCTCTCTCCCCCAGATTGCGATGAGGACCCTGGTCTCCTCATCGCGCCATCTGCCACCAGCTGAAGTTACTGACGGAGTTTTATTCTTCTTCTTGGGCATTGTTGACGATGAAAAGTTGTTGTTGTTGTAAAAGAGCGATCTGACGTGCGGATTGGATTTGTTTTCCCGCGCGATGCGAACTATGACCCCACGTACCCGCATGTATGACCTCCCACCCCCGGAACCAGCCGAAATCTCCGCCGATCGCGATGGAATGAATCGTAGTTGTGTTCACACTCAAAATTTGATAGGATTGGATTGGATCCGATCGCGATTAATCCAATCAAACTACCTCCGGAGGTAGTTACAATCCAATCGCGATTGGATCGTTTTGGATCGTTCCAATCGCGATTGGGAGCGTTCACACTGAAAAAATCAATCGCGATCGGATCGATTCAATCGCGATTATACTTCAATCGCGATTGAAAAAAATGAGTGTGAACGGGGTCTCTGTATCTGTATAGCCGGTATAACCGCCCCTCGGCGTAACACACCAGCTTCAGCTTCACCAGTTTTGGCGTGCTTGGCTGCGTTCATCAGATGACGCGGCTCCTGGAAAAAAAGCGCGAAATCTCCAGAAAACGTGCGAAACGCCGCCAAACACGCTCGAATTGGGGGGGGGGGGGGGGGCAAAGGCAGGCACTAGTTTGTGTTTCCGGCTCGTTTCTCCTTTGCTTGTAGAAAGTTGCATATGAGGCACGGCTGGAGACGCCCGGAGTCCTGTCTTGTTGGCTTTATTCTGCTGCGGAGTGGCGGACCTAATCTCTATTAAAGCAGATCTAAGGTTCAAACAAATAAATCTCCCGGTGGTACGGCAGTATCAAAAGGGCCAACGAGTATCCACGACATGGCTGTACGGGTCCTGTATGCTGTCGGCTACTCTCCAAGCAGAGGGGTGGGTCCGGCTGGTTTCTGGTGTGATTTTGGGCATTTTGGTCGGGCTTTGTACTTTGTCATGTGTAGAGAGACAAAAAAATGACAAAGTAGAAAGCCCGACAAAAGTGCCCAATATCACGTCAGAAACCAGCCAGAACCACTCCTCTGCTTGAAGAGTAGTTCTAGGCTAGTCTCTACCAGACTAACCGCGTCGGAAATAGAGAGAACATTTGCCGGGGGACTTTGGCCATGGAGGATAACATTCCCATCCACAGGGTTGCCTATTGGACCCTCTCTCCGTAGCCGACTCCCTTCATACAATTGACTCTATTTGGCCAATTTCTACTATTTTCCCAGCGACCCGCGGAGACTGGTAGAGGCTAGTTCTAGGCGGGCCGGGTCGTGAAAAGGCCCAACGGTTGTTGGAAGACCACCGGGGTTTGACTCCTCCTGTTTTAATTTCTTTTCTTCTTTTTTTTTTGATTTCACCACAAAACAAGGCTCTTTGCTAGCCTCCATAGCAGGCTCTGAACCGGCCTTTTTGGGGGGCTAAATAATACACTTTTGCAGCCAGCCCGTAACTATCAGCCACCCCGCAACCATCTCGCCGGTTAGCCTCCGTTGCAGGCTCTGAAGCGGCTTTTGGGGGGCTAAATAATACACTTTCTGCAGCCACCCCGTAACTATCAGCCATCCTGTAACTATAGTTACAGGATGGCTGATAGTTACAGGATGGCTGATAGTTACGGGGTGGCTGCAGAAAGTGTATTATTTACTAATTTAGCCCCCCAAAAGCCGCTTCAGAGCCTGCAACGGAGGCTACTCGCCGGTGAAGCTTTGAACGAACTGGACTGGTCGACAGTGGTGAGTGGTGACTGTCAGACTTGTACCAAGGAGGTCGATAAAACTCCATTGGCTGGACCCATCGGGGAAGCTATCATTGAGGAAGCTTGTTCCGTAATCCATCACGTTCTAGGAAAGAGGATTTCAGCGTGGAACTTCCTCCTAAGGGTAAACAAAAGTCGATCTGTTCTAGCTGTGTGCTCACGTGACCTACAGCCCAGATTCCATGCAGTCCGAAACTCCTGTTTTCCCAGCGCCGTGCGGGAAATGTGCCCTTTTCCATCCGCGCGGCATTTCCAGCAGAATGGGGGGCGGGCCGCGAGTCCCAAAATAGCGCGTCCGTCCCCCGAACCCCTTTCGGCCGCATTCCTGCCTCCGCTCCTTTTCTCCGCCAGGTTATTTTTAGTTCTTTGTGCCGTTGGAGCGTCTATAGCGGGCCGGGCGCGCCTATTGTCCGGGAGGAGCGTCTATAGCGGGCCGAGCGCGCCTATTGTCCGGGGCGCTGCGTCAGGGACCCCGCAGCGCCCCGGCCGCGGAACGGGCTCATTGTCCGAGCTGGACTGCGTCAGAGACCGCCGAACTGTGGCGGGCCGGCGGCTCCCATTGTCCGGCTGAGCCGCGCCAGTAACGCCCGACTCCGGCTTCTATTGTCATCCAGCTTCCCGCGACATTGGTGACGTCAGTGTGACGTCACAGCGCGGCTGGGAACTGGGCCACGCTCCCTACAGACCGACGCGACAACAATAACGGCAATCATACACATCGCACTCACTCATGAAGTCATTCAGAAAGTTCGCTTATTCATAATAACGGCAATCATACACATCGCACTCACTCATGAAGTCATTCAGAAAGTTCACTTATTCATAATAACGGCAATCATACACATTATACTCACTCATAAAGTCATTATTATTTTGAATTCATAAAGTTCACTCATTCATAAAGCTACATGGAGTTACAGATTTGGAAAGAAGTCGAAGTCTGTTGCCTTTGACACCAGATCAACCATCATGACAGGGTGACGTCGCTCCTGAGGAGGGGAGGTGACGTCGCTCCTGAGGAGGGGACGTCGGTCCTGAGGAGGGGAGGTGACGTCGGTCCTGAGGAGGGGAGGTGACGTCGGTCCTGAGGAGGGGACGTCCCTCCCTCGACTGACTCCGACTCCTCCTTTCAGACAAACAACGTTATAAGAAAATAAATGTAAAGAAAGACTCAGGAGACCGACACCCCCCCCCCCCCCCCGTCCGGTCGGCTTGTTTCCCTCCAACACCGACCAGCGATGAAAACTTACGTCTACGTCCGTCCCACAGGTGTGCGGCATTTTTAATTTACACGACTCCTGAACTTCATGTCTTCAAGCCAGTTCGATCAAGAAGGTTTATATATAAAACCTCCTTGGTTCGATCAAGGAGGTTCGAAATAAGACTCTGTTCCGTCTGACTTTACATGGCCGTACTGGGGAGAATCTTGTTGGTCCTTATGATTGCAGGTTAATTTATTGGAGAATCTTAAGTGACGCAACAAAAAGCACAGCGACTTTCAGAGGAGTCCGGTAGGGTTAGGGAGAAGCCCGGCTGTCCTAAATGCTAGTTTTCCACCCCTTACATCTGCTTGGACCTTAGATACAAACTCTTCCCTCCAGACGGGAGTCAATATTTCCCCACGTGCCTCCAGCGGCGCTTTCCCCGCTTTGTTGTTTTCTTGTTCCCAAGTTTACAGAAACCCGATCGCTTTTGTCGATAGTTTGTTGACTGAGTCAATATTTTGGCAGGTTCGCACATTGTTGTGCATTGTTGGTTCTGTAGAGTTAGCGGCGTGGGACTTAAGGCTGTTTGGAAAGCCCTTAAGGGTTGTTTGGAGAGGTCTTAAGGCGATTTGGAAAGGTGACACTGAGGCAGCCTCAGGGCGAGGAGGACACGGAAGTTCCACGGGAGATTTCTCGGGCCAGGCGGCAGCTTTTCCCCCCTGCCCTTCCCAGCGGGGTGGCGGGAGAAACCTTCTCCAAAATGTCACATTTCCAAGTCAGATGAGGCTTTTGTTGCCGCTCACGTCACGCATTGTGCGGAATGAGCGGCTATAGACGGACGTTAGGATCCCGGTGGATGGAGAAACACAAAGGCGGACCGGGTATAAAACCCGCGCGTCGGGATCAGCCCAGTTCAGAACCCTCACCCGCCTGGAGGCAACACGACAGTCAAGACTCCTTACGGCACTCAAGACTTCTTACACCGTTAAGGTCCAGGAAACGGCGGAATCTGCCAATAACGACCGTGAAACTTGCGTGACTCTTAAGGACTACCTGTCAACGTCTAAGACTTGCCTGAAGTATTTTGAGCGACTTTATCCGATCCAAGATGAACGTGACGTCCTTCGCGGTGCTGCTGCTGGCCCTGCTCGGGGTCCCTGTGTCCTCCCGCCCGAGGAAAAGCAAGAGCCGTCCCGGTGCGGAGCTGGCGAGGTCGGTACGGGGCGACGTGCACCCGATCTTCGGGCTGGAGATGAGCCAGGCCCGCCCGAGCATCGACCGGTGCACGGAGCGGTACGCGGACGGGGAGGAGGACGGGCGGGCCCGCCGCTACACCCGCCGGGAGCTGCGCAGGGACGGCCTCAACATGGTCAACGTGCACGCCTGGTTCGACCTGGAGAACGTGAGTTACTTTCTCTACCTGCTGTTCTGTTCTAGTATATCATATGCTCTGTTCTTGTATATATATATGTTCTTTTCTAGTTCATACGTGCTAGCATAGCATAAATGTTCTTTTCTAGTACATATGTGCTAGCATAGCATAAATGTTCTTTTCTAGTATATATGTGCTAGCATAGTATATATGTTCTGGCATTGTATGTGCAGGTACATTGTATTGCTGCTTGTGTTAGTTTAGGGTACGCGATACGGTGTTTTCTCGATTTGACGCTGAATGGTATCTAGTAAAAACTTCATATGAAGAGCGGATATCCCTCAGTCGGAGGTCGGTTGTAGAAAGCAGGTTTCGGTCCTGAGTCCCGTGTTCAGGGTTGAGAAATTTGAAGCCAGACAGAGCTGAACTCCTGACGAGCACAGACCCGTCATTAGGTACTTCCCTGTCTGAAGGTTATTCAGACCGGGGTAAAGCCGTGCGGAAGCCGCCGGGATTTGTTGGTGTCAGCAGACACAAAAGCTCTTCCGAAACAGCTCAGACGCGCGGAGGTCGTTTCACTTACAACGCGTTAACGCATGTAACAAATCTTAAAGTGTAGCAACTCTGAAAAGTGTAGCAACTCTGAAAAGTGTAGCAACTCTGAAAAGTCTAGCTAAAAACTCTGAAAAGTCTAGCTAGAAACTCCGAAAAGTGTAGCAGCACCGAAAACTGTAGCAGCACCGAAAACTATAGCAACATTGAAAACTGTAGCGACACTGAAGACTGTAGCAACTGTAGGGTTTGAGTTGACTCGTGATTAGCGCGGTTTAAGTAAAGCTCCCAGCGTGGCGGCCCTTAATAACTCCTCGGGTCCTGACGCGCCCAGCCAACCGCGGTAATCGCTGACCTTTAGGCTGCTTTTGATGTTCCTAACGGCGCGGTGCACGCTGGGACGGGTGCGGCTTGGAGACCGGAGTTTGGCGTAAAGAATGCCGCCGGGACAAAAGAGCGGGAGGGGCGTTACCATGGTTACTGCCAGGACGTTAGCTGCTGTTTCTGTCAGCATTCTCGGAAAGTTCACATAAAAAACCTTCTGACCAGCGGCGCCGCCGGTCTGTCCGACAATGATTAAAAAGGCGCGGAAATCCTCCGCATCGATTCGGACACTTTAAGCGACCAGCGAACCATATAATCATCGTTGTTCCGTTTTTCCTTCAGCACTTCGTCATCTTCCGCGTCAGCAAGTGTCACCAGCTCAGCTTCCCGGTCTGCTACGTCACCACGACCCTTGACCTCGGCAGAGACGAGCTGACCCCAGACGACGGACAGTGGCGCGAACTCATCGGCATGTTCGAGGTCAGTTGGGGCCCCTTCTTGTTTGTTTGTTTGTTTGTTGTGTTTACTTTGATAGTAATGGCGTCAATTGTAACACTTCTTGGTAAAATTGACAATCCGGAACCAGAGAATGTACTTACTATACTAACTTATTACAAATGACAAAGTTTTGGTAACATTAAATAACTTGTGTTATCTAATTCAGTGGCAAGAAGTAGCTTGTTTTTGGCGGCGCCTCTGGGCGGGGCCTTTATGTTGTAACTGCACGTGACTCACCCCCCGCTGTTGTCTCCCCGCAGCAAGGCAAAGGGCCGGCGGAGTACTTCCGCGGGTACGACTACAACACCGGCATGGCGTACCTGGCCAACCACCCCAAGGGCCACCAGATGTGCCAGGGAACGCTGCTGGTCTACGTCTTCGACCTCAAGCGCGTCATGGAGCACATGGACCTCCTGCACAAGCACCCGCGGCTCAAGACGCTCTACAAGCCGCGCAAGTTCCACGCACCCACCCCGTAAGTACCTCTCCCATAACGCACGCTACCTGCAAGTTCCACGCACCCACCCCGTAAGTACTTCTCCCATAACGCACCCACCCCGTAAGTACTTCTCCCATAACGCACCCACCCCGTAAGTACTTCTCCCATAACGCACCCACCCCGTAAGTACTTCTCCCATAACGCACCCACCCCGTAAACTGTTGTACTTCTCCCATAACGCACCCACCCCGTAAGTACTTCTCTCATAATGCACGCCACCTGCTGTCCTTAGGACTAGACGCAGAGCCGTGGTCCACTGTTTATTGTGCTTGTCTAAAAGATCTTCGGGAATTTCCCCATGTACTGTAATATTGTACATAGCGTCTGTCTTCTCTGTCACGACCAGTGGAAGAGTAGCTCTTCATTCAGTGAGCTGAACTGAATCGATATCACTTTTACTTAACTACCTTGGACAGGGGGTTACCGACCTTCACTAGTCAACACCCTTCACAGCCCAGTTCCGCAGACTAATCATGACCTATGACCCTGTTTCTGCGCAGGTTCGAGGACGACGCCCTGCGGGCTTTCCTGAAGGACCAGAAATCCGAGAAGAAGAAGCGATCGCTGAACCGGAAGTCACGTCACGCCCGCCGCCGCGCCGACCGGAAACACAGGCGTGACATCATCAGGCATGGGGATGACGCCATCGTCAGCGTGGACGACATCAGTGACGACGAGAGAACAGTGACGCATGCGCAGGATGAGTTTTCCGGAGAGATGGACTATGACGTGTCAGCGTTTGCAGCACCTGGTGAGTTTGGGTTTGCTGCTGTCAGTGTTCGATGCTAATTTCCGTCTCGTAAACAATGTCAGCCTTTTGAAACGGTCATCGACAAAAGTTATGAAACGCTCGGATAAGGTGTCGACGGGTTAGCATTATGGCGATGACCCTTTGAAATGGCGACAACCGTTTCGAGATGTGCACGCGCTTCGGCGTAGCCCATCCCTCAGGCTACTTACCGGGCTAAGCCTGGCTGCAGACACACATAGACGTATTCCCAACAAATGCCTGGAAAGGTTGGCTGTAGGTCCCCAACTGTAGGGAGTCGGCTGTGGGCTTGACATACTCCGACCACGAAGCTGCCGCATTCGTAGATTCGCAGGTTGTGAAAGGTGATGAAAGATTCACAGGTGATGTCGGTAGATATATAAAGACAATTCAAACTCTACAACTGGATATAATTCGGAGATTCAATTATGGACGTTAAGGGTGTAAGTCTGTTGCTATGTGTTCAGCCTTGTTTCTAACGTTGCTCCCTGTTATTCCCACAGACGACCAGTCTGAGGTTACCCCTAGCAACCCGTCCCGCTGCGTGGAGACTCGCGACTGCCGGCGGTACTGCAGCCGCTGGGACGAGGGGCCCTTCTGGCGCTACTGCCTCAAGTTCCGCGTCACGTGCAAGTTCGTCTGCAAGAGGCACCACTGATTGGTCAGCGCCACGACGGACACGCTGCTGACACGTGACCATCACATGAGGAACTAGCTACAGACACGTGATCATCACACGACAAACGGGACATTGCCAGAAATCACGTGACAGATAGGGCTAAGTAACTTTAGCCAAAATTGAACTTTTGAGTGCAATCAGGATCCAAAGTCGTTGCTGGGAGACGAAGAATCCCTGGGTTATAAACTTGACAATCAGAATGTACAGAATTATTTATTGCAATTCTTCAGCCGTCCGCTGGGGGGTGCTGTAAAACTATTGAGTCAGTCGCACAACAAGCGGTTTCCACACCGCGCATTTGTACATAAGAACCGACTGTGTTTGATATAGATGTTATGTAAGAGTCTTATTTATCTAAGTCGTTATTTATTTGTTCCATAGAGATAAACTATCGGCATATGTGGGCCGTGATAAACAATCGGCATATTTGTGCCGTGCGACAGAGTTATGTAAAGCTGAGCCCAATCATTCCCAAGCCTGAATTCTTGCCATGTCGAGAATAAACATATAAACAGAGTTGGTCTCCTCGCCTCAATGCAGACGTCATCAATAGTAAATATACAAACAGAGTTGGTCTCCTCGCCTCAATGCAGACGTCATCATTAGTAAACATACAGAGTTGGTCTCCTCGCCTCAATGCAGACGTCATCATTAGTAAACATACAAACAGAGTTGGTCTCCTCGCCTCAATGCAGACGTCATCATTAGTAAACATACAAACAGAGTTGGTCTCCTCGCCTCAATGCAGACGTCATCATTAGTAAACATACAAACAGAGTTGGTCTCCTCGCCTCAATGCAGACGTCATCATTAGTAAACATACAAACAGAGTTGGTCTCCTCGCCTCAATGCAGACGTCATCATTAGTAAACATACAAACAGAGTTGGTCTCCTCGCCTCAATGCAGACGTCATCATTAGTAAACATACAGAGTTGGTCTCCTCGCCTCAATGCAGACGTCATCATTAGTAAACATACATACAGAGTTGGTCTCCTCGCCTCAATGCAGACGTCATCATACGTATTAGTATAGGGGTTGAATAGCTTTGATAAGCACTTCGAGACAGATAAAGGTATGAGAGATCTTAGACTGTACATAGACTTACGTGTCGTGAATGACGGCCGGTCAGGGAAGCTGGGCTGATAATGACGTAACTCTCAGACCATGATCAAGACCTCCTCGTGCCAAGATTGCAGTAGGAAGGATCTGCGTCCAACGTAGCTCGTCCAAACGAGAACGTTTGTTTTTGGGAGTGTTTTCCGCGAGACTGGTGTGACTCAAAGCCGTGTCTGCTCTTCATGTGAAACGTACATCCGGTTCAGATCAATGCCATCTGACATGGGTAGATGATGATCACACTTAACTTGTGTTCAACTTGGACTTTTTAAATGAATATCCTGTCAGAACATTAGATATAGAATTTTGACCGGCTGAATATTAGTTCTAAATACTATGGTCGATCTCGGGTACTGCACCGTAGAGTTTGTGCTATTGCATTTGTACCCCCAAAATGCCAAAATGTATAATTGTGGTTCTTGCATGATCATACGCAAGCAAAATGACCTGAAAGGTCCTTGCATGGTCCCTTTTTCTATTTGTCACAAATGCCCGGATTCTCTTCAGAATGTGCATTCACTTTTGGTGCATCTTTCACTCAAAACAGGCAGTGAGTGTGCGGGCTCCCTCTCTGTTGAAACTCTGTCCTGGTTAAAGTTTCAACACTTCCCCAATTGGTTGCGACGGTGAGTCGATGAGATGTTTACTGTTGTTACCAGGGCAACACCCCGCCTGCTATCTCACCTGTTAGTTGTTTACTCTCTGGTTACCAAGGAAACAATCCCCGCCTGCTGTCTCACCTGTTTTTTTTTTTTTTTACGACGGACGGGGTCCCAAGAAGCGAATGTCCGTCCCAGGACAGAGGGGCGGGTCCTAGAAACAGCCCAGTGCCACATTCTGCTGAAGCCCAATGTGAACATGACTTCCAGCTGCAGTATCTAGTGTGTTACTGTGTTTCTACTTAAGCCATTTCTGGTGAGAATGTCACAGTTTGTTTGAAGGGTATAGCATGTTGTGTCCATGTTGTGGTCTGTGTCCTTCATACAGTAATAATACGTCCCATCAAGTCGGTTTTGGATTTTAGATTAGAGTGTCCAATAGCATGCTTCCGCCTAGCAGGGAAGTATCAGTTCTACTATATATAGCTGGGATATATGACTGATAAGCTACTAATGCTTGCCCGCAGGCAAATTACAAGTACATGTAACAGGAAAAAAAAGACAAGCAATAAAAGGCAATATGATATCTGTTCTGTTGCTAAATGACTAAAATTTCTGAAAACCCCATGTGTGTGTTCTTACACAAGCGTCGTTGGGTTTTTTATAGGTGCGACGGTCACTTATGGATTCTTTTGCATCCATATGAAATAATCGGCTTAATACAGGAGTCGAATATTCTTGATAAGCACTTTGAGACAGATGAACGAAGGATAAATTTCCGACTATGATTAAATGAGAGTTGCTTTTGGCAAGAGAAAGGCTGGCTGGTCACGTCGAATACTCAGGCCTAGATTGCAGTAGGAAGGAACTAATCCGACAGCGGTGCCATGTCTGATCTTCATGTGAAACCTACATCCGGGGCAGGGCGATTGGAAAACCAGTCCCGGTATACTCGCTCCGGTACGACAACGCCACCCGGCTGGGCGATCTGGTACTGCACCCTGGCAGTTATACCGAGTTTGTGCTATTGTATTTGCACCCCAAACAAAACCCAAAATGACATGAAATAGTTTTGGGGTACATTTGTACCCCAGGTAGACAAATTATATTCCGTCTGGCGAGGATTACGGATGAGGGTCAAAGCTAGTAGAAAAAAGATCAATAAAAAAAATCACGGTTCTTAGTGGCAAATGTGAAGACATTGCTCGACGCATTGGCGCACCGAATCCGTGTGTTTGTGGCACACTTCAGACATTAGCCCAAAGGCACGGTGGGTGTCGCTCCACCGCCAATGTCGTGTATAGTGTCTATTCCAATGTACCTCCTAGTATCTAGCAAGTAAGCTATCATCTAGCGAGGATGTCATTGTTTGCAGAAATTGAATTCAAGTGGTCTTGAAATAAAAAGCCAGGTGTTAAACTGGAGCGACCTGGCCAGAAGTCAACCAAAGTTCTTTCATGTTTAATTTGTTCTTTGGTGTCCTACCGTGTCTCACCAACAAGCCCATGCTTCGGTTTTCATATCTTAACCCTTATATCCACAATGAACCTGACTTCCAGTCACACAGTTCTTTTTGCCGACGTTCTCACAAGCTTTGTGTAACAATCAGGGAGGCAGTTTTGTGCCTGACTGGGAGAACCAAGGAAACTGACGAAAAACATCGAAATGAGAAGTTACACAGGACAAGTGACAGAACACATTACAACAGGGGCTAAGGTTTCAACCTTTCATTTAATATTAGACTCTTGAAGACTCATTTCTAAGCCACAGAAATCTTCCTCATATTTCTCTACATTTTGTAACAACTCTTAGTCGGGATGGACCAGTTCATCACTTAATGGGGGGGGCATGTTTGCAGCAAGCCTTAAAATAAGCAAAGGCACAGGCTGACAGTATCATAAGTCATGGGAACAGCTACGTCGGACACCCCTACATGGGAGAAATGGTCCATCCCTCCAGTAACTATGTTGCAATGTATAATGAGCTGTTAACAACCCTGGTAGTGCACACCCGGCTATTAACAACCCCGGTAGTGCACACCCAGTTAACGACCCTGGTAGTGTACACCCAGCTATTAACAACCCCGGTAGTGTACACCCAGTTAACGACCCTGGTAGTGTACACCCAGCTATTAACAACCCTGGAAGTGCACAGCACACCCAGCTAACAACCCGGGTAGTGCACACCCAACTAACAGCCCTGGTAGTGTGCACACCCAGCTAACAACCCTGGTAGTGCACACCCAGCTAACAACTCTGGTAGTGCACACCCAGTTAACAACCCTGGTTGTGCACACCCAGCTAGCAACCCTGGTTGTACAGCCAGCTACTGACAGACTTGGTACATACTAGTATTTTTTCACAGCTTAGTGGTTTATTTTCAGCCGTTGCTAGGCGACAGTGGGGAATGCAACAAAATATACCATTCTCTACCTCAATTACAGCATGCTTCTATCCCAGAACACACCAGCTTACCCTATTCCCAGATACTGCTATCCCAGCAGTCATTGTTCATCTACTACCCAGTAGACATGACCTTGCTGATTGTATATTCGAATTTTTCGAAACTAGCCACACATATGCAAAATAATGTCCTCTATTACAATGTTCAGGACAATCTAAGTTAATGATATCGACTAATCATATTTAATTTACTGTACATGAAGAGCAAGAGTAACTGGGAGGCTTGCATGACAGGTTTTCTATATTCCTTTGTACAGCTCATATCACAGAAACACCAACATAACAGAAACTCCTCAACTCCCCCAGTATTACGGTAACGCCGCTAACATTACAGACACTCCCCCAGCATTACAGTAATGAACGCCCCTAACATTACAGACACTCCCCCAGCATTACAGTAATGAACGCCCCTAACATTACAGACACTCCCCCAGCATTACAGTAATGAACGCCCCTAACATTACAGACACTCCCCCAGCATTACAGTAATGAACGCCCCTAACATTACAGACACTCCCCCAGCATTACAGTAATGAACGCCCCTAACAATACAGACACTCCCCCAGCATTACAGTAATGAACGCCCCTAACATTACAGACACTCCCCCAGCATTACAGTAATGAACGCCCCTAACATTACAGACACTCCCCCAGCATTACAGTAATGAACGCCCCTAACAATACAGACACTCCCCCAGCATTACAGTAATGAACGCCCCTAACATTACAGACACTCCCCCAGCATTACAGTAATGAACGCCCCTAACATTACAGACACTCCCCCAGCATTACAGTAATGAACGCCCCTAACATTACAGACACTCCCCCAGCATTACAGTAATGAACGCCCCTAACATTACAGACACTCCCCCAGCATTACAGTAATGAACGCCCCTAACATTACAGACACTCCCCCAGCATTACAGTAATGAACGCCCCTAACAATACAGACACTCCCCCAGCATTACAGTAATGAACGCCCCTAACATTACAGAAACTCCCCCAGCATTACAGTAATGAACGCCCCTAACAATACAGACACTCCCCCAGCATTACAGTAATGAACGCCCCTAACATTACAGACACTCCCCCAGCATTACAGTAATGAACGCCCCTAACATTACAGACACTCCCCCAGCATTACAGTAATGAACGCCCCTAACATTACAGACACTCCCCCAGCATTACAGTAATGAACGCCCCTAACATTACAGACACTCCCCCAGCATTACAGTAATGAACGCCCCTAACATTACAGACACTCCCCCAGCATTACAGTAATGAACGCCCCTAACATTACAGAAACTCCCCCAGCATTACAGTAATGAACGCCCCTAACATTACAGACACTCCCCCAGCATTACAGTAATGAACGCCCCTAACAATACAGACACTCCCCCAGCATTACAGTAATGAACGCCCCTAACATTACAGAAACGCCCCCAGCATTACAGTAATGAACGCCCCTAACATTACAGACACTCCCCCAGCATTACAGTAATGAACGCCCCTAACATTACAGACACTCCCCCAGCATTACAGTAATGAACGCCCCTAACATTACAGACACTCCCCCAACATTACAGTAATGAACGCCCCTAACATTACAGTAGCGCCCCCAGCATTACAGTAATGAACGCCCCTAACATTATAGTAACTCCCCTCACATTACAGAAACTCCCCTAAGAATATTGCTTACTATGTTTCAGCTGTCATATTTACAGTCAAGCTTCTTTTCCCAAAATGTACAAGTCTGCATCTAGTCTCAACGTTAACAGTGGACAGCTAGTGTCATGTGTGAATAACATTCTGCTAAAGCCCAGTGTGGTGTGAATAACATTCTGCTAAAGCCCAAAGTGTCGTGTGAATAACATTCTGCTAAAGCCCAAAGTGTAGTGTGAATAACATTCTGCTAAAGCCCAAAGTGTAGTGTGAATAACATTCTGCTAAAGCCCAAAGTGTAGTGTGAGTAACATTCTGCTAAAGCCCAAAGTGTAGTGTGAATAACATTCTGCTAAAGCCCAAAGTGTAGTGTGAATAACATTCTGCTAAAGCCCAAAGTGTAGTGTGAATAGCATTCTACTAAGCCCAAAGTGTAGTGTGAATAACATTCTGCTAAAGCCCAAAGTGTAGTGTGAATAACATTCTGCTAAAGCCCAAAGTGTAGTGTGAATAACATTCTACTAAAGCCCAAAGTGTAGTGTGAATAACATTCTGCTAAAGCCCAAAGCGTAGTGTGAATAACATTCTGCTAAAGCCCAAAGTGTAGTGTGAATAACATTCTACTAAAGCCCAAAGTGTAGTGTGAATAACATTCTGCTAAAGCCCAAAGTGTAGTGTGAATAATATTCTGCTTAAGCCCAAAGTGTAGTGTGAATAACATTCTACTAAAGCCCAAAGTGTAGTGTGAATAACATTCTGCTAAAGCCCAAAGTGTAGTGTGAATAACATTCTACTAAAGCCCAAAGTGTAGTGTGAATAACATTCTGCTAAAGCCCAAAGTGTAGTGTGAATAACATTCTGCTAAAGCCCAAAGTGTAGTGTGAATAACATTCTACTAAAGCCCAAAGTGTAGTGTGAATAACATTCTACTAAAGCCCAAAGTGTAGTGTGAATAACATTCTGCTAAAGCCCAAAGTGTAGTGTGAATAATATTCTGCTTAAGCCCAAAGTGTAGTGTGAATAACATTCTACTAAAGCCCAAAGTGTAGTGTGAATAACATTCTGCTAAAGCCCAAAGTGTAGTGTGAATAACATTCTACTAAAGCCCAAAGTGTAGTGTGAATAACATTCTGCTAAAGCCCAAAGTGTAGTGTGAATAACATTCTGCTAAAGCCCAAAGTGTAGTGTGAATAACATTCTACTAAAGCCCAAAGTGTAGTGTGAATAACATTCTGCTAAAGCCCAAAGTGTAGTGTGAATAACATTCTGCTAAAGCCCAAAGTGTAGTGTGAATAACATTCTGCTAAAGCCCAAAGTGTAGTGTGAATAACATTCTGCTAAAGCCCAAATTAAATACTAAAGTGTAGTGTGAATAACATTCTGCTAAAGCCCAAAGTGTAGTGTGAATAACATTCTGCTAAAGCCCAAAGTGTAGTGTGAATAACATTCTACTAAAGCCCAAAGTGTAGTGTGAATAACATTCTGCTAAAGCCCAAAGTGTAGTGTGAATAACATTCTACTAAAGCCCAAAGTGTAGTGTGAATAACATTCTGCTAAAGCCCAAAGTGTAGTGTGAATAACATTCTGCTAAAGCCCAAAGTGTAGTGTGAATAACATTCTGCTAAAGCCCAAAGTGTAGTGTGAATAACATTCTGCTAAAGCCCAAATTAAATACTAAAGTGTAGTGTGAATAACATTCTGCTAAAGCCCAAAGTGTAGTGTGAATAACATTCTGCTAAAGCCCAAAGTGTAGTGTGAGTAACATTCTGCTAAAGCCCAAAGTGTAGTGTGAATAACATTCTGCTAAGCCCAAAGTGTAGTGTGAATAACATTCTGCTAAAGCCCAAAGTGTAGTGTGAATAACATTCTACTAAGCCCAAAGTGTAGTGTGAGTAACATTCTACTAAGCCCAAAGTGTAGTGTGAATAACATTCTGCTAAAGCCCAAAGTGTAGTGTGAATAACATTCTACTAAAGCCCAAAGTGTAGTGTGAATAACATTCTGCTAAAGCCCAAAGTGTAGTGTGAATAACATTCTGCTAAAGCCCAAAGTGTAGTGTGAATAACATTCTGCTAAAGCCCAAAGTGTAGTGTGAATAACATTCTGCTAAAGCCCAAATTAAATACTAAAGTGTAGTGTGAATAACATTCTGCTAAAGCCCAAAGTGTAGTGTGAATAACATTCTACTAAGCCCAAAGTGTAGTGTGAATAACATTCTGCTAAAGCCCAAAGTGTAGTGTGAATAACATTCTACTAAGCCCAAAGTGTAGTGTGAATAACATTCTGCTAAAGCCCAAAGTGTAGTGTGAATAACATTCTGCTAAAGCCCAAAGTGTAGTGTGAGTAACATTCTGCTAAAGCCCAAAGTGTAGTGTGAATAACATTCTGCTAAAGCCCAAAGTGTAGTGTGAATAACATTCTGCTAAAGCCCAAAGTGTAGTGTGAATAACATTCTGCTTAAGCCCAAAGTGTAGTGTGAATAACATTCTGCTAAAGCCCAAAGTGTAGTGTGAATAACATTCTGCTAAAGCCCAAAGTGTAGTGTGAAAAACATTCTGCTAAAGCCCAAAGTGTAGTGTGAATAACATTCTGCTAAAGCCCAAAGTGTAGTGTGAATAACATTCTGCTAAAGCCCAGTGTCAAGTGCAGGGCTGTCTCCAGTTTTAAATTCTTTCCAGTCCCACTCGTTGTTTGCGAGCCCATGTTGTTAATTTTGATGTTAAATCTGTAATTTTTAGTATTTGATACAAACGTACACTGCATCTATCCCATGTCATGAAGTTACGATTTTTGGGAAAAAATCTAGGTGAATATAATTGCAGAGTGGCAGCCTGCCAGGATGTAAGGGGAATGGTGCAATAGGACACTTGTAGAATTGGACGTCTGGTTTGGCTCTGCTGCAATGTTGGACAGGCAGGACAAGATTGCGGTGGCTGCACCCATGCACGGCCGATTGTTGGGGTACCCGTTACGAGCTTGTTGTTTACTATCGTTTCCAGAGCAACACGCCCTGCCTCCTGTCCCACCTGTTTGTTGTTTACTGTTGTTACCAGGGAAACACATGACACAAAGGGAGCAGATGTCCTCTTCAGAATATAAATCCAATTTTGATGCATCTTTCACCCAAAACAGTGGATGTGCGGGCTCCGTCTCTGTTGGAACTCTGTCCGGGTAAAAGCTAGTTTCTACAACTTCCCCGACTGGTTTCCAATGAAGATTCAATGTTTACTGTTGTTACCTAGGCAATACAGCCCGCTTGCTGTCTCACCTGTTTGTTTACTGTTGTTACCTAGGCAATACAACCCGCTTGCTGTCTCACCTGTTTGTTTACTGTTGTTACCTAGGCAATACAACCCGCTTGCTGTCTCACCTGTTTGTTTACTGTTGTTACCTAGGCAATACAACCCGCTTGCTGTCTCACCTGTTTGTTTACTGTTGTTACCAGGACAACAAGTCCCGCCTGTGAATTTCCATCCCAGGACAGACGGACGGGTCCTGGAGACAGCCCGGTGTCACATTCTACTGAACCCCAGAGTGACCATGAATTTCAGAGTCTAGTGTGAACATGTGTTTCTACTTCAGCCACTTCTAGTATGAATGTGAGTCCATACCCCCCCCCCCCCCCCCCGGGATTCCTACGTCTGCAGGACTCTGATGTGATCAGAACAGAAATACAGTAAAGTCTCTTACCAAAACGGCTAAAGCCCTGGAGTCAGTCAGCATTTACAGCATCTATAGACTCTAAGTTTAATATAAACTTATCTTCACAGCCTGCAGCTAACTTTCCTACGTATACAATAAGGCCAATCCAGCTCCATTCCCTGGTGAATTTCTGGACAGTGCAAACTAGCATTTCAGCAGGAAAACACTGTTTACACATGGCAGGGGCAGCGTGCATCTGTCACGTCCACACCATAAAACTGAGGGTGCCTAGACACATTTCTCTCAAATTCCTGAACCAACAAATCAATTGGGTGTGGCTTAAAGGATGGGCACAGCAAGTTTCCTTCAGCGATGCACTGCGAATTTCTATAGATACGGCAGACATGGACAGTGGTGGACAAGGTTGGATGCTAGCACTTCTCGCTGGACAGTGGTGGACATTAGCAGGGTGCACATTAGCACTTCTCCTTGGGCAGAGCGTTGCGCGTCGGCTGGCGGGGAACGCCGCGCTGCGTCAAGGCGTCGAATCTTTTGAAAGTGTAGTTCAGGAAAACCCAGTCCTTGTACTTGTTCTCCTCCCCTTCTTTGGAGGTTGGTGTTGCTGTGCAGGGAATACAACAGATTACTAATAATGCTGTGCAGAGAATACAACAGATTACTAATAATGCTGTGCAGGGAATAAAACAGATTACTAATAATACATCATTATAGAAAATAAGCAGGGTTACTATAATACATCGGTGTGGGGAAACAACAGAGTTAGTGAATGCATCTGTACTGCATACCCGGTATGATCACCCTTCTGCGTAACACACCAGCTTCACAGGCACGGGCAGATTATGTTACATCAACCAGCCTGGCACAGCTAACCACTCTAAGATACTGAACATTGACTAAACACAACTGATGCCAGAAATGTTCAGCTGACAGCCTGCCTCAGGATTAGGTCACATGACATAACGGAAACATCACTTAGGTCACATGACACATCAGTAACTAGCAAAAAAAGTCTGAACTGCCCGCCGTCCCGATTAGACGTGTGGCTGCCTTCATGTAAGCTACCAACACAGAAGAACTTTCATCTGTAACTGGTACGTACAACACACACGTACACACACACACACATGCGTGCACACACACACACACACACACACACACACACACACACACACACACACACACACACACACACACAGACAAACAGACGGACACACACAAATGCAGACACCCTCGCACACACACACACTTCCACACGCAGACTGCCTGTGCGTCCTGAGGCGAGACTCACGCGGCTGCAGCTCTATCTCAGGAAACTCGTCGAAGTTGGACGTGTCGTCAAAGCTCTTCACCGTGACGGGAAATGGCGCCGGGCGCTCTCTAAAGGTGTGGGGAAAGGTGAGAACATCGCGGTCAACCAACTTCTTACTGAGTCACAGTGTGTGTGTGAGATGTAAGGTGTGTGTGAGATGTAAGGTGTGTGTGAGATGTAAGGGGTGTGTGAGATGTGAGGGGTGTGTGAGATGTAAGGGGTGTGTGAGATGTAAGGGGTGTGTGATATGTAAGGGGTGTGTGAGATGTAAGGGGTGTGTGATATGTAAGGGGTGTGTGAGATGAAAGGGGTGTGTGAGATGTAAGGGGTGTGTGAGATGTGAGGGGTGTGTGAGATGTAAGGGGTGTGTGAGATGTGAGGGGTGTGTGAGATGAAAGGGGTGTGTGAGATGTAAGGGGTGTGTGAGATGTAAGGGGTGTGTGAGATGTGAGGGGTGTGTGAGATGTGAGGGGTGTGTGAGATGTGAGGGGTGTGTGAGATGTAAGGGGTGTGTGAGATGTAAGGGGTGTGTGATATGTAAGGGGTGTGTGAGATGTAAGGGGTGTGTGATATGTAAGGGGTGTGTGAGATGAAAGGGGTGTGTGAGATGTAAGGGGTGTGTGAGATGTGAGGGGTGTGTGAGATGTGAGGGGTGTGTGAGATGTAAGGGGTGTGTGAGATGTGAGGGGTGTGTGAGATGTAAGGGGTGTGTGAGATGTAAGGGGTGTGTGAGATGTAAGGGGTGTGTGAGATGTAAGGGGTGTGTGAGATGTAAGGGGTGTGTGAGATGTAAGGGGTGTGTGAGATGTGAGGGGTGTGTGAGATGTAAGGGGTGTGTGAGATGTAAGGGGTGTGTGAGATGTAAGGGGTGTGTGAGATGTAAGGGGTGTGTGAGATGTAAGGGGTGTGTGAGATGTAAGGGGTGTGTGAGTTGTAAGGGGTGTGTGAGATGTAAGGTGAGTCCCAGTGTCCCACCTGATGTGCTCCCAGCAGTGTTTCCGCCAGAGGGGCGTCTTCCCGTCAAATGACGGCCTTATGTCGCTTTGGACGGCCTGAACTCAGACATAGGCCGTCCTCTTTAAAAAAAAAGACAAACTAAATGCCGAGAAATCGGGAAAAAAAACACGAGAGGTCGGCATAATTTCTTTGTTTTTCTTTGTTACTGCGGGCGTGGGGACGCTCTTTATCGTTGGACATTCACACTCTATTGTTTGTTGTTATTAAGCTTGCGAAGAATCGATGTCGGTGCCTTTGGCATACGGTGATCTCATTAAAAACCCGTTTTTCAAGACTCAATCGAAGAAAGTCATCGAAGAAAACAAGGAAAAACGTAAACAAAACAAGAATTTCGCCCGTGCATTTCAGCCTCTACGTCGTGATTTGCCGCGATTCGCCATCATTTCTGACCGTATTCGACACAATATATATTCCTTTGAATGTTTTTCCGTGAAAATTCTCCATATGTACCGTAGATAAATCGTATTTTCGCTATGAATTCACATAAGTCATGACGCTCGCTCGAGTCCCGGGCCGTCCGCCATGTTTTTAAGCTCATTGATATGCAAGGTTCTAAGCGCTGATTGGTCCGCGTCATAAAACCTGTGCTCTGATTGGTCGACGGCAAGATGTCACGTGACCACAGGGCGGGAAAACCCCTTTACACTTCAGACGTTTCTGGTCAATAAAGATCGCATTTTGTGACGATTGAAGCAGTATTATAGCGACCTTCGTAACAAATTGATTTTGAAAAATTAACAAAGTCTTTTCTGATCACAACATTCAGTTACTTTTCCTGGTCAATTAATTTTCGTGGTACGGTCAATTAATTTTCGCGGTACGGTCAATTAATTGTCGCGGTACGGCCCTCCCCAAGTGGACGGCCTCTCAGTCGCGGTCTGGCGGAAACACTGGCTCCCAGTCAGATATATAGTGTAAGGGGTCATCATCATAGCTTGTTGCAATTGCAGTGTAAGGGGTGTGCAAGGGGTATGTAAGGTGTGTGCAAGGGTGTGTAAGGGGTGTGTGAGGGGTGTATAAGGGGTGTGTGAGGGGTGTTAGGGGGGTGTATGGGGCGTGTTAGGTATGTGTAATGTGTGTGCAAGTGTCTCACCTGATGTGCTCCCAGTCAACAGCCTTAAAAAACTGATTTTCCCTCAGCTCCTCGATGCCCTGCTTCCCCAGTCGCACGTCCATGTCAGTGCACAACCTGCAACACAGGGCAACATTACACAACCTGCAACGCAGGGCAACATTACACACCCTGCAACACAGGGCAACATTACACAACCTGCAACACAGGGCAACATTACACAACCTGCAACACAGGGCAACATTACACACCCTGCAACACAGGGCAACATTACACAACCTGCAACACAGGGCAACATCACACAACCTGCAACACAGGGCAACATTACACAACCTGCAACACAGGGCAACATTACACAACCTGCAACACAGGGCAACATTACACAACCTGCAACACAGGGCAACATTACACAACCGGCAACACAGGGCAACATTACACAACCTGCAACACAGGGCAACATTACACAACCGGCAACACAGGGCAACATTACACAACCTGCAACACAGGGCAACATTACACAACCTGCAACACAGGGCAACATTACACAACCTGCAACACAGGGCAACATTACACAACCTGCAACACAGGGCAACATTACACAACCGGCAACACAGGGCAACATTACACAACCTGCAACACAGGGAAACATTACACAACCTGCAACACAGGGCAACATTACACAACCTGCAACACAGGGCAACATTACACAACCTGCAACACAGGGCACCATTACACAACCGGCAACACAGGGCAACATTACACAACCTGCAACACAGGGCAACATTACACAACCTGCAACACAGGGCAACATTACACAACCTGCAACACAGGGTAACATTACACAACCTGCAACACAGGGCAACATTACACAACCTGCAACACAGGGCAACATTACACAACCTGCAACACAGAGCAACATTACACAACCTGCAACACAGGGCAACATTACACAACCTGCAACACAGGGCAACATTACACAACCTGCAACACAGGGCAACATTACACAACCTGCAACACAGGGCAACATTACACAACCGGCAACACAGGGCAACATTACACAACCTGCAACACAGGGCAACATTACACAACCTGCAACACAGGGCAACATTACACAACCTGCAACACAGAGCAACATTACACAACCTGCAACACAGGGCAACATTACACAACCTGCAATACAGGGCAACATTACACAACCTGCAACACAGGGCAACATTACACAACCTGCAACACAGGGCAACATTACACAACCTGCAACACAGGGCAACATTACACAACCTGCAACACAGGGCAACATTACACAACCTGCAACACAGGGCAACATTACACAACCTGCAACACAGGGCAACATCAGAGGAAAATGACCACAGAGGCGGGGAGGGTTCTGACCTTTCGATGAGGTTGCGTGAGTTGAAGGAGATCGGCACCTCGGGCGGGAAGATCAGCATCTCCTTCCAGTTCATCACCTTCCTGTAGGTCTCCTGGGGGTTCTCAGAACAGAACGGCGGGTAACCTAGCAACAACACGGAACACTGAGTAACCTGGCAACCAAACAGAACAGTGGGTAACCTAGCAACAACAGTTCATCGCCTTCCTGTACATATACCCCACTAACTAGTCCACTTTGCCCACTTACCTATTAACTGCCCCACTAACTAGTCCACCATGCCCAATAATCTATTAACTGCCCCACTAACTAGTCCACCATGTCCACTAACCTATTAACTAACCAACTAACTAGCCTGCTAGGTTAACTAACCTATCAGCATCTCGTACATGATGACCCCCAGCGACCACCAGTCGCAGGTTTTCGTGTAGCCGGTCTGCATGAAGACCTCGGGAGCGATGTAGTCTGGGGTTCCCACCGTCGAATATGCCTGGGTAACATTCAACAGGGCAACATTCAACAGGGCAACATTCAACAGGGTAACATTGAACAGGGCAACATTCAACAGGGTAACATTCAACAGGGCAACATTCAGCAGGGCAACATTCAACAGGGCAACATTCAGCAGGGCAACATTCAACCGGGCAACATTGAATAGGGTAACATTCAACAGGGCAACATTCAGCAGGGTAACATTCAACCGGGCAACATTCAGCAGGGCAACATTCAGCAGGGCAACATTATATTCAACCGGGCAACATTCAACAGGGCAACATTGAATAGGGCAACATTCAACCAGGCAACATTCAACAGGGGAACATTCAACTGGGGAACATTCAACAGGGCAACATTGAATAGGGCAACATTCAACCAGGCAACATTCAACTGGGGAACATTCAACAGGGCAACATTCAACAGGGCAACATTCAACCGGGTAACATTCAACCGGGCAACATTCAGCACGGCAACATTCAACCGGGCAACATTCAACAGGGCAACATTCAACAGGGCAACATTCAACCGGGCAACATTCAACCGGGCAACATTCAACCGGGTAACATTCAACAGGGCAACATTCAGCAGGGCAACATTCAACCGGGCAACATTCAGCAGGGCAACATTCAACAAGGCAACATTGAATAGGGCAACATTCAACCGTGCAACATTCAACAGGGCAACATTCAACAAGGCAACATTGAATAGGGCAACATTCAACCGGGCAACATTCAACAGGGCAACATTGAACAGGGCAACATTCAACAGGGCAACATTCAACAGGGCAACATTCAACCGGGCAACATGCAACAGGGCAACATTCAACAGGGCAACATTCAACCGGGCAACATGCAACAGGGCAACATTCAACAGGGCAACATTCAACAGGGCAACATTCAACAGGGCAACATTCAGTAGGGCAACATTCAACCGGGCAACATTCAACAGGGTAACATTCAACCGGGCAACATTCAACCGGGCAACATTCAACCGGGTAACATTCAACAGGGCAACATTCAACAGGGTAACATTCAACAGGGCAACATTCAGTAGGGCAACATTCAACCGGGCAACATTCAACAGGGCAACATTCAACCGGGCAACATTCAACCGGGCAACATTCAACCGGGTAACATTCAACCGGGCAACATTCAGCACGGCAACATTCAACCGGGCAACATTCAACAGGGCAACATTCAACAGGGCAACATTCAACCGGGCAACATTCAACCGGGCAACATTCAACCGGGTAACATTCAACAGGGCAACATTCAGCAGGGCAACATTCAACCGGGCAACATTCAGCAGGGCAACATTCAACAAGGCAACATTGAATAGGGCAACATTCAACCGTGCAACATTCAACAGGGCAACATTCAACAAGGCAACATTGAATAGGGCAACATTCAACCGGGCAACATTCAACAGGGCAACATTGAACAGGGCAACATTCAACAGGGCAACATTCAACAGGGCAACATTCAACCGGGCAACATGCAACAGGGCAACATTCAACAGGGCAACATTCAACCGGGCAACATGCAACAGGGCAACATTCAACAGGGCAACATTCAACAGGGCAACATTCAACAGGGCAACATTCAACAGGGCAACATTCAACTGGGCAACATTCAATAGCATAACATTAAACAGGGTCATATTCAACAGGGCAACATTGAACAGGGCAACATTCAATAGTGTAACGTTCAACAGGGTCACATTGGACAGGGCAACATTCAACCGGGTAACATTGAACAGGGTGACATTGAACACGGCAACATTGAACACTGCAACATTGAACAGGGCAACATTGAACAGGGCACTATTGAACAGGGCAACATTCAATAGCGTAACATTCAACAGGGTAACATTCAATCGGGTATTAACCTGATGATGTTGCTATGAAGTTGGTTTTATTTCACAACCAAACTGATGCAAGCGAACATTATATTAATTTTGTGCGTTTACAGACAGGGTTGCGGGTGTTTTCTCACCAGTTGTCTCCGGTTCCTTTTCCAGCTTTCTGCTCTTCTTTTGGAGTCTTTGGCGTCCATGGGCGTGTGGGTCGCTGCAGGCAGGGAAACAAAAAGCAAAACTCTGTCTGTGCCTTCCAGTGGTCAGAACTGCAGAACTATGTCATTTCAGAACCCTAGCAACCAGAGATATATTGCAGGGAGCCCTAGCAACCGGGGATATATTGCAGGGAACCCTAGCAACCAGGGATATATTGCAGGGAGCCCTAGCAACCAGGGATATATTGCAGGGAACCCTAGCAACCAGGGATATATTGCAGGGAGCCCTAGCAACCAGGGATATATTTCAGGGAACCCTAGCAACCAGGGATATATTTCAGGGAACCCTAGCAACCAGGGATATATTGCAGGGAGCCCTAGCAACCAGGGATATATTTCAGGGAACCCTAGCAACCAGGGATATATTTCAGGGAACCCTAGCAACCAGGGATATATTGCAGGGAGCCCTAGCAACCAGGGATATATTGCAGGGAACCCTAGCAACCAGGGATATATTGCAGGGAGCCCTAGCAACCAGGGATATATTGCAGGGAACCCTAGCAACCAGGGATATATTTCAGGGAACCCTAGCAACCAGGGATATATTTCAGGGAACCCTAGCAACCAGGGATATATTGCAGGGAGCCCTAGCAATCAGGGATATATTGCAGGGAACCCTAGCAACCAGAGATATATTGCAGAGAACCCTAGCAATCACGGATATATTGCAGGGAGCCCTAGCAACCAGGAACATATTGCAGGGAGCCCTAGCAACCAGGGATATATTGCAGGGAACCCTAGCAACCAGAGATATATTGCAGGGAACCCTAGCAATCACGGATATATTGCAGGGAGCCCTAGCAACCAGAGATATATTGCAGGGAGCCCTAGCAACCAGGGATATATTGCAAGGAGCCCTAGCAACCAGAGATATATTGCAGGGAGCCCTAGCAACCAGAGATATATTGCAGGGAGCCCTAGCAACCAGGGATATATTGCAGGGAGCCACTTTCATGCACAAATCTATAAACCATTCTGTCTGGTGGAGGGTTTCAGAAAGTCTGGGGTTTAAGATGGATGGGGTTTAAGATGTGATAGTAAGACTTAAGCGCCCAAGACTTACAGAAGTCTGCAGGGTTGGCCTGGGGTTTAAGGTGTGATAGTAAGACTTACAGAAGTCTGCAGGGTTGGCCTGGGGTTTAAGGTGTGATAGTATGGCTTACTAAAGTATCGCTGGTTGGCCTGGGGTTTAACACATAAAAGTAAGCGTCTAAGACTTACTGAAGTCTGGAGGGTTGGCCTGGTGTTTAAGGTGTAATAGTAAGACTTACAGAAGTCTGCAGGGTTGGCCTGGGGTTTAACACATAAAAGTAAGTGTCTAAGACTTACTGAAGTCTGCAGGGTTGGCCTGGGGTTTAAGGTGTAATAGTAAGACTTACAGAAGTCTGCAGGGTTGGCCTGGGGTTTAACACATTAAAGTAAGCGTCTAAGACTTACTGAAGTCTGCAGGGTTGGCCTGGGGTTTAAGGTGTAATAGTAAGACTTACAGAAGTCTGCAGGGTTGGCCTGGGGTTTAAGGTGTGATAGTAAGACTTACTGAAGTCTGGAGGGTTGGTCTGGGGTTTAAGGTGTAATTGTAAGACTTACTGAAGTCTGGAGGGTTGGCCTGAGGTTTAAGGTGTGATAGTAAGACTTACTGAAGTCTGCAGGGTTGGCCTGGGGTTTAAGGTGTAATAGTAAGACTTACTGAAGTCTGCAGGGTTGGCCTGTGGTTTAAGGTGTAATAGTAAGACTTACTGAAGTCTGCAGGGTTGGCCTGGGGTTTAAGGTGTAATAGTAAGACTTACTGAAGTCTGGAGGGTTGGCCTGGGGTTTAAGGTGTAATAGTAAGACTTACTGAAGTCTGCAGGGTTGGCCTGGGGTTTAAGGTGTAATAGTAAGGCTTACTGAAGTCTGCAGGGTTGGTCTGGGGTTTAAGGTGTAATAGTAAGACTTACTGAAGTCTGGAGGGTTGGCATGGGGTTTAAGGTGTAATAGTAAGACTTACAGAAGTCTGGAGGGTTGGCCTGGGGTTTAAGGTGTGATAGTAAGACTTACAGAAGTCTGCAGGGTTGGCCTGGGGTTTAAGGTGTGATAGTAAGGCTTACAGAAGTCTGGAGGGTTGGCCTGGAGTTTAAGGTGTAATAGTAAGACTTACTGAAGTCTGGAGGGTTGGCCTGGTGTTTAAGGTGTGATAGTAAGACTTACTGAAGTCTGGAGGGTTGGCCTGGAGTTTAAGGTGTAATAGTAAGACTTACAGAAGTCTGCAGGGTTGGCCTGGGGTTTAAGGTGTAATAGTAAGACTTACAGAAGTCTGGAGGGTTGGCCTGGGGTTTAAGGTGTGATAGTAAGACTTACTGAAGTCTGCAGGGTTGGCCTGTGGTTTAAGGTGTGATAGTAAGGCTTACAGAAGTCTGGAGGGTTGGCCTGGAGTTTAAGGTGTAATAGTAAGACTTACTGAAGTCTGGAGGGTTGGTCTGGGGTTTAAGGTGTAATTGTAAGACTTACTGAAGTCTGGAGGGTTGGCCTGGGGTTTAAGGTGTAATAGTAAGACTTACAGAAGTCTGCAGGGTTGGCATGGGGTTTAAGGTGTAATTAAGTAAGACTTACTGAAGTCTGGAGGGTTGGCCTGGGGTTTAAGGTGTAATAGTAAGGCTTACAGAAGTCTGCAGGGTTGGCCTGGGGTTTAAGGTGTGATAGTAAGGCTTACAGAAGTCTGGAGGGTTGGCCTGGAGTTTAAGGTGTAATAGTAAGACTTACAGAAGTCTGCAGGGTTGGCCTGGGGTTTAAGGCGTGATAGTAAGACTTACAGAAGTCTGCAGGGTTGGCCTGGGGTTTAAGGTGTAATAGTAAGACTTACAGAAGTCTGGAGGGTTGGCCTGGGGTTTAAGGTGTGATAGTAAGACTTACTGAAGTCTGCAGGGTTGGCCTGTGGTTTAAGGTGTGATAGTAAGGCTTACAGAAGTCTGGAGGGTTGGCCTGGAGTTTAAGGTGTAATAGTAAGACTTACTGAAGTCTGGAGGGTTGGTCTGGGGTTTAAGGTGTAATTGTAAGACTTACTGAAGTCTGGAGGGTTGGCCTGGGGTTTAAGGTGTAATAGTAAGACTTACAGAAGTCTGCAGGGTTGGCATGGGGTTTAAGGTGTAATTAAGTAAGACTTACTGAAGTCTGGAGGGTTGGCCTGGGGTTTAAGGTGTAATAGTAAGGCTTACAGAAGTCTGCAGGGTTGGCCTGGGGTTTAAGGTGTGATAGTAAGGCTTACAGAAGTCTGGAGGGTTGGCCTGGAGTTTAAGGTGTAATAGTAAGACTTACAGAAGTCTGCAGGGTTGGCCTGGGGTTTAAGGCGTGATAGTAAGACTTACAGAAGTCTGCAGGGTTGGCCTGGAGTTTAAGGTGTAATAGTAAGACTTACTGAAGTCTGGAGGGTTGGCCTGGGGTTTAAGGTGTAATAGTAAGACTTACAGAAGTCTGCAGGGTTGGCCTGGGGTTTAAGGTGTAATAGTAAGACTTACAGAAGTCTGGAGGGTTGGCCTGGGGTTTAAGGTGTGATAGTAAGACTTACTGAAGTCTGCAGGGTTGGCCTGTGGTTTAAGGTGTGATAGTAAGGCTTACAGAAGTCTGGAGGGTTGGCCTGGAGTTTAAGGTGTAATAGTAAGACTTACTGAAGTCTGGAGGGTTGGTCTGGGGTTTAAGGTGTAATTGTAAGACTTACTGAAGTCTGGAGGGTTGGCCTGGGGTTTAAGGTGTAATAGTAAGACTTACAGAAGTCTGCAGGGTTGGCATGGGGTTTAAGGTGTAATTAAGTAAGACTTACTGAAGTCTGGAGGGTTGGCCTGGGGTTTAAGGTGTAATAGTAAGGCTTACAGAAGTCTGCAGGGTTGGCCTGGGGTTTAAGGTGTGATAGTAAGGCTTACAGAAGTCTGGAGGGTTGGCCTGGAGTTTAAGGTGTAATAGTAAGACTTACAGAAGTCTGCAGGGTTGGCCTGGGGTTTAAGGCGTGATAGTAAGACTTACAGAAGTCTGCAGGGTTGGCCTGGAGTTTAAGGTGTAATAGTAAGACTTACAGAAGTCTGCAGGGTTGGCCTGGGGTTTAAGGTGTGATAGTAAGGCTTACAGAAGTCTGGAGGGTTGGCCTGGAGTTTAAGGTGTAATAGTAAGGCTTACAGAAGTCTGCAGGGTTGGCCTGGAGTTTAAGGTGTAATAGTAAGGCTTACAGAAGTCTGCAGGGTTGGCCTGGGGTTTAAGGTGTAATAGTAAGACTTACTGAAGTCTGGAGGGTTGGCCTGAGGTTTAAGGTGTAATAGTAAGACTTACTGAAGTCTGGAGGGTTGGTCTGGGGTTTAAGGTGTAATAGTAAGACTTACTGAAGTCTGGAGGGTTGGCCTGGGGTTTAAGGTGTAATAGTAAGACTTACAGAAGTCTGGAGGGTTGGCCTGGAGTTTAAGGTGTAATAGTAAGACTTACTGAAGTCTGCAGGGTTGGCCTGGGGTTTAAGGTGTAATAGTAAGACTTACAGAAGTCTGCAGGGTTGGCATGGGGTTTAAGGTGTAATAGTAAGACTTACAGAAGTCTGGAGGGTTGGCCTGGGGTTTAAGGTGTAATAGTAAGACTTACTGAAGTCTGCAGGGTTGGCATGGGGTTTAAGGTGTAATTGTAAGACTTACTGAAGTCTCGGGGGTTGGCCTGCGTCAGGTCCCGGTAGAACTCTGTTCTGTGAGCCTTCTTCAGCCCGGTGCACAGCCCGAAGTCTGACAGTTTGATGTGTCCCTGCAAACAACAGCATGGTCGGTAACTATGGTACATCCAAACAAACAAACAAACAAGCAGACAAGCAAGCAAGCAAATAACCATACTCTCAGGCCTTGTGTGTAACAATTATGGGATGTGCCCTTAAAAATGATGTGGTTTGAGACAAAACAGTTTGCCACGATTGTCAGCTTATGGTGAGGGCTTACTAATAATCAGGTTAAGGGTCACAGGTCAAGAGGACATACCTTGGAGTCTACCAGTAGATTGTCAGATTTAAGTGGCAGAACACAGTATTTGCCTATGGGGATTTCTATAGTTAAGGACCACAAACTGACTGAGGTGGACGCCGAAAAAATATAGTACGGTGCATTTCTGAAGCACTACAAACGGATAGGTTTAAATTGAGCGTACAGTCTACAATATAACTGAAAACAAAAAAAAAAGTTGTGTTTGTTTTACGTTCTGGCGCCCTCTTTTGAATGGGGTCATGCGAGGTCATACGGAACTGCAGCCGACTCACCCAGGCTGGCTGCTGCAAAGGTCACGCGCATGTATACACCGAATCGGCAAGCTTCACAATCTTACTCATACGATCGAAAAGCCAACTTATTATACTATCATTCAGTTAAGTTCATGCCTCGCTGGCTTTCACGTTTAAGTGTAGACATGCGGTCCACGATTTAGAGTGCACTTTTTTCTTACCTCGTGTCATAGACCCCGGGGGTCGCGGACAAATGCTGTGTACTGTCACCTTAATGTCTCTGTGGATGAAAGGTTAAGTGTGAGGGGTTAAGGGTCACAGGTTCAGGGTGAGGACGGGTCACAGGTGTGAGGACATACCCTGGCATCTAGCAGTGGATTGTCAGGTTTGATGTCTGTGTTAATGTCAGGTTAAGTGTGAGGGGTTAATGGTCACAGCTTAAGGGTGAGGTTTAAGGGTCACAGGTTAAGGGTGAGGACATACCCTGGAGTCTAGCAGCAGATTGTCAGGTTTGATGTCCCTGTGGATGAAGCCCAGCTGGTGGATGGAGTCGATGGCCAGCGCAGTTTCCGTGATGTAAAACTGTGTCGCTTCTTCCAACAGCGTGTCTTTCTTCATCAGCAACGTCATCATGTCGCCTGCAACATACATGGGGACAAAATTAGCATCATACTCCCCAAATAAGGGAAGAAAACATCATACTGACTCCTGGTTTGAGGGAAGATTTTGAGGAATTCTATTGAGTTCTTGATAGGAACACCATGATGAGGTAGAGGTGAAGGGTTAAAGGTAATGTAGTGACCCCCTGGGAGGAACTCCATGATGAGGTTGAGGTGAAGGGTAAAAGGTTATGTACTGACCTCCTGAGAGGAACTCCATGATGAGGTAGAGGTTAAAGGTGAAGGGTAAAGGGTTATGTACTGACCCACTGGGAGGAACTCCATGATCAGGTAGAGGTTAAAGGTGAAGGGCAAAGGGGTATATACTGACCCCCTGGGAGGAACTCCATGATGAGGTATAGGTTAAAGGTGAAGGGTAAAAGGTTATGTACTGACCCCCTGGGAGGAACTCCATGATGAGGTAGAGGTTAAAGGTGAAGGGTAAAGGGTTATGTACTGACCCACTGGGAGGAACTCCATGATGAGGTAGAGGTTAAAGGTGAAGGGCAAAAGGGTATATACTGACCCCCTGGGAGGAACTCCATGATGAGGTATAGGTTAAAGGTGAAGGGTAAAAGGTTATGTACTGACCCCCTGGGAGGAACTCCATGATGAGGTAGAGGTTGATGGGGTCCTGGAAGGAGTAGAACATGCGGACGACCCAGGGGTTGTCGGCCTCCACCAGGATGTCCCGCTCTGCGCGCACGTGGGCCACCTGCTCCTTCTCCAACATGTCCGCCTTGCGCAGGACCTTCATGGCGAAGATGTGCCCCGTGTCCTTCTTCTGCACTAGTCTCACCTGCAACACCAAACCTGCCATTCATAACATAGCAAAGGCACCTGTTCTAGTCTCACCTGGAGTACAGGTAAGGCACCTGTACTAGTCTTACCTGTAGTACAGGTAAGGCACCTGTACTAGTCTCACCTGGGACACAGGTAAGGCACCTGTACTAGTCTCACCTGGGACACAGGTAAGGCACCTGTACTTAATTCACCTTTCAACGTTCCCCACTGACGTTCACCATTGAGCTTAGCAGCACCCCACAGTACCGACCTCTCTTTGTCAGATTATTAGATAACAATTTTTACCTCTCCAAAAGCTCCTCTGCCGATAACTTTGAGAGACTCGAAGTCGTCGACACCCAGTCTGGACCGTTTCAGTCTCAAGAATTCTGTTTCTTTGGCCGCGTGTTGGTTTCTTCTTTCTTCTTTCTGTAGAAGAAGCAAACAACCTATTATCATCATCATCATCATCATCATCATCATCATCATCCTCACCAACATCTTCCTCACCACCATCTTCTTTACCATCCTCACCATCACGTTCACATTCATCATCATCCTCACCATCCTCATCATCACCAACATCATCTTCACCATCATCATCCTCACCACCATCTTCCTTACCATCCTCACCATCACATTCATCCTCATCATCACCAAGATCATCCTCACCACCGTCTTCCTTACCATCCTCACCATCACATTTATCATCCTCACCATCCTCATCATCACCAAGATCATCCTTACCACCATCTTCCTTACCATCCTCACCATCACATTTATCATCCTCACCATCCTCATCATCACCAAGATCATACTTACCACCGTCTTCCTAAACCATCCTCACCATCACATTCATATTCATCATCATCATCATCACCAAGATCATCCTTACCACCATCTTCCTTACCATCCTCACCATCACATTTATCATCCTCACCATCCTCATCATCACCAAGATCATCCTTACCACCATCTTCCTTACCATCCTCACCATCACATTCATATTCATCATCATCACCATCCTCATCATCATCACCATCATCCTCCTTACCATCACCACCAACATATTCATCATCTCCACCATAACCATCATCATCATCTTCACCATAACCATAGCCATCATCATCATCTTCACCATAACCATCATCATCATCTTCACCATAATTATCATCCTCGTGGAACTATGATGCTGAACTGATGAATTGAAATTGAACTGAAAAGTGTTAAATTAAATGTGATATTTCTTTACATGTTGTTTGCTTATGTGTTGTTCGTCTACATGTTGCCTGTTTACATGTTGTTTATGTGTTGTTTATGTGTTGATTGTTTACATGTTATGTGTTGTTCGTCTACATGTTGCCTGTTTACATGCTGCCTGTTTACATGTTGTTTATGTGTTGTTTATGTGTTGATTGTTTACATGTTATGTGTTGTTCGTCTACATGTTGCCTGTTTACATGCTGCCTGTTTACATGTTGTTTATGTGTTGATTGTTTACATGTTATGTGTTGTTCGTCTACATGTTGCCTGTTTACATGTTGCCTGTTTACATGTTGTTTATGTGTTGTTTATGTGTTGATTGTTTACATGTTATGTGTTGTTCGTCTACATGTTGCCTGTTTACATGCTGCCTGTTTACATGTTGTTTATGTGTTGTTTATGTGTTGATTGTTTACATGTTATGTGTTGTTCGTCTACATGTTGCCTGTTTACATGCTGCCTGTTTACATGTTGCTTGTTTACATGTTGCCTGTTTACACAGGGCTCGAAATTCATCTTTGGGAATAGGTGCACTGGTGCACCCAACTCAAAAAATTGGGTGCACAGAAAGAATTTTGGGTGAACCAGATAAAATAAAGTTGAATGTTCTTCAGAACATGATTACAAAGTTTAGAGCTGCTGCCTTTTTTAAGAACTTCAATCTGTAATTCTATAGCTAACTTCAAAATTTCAAACAAATAATACATTAAATAAAGTACAGCAAAAAGTTATCATGCTGTTTTGTATACTTACATTTCAAGAATATTCTGTATACTAGTGTATAATAGTACCTTAACCCTATAGGCTACAAAAATACATAGGTGCACCAGTGCACCCACAGTCAGAAATTAGGTGCACAGCTCCAATTTTGGGTGCACTGGGTGCACATGCACCCACTATTTCGAGCCCTGTTACATGTTGCTTGTTTACATGTTGCTTGTTTACATGTTGCTTGTTTACATGTTGCCTGTTTACATGTTGCTTGTTTACATGTTGCTTGTTTACATGTTGTTTGTTAACATGTTGCTTGTTTACATGTTGTTGTTTACATGTTGTTTCCCACCTCCTCAATGGTCAGCCCTTCCTCCACCATCGTTTTCTCCAGTTTCTGCTGCCTGAAAGGAACAAAGACATTTTTTTTACTACAACAAACAGAAAAAATGAGCTACAATAGAATAACAGCATTTCACATAATAGTATGAGCTACAAGTTACAGCAGCAAACTCTTCTTTTGCATATTTTTCAATTTGAAAATTTACATGTAGAATAATATACATGTATAGTCATCAGTTATAGACACGTACAAAAGCTCCCAAACAGTATTGCATTACAGCATATACATTATAGATAGAACAAAATGTTCAACTTAGTAGGATTTATAATGCAGCAAATACAATGAAAAATGAACCTAGTCTCATGGGCAGACAGACTAGCGGCTGAATTGCAGTGCTGGAATTGATATCAGAATTATCAAACTGCAGTGTCACAAATGTCAGTTTAGAGAGTTGTGTTCCCTCATCGAAATCCGACATGTCTGGTTCTTTCGGATTGATTTTGCCTTTCTACCTCGGCACACTTTGACTTAAATGGTATATGACTACGGGTGCACACGAGTGACAAAGTATCAGTATCTTATCAATTTGTTTGTTTTGTGTCAAAATCCGTGTCTCAATTGAAAATTAATGAGAGTAAAACTAAAAGTGTGTGCGCTTGCACATGTTCCCTTGCCCAACTTCATACTACATAACATCCAAACTAACATAAAGTCATGTCCACAGCTCATATCTACGAGGAATTGCATATTCATACATATACTTTGCAACTAACGATGGCAAGGAATCAATTAATTGCAAGAGATTATTAGGCGAGAATAAACTTACTCGTAGGTTTATCCGGGATCCTGTGCAATGCAAGCAACAGGACCCAGCACCATGCCCGCAAATTACCGCAATGCAATCATGTCATGATGATACATACAGATCAGGGCTCCAAATACTGGGTGCATGTGCACCTGTGTGCACCAAAAATGGGAGCTGTGCACCTGATTTTGGACTGTGGGTGCACCTTGATATTTTTGTAGGCTGTAGGGTAGAGGTACAATTGTACACTGGTATACAAAACATTCTTGAACAGCAAGTATCTTAAAAAGTAATATAACCTTTGTTGTACTTTGTTTGATGCATCACTTATTTGAAGTTAGCTATCAAAATAGCATAACAGATTGAAGTTCTTAAGACTGAGCTTTAAACTCAAAACAAGTTTTGCTGACATTCAGCTTTATTTCATGTGGTGCACCTAATTTCGAGTCCTGCAGATATATTCTGCAAGCAAAATTGCTCTGGTTATGGTTAGAAATGATATGCCCTGGTCGTGGGTCGGTGCTCGAAATGATAACCCAGGTTGTGGGTCGGTGTTAGAAATAAAAACCCATATTGTGGGTCAGTGCTAGCAATGATAACCCATGTTGTGGGTCGGTGCTAGAAATGATAACCCATGTTGTGGGTCAGTGCTAGGGTTAGAAATGATAAGCGGCAGATCAATTCACTCTTTTCATGATAGAAATAAAAAACATGATTTTGACCCATGAAGTGGGTCGGTGTTAGGGTTATAAATGATAACCCAGGTTGTGGGTCGGTGTTAGAAATGACACCCCACCTGCTCTCCCGTTCTTCATGTTGAATTCCCAGGTTGTGGTAGAAGTTCTCTAGGGTAACCTTGGCGCGGGTGACCTTGTCCTGGGTGTGCGTGCTGATGGGGAAGTTCAGCGGATCCCCCGTGTTCGCCATCATAATCATCCTGGGTCAAGGGTCAAAGGGAAACATTCACCATCATTATCATCCTGAGGTCAGGAGTCAAAGGAAAACTTTCACCATCTACCTGGGGTCAGGGGTCAAAGGAAAACATTCACCATCATAATCATCCTGGGGTCAGGGGTCAAAGGAAAACATTCACCATCATAATCATCCTGGGGTCAGGGGTCAAAGGAAAACAATCACCATCATAATCATAGCTGTTATAAACACCCTTCAGCATAACACACCAGATTCTGAATCTGTATAGCCTGTATAAGTTGCCGCCATTCGGTGTAACACACCAGCCTCTGTATCTGTATAGCCTGTCTAAGTTGCCGCCATTCGGTGTAACACACCAGCTTCTGTATATGTATCTGTACAGCCGGTACAACCAAGCTTTGGCGTAACATAGTCTGTATAACGCAAACTCCAGCTGTCCGGGGGTTTCTCTCCCCTGTTGTGAGGCGGTTACAGGGCGGCGAGCGGTCACAGGAGGCTTGATTGAATTCAGGCTAGGCGTAACACACCAGCTTCTGTATCTAAATCTGTATAGCTGGTATAACTGCCCTTGGCATCCAAAGTATCCAAACCTACCCTAGCCTGCTACCCTAGCCTGGTACCCCAGCCAGACCTACGTTTACCCTAGCCTGGTACCCCAGCCAGACCTACCCTAGCCTGGTACCCCAGCCAGACCTACCCTAGCCTGGTACCCCAGCCAGACCTACGTATACCCTAGCCTGGTACCCCAGCCAGACCTACCCTAGCCTGGTACCCCAGCCAGACCTACCCTAGCCTGGTACCCCAGCCAGCCCTACCCTAGCCTGGTACCCTAGCCTGGTACCCCAGCCAGACCTACCCTAGCCTGGTACCCCAGCCAGACCTACCCTAGCCTGGTACCCCAGCCAGACCTACCCTAGCCCGGCACCTCAGTTAGTCCTACCCTAGCTTGGTACCCCAGCCAGACCTACCCTAGCCTGGTACCCCAGCCAGACCTACCCTAGCCTGGTACCTCAGCCAGACCTACCCTAGCCTGGTACCCCAGCCAGACCTACCCTAGCCTGGTACCCCAGCCAGACCTACCCTAGCCTGGTACCCCAGCCAGACCTACCCTAGCCTGGTACCTCATATCAGCCAGACCTACCCTAGCCCGGTACCCCAGCCAGACCTACCCTAGCCTGGTACCCCAGCCAGACCTACCCTAGCCTGGTACCTCATATCAGCCAGACCTACCCTAGCCCGGTACCCCAGCCAGACCTACCCTAGCCTGGTACCCCAGCCAGACCTACCCTAGCCTGGTACCTCATATCAGCCAGACCTACCCTAGCCCGGTACCCCAGCCAGACCTACCCTAGCCTGGTACCCCAGCCAGACCTACCCTAGCCTGGTACCTCATATCAGCCAGACCTACCCTAGCCCGGTACCCCAGCCAGACCTACCCTAGCCTGGTACCCCAGCCAGACCTACCCTAGCCTGGTACCTCATATCAGCCAGACCTACCCTAGTCGGAAACATCAGCCAGGGCTCGACCCCTGATCATGACAACACGTAGTTTTTGCTGTTCAGCAGCAGACTTATCCACATAAAATCCCGCAGACCCCCCTTCAACACGGACAACATCAACAGCCCGCGTCTGGGAAAGTCGCACCAATCGAGGAAGCAGGCCTGGTAGTCGATAAACATTACCGCAGTCCTGACGACTTCGGGTCGGGTCTTTATCATGGGCTTGAGGCGAACTCAGGCCGGAAAAGGGCAGACAAATAGAAAGCTACTCTTAAGACGGGCATCAAGTCACGGATAACCTACCTTAAGACATGGAGTCTGCGACTCTGTCGTGTCTTGAGGTACTGGATTCGAACCTTGGAGGCGCCGAGGCCACTTTCTCCTGCCCTACCGCCTCACACAGCTGTGTCACTCCGCGCGCACTGGTGGGGTGATGAGAGAAAGTAGTTCTCAGCTTTCAGTTCCGCAATTTGCCAAACATCGCAGCTTTTTGCACTCCAAACTGCCTTAACCCCAGGAAGCTACAAAATTGAAATCCTAGTATATAAAAAGCAAGTCTCTTCTTGGGGGTAGAAGTCTGACCCTTGCGGCGGAATGATACAAGGCGCCCGTGTGCATCAGCAAAGATTTAGCAACAAATCCGACACCGTCTGAACCTAACCTAACTTAAGTTTTAGTATTGACAACCAACAATGTAATTTTCAATCGATTAATATTTTTGGGAAAAAGAAAAAAGCACATCGATGAGTACTGAAAACTGAGCGTACACTTCCGGAATCATGGTCTTCAACCTTTGAACTTTCACCTTAAAATTTCCTGGAATCGCCAGGGCAGGAGGGGCGTACGATTAGAGTAGAGTAGAGTAGATTCTTTCGGCCAGGTAGGAAGGTAATCTTCAGTTGAAATCATGTTGGAGTTTTTCCCACTCAAGGTGTTCCTGTCGTGAAAAAAAAATCGGGACTGATCTCCAAGCAGAGGTGCGGTAGAAGGTCACGTTTTAACCGGCTCCCATCGTGCATGTTGAAGGTCAGCAGCCAGTCAAAACGTCATGACCTCCCGTCCTTGGGTTTCACCTTGAGTTCACCCCTAGAACTGAAGTATCTACTTTGCGATCACCCTAGTGTCAGAGAAACTTTCCTGTGATTATAAAGGCTTTTGAAGTTTGTTGTGAAAAGAGTGTTATTTACTGTCTCTGTCGAGTTTACTCTGTTCAATATTCTGCAAGGTCTATTTTTGATGAAGATGTTGCTCTCCAGTTTGGGCAGAGGAAAACCCTGTCCAGTCTGAAAAGAGGATCTGCATGGGGGTTCCTGGCAATGCTTATTAAGTTACTGGTTGGCAACATTCCGCAGTAAATTCAGGAGGATTGACGCTCAACTGATGCAAATTCCTCAGAAAAGCAATTTTGTGAACCCGTTTTACCTGTCATATGGGCTTCCTACTAGGAATACCTGAACCCTAGCGATTGCCAACTCTGCAACACTTAGCTTGTTCACTTTTACCGCCATTTTGAGCCACTCCCTGGCTTCCCCTGCAGTATGTTACAAATTTGCTGTCTTTAAACTTAAGCTTGATTCTGTCCCCATTCTGACCAAGGAGGTTATATATAACCTTGTTCTGACGTAGCTGCCGATTTTCTGGCCTATCACCAAATGTATGGTTTTGACTCTTTGCTGCGTAAAATTGTTCATTGCAGGCTAAACTTGGCATTTTATTGGCATCTCTATTGGCTGTGCATGTATAACCGCCCTTCAGGGCAACAAGCCAGCTTCTGTATCTGTTTAGCTACTGCTGGTATAACTGCCCTTCAGCGTAACACGCCAGCTTCTGTATATCTGTACCTGTACAGCCGGTATAACCACCCTTCGGCGTAACACACCAGCTTCTGTATATCTGTACCTGTACAGCCGGTATAACCACCCTTCAGCGTAACACACCAGCTTCTGTATATCTGTACCTGTACAGCCGGTATAACCACCCTTCGGCGTAACACACCAGCTTCTGTATATCTGTACCTGTACAGCCGGTATAACCACCCTTCGACGGCACTAGACTTATCCCTGCACTCAAATTTACTGCTTTGTTTGGACAAATTGGCACAGGGCACTATGGTAATCCCCTCACCCTGAGCAGTGCAAGTTGGCATTTCGCTTTTGTCAAGTCCTCCCTAGCTTTATTGTGAAATTTGCACTGCTTTCAGCCAGGCGAGAGTCCTCCCCAAACCCTCCAAGTATTACAGATTGCCTGAACTTTACTGACCCTGCTGGATCCCCCATGCCCACCCTCTGTTCAGACTGGACTGGTATTTCTGCCAGCCCATTGTTGAAGGGGCTACCCAGATGTTTTGAAGATTAAAAAGGCAGATAATAAGTACTGATCTGATGCAGCTTACTTAGACGCAGGGGCTCCCATGTTGTCCGACACATGTTGGCTCCATGTTGTCCGACACATGTTGGCTCCATGTTGTCCGACACATGTTGGCTCCATGTTGTCCGACACATGTTGGCTCCATGTTGTCCGACACATGTTGGCTCCATGTTGTCCGACACATGTTGGCTCCATGTTGTCCGACACATGTTGGCTCCATGTTGTCCGACACATGTTGGCTCCATGTTGTCCGACACATGTTGGCTCCATGTTGTCCGACACATGTTGGCTCCATGTTGTCCGACACATGTTGGCTCCATGTTGTCCGACACATGTTGGCTCCATGTTGTCCGACACATGTTGGCTCCATGTTGTCCGACACATGTTGGCCGCGCAGGAGGAAATCAAGTGGTTTGTTCCTGCAAGGCCAACACTGCATTCTGGGACAGGCTTCCAAAGGTGAGAGGTCACATAGGAGTTGCAGTGAAATGTTCCACAGAGACACATCGAAGTCAACTTTTTATCTCTGTCTTTATTCGACACAGAAACACACTGCACTCAACGATTTATTTCAGTCTTTATTTAACATTTACAAAATCTTTTGGAATTGGATACATGCTAAATGGAATTTGCGTAGCTTTGGTTTACTCAGTCAGTGGCTCTGCCTTCGCCTTACCAAAAGCCCTGCTGTTAACAACTGTCTTAACCTGACCAATAGCCTTGCAGTATAACTAGTTGCCTGACCAATGGCAACATGCCATGTGATAAATGTAAGCTTATCTGTACATGTAATGCCATTGCTGGGTCAATGGTGGAACTAAAGAACAGGCAGGTATATACAACTATATACAAGTATGCAGTGTGCCTGTACAGACTATAATACATTGTATGTATACAGTATGCCTGTACACACTGTATATATACAGTGTGCCTGTACATACTATATATACAGTGTGCCTGTACACACTGTATATATAGTGTGCCTGCACACACTGTATATATACAGTGTGCCTGTACATACTATATATACAGTGTGCCTGCACACACTGTATATATACAGTGTGCCTGTACACACTGTATATATACAGTGTGCCTGTACATACTGTATATATACAGTGTGCCTGTACACACTGTATATATACAGTGTGCCTGTACATACTATATATACAGTGTGCCTGCACACACTGTATATATACAGTGTGCCTGTACACACTGTATATATACAGTGTGCCTGTACATACTATATATACAGTGTGCCTGCACACACTGTATATATACAGTGTGCCTGTACACACTGTATATATACAGTGTGCCTGTACATACTGTATATATACAGTGTGCCTGTACACACTATATATACAGTGTGCCTGCACACAGTGTATATATACAGTGTGCCTGTACACTGTATGTAAGAATATTTACTTCACCAGGATTCACATGCCCCTGTGTTGGCTATAGAATAACCAATTTCATCTAATCATTCTATTCTACATGGAGTTAAAACACATTCAACACTACACTGATTTTCCCATCCCCAGACACCCATTTTAACACAGACTTTAACTTTCCCACCTTTCCCTTCTCCAGACACAGAGTTAAACACAAAAATTTACAACCTTTCCCTTCACCTGAGTTACGGAGTTTAGCACAAAACTTTCCCGCCAGAAAAGCTGAGATATACCGTGTCTATCTCAGTCACGTGTTTCTCTCTGAGACCTGCAGTTCTGACTCTGTACATTTGGAATCACTCTCTACAACATCACTTTTGTTTTCTACAATGCCACTTTCACTTTCTACATCAGGTTCACTTTCTACACCAGGTTCACTTTCTATACCAGGTTCACTTTCTACACCAGGGTCACTTTCTACAGTGTCAGTCTCACTTTCTACAATGTCAGTCTCACTTTCTACGATGTCAATCTCACTTTCTACAGTGTCAGTCTCACTTTCTAAAATGTCGGTCTCACTCTCGTCCTCTGACAGCCAAGTCACTTCAGCCTCCAGTGGCACCCTGATATGTGCAGGTTTATGGCTTGTTTCTGCACCTCTTTCTTGCACCTGAGGAAGTGCTGTGTCTTGTCCTCCTTCTGCAACAGTTTCCTGCACCTGAAGTCTTGAAGCATGTCGTGTTTCTTCTGCACCTGTTTGCCCCTCATGTTTCCCCAGTTCCTGGGTGTCGCCGGACCCTTCCTGTGAACCAGCCGCCCTCTCGCTTCTGGGCTCATCACATGTTACCTCCACCACCTGACTTGGTTCTGATGTGTCCAGTGGCCCATCCCTGCCCGGTGGCCGCTCTGGCCCAGCTGGCCCCCCTGTGCAAGGTGACCCCTCACAGTGTTGTGGCCCCTGTGGCTGGGCTGTCCTGTCAGGTACAGCAGGTGCTGTCTGCCCCAGTGGTTGGGCTGTGCTGTCAGGTACAGCAGGTGCTGTCTGCCCTTGTGGTTGGGCTGTCCTGTCAGGTACAGCAGGTGCTGTCTGCCCCAGTGGTTGGGCTGTCCTGTCAGGTACAGCAGGTGATGTCTGCCCCTGTGGTTGGGCTGTGCTGTCAGGTACAGCAGGTGCTGTCTGCCCTTGTGGTTGGGCTGTCCTGTCAGGTACAGCAGGTGCTGTCTGCCCCTGTGGTTGGGCTGTGCTGTCAGGTACAGCAGGTGCTGTCTGCCCCTGTGATTGGGCTGTGCTGTCAGGTACAGCAGGTGCTATTGGCCTCTGTGGTTGGGCTGTCCTGTCAGGTACAGCAGGTGCGGTCGGCACCTTGTCTCCAATAAGTGACATCTGCCTGGGGACATACGGTGGAGGGGGCTTCTCCTCCCTGCGACCTTCCCCCGATCGTGTGACCTTGAGCTTTGTGCTGATCTCCAGAAGTTCCCTCAGACCCCTGTTCTCCACCTGCAAGAGAAACACAAGGCATGATGGGAGCAGCACAAGGCATGATGGGAGCAGCACAAGGCATGATGGGAGCTGCCTGCCTGATGTCATGAAGACAATTGGAAACTTAGATGAGTGTTTTACAGTTACTTTAGCAACTTTGGTGGTTGTGTTGTAAATAGATTGTAAATTTCCCACCTCCAGCTGAGCCACTCTCTCCTGCTCCTTAGCAACATACTCGTCATCCACGGCAACCGCCTTGGCCATGACCGCCGCCATCTCACAGATCTTCTCGATCTTGGTCTGAACCTCCTGAAACAGCAAAACAACAAGTCACCAAATCACCTGTGCTGCCTGTTTGCTACACCTGAGGTGTGTGGTGCCTGTTTGCTACATCTGAGGTGTGTGCTGCCTGTTTGCTACATCTGTGGTGTGTGGTGCCTGTTTGCTACATCTGAGGTGTGTGGTGCCTGTTTGCTACATCTGAGGTGTGTGGTGCCTGTTTGCTACATCTGTGGTGTGTGGTGCCTGTTTGCTACATCTGTGGTGTGTGGTGCCTGTTTGCTACATCTGTGGTGTGTGGTGCCTGTTTGCTACATCTGTGGTGTGTGGTGCCTGTTTGCTACATCTGAGGTGTGTGGTGCCTGTTTGCTACATCTGTGGTGTGTGGTGCCTGTTTGCTACAACCAACATGTGGAGTCTTTGTCTCATGACTTTATATAAAATTTACTAGTGGTGTCATGTTTGTTTACAAGATTTCACCTGTGCTGCTGTGTTTGTTAACAAGAACTAACCTGTGCTGCTGTGTTTGTTAACCACATCTCACCTGTGCTGCTGTGTTTGTTAACAAGAACTAACCTGCGGTGTTGCAGCCAACTGAAGCCTTGTCCAGGGTTTGTCAAGTCGATTTGCCACGACCAGTTTTAAAACCTGCTCTCGATATTTGCTCATGATCAGCTCCAGGGCCGCCTGGTGCTCCTGTAGGGAGACCCGCAGCTCCTGCGGAAACAAGCGGAACATCAGCACCCTCCTAGTCATACATACAGGGAGCATTATCTGCCTTACACACATGTAGGTATGTTTGTTCACTTCAGTTGCTTGTTTGTTTGTTACCTTGTTCTCCTGCTGCAGTTCCCTGATCTGCCTGTTCTCCTGTGCGGTTTGTTTGTTTGTTTGTTTGTTACCTTGTTCTCCTGCTGCAGTTCCCTGATCTGCCTGTTCTCCTGTGTGGTTTGTTTGTTTGTTTGTTTGTTTACCTTGTTCTCCTGCTGCAGTTCCCTGATCTGCCTGTTCTCCTGTGTGGTTTGTTTGTTTGTTTGTTTGTTTACCTTGTTCTCCTGCTGCAGTTCCCTGATCTGCCTGTTCTCCTGTGTGGTTTGTTTGTTTGTTTGTTTGTTTACCTTGTTCTCCTGCTGCAGTTCCCTGATCTGCCTGTTCTCCTGTGTGGTTTGTTTGTTTGTTTGTTACCTTGTTCTCCTGCTGCAGTTCTCTGATCTGCCTGTTCTCCTGTGTGGTTTGTTTGTTTGTTTGTTTGTTTGTTTGTTTGTTTGTTACCTTGTTCTCCTGCTGCAGTTCCCTGATCTGCCTGTTCTCCTGCTGGATGCCCAGGATGAGCGTCGATCGTGGCTTGTGTCGGGCGACTTCGTTCAACTCATTCATGTCCTCCTGGTACTGCAGGGGTGAAACAGGCCAATCATTAACTCATTAACTTACTCTGGAACTCTGATCATTAACTCATTAACTTACTCTGGTACTCTCATCATTAACTCATTAACTAACTCTGGAAGTCAAGGCTAATCATTTACTTACTCTGGTACTGCACGGATGAAACGGCGATCATTAACTTATTAACTTACTCTGGAACTGCAGGCTAATCATTAACTCATTAACTAATCCCCCTTCAAGTTAATCATTAACTAATGCTCCTGGTACTGCAGTGTACATCTCTTCATATGCCTGAAACTGGGCAAGAACAACTGCACACCTGTTTCAGGTGATAATGCACACCTGTTTCAGGTGAAACTGCACACCTGTTTCAGGTGAAACTGCACACCTGTTTCAGGTGGAACTGCACACCTTTTGCAGGTGAAACTGCATACCTGTTTCATGGCGTCGATGCGCTTGTTGAGGACCTGTGCCTGACCAATCAGGCCGTCCGCTGCTGTGTCGTGGTCGTGGAGTCGGTCCACGAGCTTCTTCGTCTCCAACAGAATCTGGTCAATCGTCAGCGTCATGGTGTCGGCTGAGGGGGCTGGAACAATGAAAAAAGGTTTCTTTTATACTCTCAGAAGAAAATAACGAGAATGCAAGCATCTTAATAAAGAAAATCGTTTTGCTGTCACCCCCCTTTTGACCTTTGTCCCAGACACACGCCCGGCCGAACACCACCGGGCGCTGGTTGATTTATGACCTAAATGACCTTCAGCGCTGAGCTAGTTCCTTTGTACAAATAATCCTTCTTGGAGCTGTGTCCGCGCATGTAGGCTCCGTGGGTCGCTTATTGACCTTCTCTCCGTAGCCGACTACCCTTAGCATACTATTCAATCTATTTGGCCAATTACAAGTTTGCGTAGCAGAACCTTTGTTGGATCCGTTGGCATGTGCGGTGGCCGCCATCTTGATTTTGTGACATCGCAGGGTAGCCATACCATTTCATTGGGAGGGGTGTTTTTTGGGGTCGCTAGCGTTCTCTTTATTTTTAACAAATCGGCACACAACTATCACACATTCAACACAAACAAAAAGAAAAATCAATAACAATTCATATTTATAAAAAGACCCAGTAATCGCTAAACTAACATAGCAAACCTGAAGTATATGTAGCACAAATACTTAACTCTAGTTTCTACTATTTTCCCAGCGATCTGTGGAGCCTGGTAGAGGCTAGCTACAGAGGGGGCTGTACCTTGTTACAGCAAATATTACTGTGGTAACAAATTTATACTATCTATAGTTGTTGTCGTATCTTGTTCGCTTCAGCACACAGGTAAGGCGACTTGCACCAAATAAGAAATTAAAGAATAGTAAACCTCCTTATAATTTGGTAAGTTACGGCAACAAAGAGTAAATGAACGGGGACACTTTCGACAAGGCTTTTTCAATTATGTAGATAAAATAAAATCGCGTTATTTCGTGAACTGTGGCTTGAGATGCGCAGCGCAAAGGTTGAGAATGGAAGCGTAGTTTCGAACGTTTCTTTCTGTAAAATTATGTTTGGGAACGTTGAAGGGGGTGGGGGGCGGCGTCACTTCCGGCGAGTAGGGAAACTTTTAGTTTCATAATCAGCTGTTTGTTTATGTAGGTCAGATTCTCTCCTCTAACTCCCCATCTGCATGTTAGCGTCGAAAATGCAAAGGTTCCGACTTTATCTTGCCGCAAAAATGGTAAAAAAAACCTTACCGCTCGTCTCTTCCTGCTCGGATTCCTTCTTCCAACGACACGGGGTCACCGACGGGGTCAGAGTCCCGAACATTGCCGAAGATAAGCCGGCGTGACGTCATCATCACGAACATTACCGATCGAACATGACGTCAGATACCAGCAGTGGTGTAGCAGCGACACCTATCTATTACACGTAAATCTGCACACAAAATTAAGAGTGCTGAAATATTTTCCACATGTTATATACTAAGCATACTTGTTTTAATCAGTGGCCTCTATTTTGCCTCTGATTGAAGATTAAGCAGGGCCTCTTTTCCCTGTTGTTTTGGGTGTTGATAACACCGAGGATGTCTTGTTTTGGGTGTTGTTAAACCTGAGTTGCTGTAGCTCTTCTTAGAGATGATGTTAAATGTAACCCCCTTGGTCTCACTCTGTCTGTGGACAGCATAAGATCCTAATGATATTTGTTAGGGGTCAGGAAAACAACGGTTAAGTTCGATAATGGACCTCCTAACGGCGGAACATCCTGTTTTGATATCTCGTGTTTTGGAAATGATATCATGACTAAGTAGTCATGACTTTTGAGTGGTAGATACAATATAGCTCTTGGAGCTGAGGGTAAGTGGTGTAGGTTTGGGCCCCGTAGCTGAGGGTAAGTGGTGTAGGTTTGGGCCCCGTAGCTGTTTTTTTTTAACTGGAGGGGCAACAGAACTTTATTATAAGCTAATTGAACAACTTGACTTTCGCCGACTTATGTTCGACTTAATTGAACAAATTAGGATATAATTTGCATAGTTACTGAGGAAAGTTCATACATCCACTACATTTCATGATAGGACCCTCAAAAATGTGACATTTGTAAACGAAAACAAGATAAAAGATAACTTTATTGGTTGTCGCAGTGTTGCCACTGAATTAAAAACCAATGTACTATCATAAAAACCATTTATGATAGGCGGCGCAATATCGTCAGATATCGTACGTTTAACCTTAAATCTGACATATTAAAATAGGTAAGACAGACAATAGTTAAGAACAGCGTATCAAACAGAAAAACAGGTCACTGCCCATACTGGTCGATAATACGGGCCATGTAGGGTATAGAAGAGTTCAGATACCGGTTAGTTTTGACTTTCGGACAGTTCAGTTTGTGATTGTTCCTAGTTACTCTGCCAGTGATCTGAGCCCTAGGTGGTGGCAGCCAGTCCCTGAACTCAGAGTCCATCAGGGATCAAGCGAACTTCAGGCACAATTGTTCACGTCTGGTGGCGAGAGTTGAAAGTCCAAGGTGTTCAAGTACATGTTGATAACCGGTGTAGTCGCCCATGATGGTTCGACACGCCCTTTCCTGCAACCGTTCTAGTCACATGGTCAGACTGGCGCTTGGCCAGGCCGGAGTTCCAGTCGGGGACGGCGTACTCCAATATTGGCAATACAGATCGCTACCAAGTCCCCTTGAGGCAGGTTGAACTTTTTCAGCCGTTTGAGAAAAAAGGGTTTTCTGCCCGCTTTCACTACCATGTTGTTCACCTGTCTGTCCCAGTGGAGGTCGCTCTGAATGTGCAGACCAAGAACTTTGAGGCTCGGGACGACTGCCAGTTCAGTACCGGCAATTCGGAGAGGGGGTGGGGAGGCGGATTTCTGGCGAAAGTCACGTGCATGGTCAGGCATTTTCCAGCATGTAGATCCTCTGTGTCCACAGGTGAAGGTCATCAAGGGCATTCTGCAGGGTGGGAAGCTCGCGAAGTGTTCTTGTCTCCAGCAAGTTCATGTCATCGACATGTTTCCAGACAGGATGGGTAGTGTCACGTGCAGCATCGTCGATGAGAACCACTGATCGGCTGAAAATAGAATGGGGCCAAGGAGAGACCCATGGGCTACTCCACACGACAAGTTTCCCAGTTGGAGAGGGACTGGTGGTAGCGCACACGCTGTCTCAGGTGAACAAGAACGTGGACAGTCGATTGCCCTTTCAGACTGCCAAACTGTCTCTGGTCGAACGTGTTGTTGTTATGTATCAATTTAGTCACGAAAAACTCAGCTATCTTGGCAAACTGTGACGTCAAGGATATAGGTCTTAACTATTCGAGGCCAGTGGCTGGTTGGGACTTGGCCGGGGACAGGGACAACCACTGCCTGTTTCCATAGGCTGGGAACTGTACCTTCTTTGTAGGATGAGTTCAGGACATGACAAAACGGGGTACTAAGCTCACATGCAAATTCCCGTAGCAACTTAGGGGGATTGCTGTCCGGACCAAACAAAGAGTATGATGTCGATAGATAACAATTATGCAAATGAAGTTCTCATTTGTCTAATCAAAGGGAAAATGATTCTTTAGTGGTGAATGATGAGAATTTCATACCTACAGCATTTGGAAGGTAAGTAAAGGTGAACATTATCAGACATAAATTGTGCAAACCAAGGTCTCATTTATATATTTATTGAGGAAGTGCAAACTTAAAAATAGCCTTCTTGCCAAGATAAGACCTTCATACAACTTGCGTCATTTGGGCATGCAGAGAAGATGATCAGCTGATATGATTTAAGCAAATGAAGACATTTTTTCACTCTCAAAGGTCATTTAATATCATTTGGCAAAGCTATGAGGTCGTGGAACTCAAGGTTATGTTTTGGGGGCTGTGTGTTTGTTTTTCTGTCTGTAAGGCCACACCAACTCGATTTTATGGATGACATTCTCTGGAGACCCCAAAACCGCGGGTGAAAAAAAAGAAAATCCAGCAAAAAAAAAATGCTGCTAAACCACAGGACTACTAGTACAATTTAAAGTTGGTATTGCGAATTGAACCACAGAACACAGTTTATTTGCAGGAGGTACATGTAGGTTGTCTTGTTCATCATAGCAGACTCAGCGCAAGTGATTGATTTTTAATATATTGACAAGAACGACCAAAGAAGTATACTATTAGAAGGTATTTGGCTCCAAGGACTGTGGATGATATATGACTGTGATGAGAATACTCATATACACCCATAAGGGCAGTTTCAACATACATGGCATTGAACTCCATATTAAGTATTCCATGGTTTACGCTCACAAATCTCATTGTGAGACCTCCGCCAATCCCTCAAGTCCTCTCCCATGTCTCTCATTATTGCAAAAGAAACGTGTGAGAGCCACTCTGGATAGGTCGTGTTTGAAGTTGTCTGGGCGATACTCGCTGGCCGCCACGATCCTCTCGTACAACTGTGCAAACGCAAAATCCCCCTAGCCAACATCGATGACATACCAATCCACAAATACGCCCCAGTTTTCCGATAAGCCGGCACAATGCTAGCCCTTTGCGGCAATCTAAGTCAGCAAGTTCCGGAGTTCCGGAGTTCCGTGTAGCCTTGGAGAAGGTGATTTTTTTTTTTTTTGACAACAGGCGGGCGAAAATCAATGCGCGCGCGGATGTCATCCATAAGATTAAGATGGTGTGGCCTAAACAGCATAACTTGAATTGTGTTTGTTTTTCTGTCTGTAAACAGCATAACTTGAGCAGTTGTGGATAGATATTTATCTTGTTTAGTATATTGGTAAGGTTTGGCAATATGAAGAAGATGGGCGCCATGAACTGATATTCTACATGCAGAGGGCCGATATCATGTACTGATATTCTACATGCAGAGGGCCTATATCATGAACTGATATTCTACATGCAAAGGGCCGATATCATGTACTGATATTCTACATGCAGAGGGCCTATATCATGTACTGATATTCTACATGCAGAGGGCCGATATCATGTACTGATATTCTACATGCAGAGGGCCGATATCATGTACTGATATTCTACATGCAGAGGGCCTATATCATGAACTGATATTCTACATGCAAAGGGCCGATATCATGTACTGATATTCTACATGCAGAGGGCCTATATCATGTACTGATATTCTACGTGCAGAGGGCCGATATCATGAACTGATATTCTACATGCAGAGGGCCTATATCATGTACTGATATTCTACATGCAGAGGGCCTATATCATGAACTGATATTCTACATGCAGAGGGCCTATATCATGAACTGATATTCTACATGCAGAGGGCCGATATCATGAACTGATATTCTACATGCAGAGGGCCGATATCATGAACTGATATTCTACATGCAGAGGGCCGATATCATGTACTGATATTCTACATGCAGAGGGCCGATATCATGAACTGATATTCTACATGCAGAGGGCCGATATCATGTACTGATATTCTACATGCAGAGGGCCGATATCATGAACTGATATTCTACATGCAGAGGGCCGATATCATGAACTGATATTCTACATGCAGAGGGCCGATATCATGTACTGATATTCTACGTGCAGAGGGCCGATATCATGAACTGATATTCTACATGCAGAGGGCCGATATCATGTACTGATATTCTACATGCAGAGGGCCGATATCATGTACTGATATTCTACATGCAGAGGGCCGATATCATGTACTGATATTCTACATGCAGAGGGCCAATATCATGAACTGATATTCTACATGCAGAGGGCCGATATCATGAACTGATATTCTACATGCAGAGGGCCGATATCATGTACTGATATTCTACATGCAGAGGAGAACCTTATTTGCGTAATCAGTGAGAAACCTTCATCATAGGTCAGTCGCAAAAGATGTGACCTTCAACAGGATCTGCCATTTCAAGATGACATCAAAGAGATATGAAGGTCATACAGACATACAGAAGTGACTAATCTTTGCAACATGTGTTTATTTCTATACAATATAACAATTATCAATATAAATTGCACGTGAGAGTTGCACGGACGGCAGTCTGTATCGAACACACTGCAGCTGACTGGAATATGAGAAGTGAGGAAAGCTGGACAGGTGCACTTCACCAATCTATAACAAGCTGGACAGGTGCACTTCACCAATCTATAACAAGCTGGACAGGTGCACTTCACCAATCTATAACAAGCTGGACAGGTGCACTTCACCAATCTATAACAAGCTGGACAGGTGCACTTCACCAATCTATAACAAGCTGGACAGGTGCACTTCACCAATCTATAACAAACTGGACAGGTGCACTTCACCAATCTATAACAAGCTGGACAGGTGCACTTCACCAATCTATAACAAGCTGGACAGGTGCACTTCACCAATCTATAACAAGCTGGACAGGTGCACTTCACCAATCTATAACAAGCTGGACAGGTGCACTTCACCAATCTATAACAAACAAACAAGGTTCATCACCTACAAGACGTTTTCTGGCAGTCTTTCCCTGAGAACACTAAATTTCCCTCTTCTATCTTCCCCTACTTGGCAAATGCTGAAGTGGGCTTAACATTCATTTTGTAGCATCCTACAAAACAAAAAGTGGTTGGCATGTCAGGTTACAGACAGCCTGTCTTTCAACAACAACATGGAAATAGAATTCTGTCTTACTGTAAAAAACACTACCCTGTCTCTATCTTTAAAACATACAAAATGTACAATTCTATCTTGTCCTGATCAAAAATTATTTTTTCTGTGGAATTAGGCGCCGACATTTATCAGTTTTCAACTCTACCAGTTTTAACACAGACATCGACCTGTCGTTAAACGTCTTCCAGTGGCGGGTGTTCTCGACTGTCTGCCCTCCAGTTCAGCTCGACCAATCGGAACGCCCGTAACACCACAGCGAACTGCAGGGCCACGCCCCGCAGGATGTCAATGACGGGGCCGAACACCGTCCTGGTTGCCGTGGCGACGTTCCAGAGCAGCATCAGGACCGGCTGCAGGAAGCTGTTGAACAGGGCGGCCACCAGAGGCTTGACGAAGTGGTCGCCCATGACGACCAGCAGGCCAATCAGCAGGTTCTGCACGACCTGGCGGAACACGAAGCGTGCGAGTTCCACCGCCAGGATCACGAACACGTCCACGAGAAGCCGCATGACTCCGAACAACTCCTGTACGCCGCGCCGCACCATAACCTCCGACCTGCAGGAACAAACACACTCACTAACTCACTAACAAACCCAAAAACACAAAGTCACTAACAAACCCAAACACACAAACTCACTAACAAACCCAAACAGCTCTTGGCATGACAGAGAACTCCTGAGCGTACAGGGAAACACACACACACACACACACACACAAACACACACACAAACAAACACACAAACAAACATACGTACATGTACTTGTTAGCAATGGCAGGCATGACTGCGTGTGCGGACACACACACACACACACACAAACGAACATACATACTTGTCCGCGATGGCGGGCATGACGGCATGTGCGGACACACACACACACACAAACAAACATACGTACTTGTCGGCAATGGCGGGCATGACGGCGTGTGCGGACACACACACACACACAAACATACGTACTTGTCGGCGATGGCAGGCATGACGGCGTGTGCGGACACACACACACACACACAAACATACGTACTTGTCGGCGATGGCAGGCATGACGGCGTGTGCGGAGCCCTCCGTAGCGTACAGGTAGTTGACGGCGCCCTGGTGGAACGGGTACACAGACCTGCAGGGGAGGTCGATGTAAACATTGACACAGGTAGAACATCACCGTGGCAAACACAGACAAAATCTACACATATGGAACATCACCATGGCAACCCTGACAATATTTACACACATGAAACATCCCCATGGCAACCACAGACAGAAGCCACGCCCATGACCTGTGACCCCAGACAAGTCTGAAGGACTGACCTGCTGTTGCTCTCGTTCCCAGGGCTGTACTGTGGAGACCTCTCAGTCCCGGGGCCATAAGGTTCTGCAGTCTCACTCCCAGAATCCCCTGCTTCAGGCACCAACTGTCGGGTGGAGATCGACAAGTTTTCCTGCTCCTTCCTCCTCCCACTGGACCCACCTGGCCACATCCCAGCATCTTCCTTCTTACCTGTCAGAAACACATCTTCTTACATCTTCTTCCTTCTTGCCTATTAGAAACACCTCTTCTTACATCATCTTTCTTCTTACCTATTAGAAACACCTCTTCTTACATCACCTTCCTTCTTACCTGTCAGAAACACATCTTCTTACATCACCTTCCTTCTTACCTATTAGAAAAACAGCTTCTTACATCATCTTCCTTCTTACCTATTAGAAAAACAGCTTCTTACAACATCTTCCTTCTTACCTGTCAGAAAAACAGCTTCTTACATCATCTTCCTTCTTACCTGTCAGAAAAACAGCTTCTTACATCATCTTCCTTCTTACCTGTCAGAAACACATTTTCTTAAATCATCTTCCTAACACCCCTTGTTCAGCCCCTACCCCATTTCATAATGGTTCTGCCCACAATTAGCATCTACCCCCTCCCCCTGTTTCATCATGGACATGTCCACGTCCACGCGCCTCCCATGCATTCCACAATGGTCCTGTCCATGTTCAGCCTGCCCCCCCCCCCCATTTCACTATCATATGCAGCCTTTCCCACCTTTCTTGTCTTTCCTCTGGCTGCTGTCATTATTTTTGTTGGACCCCGCGGATGACTTGGTATCTGCCGGAGCAGACTTTGCTGTGTCCTTGGCGATGTTTGCTCGAATGGCAGCCATCGTTTCTTCTTCTGCATCGGAGTCATCCCAGGATCCCAGCACTACAAACAAACAAACATCTCTCTTAGCTATAGCATCATCCCAGCACTACAAACAAACAAACAAGCAAACATCTTTCGTAGATATGGGGTCATTCCAGCACCCGAGGTTGGGACTGATGCCCTTTGAACTCTTACCAGCATTTTTACTGCTGTTGGGTTGAAGGTCAGTGTCAGGGTCGTAGGAGTGACCTTTCCTCCCCTTCCCAGGAGGCTGTCTGCCTGGAGATGGCTTATCTGTCAGAACAGGTCAGAGGTCAAGTTCATTATCATCATTATTATGGTGAACATTGTAAATGTCAGTTTCATCAGGCATAGAAAAAATACATTTGTACTCATCATTGTCATTATGGAAATTAAGGAGCCTTATGCAAGCCTTGCTTTTAAGATACCTGTTGTGAAAACCCTCTAAAGTCATACGGAGGTTGGTCCCTACCTGGTGTGACAGTCCCCCCCCCCTAAAATCATATGGCGGTTGGTCCCTACCTGGTGTGACAACCCCCTTGAAGTCATATGGTGGTTGGTCCCTTCCTGGCTTGACCCGCCTCTCACCATCGTTGTCATGCCGACGACTCCTGTCACTGAAGACGCTGATTCCTGACTTCATTCCCGTTTGGCTAAAAACAGAAGTTTTCGAATGAAATTTTGCTGGATATAAAGTAGGATTGGCTGGAAAATGAGATGAGTACATTTTCCTGATTGAGCCATAGGAGCGCTCACCTGGTGGAGCCACAGGTAAAGTAGTCAGCAGGTGGATCCACAGGTGTGGCATCTACTCACCTGGTGGAGCCACAGCCCTCCCAGGTAATGTTATCAGCAGGTGGATCCACAGGTGTGGCATCTACTCACCTGGTGGAGCCACAGCCCTCCCAGGTAATGTTATCAGCAGGTGGATCCACAGGTGTGGCATCTACTCACCTCCTGAAGACATATGCAGGTGTGAGAGTGCTCACCAGGTGTAACTTACCTGGCTGAATTCTTGCCCAGAGCAGCCTGTTTGTCCGGTCGGGGACTGGGTTTGGGTTGAGAACTTTTTGCTGGCTCACCTTTGGAAGGAAAATGCCAAAGTAGAAAGTCAGCATTGTTTTCATACAGAGCTGTTCTACTTATTGTGCATTTCAAAAGCAACAATATATCATACCACAATTCACAATGATTCTGTTTACGTGAAGCATCCATACCATAGTTCTAATGGTTTATAGGTATGTTAAAATGCCAAAAAAAGATTTTTTATCGTAAGGAGACAAGTGGTTGCACATCGTACCTGCAGTTTTTGAGTTTAACATGTCTTTGGGAGCGTCTGTCGTACGTGGAGTCTCGATAACAGACGACTTTTCCTCATCGCTGCTGTCCCAGTTACTCTCGCTCTCCGATAAAACCTGCTGGCGTTTGTGCAGCTGCAGGAAACAGAAACAACAAAACAAAAAGATGTCAGCATTTCATATAGGTCACAAAATGTTATCAAATCTTCCTGAATGAATGAATGAAAACACGATGCATGGTGATTTGGTCACTGTACCAGGACTTTCAGGTAATGCAGACTTTTAGGATGACACCCCATCTTGTACAGCCCATTTGGAGCTAATTACCATAGACCGACAAGACAGCGGTGTAACAGAGACAACAACAACAACAACAAGCAAGGAGCTACTCTCCAAGCAGAGGTTAAGCCACTGCTGTAGTTACTGACCAGTGTTATAATAAACAACTACCTGAACATGATGGAAAAAGGTTTTAAAGACATTATTATTCCTCAGGTAGATAGGACATCAAACACTTAAGCCCACACCGCAAACACCACAATTTATGCCACACGGAGGTTTGTGTCCTACGGACTCTTCTTGCTTCCTAGTTACCAAGGCCTGGTATTACAACACAAATCTAGGAACAAATCCTGCACATACTGACAAATATACATCAATAAGACAACCGTGCGGATTATTGACCTACAAACTCAGTATTATTTAAAAAACTTACCATTTTTGTGTCGATCTTTGTTTTTCTGGTCCGAAAATTCCGCCGAAGAATCCAGCTGACCTTTGACTTCCTGTATCCCAGAGTGCAGCGCGGCTTCCGTTCGTCACTGGTGGAAAATTTTGGAAGTCGGCAGAGAAAAATCCTCATCGAGGGGCGAAAATAGGACTGAACTTTTGACAAAATGATCAAGCTGTTTTCCCTTAAACAACAGAAGAAAGACGGAGAGGTCGGGGGACAGAAAACGGGGACCAAGAGAGCGTCGGCAGCACAACTCCGCATAACCAAAGGTGGGACCGCCGTCAAGCAAACTGCTGGCCCAGAAAAACTTACAGAAACGTTTTCAGGAATTCATTATGGATCTCTAACCATAACTCTTGTTTTCATATTAAAAGTAGAGAAGGCTTAACACATCAGGCTTTGTTTAGTTTCAATTGGAAGCAAACAACCTAACTGGTGCGACGCAACTGAAGAATGGAGGTGAAGACGTCATTTTTAATGCCATACATAACAATATACAATAGTTTCCGGTGGGGGGGGGGGGGGGGTGCATGAATATGCTAAATTTAGTCTAGCTGGAAAATACAAAAACCCAACAATGTGTCAGGGATAGCACTGGTATCATGTTATTAACATACACCAAACTTTAGTAACAACGTAGAATTTAACGCCGATGCCAGCATTTTTTAGCAGATCATAAAATTTGTTTACAAAAATTACATCTGATTTGCCTGTTTCAGAAAGGTGTCCTGGACATTCAATTTTTTAAAAATAGGACACAGCTAAACATCCTGTTTTTGAAAGCAAACCAAATTTTCAGACACTAAATTGTGACTAATAGAAGACGGTGGATGCTATAAGAAATGTCTGACTTTGTTTGAGAATTTATCCAGTTGGTTGATATATTTTTTATCATGTGGCATTGTATGGCGCAATTGGTAGGGTGTTCCGCCCAGAACTGGTCCTGGGTTCGAAACCACATATATGTCCCGAGCCGATTTTGTGCCCTTGGGAAAGGCACTTTACACAACCTTTCTCACTTCGCTCAGGTGCAAATGAGTATAGTACCTAGCCTAGGTTAGGGACATCCCTCGGGTAGGACGTTAACCCTCGGGTAGGACATTAAATGGAGGTCCCCTGTTTGATGAGAGCCCTTGAACATGTTAAAGAAACCGCCGCACTTATCGAAAAAAAAAATAGGGGTGAGTGGTTAAAAACCTACGCAACAGTCCTATGGCCGCACATGGCGCAATTGTCGTATTGAGGTCACCCAAGTTATAATAGAGCTGATTGGCAGCCGCTCCAGACCCTTGCGATCTATCCCCACCAATTTTAAGCTCCTTGCAATTCAGCCCTTGGCTGCGTAGCCCAGACAGAGTAGTCGGCCCACCCAATAACAATAACAGTCATGCAAATCGTCAATTTACAGTTTTTGTTCATTTCCATTGGCTGATTGCAAGTTGGTTTGGTTTCACGTCAAAACGCCCAACTACAAACTTGCCCCACTTGCCGGCGGTGTTTCTGTTTTCTGTATTAACAGGTCATGTGACACGTTGTTTCAGACATAAATGAGCTGCAGCTGCCGAAGACGTGCCAGACCGAGTTTCCCGACCCCGACGACCTCCTCAACTTCAAGCTCATTATCATGCCTGATGAGGTAAACAGATAAGCTCGTTATCATGCCTGTTGACGTGAACAAATAAACTCATTATCATGCCTGTCGTTGCCATTGTTGTACAGATCTCATGATGTTCATGGTTATATATTGTTCTTGTTTTTCAGGGTTTCTACAAGGGAGGCAGATTTGTGTTTAGCTTTAAGGTAAGTTTTGATGACGAATGATATTATGTTATTTGTTCTCCTTAGATATGGAGAAATTCGTAAGTGACAGCAACAAAATTAAGACTGACGATGTTAAAGATCTTACAACACAGACCATTAAGGGTAGGAGTCAACATCAGCATGCTAACTGCATATAGCATATTTCGGTCCTTTCAGGACTGCAGATGTTGATCTTTAAACATCATGACTAAGAACCGTTAAACTTGTCAGTGGTTCATCTCAGTTTGACTCATGACAACTTGTACTTCAAGGTCGGCCAGGGCTACCCCCACGAACCTCCCAAGGTCAAATGTGAGACTATGGTGTACCACCCCAACATCGATCTAGAAGGGAACGTCTGCTTAAATATTCTGAGGTGAGCTCATCCTTTAATGAAAACCCTTTCATAGTGTTGTCTACCAACAACTTTTATGCTTATTTTCCCTTTGATAATTGTGTAATAATTGATATGAAAGTGAAAGTGTTAACCTTTTCTTGCACCTCAATCCCAGGGAAGACTGGAAACCTGTGTTGACGATTAACTCAATCATCTACGGGCTGCAGTATTTGTTCTTGGTAAGTAATCTACGGTATCACTAAGTGCTATTGTAGTATTTGTTCTTGGCAAGTTCTGGGTCAAATATGACCCAGCACTAATTGCATTAAAAGTTCACAATGCTTTAAAATGCAGTAGGGAGGCAATGGAGTGTTTGTGGTGGTTTGAATTTGCAGTTACAACCAGGGGGCAGAAGACAGAACAGGAATCTTTGTGGTGGTTTTTATGGTTGCGGTGAAGACATGAATGCGTTTACAGTAACTGCTGGTGATTCCCCATAAGTATAAAGTATTTAGAGTTGAAATGCCCAACAGGTCCTGTGTTTTTGTTGCCTCGGCCATGTGACAGTTCTGATGATGTTGCTGTTGTAAATGTTTTCTCCGTGTTGCTGACATACCACCCCCCCTCCCCGCAGGAGCCGAACCCAGACGACCCTCTAAACAAGGACGCGGCTGAGGTTCTGCGCAGCAACAGGCGACTCTTCGAACAGAACGTCTCCAAGTCCATGCGGGGGGGATATGTAGGATCAACGTATTTTGAGCGATGTCTTGTCAAGTGAATGCCTGTCTGTTATGCTATTGTCAATATTAACATTAATCGTAAGAAATAAAAACAAAAACAAGAAAAAACATGGTACGATTCAGCCCTGTGACAAGCGAATGCTGGCATGTTGTTTGGATCTGGAGGGAGGCGTTATTTTATGGGTTCTGAGACGGTCACAGCAAGACTGGCTGAACATGGCGGGAGTCGTCTGTAAGGAACGAGGAGAGGAGTCTTCCGCTTACTTCACTATCGTAGAGCTTAGGTCAGGGCTGCACGGGTCCTACATGGGGTAGTCACATAGTCAGGTCAGGAGTAGCACGGGGCCTACATGGGTGTTCCTGGGTTTTCTTTCATACATGTAAATGGATAAGATTAAGTGTAAGGAAAAAATATTTTATTGCAACCTTCTTTTACCTTTCGTTGCCATTAAACATTGACAGATGAACTTCTTTCACTAATGTTGTTTTTTATCAAAAAAAGAACTTAAAAACTTCTCCACTAGAAGTATGGGTCTCTCTGGAGCAGAAGTATGGGTCTCTCTGGAGCAGAAGTATGGGTCTCTCCAGAGCAGAAGTATGGGTCTCTCCGGAGCAGAACTATGGGTCTCTCTGGAGCAGAACTATGGGTCTCTCTGGAACAGAAGTATGGGTCTCTCCGGAGCAGAAGTATGGGTCTCTCCGGAGCAGAAATATGGGTCTCTCTGGAGCAGAAGTATGGGTCTCTCTGGAGCAGAAGTATGGGTCTCTCCAGAGCAGAAGTATGGGTCTCTCCAGAGCAGAAGTATGGGTCTCTCCGGAGCAGAACTATGGGTCTCTCTGGAGCAGAACTATGGGTCTCTCCGGAGCAGAACTATGGGTCTCTCTGGAGCAGAAGTATGGGTCTCTCCGGAGCAGAACTATGGGTCTCTCCAGAGCAGAAGTATGGGTCTCTCTGGAGCAGAAGTATGGGTCTCTCCGGAGCAGAACTATGGGTCTCTCTGGAGCAGAACTATGGGTCTCTCCAGAGCAGAAGTATGGGTCTCTCTGGAGCAGAAGTATGGGTCTCTCCGGAGCAGAAGTATGGGTCTCTCCGGAGCAGAAGTATGGGTCTCCCGAGCAGAAGCTGATAGCTCGGAGCTCCATGAGTAAATTTGTACACCCTAGTTGGTAGCAGTGCACACATCACTTCTTACACAGTTGTATACATATCTATGCAGTTGAGGGTTTTTGAAAAAGGGTCTTAAGTTACGCTTATGCAGGATTTTTGTCAGCTTCCTTTTTTTTCAGAGAAATTGTCAGCTTCTGGTAGTGCCTCTGCATTGCTTGTAACTAGTTATCAATGTTGCTAAACAGTCGGGAGAAAGGGCCTCCAACTTTGACTCAGTAGATAGAAACAGGTGAAATGTGTGGCTGTTGCTTCAGCCCACCACAAAGGGTTGTATGTTACAGACATGTAGTTTTACAGGAGAAAGTCTCCAGTATGTTACAGAGCTGAAAGGGCAGAAAATACTGCTTAAAATATGAAATAATAAGATTCAAATGCAGCAAAAGTAACAGATGACGAACTAAGCGAACCTCAAGGATGGGTGTGGCTGGGAACGACAGAAATGCTTAGTTTGAAACTAGTTGGTGTTTTGGTGCTCCCGGGCACAATTCAGGTAAGGACACCCCCTAGCAACATTGGAAGTAATCACAAAGAAAAAAAGAGCCATAATGAAAAGTTTATATAAGCTATATTTGCAAAGCAATGGTCAGCAGATCTTTACTACGACAGCACAAAGCAATGTTCAGCACATTTGTACTACAACAGCACACTATTGTCTTACTTATTGTCACACTCGTCTTACTCTAGCTTCAATACTGTATGTTTGTTTATAGCAGCCGGCACCGTTTTCTGACTAAGTCATTTCTTGTACAGAGCTCTCATTTCACGTATAATTCCACTGTTTAGTTTTAAGACTTTGTATGAATAAAGCTGCCTTTTCTTCTACATGTTGTAAAATTGAGACTGTCTTGGGAGGGCTGGGGGTACAGTTTGGTACTGCTGGGCAGCAGAGCTGGGAGGGGGTACAGTTTGGTAGCAGTGGGGGTGGGGGCTCAGTTTGGTGGGGGTGGGGGCTCAGTTTGGTGGGGGTGGGGGCTCAGTTTGGTGGGGGTGGGGGCTCAGTTTGGTGGGGGTGGGGGCTCAGTTTGGTGGGGGTGGGGGCTCAGTTTGGTAGCAGTAAGGGAGGGGCTCAGTTTGGTAGCAGTGGCCGAGGGGGCTCAGTTTGGGAGCAGTGGGGGTGGGGGTACAGTTTGGTAGCAGTGGCCGAGGGGGCTCAGTTTGTAAGTCGATGTTGATAGGCCTGGAAGGCTGCAGTCTGGTAGCTCTGGGCTGCAGTGGCAGGGTCCGGGTCCTACAGGGGAGGATACAGGTTTCTACATCATTTATGACTGAACAAACAATGAAAACTTGTTAATCTTGTCATTTACTTATAGTGTATACCTCCACCCTTATACACTCCCTTGTACACCTCCGGACCCACAGCACCCACCTTGTACACCTCTGGACCCACAGCACCCACCTTGTACACCCACCCTATACACCCACCTTGTACACCCCCCTCCCCACGATGATGACGTCAGCTCTCCTCGTGACCACAGCGTCCCACGGACTGACATACTGCTGACCCAGGCCGTCACCCGACCCGGACAGTTGAACACCTGCGGGGAAAATAAAAAAATGACCTTCCTGAAACCAAAGATGCCAGCTTTCTAGATGCAGCTGCTGTTGGCTGCGTCATACTGACAGGGTCAATGAAGGTCAAAGACGTGAGGAAATCATTTTGGGAGAACCTGAGGTTGTGACCTCTGACCTGGTGTCATGTGAATGAAGGCAGGGTTGTCGGAGAGCTGTGATTGGCTGATGAACCCCACCACAAAGTCTTGATGCTCCTCTGCCATCTTCACAGTTGCTGCCATGGATGGATGAAAAACCACGTCAGGACAACATGGACTACATTGAAGCAGCACGGTGGTACCTTTAGTATCACAGGAGCACAGTACCAATACTATAATAATAGCACAGCGGTACCTTTAGTATAATGGAGCACAGTGGTACATTTAGTATTAAAGGAGCACAGCGGTACCTTAAGTATTAAAGGAGCTCAGCAGTACATTTAGTATTAAAGGAGCACAGTGTGCGGTACCTTAAGAATTAAAGGAGCGCAGTGTGCGGTACCTTAAGAATTAAAGGAGCACACTGCGCGGTACCTTAAGTATTAAAGGAGCACAGCGTACCTTAAGAATTAAAGAGCGCAGTGGTACCTTAAGTATTAAAGGAGCACAGTGGTACCTTCATATTAAAGTAGCACAGCGATACCTTTAGTACAATGGAGCACAGTGGTACCTTAAGTATTAAAGGAGTACGGCGGTACCTTTAGAATAAAAGGAGCACAGCGGTACCTTCATATTTAAGTAGCACAGCGGTACCTTTAGTACAATGGAGCACAGCGATACCTTTAGTATACTCTCCCGTCGCCAGGTTTCCTTGTGAACTCATCTCAGCGATCAGCAAACAGGCTCTCTGCTTCCCCAGGCCGACCTGCAGGCACCATGGTCTGTTTTAGGGATGTGCACTGGTCCATACTTCTCCTGTACTACCGGTACCCATTACCCATTACTGGTACCCACTACTGGTACCCACTACTGGTACCCGGCACGCACTACTGCTGTACCCACTACTGCTGTACTGCTGGTACCCATTACCCACTACTGGTACCAATTACTGGTACCCATTATCAACTACTGGTACGCACTACTGGTACCTGCTACCATTGTTAGGCACTACCTGTAGTTACTATCGGTACCCACTACCTACTGAAGGTTGCGGGCTGTTCAGACACAGGTACAGGTCTGGATACCTGAATCTGAGTAACCCCTGACTCGATTGACCCCTCCTATTGACCTCTCCTCTTGAGCCCAACCTGAGTGACCCGACCAGTTTGAGCCCCTGACCTGAGTGAGATCCTGACCCCAGACCCGAGTGCCCCCTGACCCGAGTGCCCCCTGACCCGAGTGCCCCCTGACCCGAGTGCCCCCTGACCCGAGTGCCCCCTGACCCAAGTGCCCCCTGACCCGAGTGCCCCCTGACCCGAGTGCCCCCTGACCCGAGTGCCCCCTAACCCAAGTGTCCCCTGACCCAAGTGTCCCCTGACCAGAGTGCCCCCTGACCCGAGTGCCCCCTGACCCGAGTGCCCCCTGACCTGAGTGCCCCCTAACCCAAGTGTCCCCTGACCTGAGTGCCCCCTGACCCGAGTGCCCCCTGACCCGAGTGCCCCCTGACCCGAGTGCCCCCTAACCCAAGTGTCCCCTGACCCGAGTGCCCCCTGACCCGAGTGCCCCCTAACCCAAGTGTCCCCTAACCCAAGTGTCACCTGACCCGAGTGCCCCCTGACCCGAGTGCCCCCTAACCCAAGTGTCCCCTGACCCGAGTGCCCCCACACCTGAGTGCCCCCACACCTGAGTGCCCTCTGACTCAAGTGCCCCCTGACCTGAGTGCCCCCCGACCCGAGTGCCCCCCGACCCGAGTGTTCCCTGACCCGAGTGCCCCCTGACCCGAGTGCCCCCTGACCCGAGTGCCCCCTGACCCGAGTGCCCCCTGACCCGAGTGCCCCCTAACCCAAGTGTCCCCTGACCCGAGTGCCCCCTGACCTGAGTGCCCCCTGACCCGAGTGCCCCCTGACCCGAGTGCCCCCTGACCCGAGTGCCCCCTGACCCGAGTGCCCCCTGACCTGAGTGCCCCCTGACCCCTGCCCCCTGACCTGTTTGAGCCCCTCCAGCACACCAGCGCCCGGCAGACTGTGGGCGTTGATGAGATGAGCCCAGTCAGCGATCTGGAACAGCCCGTCCCGGTACTGGTGCTGCACCGTGCTGCCGATGTCGGCAAACTTCCTGCAACAAGAAAAACTTGTCTTGTAATGCCTGTTCTATGTCACACAGAATTACTATTTATGCTCTATCAGAGTGAAATTGCAAAGGGAGTGTAAAAGTTACCTGTCCTCGAAGACGAGAAACTCGTGTCGGTTGGCCAGCTCTGTGAGACTCTGCACAAACTCAGCACTGAAGTCGTTAATGATGTCCACATGAGTCTTCAACATGCAGATGTGCGGCCCAACCTCGTCAGCCAGCTGAAAACAACAACAACCTCATCAGCCAGCTGAAAACAACAACAACCTCGTCAGCCAGCTGAAAACAACAACAACCTCCTCATCAGCCAGCTGAAAACAACAACAACCTCATCAGCCAGCTGAAAACAACAACAACCTTATTATCCAGTTAAAACAACAACAACCTTATTATCCAGTTAAAACAACAACAACCTGGTCAGCCAGGTAAACAGAAAAGGTCACCTTGAGAATCTGCGCGGCTGTGCAGAGGTCAGCCGACACCGCCAGGTTGGACTTCTTACTCTCCATGATGCCAAACAGTTGCTTAGCAACAGGATGCTGACAGAGATCGCCTCTTTCTCTGTAGCTCAGGATCTGGAAAAAAGGTTGGAAACTTATCAGCCCAGCAGGTTTGGGCTGCCGAAAACTACAGGCTGCAAACTTGATAGCCAGCAGGTTTGGGCTGTCCACAAACTTCAGGCTGAAACTTGATAGCCAGCAGGTTTGGGCTGTCCACAAACTTCAGGCTGAAACTTGATTGTCAGCAGGTTTGGGCTGTCCACAAACTACAGGCTGAAACTTGATAGCCAGCAGGTTTGGGCTGTCCACAAACTACAGGCTGAAACTTGATTGTCAGCAGGTTTGGGCTGTCCACAAACTACAGGCTGAAACTTGATAGCCAGCAGGTTTGGGCTGTCCACAAACTACAGGCTGAAACTTGATAGCCAGCAGGTTTGGGCTGTCCACAAACTACAGGCTGAAACTTGATAGCCAGCAGGTTTGGGCTGTCCACAAACTACAGGCTGAAACTTGATAGCCAGCAGGTTTGGGCTGTCCACAAACTACAGGCTGAAACTTGATAGCCAGCAGGTTTGGGCTGCCCACAAACTACAGGCTGAAACTTGATAGCCAGCAGGTTTGGGCTGCCCACAAACTACAGGCTGAAACTTGATAGCCAGCAGGTTTGGGCTGCCCACAAACTACAGGCTGAAACTTGATAGTCAGCAGGTTTGGGCTGCCCACAAACTACAGGCTGAAACTTGATAGTCAGCAGGTTTGGGCTGCCCACAAACTACAGGCTGAAACTTGATAGCCAGCAGGTTTGGGCTGCCGAAAACTACAGGCTGAAACTTGATTGTCAGCAGGTTTGGGCTGTCCACAAACTACAGGCTGAAACTTGATAGCCAGCAGGTTTGGGCTGCCGAAAACTACAGGCTGAAACTTGATAGCCAGCAGGTTTGGGCTGCCGAAAACTACAGGCTGAAACTTGATAGCCAGCAGGTTTGGGCTGCCCACAAACTACAGGCTGCGAACTTGATAGCCAGCAGGTTTGGGCTGTCCACAAACTACAGGCTGCAAACTTGATAGCCAGCAGGTTTGGGCTGTCCACAAACTACAGGCTGAAACTTGATAGCCAGCAGGTTTGGGCTGCCCACAAACTACAGGCTGAAACTTGATAGCCAGCAGGTTTGGGCTGCCGAAAACTACAGGCTGAAACTTGATAGCCAGCAGGTTTGGGCTGCCCACAAACTACAGGCTGCGAACTTGATAGTCAGCAGGTTTGGGCTGTCCACAAACTACAGGCTGAAACTTGATAGCCAGCAGGTTTGGGCTGTCCACAAACTACAGGCTGCAAACTTGATAGCCAGCAGGTTTGGGCTGTCCACAAACTACAGGCTGAAACTTGATAGCCAGCAGGTTTGGGCTGTCCACAAACTACAGGCTGAAACTTGATAGCCAGCAGGTTTGGGCTGCCGAAAACTACAGGCTGAAACTTGATAGCCAGCAGGTTTGGGCTGCCCACAAACTACAGGCTGCGAACTTGATAGTCAGCAGGTTTGGGCTGTCCACAAACTACAGGCTGCAAACTTGATAGCCAGCAGGTTTGGGCTGTCCACAAACTACAGGCTGAAACTTGATAGCCAGCAGGTTTGGGCTGTCCACAAACTACAGGCTGAAACTTGATAGCCAGCAGGTTTGGGCTGCCCACAAACTACAGGCTGAAACTTGATAGCCAGCAGGTTTGGGCTGCCCACAAACTACAGGCTGCGAACTTGATAGTCAGCAGGTTTGGGCTGTCCACAAACTACAGGCTGCAAACTTGATAGCCAGCAGGTTTGGGCTGTCCACAAACTACAGGCTGAAACTTGATAGCCAGCAGGTTTGGGCTGCCCACAAACTACAGGCTGAAACTTGATAGCCAGCAGGTTTGGGCTGCCGAAAACTACAGGCTGAAACTTGATAGCCAGCAGGTTTGGGCTGCCGAAAACTACAGGCTGAAACTTGATAGCCAGCAGGTTTGGGCTGCCCACAAACTACAGGCTGCGAACTTGATAGCCAGCAGGTTTGGGCTGCCCACAAACTACAGGCTGAAACTTGATAGCCAGCAGGTTTGGGCTGCCCACAAACTACAGGCTGAAACTTGATAGCCAGCAGGTTTGGGCTGCCCACAAACTACAGGCTGCGAACTTGATAGCCAGCAGGTTTGGGCTGCCCACAAACTACAGGCTGAAACTTGATAGCAGGTTTGGGCTGTCCACAAACTACAGGCTGAAACTTGATAGCCAGCAGGTTTGGGCTGCCGAAAACTACAGGCTGAAACTTGATAGCCAGCAGGTTTGGGCTGCCCACAAACTACAGGCTGAAACTTGATAGCCAGCAGGTTTGGGCTGCCCACAAACTACAGGCTGAAACTTGATAGCCAGCAGGTTTGGGCTGCCCACAAACTACAGGCTGAAACTTGATAGCCAGCAGGTTTGGGCTGCCCACAAACTACAGGCTGAAACTTGATAGCCAGCAGGTTTGGGCTGCCCACAAACTACAGGCTGAAACTTGATAGCCAGCAGGTTTGGGCTGCCCACAAACTACAGGCTGAAACTTGATAGCAGGTTTGGGCTGCCCACAAACTACAGGCTGAAACTTGATAGCCAGCAGGTTTGGGCACCATCCATTCTAAGTGACTTGAAGTCTCAGATATCTTGTAAAGCTCTACCTACCCTGGAGGCTACCCTGAATGCTTAAGGCACACACAAACGAACAGACAAAACCAAATGACACTCTGCCATGTTTGTGCCTTACCTTTCTAGACTTTTTGACGGGCGGCTCCTGACTGGGGGGGAAGGTGTTGTTGCGGACGAAGTCTCGGACCTGCTCCGCAACCGACTCCGGAATCTTCTCGTGTTTCCTCAGGATTCGCAACAGTTGGGACGTACCACAGATGCTGCAGGGGGGACAGGTATTACTGGGACATACCACAGATGCTGCAGGGGGGATAGGTATTATTGGGACATACCACAGATGCTGCAGGGGGGACAGGTATTACTGGGACATACCACAGATGCTGCAGGGGGGACAGGTATTACTGGGATGTGAGACTGATACTATAGGGGAGGAAGGTTGATTTTTATGCAGATAGGATATGTTTTATGAGTAATTGTTTGTTAAGTTGACACAATGATTCTTACCTTTGCAGTGCAATCCCAGCTTCCTTTAGCTTCTGTTTCCCGCCCTGCTCCCTGTCCAGCAGGACAACAGCATCTGTGACAACCAGACCCACCGATTCCAGCGACTGGAGTAGGAAAACAAGGGTCACGTTAAAAAACACACCGGCGATGTGTCGAGCAGGACAACAGCATCGGTGACAACCAGACCCACGGATTCCAGCGACTGGAGTAGGAAAACAAGGGTGACGTTAAAAAACACACCGGCGATGTGTCCAGCAGGACAACAGCATCGGTGACAACCAGACCCACCGATTCCAGCGACTGGAGTAGGAAAACAAGGGTGACATTAAAAACACAACGGCGATGTGTCGAGCAGGACAACAGCATCGGTGACAACCAGACCCACAGATTCCAGCGACTGGAGTAGGAAAACAAGGGTGACGTTAAAAACACAACGGCGATGTGTCGAGCAGGACAACAGCATCGGTGACAACCAGACCCAGCGACTGGAGTAGGAAAACAAGGGTGACGTTTAAAAACACACTGGCGATGTGTCCAGCAGGACAACAGCATCGGTGACAACCACACCCACAGATTCCAGCGACTAGAGTAGGACTAGGAAAATAAGGGTGACGTTAAAAAACACACCAAACCTCTGCAGTACCTAACCTCTGCGGTACCAAACCTCTGCAGTACCAAACCTCTGCAGTACCTAACTGTGACACGTACCTAACAAGGACACATACCTAACGATGACACGTACCTAACGATGACACGTACCTAACGATGACACGTACCTAACTGTGACACGTACCTAACAAGGACACATACCTAACGATGACATGTACCTAACGATGACACGTACCTAACTGTGACACGTACCTCTGCCGTCTCCTTGACGCTGGACCCGCTGGTAACGACGTCCTCCACGATCAGACAGCTGCTGCCCGGCTCAAACTTGCCCTCGATCATCTTCTTGGTGCCGTAGTCCTTCGCTTCCTTCCGCCGGATCAGCATCGGGACATCGTGGTGGGTAGACATCAGCTGGGGAAACCAGCAGAGTAAACAAACAAACAAACAAACAAACAAACAGCATTGGGACGTTGTAGTGGGCAGACTTCAGCTGGGGAAACCAGCAGAGTAAACAAACAAACAAACAGCATCGGGACGTCGTGTAGCTATCAATGTTACTATAATTCATGTACATAAAAAGCAATAAAACATGCAATTTGGTGAAGCACCATTGAATTATCAGCACTATTGTAATTAGCAAGTGAAATAGAAGTTTATAACAGATATGCCTGTGGCAAGATTGCATCTAAAAATCACTATGACATGTCAAAAACTTAGTACAAACTAAAGATTGTATGACATCATAATTTATTACAGGGATTGTATAAATTAAACCTTCTAGCCAGTGGGAGGGCTGTATGGTACTTACTGTGGCCAATGGGAGGGCTGTCAGGGCTCGAAGTTAACTATGTCCCGATGTCCCGGGGCCACCAAAATTTGACCCGGGACAACTCACAAATCAATTTGGGACACATTTGGGACAATCAGGGCTCCTGAGTACAACTGATTTGGTTGCACACACTCTGGAAATCTCCCTTGAGAAACTGTAGACTGTTGTACATGTCACTTTTGTCAGCTCCACTGACAGGGGGTCAGCACAGGGATGGTCACACCTCATTAACTTGATTAAGGTTGGCCCTGCAAGATTTGCTAAATCCCTGTCTGCAAATTTATCGAAAATCTCTTATTGTCTGAAAGTTGTTCAGGTAAAGATAACAGTTTCCAAAGATGGAAAAAAAGGGAAATTTATATTGATTTTGGTGGTATTGATGCACATTATAATTGGTGCCATATCAATCAGATTGGAGGCTAACAGCAATGTGACAGTGAACAAGAAGGCTTTTATGAAGAAAATGGCAGAATGGAAATCAAACATTTTTTAGGATTTGTTCTACCTCCCCAAGAACCACCACATCAATGAAGTCCTTAAAGGGGCACATTGTAACATTAACATAAAACAAAATTCTTTGTTTTTGATCATTTTTCTACATCATTAGTTGCATCTACCTTATAACACTGCACAGCAATATTCATCACGTATGGATGCGACTTTGTAGTGTCGTGCGATCGTCTTGAAAAAAAGTTATGTACGCAATCCCCACCGCTGCTTTCTGAAGTTTGTTCACTTTTGGTGATTTTCCTGTGACGCTCGAACACCGACCGCAACGGTCGATTCGGTTATTTCTTAGCGTTCCACGCTGGCTTATTTTCATATTAACTTGCGGGACGCAAGTTAATATGTAAATGAACCAGATTTTGCGAGTTTTGCGTTTTTCGCCGTTTATTAATGACGGGAATGTGACAAAATGACGGGAATATGTTGGAAATAAGTAACAAATAAGTTACAAATGAGAATCTTAGTGTAGATCTTTCAAATTCTTACTATTTGTAGTTTTTGGCCACCAGATTCTACAATATGCCCCTTTAAACTCCGAAGAATAATGCTTTTTTCTTATATCACCTATCAAAATCCATTATTTCAGGTTGTTAACATTATTTCAGGTTGTAAACTTTGTTAAAACTTGTGTTTACTACTGACTGTATATAATTTTGCATTATGTATTATACTAGTATTTTACTTAACATGGCCAATGGGAGGCTGTATGGTCCTTACCGTGGCCAATGGGAGGGCTGTATGGTACTTACCGTGGCCAATGGGAGGGCTGTATGGTACTTACCGTGGCCAATGGGAGGGCTGTATGGTACTTACCGTGGCCAATGGGAGGGCTGTATGGTACTTACCGTGGCCAATGGGAGGGCTGTATGGTACTTACCGTGGCCAATGGGAGGGCTGTATGGTACTTACCGTGGCCAATGGGAGGGCTGTATGGTACTTACCGTGGCCAATGGGAGGGCTGTATGGTACTTACCGTGGCCAATGGGAGGGCTGTATATGGTACTCCACACACTGTTGCGAACTTGGCTCCAGACGTTTTTGTGGTCTCCCACAGAAGTTCTGCCACCTCGTTCTAATGGAGAGAGTAGAATTTTCAGTGTTCAGAACATTTACAACTGCACTTATTCGCTTCATGCGCTGCTGGCTCATGTCCGGCGGCCCCTTATCCGCTTCATGCGCTGCTGGCTCATGTCCGGCGGCCCCTTATCCGCTACATGCGCTGCTGGCTCATGTCCGGCGGCCCCTTATCCGCTACATGCGCTGCTGGCTCATGTCCGGCGGCCCCTTATCCGCTACATGCGCTGCTGGCTCATGTCCGGCGGCCCCTTATCCGCTACATGCGCTGCTGGCTCATGTCCGGCGGCCCCTTATCCGCTACATGCGCTGCTGGCTCATGTCCGGCGGCCCCTTATCCGCTTCATGCGCTGCTGGCTCATGTCCGGCGGCCCCTTATCCGCTACATGCGCTGCTGGCTCATGTCCGGCGGCCCCTTATCCGCTACATGCGCTGCTGGCTCATGTCCGGCGGCCCCTTATCCGCTTCATGCGCTGCTGGCTCATGTCCGGCGGCCCCTTATTCGCTTCATGCGCTGCTGGCTCATGTCCGGCGGCCCCTTATCCGCTTCATGCGCTGCTGGCTCATGTCCGGCGGCCCCTTATCCGCTACATGCGCTGCTGGCTCATGTCCGGCGGCCCAGGTTCCGCCCGGGTTCGATCCCCGGGAGCCAGGAGACTGTTCGCCTCGCCTCGAGGGGTTCCTACACGGCCTGGTGAGTAATGGCAGGTTAGGGCGTTGGGCTCATGTCCGGCGGCCCGGGTTCCGCCCGGGTTCGATCCCCGGGAGCCAGGAGACTGTTCGCCTCGCCTCGAGGGGTTCACACACGGCCTGGTGAGTAATGGCAAGATGTGCCGCACAAGGATAGAGAGATTTGAGGATGAACCTTACAAAGAAAAGGGGACTACTCTAGTGTAACAATATCCTGATTGAATCGTGCTTATAGCGGCCACCCGTAAGCGGACAGCCCCGTGGGTATGGGCCATAAAAGTCGCGGACAGCAGCAGTTTGCGTTATACAGACCTGTGTAACTGTAAGTAACAACGGCACCAACAACTGACCAGTATAACTGGTCCGGAACTTTCAGCCTTGCGGTTAGGGCGTTGGGCTCATGTCTGGCGGCCTGGGTTCAGCGTGGGTTCGAATCCCGGGAGACAGGAGACTGTACCCGCCTCTTGTCAAAGCCTTTATTATTTTTGACATTGCCTTGTGTTTCAACATTGCTCTTTTGTTATAATTAGCAGTATCTCCTATATCAGCTGGGGTCTTCAGATCAAAGAAGATTTCAGCCCATCTAAGTCCTTGTCTAAACACACGATTTCAGATGCTTGTTGGCAAACGGTGAGTTGATACTGACATGACCACATGTGTGTGTGTGGGGGGGGGGCGGTAATATAACAAAGATATACGCACCATTATGACTGGATAACTCACGATGACCCGCAGATCGAAGTAAATCGGGGACTGAATGCCGCTCTTCAGAGTAAAGTCGCCAAATTTTACCGCTTCGATGTCGAAAAGGTCCAACATGAGCTTCTCCACTCGGTCCGACATTTTGTCTGCCTGTCTCATCCCGCCAAAATATCTGACCTTTAACCTGCAGGTCAACAAGCGGAATTTTTATCAATACACATATCGTAACGACAGGTACACATCAAACAGCCAGTAAGCCTTGATTTATAGTGCAAAATTAAACGGAAATCCTCTCCTGTTATTCTTTTTTACAAAAAGGAACGATATCTTGGCGTGTGACCTTTGACCGCCGCCATATTGGATAGGGCTGTCTGTGAGGAAGTAAATTATTTCCTAAAAGTATCGTCTGCGGAACGGAGAAGGGCGCGGGAAACCTGCCTTACAGAGAAGGACGCGGGAAACCTGCCTTATCGTCGGGCGTGTTCTTCAGGTGTGGTATGATGTGTTCTGGGTTAGCAGGGGCAGCGGGAACAGGTAAACATGCGGATAATGCCGCGGTGTTCACTGCAGGATGGCTTCTCTTCACGTTACAATATTTATACATCACGATTATAAATGATCAGTTCCTCTCCAGGCCAGGTAAAATTATTTTGACTTTGTGGAAGTTCACTTTTCTTCAACAGGGCAAACTGGAAATCACTCTGGCTACATTCGTGTTTCCTGGGCTATGGGGCCATCAGCTGTTATTGTTTACTTCCCTGGGCTATGGGGCCATCAGCTGTTATTGTTTACTTCCCTGGGCTATGGGGCCATCAGCTGTTATTGTTTACTTCCCTGGGCTATGGGGCCATCAGCTGTTATTGTTTACTTCCCTGGGCTATGGGGCCATCAGCTGTTATTGTTTACTTCCCTGGGCTATGGGGCCATCAGCTGTTATTGTTTACTTCCCTGGGCCTTGGGGCCATCAGCTGTTATTGTTTACTTCCCTGGGCTATGGGGCCATCAGCTGTTATTGTTTACTTTGTTAATAAGCCCATTCACGGTAATCTCCAAGCAGATCCACGCCGGGCGCGAAAATCGTAGTATGCTAGCCAGAGAAGGTCCAGTCTGGCTGACTGGACCTTCTCTGGCTAGCATACTACGATTTTCGCGCCCGGCGTGGATCTGCTTGGAGATTACATTCACGGTCCCGACTACGCATGTGCAGTGTCAAAGGTGAAGGCCCCGGCTTGTAATCAGTTTTCGTCTCGACATTGTCTACAGGGTTGAACAAGTTTTCAAAAATTCACTTGCCCTATCGGGCAAGTAGAAAAAAAATCTACTTGCCCGAACCAACTTTTGACTTGCCCGAAATCTAAATGACATTTTTTCTTTGCATCTTTGCTTGCGGTAATGAATTCTGTTATTTTTCAGTAAAAACGTCTTGTTAAGCATGTAATTATAACAAAAAAGTTTTAACTACAAGACCAAGCTGTGTGGATGTCATGACCGTATTTACGGGAAATGACCCAAAAAAAAAAGAAGAAGCATGATATTACAACGAATCTTCTTTCACTTAAACCACGCCAATTTCATTTGTTGCTTCTCAGATTTTTCAGAATAAAATCAGAGCGATACGGAAAAAAATTTTGGCAAAAAGTCTAAGGTAAAGACACAGGCTTATTTAACATAAAGAACAACATTCAAGTTTTCAGCAAATGTTGTGTATCGATCATTCCTTAGATCCAGTACTACAATATTCCTGTGTTCACTGAGGGCTATTATTATTCTTCCATTTCTTTAGTAAACAGAAGAAAAAATCAGGTATTTGTCATATGATGGAAAAGTTACATTTAGAGTCTTGTGGATCTAATATAACTAAACATGGTTCTTATGATATGGCCAGTTTTGAATCATTGTCGTGAAATTTTTATTTTCTAGATAACATTAGTCAATATCAATCCACACATGTACATCAAACAACACCTTCAAATGATTTTTTGCAGTATTAACATTTAGAAGTTGAACAGAAATTTAGAATATCCTGAATATACACTCAATCAGTTAAAATGTTGTGGGAACCCTCAGAGTGTGTCATATCCACAATGTTGCTGTTCAATGAAAGAAGGAAAATGCTACATTGAGAGAGTGCTCACAGGGATATCATGTTTCAAAGGATTTGATGTTGCAAAGTTTCATGCCAGCAGGTCTACCAACTGAGAGAGCCATGGGTGTTTGTTTACATGTACTATGTGAGCCAAATTGTCCTGTTTTGGGTTGAATTCATAATCTTTTGGAATATTTTGAGAGAAATGTAGTTTCTAATGATAAGATACATTGTGGTGTTGTGTTTTTGTGATCCTTTCACTGGAATAAAGTTTGTTTTGAAACAGACTGCATGAAAAAATCTTACTTGCCCGATCGGGCAAGTGGGGGAGGATATCCACTTGCCCGAACAGCACTTTCACTTGCCCCGGGCAATCGGGCAACCATACTTGTTCAACCCTGGTCTAGATTTGCATAAAAATACTCAGACGGTTTTGATAACGTCTCAGGGGCCTTTTAACATTTGACAATGCACATGCCTAGTCGAAACCGTGAATGGGCTTTTTCATTTCATGCTGGAAAAACAACACCTGACAAGAATCTGCTCTACTTTACTCACCTGGTTTTACGACACTACCGTAAAAAACACCCTGTAGTACTATAATGGGAATTGTTCGCCTGTTTAACATTTTGATTTTTCGAAAGACGAAGATCATATAACGTGCATTAAATTATCGTGCGCTACCAGTTATCGTGCGGTATACCAGTTATGGTGCGGTATACCAGTTATGGTGCGCTACCAGTTATGGTGCGCTACCAGTTATCGTGCGCTACCAGTTATCGTGCGCTGCAAGTTATCGTGCGCTACCAGTTATCATGCGCTACCAGTTATCGTGCGCTACCAGTACTAGTTATTGTCCACTTTGGGTCATGTCCACATGTCCAGGTGTATTTTGCCAAAGCTACATGTTGTTATCTCCATGAAAAAAATACTTTTTCATGGGGATATTGTTTTGCGTGCGTTTGTGTGTGTGTTATCCTGTGTGTATATGTTTGTGTAAACGGATGCTAAAAATGTTATTTGGTACGCAGGTGGGTTGGACAGAGATGTACAAACTGAAGTGCTAATTATGCAAATTTGGACTGAATTTGCATAAGTAATGAGGAATATCTATTGTCGGTATGTGCTTTGAGGTCGCACCTGTCGAATCTGTTGGTCTCTTATCTAAGACAAATATTCCCCAAGTCCCAACAGCTGCATGGTGGTTCTTCTGTCCAAAACCAAGTACAGTAGAATCCGCTTAACTGAACCACCCATTTGTCAGCGTTTTTGGTGCAAATATGCGGTTGGTGCAATTATGCGGTTGGTGCAATTATGCGGTTGGTGCAATTATGCGGTTGGTGCAATTATGCGGTTGGTGTAATTATGCGAAATGCTCAGCTGGACCGCAGCATCATCATCATTTGTGAGAAACACTAGCAGTGGCACAAAGAAAATAGGACCCTTTGCTGAAAATAAAGAAATGACTACGAACCTGTTTTGACTTTGCATTCTTTCATTTTTCCATGCGATCTACCGCATTAATTTACAACACACGTAACGTTACAGGGGAGGTATTCTGAAACATCGTCATGGGATAACAGTTTCTGTGTTACATTACGTAGAGTACAGTTGTCGATTTACGTAAATCATGTACCGCCATGAAACTATGCTAGGAACTGAAACTAAAACTTGGTTACTGATTACGGGTGAGCCCAGAGCGGTGCCCCCTCTCATGTTTGGACAGATTTGACTGTCGACACCATGGTAGTGAATTGGCAATGTATCTATTGGGTAGATATGGTTAGATGACTTAGAAAGTTAGATCAGTGACAGATCATTCTCCTTATAGCAGAGCCCAACCCGCGTTTACCTCGTTCTGGTGAATGCAGGAAGTTTCTACGACGCGGATTCAGCTCTGCCATAAAAGAATGTGACAGATGATCACGTCAGCACCGCACCGCCGAAAGCGACTGCTATGTCTGCCTACGTGTTTGTAGCCCTTGCTGAGTCGCTGTACGGTTTCCGACTGAATGTGACGTAAAGACGCCAGTCTTTCATTATTGCAGCAGTATGTGACTATAGCGCTGCCGCGAACCTCAAATCACTGACAACACCCCATGTCATCCTTAACGCGAAATCAAATCCCCGCGAACTTGAATACATTCACAGTAATAAGACAGTGTACAGGTAGAGACCAATCTTTATTGAGTACAGAGTAATGCCGCCTTTGGTATGCGTGCGTTTCTTAATGGTTCCTACACGCCCCGTGACCCGCCCGGGACCTCCCATACGATTCCTATCAACGTGACTGTCAATGGAGACCACCTTCTTTTGTTACTCATAACAGTTTTAAACATATTGGCGGTATTGCGCCTTTACATCGGCAAGTATCGGCTCATTTGTACAGCGTTTGCCGATTTTTAAGTCAACTTGTGGAGGATTTTTGAAAAATTTTGGTGCAGTTATCCAGCATATTGGTGACAATGCGTGGTGCAGATATGCAGAGTCACTAACAATGCAGTGAATGGGAACCGGTTTGGGATTTTGGGATGGTGCAATTAAATGGAGTGTGCGTTTATCCGAGGTGCAATTAAGTGGCTTCATCTGTAGATGTGGGGTGGTAGCTCTACTTATGGTATTGCAGAAAGTTATATGTACCTTATGTTTCATAGTACGGATGTTAAATTTGAGATGTAGGTACCTTACCTAATTTGCATAATTTATGCATAAACTTATATTTCCCTAACCGTAAAAGCTGTGGATGTCATATTTGAGATGTAGGTACCTTTAGGAAAGGTGAATGCATCTGGACATTAATCATGCTAATGAGAACCTCATTTGCATAATGTATGCAGAAACTTGTATTTCCCTTACCGTAAAAGCTGCAGATCCAGCAACCTTAAGGTCCATGCTGTTATTTCTTTTTTTACTATTCATTGTTATTGACAGGCCCATGTTGTTTTTCATTTGTTTATTGTTGTTGCCAGGCAACCATGGTTGTACCGAACCCCCCTCCCACCCCCGAGCAGAGCGAGCCGACGGTTCAGCAGATCAAGGCTGATGTCGTGTTCGTCATCGAGGGGACGGCCAACCTGGGCGCCTACTTCAACAACCTCAAGACGTCTTACATCATTCCTACTGTGGAGTAAGTGTCTTACTTAACACTCACCTTACTCGAACCCTACTTCAACAACCTCAAGACGTCTTACATCATTCCTACTGTGGAGTAAGTGTCTTACTTAACACTCACCTTACTCGAACCCTACTTCAACAACCTCAAGACGTCTTACATCATTCCTACTGTGGAGTAAGTGTCTTACTTAACTCTCACCTTACTCGAACCCTACTTCAACAACCTCAAGACGTCTTACATCATTCCTACTGTGGAGTAAGTGTCCCTAACTCTCACCTTACTCAAACCCTACTCTGATCCTTTAAGAGGTTTCAGTTTTGCCTTGTCTTACCAGTCACACATCAGGTGATGTCATCATCCGTTTCTACCCTTCAGGTTGTGATGTCATCCGTTTACGCGTGTTTTTTTGCCCCTCAAGTTGTGATGTCATCCATTTATGTGTACTGTATTTGTTTCCCTCAGGTATTTCAATGGAGGACCAGTTGCAGAGACAGACTTCGGTGGGGACGTAAGTTGTTTTATTTTTTGTTAGGCTGCACCAATTTTCTTTCTTTGGTTCTGGAACATTTTAAAGTAAAAGCTTCAGAATTATGTTGGATTTTAGCCTCACCATATGCCTGTCATTTGTACAATATGCTTGTATTTTGTACGATATACCTGTATTTTGTACCATATGCCTGTATATGGTACGATATACCTGTATTTTGTATCCCCAGTACGGAGGTGCGCTGTACGGGCTGATCGTGTTCCAGACCGCGGACTGCGCCCCCGAGCCGGCGACTGTCTGCATCGCTCCAACCAGCAGTGCCCACGTTTTCCTCACGTGGCTGGACAGGATAAAGTAAGTACCAACACTAGTGCCAACACTGGTACCAACTCTGGTACCAACACTAGTACCAGCACTAGTACCAACACTAGTACCAACACTGTACCCTGATCCACTAACCCTAACTCTTCACAGACCTGGACCCCGATCCACTAACCCTAACTCCTCACAGACTTGGACCCGATCCACTAACTCTAACTCCTCACAGACCTGGACCCTGATCCACCAACCCAAACTCCTCACAGACCGGGACCCTGATCTACCAACCCGAACTCTTCACAGACCTGGACCCTGATCCACTAACCCTAACTCCTCACAGACCTGGACCCTGATCCACTAACCCTAACTCCTCACATGCAGACCTGGACCCTGATCCACTAACCCTAACTCCTCACAGACCTGGACCCTGATCCACCAACCCTAACCCCTCACATGCAGACCTGGACCCTAATCCACCAACCCTAACTCCTCACAGACCTGGACCCTGATCCACTAACCCTAACTCCTCACAGACCTGGACCCTGATCCACTAACCCTAACTCCTCACATGCAGACCTGGACCCTGATCCACTAACCCTAACTCCTCACAGACCTGGACCCTGATCCACTAACCCTAACCCTCACATGCAGACCTGGACCCTGATTCACTAACCCTAACTCCTCACATGCAGACCTGGACCCTGATCCACTATCCCTAACTCCTCACAGACCTGGACCCTGATTCACTAACCCTAACTCCTCACAGACCTGGACCCTGATCCACTAACCCTAACTCCTCACATGCAGACCTGGACCCTGATCCACTGACCCTAACTCCTCACAGACCTGGACCCTGATCCACTAACCCTAACTCCTCACATGCAGACCTGGACCCTGATCCACTGACCCTAACTCCTCACAGACCTGGACCCTGATCCACTAACCCTAACCCTCACATGCAGACCTGGACCCTGATCCACTATCCCTAACTCCTCACATGCAGACCTGGACCCTGATCCACTATCCCTAACTCCTCACATGCAGACCTGGACCCTGATCCACTAACCCTAACTCCTCACATGCAGACCTGGACCCTGATCCACTAACCCTAACTCCTCACATGCAGACCTGGACCCTGATCCACCAACCCTAACTCCTCACATGCAGACCTGGACCCTGATCCACTAACTGAGCACAAATGTTTTTTTCAGGTTTGTAGGAGGGGCTGGCCATTCGTGTAGCCATATTGCTGAAGGTCTCAGCTCTGCGCTTCAACTCTTTGACGATTTTCAGAAAGTTCGAGAACAAACGTAAGTAATATTCCTAATATCTAACTTGCAAACATTGTTTCATTACAGAGTTGATATTTTGTGAACAACTTCCTTGCCACTTAATGGATCATAATGACCCCCAGCGGGGGTCGTCACGCGTCGTTGAAAATCGAAAAATCTTCAGATTTTTCCCGAAAATCTTCAGATTTTATGGAAAATCTTCAGATTGTTTGAGATAACCTTCAGATTGTTTGAAAGAATCTTCAGATTGTTTTGAGATTGGTTTCAAAGAACCTTCAGATTGTTTCAAAGAACCTTCAGATTGTTTCAAAGAACCTTCAGATTGTCTCAAACAATCTTCAGATTTTTTAATGTGATCTTCAAATTTATATTCACCTTGAATATTCACCTTGAAGTTCATGTTTCAACTTCCTTTAATATTGATTAGTATGATATGAAAATTGATAAGAATGGTTTTATTGTTGTGTTTTGTACTTTTGATGGGAAAATGGAGCTAACCAATCCTGATTAGCTCCTTTCACTTGCAACCATGGCTTTAAATTCAAACAGTTCTTTGTGGGCTTAAACAGAGCGACCTGTCTTTAATCAAATAGCGCGGACACTACAGCGAACATTACTTAGAATCGTATTACAGGCTACAGGGCTATTTTCGTCATTTTCTTTTACAAGTGTTTGTGGGACTTCCACATTTCTTGAAGGAGTGGAATGAACACCAGGATGGAATGAACTGCCCACTGGCAATGAAGTTTAGGCACCGTGTAGGGTGTTACGCCCAGAACTGACAGGTCCCGAGTTCGAAACTACTGATATGCCCCAATGCTGTGTCCTTGGAAAAGGCACTTAACACGACTTCACTCACTTCACTTAGGTGTAGATGAGTACCTAGTTTTGGTTAGGGACATTAACTCCTAAAACAACATGAGCTAATTGATTCATTAGCATACAACCTTGTCTTAACTTACTATTCTATTGAACAATCTGAAATTGTCTTTACCTCATTAACATATCTATTCGGAGGAAAGACACTGACGAAAGACAGTGGATGATGTCTGAAACGTCTGACTGTTTCAAAATTTTATCCACTTGCTTGAGTAACTATTTTTGGCGTATCTTTGGCAGGTGGAAGAAGTTGGCAGAAGTTAGGTGACATCATGCTAACTTATGCCAGTGGACATTATATGGTGGCAGATGGCAGAAGTTGACAGAAGTAACACACTTGATGTTGTAGCTTTTGATAATAGCCAGGGTAGGATAAAAGAGGCAGAAGTTAGCTGTTGTCATTCCACTCCTTCACTCTGTTCATGAAGGAATGGAAGGACAAGAAATAGCCATGCCTTTTAGTACCAGAGTTATCAACCAAGGATTGATGTGTTCAAAAATTCGTATTTCCTGAGAACCATAGTAGAATGGAACTCGTTGTCATCAGATGCTGCAGGAACACCTTCACTGCATAGCTTCAAAGAACGATTGCAGTCAGATGTTCAAAAGTTTGGTGTGACAGGCCGTTCAGCGTAATATAACCAGCTGCTGCCGCGCCGCGTGCCTGCGAAGCTGGTGTGTTACGCCGAAGAGCGGTTATACTGGCTATACAGATACAGATACAGTCATGGTAACTTCTGTCAGTCTGTGGCAATGTTAGGGTGGTTGAAGTTGTCTAAAATAATATACAATGTAATCAAACTTCTAGTACGGTAGGGCTGCATAAATTTGAACGTGAAGCCTTAAAATCCCTAGTCTGAATTAAAATGAACTTGACTGTGTAATGTTACATGTCAACGTTGCTCTGTTACTCTGTTTGTTACAGTTTTAGAGGATGACTAGAAAAATGCATTAACTTCAAAAAGAAATAAAAGATTGTGCAGTGCAATATTGTAATATTATATATACTTCTCAGCAAGGATGTATCATAGCTATTTTAAAGTTAGCTGTAGCGAAAAAAAGCTTTAAACACAGGAACATAAACTCAAATAAAGTATGGGTAAGCATTGATAATGAAATGAATGATCGGGCATTCTAAAAGTTTTTTTAGTTCTAAATCTGGAGCCACATAAATGTTAGTCAGTCAGTGCACGGTACTGCATGTGATACTGCCATTACTGTATGTTGTGTCCAGCAAAACTTGACAGAGATGATTTGTTAATAGCTTTTTGATTGACAGGGAGGGGAACCTAATACCTACCCCACCCTATGATTGTAGGACTATGACATTCTAAGGCCTGGCTCCCCAGGGGCCGTGGTTGATTGAGCAGAACAAACACAGTCCAAAAAGGGAAAGCTAACATTTTTAGTGTTTTGGCCACACCAGTTACTTGATTTGTGGACATTGGACAGGCAGAAAAAACTGCTTGAATAAAACTGAGTGCTCTGAAGGCCTAAACATGGTCCTCAATATTTTGTTCTTTAATCTGAGCGCTGAGAACCAAAAAAATTGTTGCTGTTCAATCTTCTCAGGGATCATCATCATCATTTTGGCTGAGAGAAATCCCATTTCGAGTTGTCTGGTTCATTCATATTCTTTTCTAGCACGCTGATTGGTCCCTTCTGTCAGAGCTCCATATGCTATCTCAGCAGGGATCACCCCATCCCAGAAAGACCTTGTTTACCGACAAGGCTGTAGTACCTGCATTTTGGTATATAGAAAGTGTTATCATGACAATTTTACAAAGATCTGAAGAAAAAACTATTTCATTGTCTATGTATGACATTAAATCAACTCCATGTTTTTGGTCATTTCTTTCGGCCATTTCTGAGAAGTGTGGTCCCTAGTAAGATGTGGTCCCTACAGAGATACCATGTGGAGAAAGTCGTTAAGCTGAGTGACAAGGACAAGGCTTCCTGTGGAGCTTTGAAGGGACCAATCAGCATGCTAGGCCAGAATCTGGACAGATACATTTATTCCAGACACTTGAATGGCAGTGATCTCAGACTGCTTGGTGAAGGGTAGAGCCTGGAACTGAAACAAAATTACACTCAAGCTAGTTGGTTATGATATGCAAGGAAGATGATGGGTAGCCCGAGTGTCGTCCTTGTTAGTTCCTAGAGTTTGGGCTAGATGATGGGGTTGATAGGTATATTGTTATGATGATGCCTAAAGAGAAAGTTCATGGCCAAAGGCTTAATTGCAAGTACATGTAATACGGAAAGTACAGACAGACAATGATGAACAGTATAACATGTGACTACTCTAGTCTTAACCACTGACACTTACATGTAGTTCTAACTAATATTGGGTTCGACTTTCTTTTCTAAGACATTGAAAGACAAATGGTCCCATTTATTCTGTGTGTGATTAATTAATCAAGAAGAGAGTAGTTTTCTTCTTGTCTGTAAACGTGGTGGAAAAAAGGTGACCTCATGATTAGTCTCATTTCTTTCGAAGTCATAGAAGGGCCAGTGCAGTGCCAACTTTCAAGAAAGTTCTGCGCATCATTTCATTTCGGTACCACTACAACTACAATAGAACCTAACTTTCTATAATTTCCTGGCAAATAATTCCTTTCAACTGTTGCAGAGATGATGACCAATTAGCACATCATTACCGGTAAGAACAGTTCACAGCCTGCTATAGCTCCTCCCATGCCAGAGCAAGCCCAGAGAATGAAATGCAGGCATTCACACTCAGTGACTCACTCAGGTTTCAGTAAAAGCTGAGAGCAGGCCTCCCTGGGGAGAATTGAAGACAAACCATTTGCCTCCAGGACTATACCAACTTTATGAAAGGGGGAAGCTAGAAACAATACATTGTGGTCACACAAGGAGGTTATACTTATAGTGAAAAGGAGAAACACCTGGGCAAAGTTCAAGAGGTGTAGGAAGGGAGTTAAGCAGAGAGTTAGGAAGGCCCATAGGGATTATGTTTCCAACTACCTTGAGACGAACATCGAGGATAATCCCAAGGCCTTTTGGAGCTATGTCAAATCTCTCAGACAGGACTCTACTGGTGCATCGGCCATAAGACACCAGGGGGTGCTAACATCTGACCCCCAGGAAAAGGCTGATGCTCTGGGAGCCCAGTTTGAGTCAGTGTTTACCAGGGAGGATAAATCTACCGTTCCTACCCTTGGCGAATCCGTAGTTCCAACTATCCCCTCCCTTAACATCTCAGTGGAGGGGGTAGCCAAACAGCTCTCTAGTCTTAATCCCAGCAAGTCCACAGGACCAGACGGAATACCACCTCGCCTCCTGAAAACTGTTGCCGAGCAAATTGCGCCAATACTACAGACAATATTCTCCCAATCAATATCTACGGGAGACGTACCTGAGGATTGGAGAACAGCTAACATCGCTCCAATCTTCAAAAAGGGTGACAGAACAATGCCTTCCAACTATAGGCCGGTGTCTTTGACATCGGTCTGTGGCAAAGTGCTCGAACACATCGTGCACAGCCACATGATGAAACATCTTGACACTCATGGCGTTCTGTCCCCGGCGCAGCACGGTTTCAGGAAGGGTCTGTCCTGTGAGAGCCAGCTGGTACTCACCCTCCAAGACTTGGCCAACAATCTTGACCATAACAAACAGGTCGATGTCGCGGTGCTTGACTTTAGCAAGGCATTCGACACCGTGCCCCACGAGCGGCTGCTAAGCAAGCTCGAGCACTACGGCATTTCTGACCTTCTTCAGTCTTGGTTTAGGGCCTTCCTAACAGAGAGAACCCAGAGGGTTGTCTTTGACGGCGGAACATCTAAAGCTGTCAGGGTCACCTCTGGAGTCCCTCAGGGTACAGTGTTAGGCCCTTTGCTCTTTCTACTGTACATTAACGACCTCCCCAGCTCCGTAGATTCACACGTTCGATTATTTGCCGACGATTGCTTGATTTATCGAACTATCAGCACGCCTTCTGACGCACAAGGTCTACAGTCTGATCTTGATGCACTAACAGATTGGCAAAATCGTTGGCTTATGTCGTTCAATCCCTCTAAATGCCACATCCTCCATATCACCCGTAAAAAGCACCCCATCCTAACTCAGTACTCCCTAAGTGGAGAAGCCCTCACCGGTGTCAAGTCCCACCCCTATCTTGGAGTACAACTGTCCGATGATCTGCGGTGGGACACCCATATCAACTACGCCACTAGCAAAGCCGGCAGGGTACTAGGGGTCATTCGGCGCAATTTGACCCATTGTCCATCTAGGGTCAAGGCCACTTGTTACAAAGCGCTGGTGCGGCCCCACTTGGAATATAGTGCCACCGTCTGGGACCCGTACACCACCAAAGGGATACAGGCGGTGGAGGCCGTCCAGCGCAGGGCCGCCCGAGTGACTCTGAATGACTACCGGCAGACTAGCAGCGTGACACAAATGCTCAATGACCTGCAGTGGACCCTTCTCTCTGAAAGGAGGAGGAACGCCCGTCTCACCTTTTTCTATAAGCTAGTTAATAACCACATCAATGTTAATACAGATAGTCTACTGAAACCAGCTCAGGGGCGCACCCGGGGAAGCCACACGCTCAAATTCCAACCACTTTACGCCCGAACAGACTCATTTAAATATTCTTTTTTCCCTCGCACCATACCCGAGTGGAACGCCCTGCCTGGCGCGGTTGTTACGGCTCCCACCGTTGAGTCTTTCCGCGCCAGGCTGGAGGCCTGCCCGCCTTAGCCTGGGACCTCCTCCCCCCCCTACTTTGCCCCTCGCGGGGTTATCTGGGGGTATATTAAGTTGAAGTTGAACACCAGACACCTTCAAAACCTTCCCAGATGGCTTTCCTGTCTGACAAAGTTAGTCAAGAAAGCCCATCGTTATGAAGAGACAAAATTTCTGCTTCCTTTGTACTGTATGAGCAAAGATGTGTTACCCCCAGCTTACTTCTGGGTACACAGATGGTAGTTTGGGTACAGTCCTGTCCATATTTGCTCTAACCAGCTTGGTTGGTGTCAGCTGATCTTCAAGCAGATGTAGGGTCTGACATATTGCTTTCCACATGGCACGTATATATGCGTCTCTCTAATTGTCCTTTATATATGACAGCGTCACCTGTACCCTTATACTACTAGTAGAGATTTAGTGTTAGCCAGCAAGGAGGCCAACAAATCAATGATTTTAAACCACCTTGGAGCAACTATGGGAGCCATACAGTAGACATGGTACATGTAGATGGTGTAGTATGCTAGTACAGTGTATCATATCAGCATTCCGAAGGAGACTGCATTGGAGGGGTACATAAAGCCTGCACCCTTGTTGTAGTAAAGGAGCTTTTGGGCATCAAACTTTGCATGTAAAAGAGCCCAACACGAGTGGGGGTGACCCTGGAACCAAAACGTGCTTGGCTAAAAATATTTGAGCCGTAACAAAGCCACATTACACTATTAATAAATAGCTAATGATAAAGCGTAATGAATTTTCCTCAGACTGTTACATGTAAGCTAACTGGGATGACACAGGTCTATGCAATTCTAACACCATCGCCAGGATTTCTTAGCCTCTACCAGGCTCCATCCATGCAATCGCTGGGAAAATAGACCGGTGGATCCAAAGAAGAATTGTAGATATGTAATTTTTTTTTTTAAATCCTCCCACACCATTATTGATGTATACGGCGGTGCCCATCTCCGTTTCATAGCCCTGGGCCACACTGTTGTGCAATCACTGTAGCAGGGGGCTAGTCCACTGGCAGTGAAGTGTGTTTAACTTCCATACTGTTTCACAAGTATGTACCATTTTTATAAAGTCTTTGGTATGACTCAGAATTGGTCGAATATAAATATAATACCATTTCAAAGGATTTATCAACAGTTGTGGCAACTTAAGCTAGCAAAACCAATTCTCTGCCCAACTTCTCAGACTGGTAAATTTGGTTATTCTTCAGTACTGGACAATTTTCAATAGCCTCTACCAGGCCCCGTCCTATCGTTGGGAAAATAGTAGAAATCGGCCGAGGTACTCTGATATACAGGGTAGTCCGCTATACAGTGAAGTTCAAGTATCGATTGAGCTTCACTGTATAGCGGACTACCCTATATAGCGGAGTACCTTGGTCGATTTCTACTATTTTCCCAACGATAACGGGCCTGGTAGAGGCTATATTTTCAAGTCTATAAACTGGTGGCTGATTGATCCCAGATGTACTGTTGTCAGCACTGCCCAGGCACTGCCTTTGGTCTCTTCTCTCTGGTGTTGTTGGGCTTGGGCTTATTATCATGATCAGATCTCCTCTTTGGGAGTCTAGTCTCAAGAGACCATCTGTGTACCTCTTGCATGAAGTGGTAGATCTGGGTTTTTAATCATAAACAGCCCATGAAGAGGCCCCGCTGAAACTCAGCTCAGCCCAGGCCTGGCTCAGCCTGAATGCCAGACCATGGGATAGATATTTTGGAGATTGGGGGTCTGGCATCCAGGCTATACCGAAAGCTTTGAAAGCTGTGTAAGAAGAATAATTCATTCAGTAAAGTCTCTAAATAAACAGGGTGTGAATGCACATCCTTCTGCCCCTTTGTGTTCATTTCTATCTCTTGCTAAATGTTCAAGAGCACATACGGGTAGATCGTTTCTTAATTTTAAAACTTCTTGCCACCAACACATGATGATCACCAAATTGTCTGGTGGATTTGTATTACTGATACTGTTTGACCTTAAACATTTGGCACTCTCTACCGGAGAGTGTAGTCTCCAGCAAAACCACTTCAAATCTCAACTAGATCGACATTGGAAGGAGCTAATGCACGAGCACAGCGGAAAAAAAATAGACCAGTCCACAACAGGCGCTGCCTTCTTCAAGAAGGTATGAATCTATCATGCTTGAAAAAACAAACCTTCTCATCAATACAAATTTACCTTTTGAGATCACTGCTTATCTCAATTCATTTTTTTGTACATGTAGTTGGTACAGATCTGTCATGATCCTGAAAAGCCCAGGCAAAGGGCTGAAAGATCCTGAAAATCCCAGGCAGAGTTCTCTGAATGGCCCATTGCCCCAGCTCCTAGATTCCACCATTGAAGGATCCTTGATTCCACAAGCTGGTGGCTGGTGGTAACAAGGAAACTCTTGGCCTGCCTGGGAATGCCCAGGGGAGGAAGTCCTGTAACTAATTAGTCATCCAAGCTGATCATATCTTCCTACCCCTAGGAAAGAGCCCATTCTTTTCATGTGCAGTATATTCCTTGGTACATATACATTATATAACTAGTTTTTTTAAGTCATTGGCACTTAACTGACATCATCATCATTGACACTATTAACTCACAATTGCATTAAAACATTGCAAATAGTTTGCTGGATGTCTGTTTGGATGGCAGCTCTACTCTCTCTTTACTAGTACTGTCTTGTGTCAATAATGATTTCAGCAGGGGTTCCTCCCAGATGGGAAGACCAGGCAAGACTAGGATCTGAGATAGCTACTCTCCAAGAATACATTCGTAGGTTTGGCTCCGGCTGGTTTTTGATATGTTTACCTGGCATTTTTGTCACGTTTTCTATTTTGACTGGGTGATATCAGGAAAACGGATGAAATATAAAGCCCGCCCAAAACTCTCCAAAACACATTAAACGCCAGCCGGAGCTGGACTCCTGCTTGGAGAGTATGAGATTTGAGGGCTTTCTGGGTGGTGCTGGCATTAAATTTGGAGTGGGGAGGAGCACTGATTCGTGATTTATAACACACTAGTTAGCTGGGGCCAGATTCTTTTGAAGGAGTGAAACAAATCAAAGGAGTGAGTAGAAACAGAAGTGATCCCAACCGAGATTCGAACTCACGCCGAAACCGGAGGCCAGATCACAGGCACGCACGCCTTAACCACTAGGCTAAAAGGTCGCGACCAGTTAGACTGGTCAGTTGGAGGCGCTTGAACCCCCACTATTACAGGAGAAATGCTATCTGCTGCCCGCGCTCTCCTGGAAATAAATGCCAGTAGCAACTATAGAAAGTTTGCAAAGGAGGCTATGCCTGAGACAACACAACTCAGGTAGTCACCATAACTTTTTATAGAGTAGGAGATTAGGTGCAGAAGACAAATTGGTACGGTGATAGCATCACAGCAAGCACTAAAGGTTGCAAAGTAGGGGTTTGTGGGCACCCTTCCCAGAAAAGTGTGAAATCTAGACAATTTTCCTTGCATTTTGACAGGGCAAATTTACAGCCTCTACCAGGCCCTGTCCTATCGTTGGGAAAATAGTAGAAATCGACCGAGGTACTCCGCTATACACTCATACAGGGTAGTCCGCTATACAGTGAAGCTCAAGTGTATGTGATAGGGTGCTATAGGGCTACTTTGTAATGTCCCTAATGTTTATTGTAAATTCAAAGATTTCCTTAGGATGATATCCGTACTGATGATCTGTTCTAAAGTTTTCAGCATGGACAACAAAGTCACTTAAATATCTCTCTTACAGATCTTGTAGTCAGCAGCAAATAATCATTTCAAGCTGTGCCTGCTACTACAGTTAGCAAGTCCAGTAGTAATGGAGTGGGCGGAGTAGTGGGAAATGACTTCTCCTCCCAATCAATCAAAAAGCTATTAACAAGTCATCACCTCTCTAAATAGATGATATCAACAGCTACTGTCCTTTCAACACAGAATAATGGCCACTGCAAAACATGAAAAACCAACAAATGAGTAAGAAATTTTACTTTCAATCAAAGACAACTTGAAGAGATGTTTTCTAGGTCTTGTCTAGGCCTATGATTAGTATGAATCCATCTATGCTGACACATGGAGAGCCATAGAATGCTGAAAGTAGGGAAAGCATAATAGAGTTTTGGCAAACAACACACAAATCCGGTGCATGGTGTCTTAAGGAGCTACACCTACATTGTAGGTGTATTCTAACCTACTGTATGGTTGTGCCAGTCATGAATGTTGAAGGTGGTAGTAATTTGTCTGCATCTGTTTCTGTGTAGTTGGATACTGAGGTGACAACCAAGTTCCACTCATACATGTTTTATATCATTTTGAATCTACACGTGTATGCTTGCCCTATACATGTATGTGATACCCTGGCAAACATAAATCTCCAAGAAGATATAGGGTCCAGCTTGTTTAACACAACTTGGTTCAGCAAGTCTTTCCACTGGTGAGAGAACTCTCTTTATCTGCTTGGAGATGACTTAATGTAACACTGCTTCGTATTGCATGCACAATGTTTAACAAGAAGGCACAGGGCTTGAAATTCATTTTTGGAAATAGGTGCACTGGTGCACCCGACAAAAAAAAATTAGGTGCACAGAAAACATTTTGGGTGCACCACATAAAATAAAGTTGAATGTCAGCAAAACAAAATTACCAAGTTTAACGCTCTTAAGAACTTCAACCTGTAATTCTATAGCTAACTAGATACATCAAGACAGTAGAATACAACGAAGGGTAATTTTAGCTATTCTGTCTAAAAGGCAAGTAAGTCAAGATACTTACATTTCTGTATTCTCTGTATACTAGTGTACAATAGTACCCTTACCTTATAGCCTACAAACATATCTAGGTGCACTGGTGCACCCACAGTCAAAAATTAGGTGCACAGCTCCAATTTTGGGTGCACACAGGTGCACATGCACCCACTATTTCCAGGCCTGAGGCATCTTCAGAAGTTGCATTCTTGCCACATAATGATTTATCAACTGCATGCAAGCTTAAAAAAAACTAAAATGTCATGGATAAAACACATCTTAGAAGACCTATAACCCAGGTTGATCAAATGATTGCAATAACAATGAACAAGCCAAATATCTACCACAAAGTAGCAATACACATCGCAGCTGAATTTTGAACCCATGACTGTTTTATGAAATCACAAATTTTCTGCTGTCATTTACAAGTCAGTACCTGTAACACAACCAGTGATGGAAATTTATATGTATAACTACATTGCACATCACATTGGAAGCCGATGCTGTCTCGGAAGCGGTAAAATTCCATGACTTGACATAGGTAATTTATTATAATAATGAGGAGTTATTACCATTCGTACGGTTGTCAACAATACACATGTAGAACTGACAGTTGATTCAAGTGGATTTTTATTTTCATCTACATGTAGTGTCAAACCCACGGCATTATGACAACTGCATCCAAATGCAGTATTCATCATTATACCACCAAAACAATAGTAAGCGTACGTTTGTTATTCAGGGCTTGAGGGCCGAACGAGGATAAATATTGCAGTCAGGTTCGATATGAGGCTCCGTTCAAAATCGTTGTTCCCGAGAACATGGATTTCTCCGCCAACTCCGTTTAACAACTACATAATGTTCGCTAAGTTCGCGCTATCTAAAGACAGGTCGCTCTGTTTAAGCCCACAAAGAACTGTTCGACTTTAAAGCCATGAGTTGCAAGTGAAAGGAGCTAATCAGGATTGGTTAGCTCCATTTTCCCATCAAAGGTACAAAACTCACACAACAATAAAACCATTCTTATCAATTTTCATATCATACTAATCAATATTAAAGGAAGTTGAAACATAAATTTGAAGATCACATTAAAAAATCTGAAGATTGTTCAAAACAATCTGAAGGTTCTTTGAAACAATCTGAAGGTTCTTTGAAACCAATCTCAAAACAATCTGAAGATTCTTTCAAACAATCTGAAGGTTATCTCAAACAATCTGAAGATTTTCCATAAAATCTGAAGATTTTCGGGAAAAATCTGAAGATTTTTCGATTTTCAACGACGCGTGACGACCCCCGCTGGGGGTCATTATGATCCATTAAGTGGCAAGGAAGTTGTTCACAAAATATCATCTCTGTAAGTATAAGCTGTCAGAGGCTACAAGCATTAGTCCAAAGTGCAATAGAAAGTCCAAAATTAATCTGGAAGGTGTTAGTAGCTCTTTTTGCAGCATTTGATGTAAGTGTTGTGCACCCTTTGATATAAGAGTTGTGCACCCTCTGCTATACAAGTTGTGCACTCTTTGATGTAAGAGTTGTGCACCCTTTGCTGAATGAGTTATGCACTCTTTGATGTAAGAGTTGTGCACCCTTTGATGTAAGAGTTGTGCACCCTTTGCTGAATGAGTTGTGCACCCTTTGATATAAGAGTTGTGCACCCTCTGCTATACAAGTTGTGCACTCTTTGATATAAGAGTTGTGCACTCTTTGATGTAAGAGATGTGCTCCCTTCGATGTAAGAGTTTTGCACCCTTTGCTGTACAAGTTGTACACTCTTTGATCTAAGAGTTGTGCACCCTCTGCTATACAAGTTGTGCACCCTTTGATGTAAGTTGTGCACCCTCTGCTGTACAAGTTGTACACTCTTTGATCTAAGAGTTGTGCACCCTCTGCTATACAAGTTGTGCACCCTCTGCTATTCAAGTTGTGCACTCTTTGATGTAAGAGTTGTGGACCCTTTGCTGAATGAGTTGTGCACTCTTTGATGTAAGAGTTGTGCACCCTCTGCTATACAAGTTGTGCACTCTTTGATGTAAGAGATGTGCTCCCTTCGATGTAAGAGTTTTGCACCCTTTGCTGTACAAGTTGTACACTCTTTGATCTAAGAGTTGTGCACCCTCTGCTATACAAGTTGTACACTCTTTGATCTAAGATTTGTGCACCCTCTGCTATACAAGTTGTGCACCCTTTGATCTAAGAGTTGTGCACCCTCTGCTATACAAGTTGTGCACCCTCTGCTATTCAAGTTGTGCACTCTTTGATGTAAGAGTTGTGGACCCTTTGCTGAATGAGTTGTGCACTCTTTGATGTAAGAGTTGTGCACCCTCTGCTATACAAGTTGTGCACTCTTTGATGTAAGAGATGTGCTCCCTTCGATGTAAGAGTTTTGCACCCTTTGCTGTACAAGTTGTACACTCTTTGATCTAAGAGTTGTGCACCCTCTGCTATACAAGTTGTATACTCTTTGATCTAAGATTTGTGCACCCTCTGCTATACAAGTTGTGCACCCTTTGATCTAAGAGTTGTGCACCCTTTGATGTAAGAGTTGTGCACCCTTTGCTGTACAAGTTGTGCACTTTTTGATGTAAGTTGTGCAACCTTTGATAAGTTCTGCGTAACATTTTCACGACAGACCCAGCCTCCAGAAGCAGTGCATTCTGGTCTGCAACTCGCCCCCATTCCTGATGCCGTCCATCGAAAGCATCACCTACAGCGGGCAGACAGCCGAGCAGCTGGGAGGCATCATGGGAGAGGTCAGTTCAGGGTCAGGGGGAGAGGTTAAAGGTTACATTGCCTACAGCAGGCAGACAGCCGAGCAGCTGGGAGGCATCATGGGAGAGGTCAGTTCAGGGTCAGGGGGAGAGGTTAAAGGTTACATTGCCTACAGCAGGCAGACAGCCGAGCAGCTAGGAGGCATCATGGGAGAGGTCAGTTCAGGGTCAGGGGGAGAGGTTAAAGGTTACATTGCCTACAGCGGGCAGACAGCCGAGCAGCTGGGAGGCATCATGGGAGAGGTCAGTTCAGGGTCAGGGGGAGAGGTTAAAGGTTACATTGCCTACAGCAGGCAGACAGCCGAGCAGCTAGGAGGCATCATGGGAGAGGTCAGTTCAGGGTCAGGGGGAGAGGTTAAAGGTTACATTGCCTACAGCGGGCAGACAGCCGAGCAGCTAGGAGGCATCATGGGAGAGGTCAGTTCAGGGTCAGGGGGAGAGGTTAAAGGTTACATTGCCTACAGCGGGCAGACAGCCGAGCAGCTAGGAGGCATCATGGGAGAGGTCAGTTCAGGGTCAGGGGGAGAGGTTAAAGGTTACATTGCCTACAGCGGGCAGACAGCCGAGCAGCTAGGAGGCATCATGGGAGAGGTCAGTTCAGGGTCAGGGGGAGAGGTTAAAGGTTACATTGCCTACAGCGGGCAGACAGCCAAGCAGCTGGTAGGCATCATGGGAGAGGTCAGGGGAAGAGGTTAGGTCAGGGCAAAGGTGAAAGGTAGATTTTGCCTACAGCTAGCAGAAAGCTGAGTAGAATAAGGTCATAGCACAGCGTGACGGAGGAAAGTATGAAAAGGTCATGTCAAGGTCAGGTCACAAGATTCTGGGGAGAGCACTCAGCCCCCCCTCCTCTTACATTGATTGCTATCATAGTGGTGTTCACTTACCATGCACCAGTATCTGCTGTTCACTACTGTACAGAGGGTCTCACACAGCTGTTTTTTGCCATGTACTTGTACAGAGTCTCACAAAGCTGGGTTTTTTATGCCCTGTACAGTGGGTCTCACATGGCTGTTTTCTGCCCCGTACAGAGGGTCTCACACGGCTGTTTTCTGCCCTGTACAGAGAGGAATCAACTTCTCCATCATGTCTCCGCGGAAGCTGCCGGTTCTGCAGCGGCTGTATGAGAAGGGGCTGGGCAGCAGCCAGGACCAGTCCCACAAGGACTACACAACCGACCCGCGGCACCTCATCCTCCTTAAGGGCTTCCAGCTCAAAGGTAAGGACTACACCACCGACCCGAGGCACCTCATCCTCCTTAAAGGCTTCCAGCTCAAAGGTAAGGACTACACAACCGACCCGCGGCACCTCATCCTCCTTAAGGGCTTCCAGCTCAAAGGTAAGGACTACACCACTGACCCGCGGCACCTCATCCTCCTTAAAGGCTTCCAGCTCAAAGGTAAGGACTACACCACTGACCCGCGGCACCTCATCCTCCTTAAAGGCTTCCAGCTCAAAGGTAAGGACTACACCACCGACCCGCGGCACCTCATCCTCCTTAAAGGCTTCCAGCTCAAAGGTAAGGACTACACCACCAACCCGCGGCACCTCATCCTCAAGGGCTTCCAGCTCAAAGGTAAGAAATAGGAACGTGTGCATTTGTATGTCTGTGTGTGTATGTGTGTGTGTATGCATTTGTGCATGTGTGTATCTGAGTGTATGCATCTGTGTGTGTGTGACTGTTTGTATTTGTGTGTGTGCACCTGTGAATGTGTGCATTTGTATGTCTGTGTGTGTATGTGTGTGTGTATGCATTTGTGCATGTGTGTATCTGAGTGTATGCATCTGTGTGTGTGTGACTGTTTGTATTTGTGTGTGTGCACCTGTGAATGTGTGCATTTGTATGTCTGTGTGTGTATGTGTGTGTGTATGCATTTGTGCATGTGTGTATCTGAGTGTATGCATCTGTGTGTGTGTGACTGTTTGTATTTGTGTGTGTGCACCTGTGAATGTGTGCATTTGTATGTCTGTGTGTGTATGTGTGTGTGTATGCATTTGTGCATGTGTGTATCTGAGTGTATGCATCTGTGTGTGTGTGACTGTTTGTATTTGTGTGTGTGCACCTGTGAATGTGTGTATTTGTGTGTGTGCACCTTACCCTGGGGGCCAGGCACCGTATATCGGCTCGCCACCAAGCACCGTACGCGCGCCCAAGCTTTCCCGGCCCACCCTCCCGCTGTCCCCCGAAGACCGACCCCGCCCCACTCTCCGCTGTAAACCCAAGATCTGCTAGCCATATACAGAGCCTGGGGACACGGCTATCTTTGGCCGTCCACAGAGGTGGAGAAGTGCTTATGATTTATGGCCGCACGCACAGCTGGAAGCCGCCTGCATGGTGGCAGGATTGGTCTGACATGTTGAAATGAAACCTATACAAGAATAAAGATTTCCCTTCGCCTGCAAGCTTATTTTATGGATGACTAACACTGATACCAATCTAGAATAATGATACACGATTGTCTTTCAATGGTAGTACGAAACTTAGATGTCCTGAAATGCTAAAATCAAAGGAGGTTAAAACTAAAACGTATCTTTGGCGAGCTCGTAATGTCCGGAAGCTCTGATGGGAGACGATGGAGTAAATACGGGCTTGACGTGAGTCCCCCCGGCCTCGTATAGTTCACATGACACACAAACATTCTTTGTTCCTTTATTTGTACTACAACATACACAACAGCCACGGCCATTATCTTCTATTGTGAATTTTTGCTTAACTGAATTTGCAATTGTAACGTGAGTTACGTGCCATCCTCTCATAGCAGAACATACGACGCCTTGTAGCTAGGTGCTTTGATTTGAACACCAAAGACGTATGCTGCGGTGTTTACCGTGACGCCATATATGGTAAAGACGGGAGATCCCAGACAAAGATGGCGCCCACAGAAGCCTACAGAAATGCGCGTGGCGTCCCGCTGTGCGGGGATTACCGGCAGGCCAATAGCGCGAAGAACTTTCTAGCACAAATTCTGTGCTAGAAACTGACAGCAAGAGCCGTGTCCCCAGGCTCCGTATATGGCTAGCAGATCTTGGGTTTACAGCGGAGAGTGGGGCGGGGTCGGTCTTTGGGGGACAGCGGGAGGGTGGCCCGGGAAAGCTTGGGCGCGCGTGCGGTGCTTGGTGGCGAGCCGATATACGGTGCCTGGCCCCCAGGGTATGTGCACCTATGAATGTGTGTATTTGTGTGTGTGCACCTATGAATGTGTGTATTTGTGTGTGTGTGTATTTATTCTCACCTATCAAAGAAACGTACCGGTACTTTCTCACTTTAGACAGTACGATTAGTATTTTTTTGAGAAATTGAGGCTTTGCTAACCAGGAATCCCTCTAAAATCTGAAGTTAAGGTTTTTCTGCCCATATTTCCCAGGTAGTTTTGCTCGTAATTCGCTATTTTTCAGTCTAGCAGCATTGATTTTCTACTGCTTTAAAAATTTGAAGGCCTTCTGAAAATATCCTTGCGGCACTCGTAACATATCGGTCAATATCGCTATGACGCTACAGAAAAAGGGAAAATAAGATGCGACATTGACATTTCAAAATACAATTTTCATATAAGTAACTTTGACAGTCTCTGTTCACATCGTAAACCAAAGCACGCTGATAAAAAACAGTTTCATGTGAGTATTTATGTGCGTATGTTTATGCGTATGTGTGTCTGCGTGTTTATGTGCGGTAGTTTTATGTGAGTATTTATGTGCGTATGTTTATGTGCGTATGTGTGTCCGTTGTTTATGTGCGTATGTGTGTCCGTTGTTTATGTGCGTATGTGTGTCCGTTGTTTATGTGCGGTAGTTTTACGTGAGTATTTTTGACCCCCCAGAAAGAGTGGCAAACGTGGAAGGGAAGGACACCAGCATGAAGCTGACCTCTGACCTTGACCCCAAGCCGCTCCATCCGGGCAGCAAGGCCTCCGCCCCCACCTCGAACCCAGGTGCACCTGTCGCAAAGGCTGCTGGGAGCCCCGCCAGGAGCGCAGGTACGGGGCTCATTCATCTTTCGAAGCTGTGACTGAAAAGGGTCATTTTCTAACAGACTGCATCGTATTGAATACAAATCAAGGAACATTTGTGGAAGTTTATAAGAACAAAAAAATTAACCATTATTATCCAGCAACCAGCTGTTTTCCATGCAGTTCCGGCTGTTCATTCAGGTTAAAGTTCGACCAGCTGTTTTCTGTAGTTCCTTGTTGTTGAAGTGTAACCTGCTGTTTTCTGTAGTTCCCTCAGGTTCAAGTGTAACCTGCTGTTTTCTGTAGTTCCTTCAGGCTCACGTGTAACCTGCTGTTTTCTGTTGTTCCTTCAGGCTCAAGTGTAACCTGCTGTTTTTATGTAGTTCCCTCAGGGTCAAGTGTAAACTGCTGTTTTCTGTAGTTCCCTCAGGTTCAAGTGTAACCTGCTGTTTTCTGTAGTTCCCTCAGGTTCAAGTGTAACCTGCTGTTTTCTGTAGTTCCTTCAGGTTCAAGTGTAACCTGCTGTTTTCTGTGCAGTACCTTCAGGTTCAAGTGTAACCTGCTGTTTTCTGTAGTTCCTTCAGGTTCAAGTGTAACCTGCTGTTTTCTGTAGTTCCCTCAGGTTCAAGTGTAACCTGCTGTTTTTATGTAGTTCCTTCAGGTTCAAGTGTAACCTGCTGTTTTTATGTAGTTCCCTCAGGGTCAAGTGTAAACTGCTGTTTTCTGTAGTTCCCTCAGGTTCAAGTGTAACCTGCTGTTTTCTGTAGTTCCCTCAGGTTTAAGTGTAACCTGCTGTTTTCTGTAGTTCCTTCAGGTTCAAGTGTAACCTGCTGTTTTCTGTGCAGTACCTTCAGGTTCAAGTGTCACCTGCTGTTTTCTGCAGTACCGTCAGGTTCAAGTGTAACCTGCTGTTTTTTGTAGTTCCCTCAGGTTCAAGTGTAACCTTGCGTTTTCTGTAGTTCCCTCAGGTTCAAGTGTCACCTGCTGTTTTTTTTAGTTCCCTCAGGTTCAAGTGTAACCTTGCGTTTTTTGTAGTTCCCTCAGGTTCAAGTGTAACCCGTTGTTTTCTGTAGTTCCCTCAGGTTCAAGTGTAACCTGCTGTTTTCTGTAGTTCCCTCAGGTTCAAGTGTAACCTGCTGTTTTCTGTAGTTCCTTCAGGTTCAAGTGTAAGCTGCTGTTTTCTGTGCAGTACCTTCAGGTTAAAGTGTCACCTGCTGTTTTCTGTAGTTCCCTCAGGTTTAAGTGTAACCTGCTGTTTTCTGTAGTTCCCTCAGGTTCAAGTGTTACCTGCTGTTTTCTGTAGTTCCCTCAGGTTCAAGTGTAACCAGCTGTTTTCTGTAGTTCCCTCAGGTTCAAGTGTAACCAGCTGTTTTCTGTAGTTCCCTCAGGTTCAAGTGTAACCTGCTGTTTTCTGTAGTACCCTCAGGTTCAAGTGTAACCTGCTGTTTTCTGTAGTTCCTTCAGGTTCAAGTGTCACCTGCTGTTTTCTGTAGTTCCCTCAGGTTCAAGTGTAACCTGCTGTTTTCTGTAGTTCCCTCAGGTTCAAGTGTAACCTGCTGTTTTCTGTGCAGTACCTTCAGGTTCAAGTTCAACCAGCAGCCCTCAAAGTAATAAGCCACGTGCCAGCCCCGGGGTCAGCCTGGGGTCACCGCCTACTAAGCCCCCATCCAGCAGTTCAGGCACAACGCTACAAGCCATGCAGCAACAACCAGTACAACAGTCGCTACAACAGCCGCTACAACAACCGCTACAACAGGCGCTACAACAACCGGTTCAACAGTCGCTACAACAACCGGTTCAACAGTCCCTGCAACAACCGGTACAACAGTCCCTACAACAACCACTACAGCAACCGTTACAGCAACCGCTTCAACCTTTGCAGCAACCTTTACAACAACTGCAGCCTCCAGCTTCAGCCAGGCAGGAACCGTTTGGGCAGCAACCAGCAGTCCGCCCACAAGCCCCACAGGTGAGCTTTCAATAACCCTTACCTTACCGAGCCCCACAGGTGAGCTTTCAATAACCCTTACCTTACCGAGCCCCACAGGTTAGCTTTCAATAACCCTTACCTAACCGAGCCCCACAGGTGAGCTTTCAATAACCCTTACCTAACCGAGCCCCACAGGTAAGCTTTCAATAACCCTTACCTTACCGAGCCCCACAGGTGAGCTTTCAATAACCCTTACCTTACCGAGCCCCACAGGTGAGCTTTCAATAACCCTTACCTTACCGAGCCCCACAGGTGAGCTTTCAATAACCCTTACCTTACCGAGCCCCACAGGTGAGCTTTCAATAACCCTTACCTTACCAAGCCCCACAGGTGAGCTTTCAATAACCCTTACCTTACCAAGCCCCACAGGTGAGCTTTCAATAACCCTTACCTTACCGAGCCCCACAGGTGAGCTTTCAATAACCCTTACCTTACCGAGCCCCACAGGTTGGCTTTCAATAACCCTTACCTTACCGAGCCCCACAGGTTAGCTTTCAATAACCCTTACCTTACCGAGCCCCACAGGTTAGCTTTCAATAACCCTTACCTTACCGAGCCCCACAGGTGAGCTTAACCCTTACCTTACCGAGCCCCACAGGTGAGCTTAACCCTTATTTTACCAAGCCCCACAGGTTAGCTTAACCCTTACCTTACCGAGCCCCACAGGTTAGCTTAACCCTTACCTTACCAAGCCCCACAGGTGAGCTTAACCCTTAAACCTTACCGAGCCCCACAGGTGAGCTTAACCCTTACTTTACCAAGCCCCACAGGTGAGCTTAACCCTTACTTTACCAAGCCCCACAGGTTAGCTTCACCCTTACCTTACCTGTTTGCCCAGGTGCGGCCCCAGGTGACGTCAGGACTGCTGAGACCGTCGGCCCCGGCTGCAACAACCACAACACCTTTATCCCACCTGCCGACACCAGCACAGGTAGGAAATCAATCATAAATCAATCAATCAATCAATCAATCAGTAAATCCTTGCATTGTACCATCTGCCAACAGCCCCCCCCCCCAAGCGTACTCAGCAGAGGGCAGCTCATGTTGTTCTACTTGGTGTTCTACTTGTTGTTCTACTTGTTGTTCTTCTTGTTGTTCTGCTTGTTTGTCTGGTTGTTCTCGTTGTTGCTCTGATTGTACTACTTGCTGTTCTACTTGATGTTCTGGTTGCTGTTCTGGTTGCTGTTCTGGTTGTTCTGTTTGCTGTTCTACTTGAGTTGATGTTCTGGTTGCTGTTCTGCAGGCCCCCACCCCTCCCCCTGCCAGCAAGCCGGGCCCAGCCGGCCCCCCCAAAGGCGCCCAGCAAATGGCAGCGCACATCATGAAGGAAGCCATGGCCCGCGCGCGCCAGCCCTCCCCAAATGTCACCGTGCAGCCATGGAGACAGAACGAGCCCAGAGCTGTGTCAGGTGGGAGCCATGGTTACATAAGATATTAGAACACTCAAGGGGGAGCCATGGTTACATAGAACACTAGGGAGCCATGGTTACATAAAATATTAGAACACTCAAGCGGGAGCCATGGTTACATAGAACACTAGGGAGCCATGGTTACATAGAACACTAGGGAGCCATGGTTACATAAAATATTAGAACACTCAAGCGGGAGCCATGGTTTCATAGAACACTAGGGAGCCATGGTTACATAAAATATTAGAACACTCAAGCAGAAGCCATGGTTACATAGAACACTAGGGAGCCATGGTCACATAAAATATTAGAACACTCAAGCGGAAGCCATGATTACATAGAACACTAGGGAGCCATGGTCACATAAAATATTAGAACACTCAAGCGGAAGCCATGGTTACATAGAATACTAGGGAGCCATGGTTACATAGAATATTAGAACACTCAAGCGGGAGCCATGGTTACATAGAACATTAGGTAGCCATGGTTACATAGAATATTAGAACACTCAAGCGGGAGCCATGGTTACATAGAACACTATAAAACTCAGGCAGGAGCCATGGTTATGTAGAACATTATAACACTAAGGTGGGAGCCATGGTTATGTAGAACATTATAACACTAAGGCAGGAGCCATGGTTATGTAGAACATTATAACACTAAGGCAGGAGCCATGGTTATGTAGAACATTATAACACTAAGGTGGGAGCCATGGTTATGTAGAACATTATAACACTAAGGTGGGAGCCATGGTTATGTAGAACATCGACACACTTTAGGGTCAAGAGAAGGAAAGCATTTTGATCTGGGATACAATAGTTGCCTCGTGCAGTCAGGAAAGAATGCAAATTAATAAAATGTTCAAATTCTAAAGAGATAAAGGTTTGTAATCTGTGCCGGTTTCAGGAGGACCTTCTCGCCTGCCTGGGGCTCCCGCCACCAGCCAACCGCAGCCGGGAACCTGGCAGCCACAGGCACCCCCAAAACCTGCACAGGTAAGGCACACCTGCATGCCTGCATAGGTAAGGCACCTACTAAACCTGAACAGGTAAGGCACACCTGCACAGGTAAGGTACCCCCCAAACCTGCACAGGAAATGCACATCTGCACAGGTAGAAACTTAAGAAGACACAAACACCACCAAAATGCATTTGGTCTGTAAAACTTTTATTATGGACTCACATTCTTAGTGTTTGATCTTATTGTCTCCTGTTGTATCAGATGCCGACATCCACTAGCCTGGCCCAGTCCATGGCAGGCCCCTCAAGCCTGGCCCAGTCCAGCCTGGCCCAGTCCAGCCTGGCCCAGTCCAGCCTGGCCCAGTCCAGCCTGGCCCAGTCCATGACTGGCCCCTCAAGCCTAGCCCAGGCCAGCATGACCCAGTCCATGACTGGCCCTTCAAGCATGGCCCAGTCCAGCATGGCCCAGGTCAGTATGACCCAGTCCATGGCTGGCCCCTCAAGCCTGGCCCAGTCCATAGCTGACCCGACCAGCCTGGCCCAGTCCATAGCTGGCCCCCTGCAAATCAGCACCATCTCTACAAGCCAGGCCCCACCCATGAACACCGGTATGATACCCAGCATGACCCAGGCCCCCCGGATTCAGCAGCCGCCACAGCAGCAGTTCCCGGTGTCCCAGCCTCAGGTAAAGTTGATTTTGGTTTGTCTTCAAGTAAGGTACACCTGTACAGGCTAGGTACACCCGCACAGGTAAGGTACACCTGTACAGGCTAGGTACACCTGCACAGCTAAGGTACACCTGCACAGCTAAGGTTCATTATCTCCATGAAAAAAGGCTTTTTCATGGAGATTCTGTTTTGCGTGCGTTTGGTGTGTGTGTATGTATGTGTCACCGGATGCTTAAAGTCAGCATAACTGTAGAACCTGTACATGGATTGTAATGACATTTGGTATGTGGGTGGGTGTTTAGAGGAGAGAGGTCAAGCTTGATTTTGGGCCCCCTGGCATGTGTGACTGGAACTGCAATGGCGTATTTGTAAAAATCTTCAATGGAGAATAACTGAAGAGAGGATTAACAGATCGTCATGTTATTTGGTACACAGGTAGGTTAGACCAAGATGTACACACTTAAGTGCAAACTATGCAAATGAGACTGAATTTGCATAAGTAAGGAGGTTAATCGTTTGCATGTGTGTTGCTGGATGCTTAAAGTCAGCATAAATGTAGAACGTGTAGATGGATTGTAATGATATTTGGTATGTGGGTATGCGCTGGGAGGAGAATGGTCAAGGTCGATTTTGGGCCCCCTGGTTCGTGTCCCTGGAGCTGCAATGGCCTATTTGTAAAAATGTTCTAAAGGAGAATAACTGAAGAGAGGAACAACAAATGTTCATGTTATTTAGTACGCAGATAGGTTGGACTTAGATGTATACACTGAAGTGCAAATCATGCAAAGTTAGTGTGTTTGCGTGTGTGTGCGGGTGTGTGTATGTTTGTGTCACCGTGTGTGTATGTTTGTGTCACCGAATGCGTAATATCAGCATATCTGGAGAACGTGTAAATGAATTGTAATGATATTTGGTATGTGGGTAGGTGTCAGGAGGAGAAAGGTCAAGGTCGATTTTGGGCCCCCTGGTATGTGTCACTGGAACTGCAATGGCGTATTTGTCAAAATCTTCTAAGGGGGATAACTGAAGAAAGGAGCGACAAATTTTTATGTTATTTACTAAGCTTGGAGAGGGATGTATACAATGGAGTGCAAATTATGCAAATTGGACTTAATTTGCCTAAATAATGGGAAAATCTATATTAATTTTGCAGTGTTGGCCATTGTATATTGTGGCACTACTAACAGCTGTTAGTAGCTATTGATAGCGAAAGTGGGCCACTTCTCCTAAGGTTTTACCAGTGTTTGTCCCCCCCTTCCTCTATGACAATAATACAAATTCAACTTCTATAGACAAACACTGGTTAAACCTTTAAAAATTGTTCTGTATTATCTCCCCAGGATATGAAAAATGTAATTATGACATGTTTGATGAGAATCAACACAAAAAACGTACCTTCCTGCAGCTTTACCGCCCTCCTACTTGGGTTTTCTGTTGGTTCGCACAAGAATTACCACAAAATGAAGTTTACGACACCACACTGGGGCATCTTGGGAAGTGTGAAATCGGCGAATGTCGTCTGGATTTGGCTATTGGGAACTATGGGAGAAAACGTACCGCAAAATTGTCAAGATGAGTTAAAATTGCAAAGACATCAAAAATATTCCATTCTGATCGAATTTACGGACCAACATCAAATTAATATAGGCTTCAACCGATGTTTGATACATATATCTAAGAAAGTTAGCTGTGTTAAAGGTCAATGTTTAGTGACCGGAGGTGACGCTTTAAGCGTCCGGAAACACGGGGAAATTTCATTTGACATTTCCCACTTTCTACAGATTGTTAAAGCCTATGAATATTAGTTGCAACTGCTTATTTTCATTTTATATTGTAAGCATCGAATCGAGCATTAAACTGGTGAATTTTTTATATCATTTTCATCCACTGCCGCGTGGGCTCCGTGACCCAGCGGGTGGGTGGAGTACTAAACAATAGGCTCTGAGAACAAACAGCTAGTGTTTAGACCATCGTGATTTTGGGTCCTAAGACTCTTGTTGTTGTTGTTGTTGTGTCACGCTGTAAACAAGGTGATATAAACAGTTGTTTGTTTTGATGACAGGCGATGCAGACAGGAGTGCAGCAAGGCCCCCGAGCCGCCCCCGCCCCTGTGCAATTGCAACCTCAGCAGGCAGGAAATCAGACGCGCATCCCCATCTGGACAGGGGCCTTGGAATGGCAGGAAGTGCCAGTAAGTTATCTGCACCCAGCATGCATCATGTCTCAGGGTCCAGATCCGGCAGTTATATCTCAGGGCCCAGATCCAGCAGTTATATCTCAGGGTCAAGATCCAGCAGTTATATCTCAGGGTCCAGATCCAGCAGTTATATCTCAGGGTCCAGATCCAGCAGTTATATCTCAGGGTCCAGACCACGGCAGTTATATCTCAGGGTCCAGATCCCGCAGTTATATCTCAGGGTCCAGATCCATCAGTTATATCTCAGGGTCCAGATCCAGCAGTTATATCTCAGGGTCCAGATCCAGCAGTTATATCTCAGGGTCCAGACCACGGCAGTTATATCTCAGGGTCCAGATCCCGCAGTTATATCTCAGGGTCCAGATCCAGCAGTTATATCTCAGGGTCCAGATCCAGCAGTTATATCTCAGGGTCCAGATCCAGCAGTTATATCTCAGGGTCCAGATCCAGCAGTTATATCTCAGGGTCCAGACAATGGCAGTTATATCTCAGGGTCCAGATCCAGCAGTTATATCTCAGGGTGCAGATCCATCAGTTATATCTCAGGGTCCAGATCCAGCAGTTATATCTCAGGGTCCAGATCCATCAGTTATATCTCAGGGTCCAGATCCAGAAGTTATATCTCAGGATCCAGATCCATCAGTTATATCTCAGGGTCCAGATCCAGCAGTTATATCTCAGGGTCCAGATCCATCAGTTATATCTCAGGGTCCAGATCCATCAGTTATATCTCAGGGTCCAGATCCATCAGTTATATCTCAGGGTCCAGATCCAGCAGTTATATCTCAGGGTCCAGATCCAGAAGTTATATCTCAGGATCCAGATCCATCAGTTATATCTCAGGGTCCAGATCCAGCAGTTATATCTCAGGGTCCAGATCCATCAGTTATATCTCAGGGTCCAGATCCAGCAGTTATATCTCAGGGTCCAGATCCATCAGTTATATCTCAGGGTCCAGATCCAGAAGTTATATCTCAGGATCCAGATCCATCAGTTATATCTCAGGGTCCAGATCCAGCAGTTATATCTCAGGGTCCAGATCCATCAGTTATATCTCAGGGTCCAGATCCATCAGTTATATCTCAGGGTCCAGACCACGGCAGTTATATCTCAGGGTCCAGATCCAGCAGTTATATCTCAGGGTGCAGATCCATCAGTTATATCTCAGGGTCCAGATCCAGCAGTTATATCTCAGGGTCCAGATCCATCAGTTATATCTCAGGGTCCAGATCCAGAAGTTATATCTCAGGATCCAGATCCATCAGTTATATCTCAGGGTCCAGATCCAGCAGTTATATCTCAGGGTCCAGATCCATCAGTTATATCTCAGGGTCCAGATCCATCAGTTATATCTCAGGGTCCAGATCCATCAGTTATATCTCAGGGTCCAGATCCAGCAGTTATATCTCAGGGTCCAGATCCCGCAGTTATATCTCAGGGTCCAGACCACGGCAGTTATATCTCAGGGTCCAGACCACGGCAGTTATATCTCAGGGTCCAGATCCCGCAGTTATATCTCAGGGTCCAGATCCAGCAGTTATATCTCAGGGTCCAGATCCAGCAGTTATATCTCAGGGTCCAGACCACGGCAGTTATATCTCAGGGTCCAGATCCCGCAGTTATATCTCAGGGTCCAGATCCATGCAGCAGTTATATCTCAGGGTCCAGATCCAGCAGTTATATCTCAGGGTCCAGATCCAGCAGTTATATCTCAGGGTCCAGATCCAGCAGTTATATCTCAGGGTCCAGATCCGGCAGTCATATCTCAGGGTCCAGATCCAGCAGTTATATTTCAGGGTCCAGACCACGGCAGTTATATCTCAGGGTCCAGATCCCGCAGTTATATCTCAGGGTCCAGATCCCGCAGTTATATCTCAGGGTCCAGATCCAGCAGTTATATCTCAGGGTCCAGATCCAGCAGTTATATCTCAGGGTCCAGACCACGGCAGTTATATCTCAGGGTGCAGATCCCGCAGTTATATCTCAGGGTCCAGATCCAGCAGTTATATCTCAGGGTCCAGATCCAGCAGTTATATCTCAGGGTCCAGATCCAGCAGTTATATCTCAGGGTCCAGATCCAGCAGTTATATCTCAGGGTCCAGATCACAGCAGTTATATCTCAGGGTCCAGATCACGGCAGTTATATCTCAGGGTCCAGATCCAGCAGTTATATCTCAGGGTCCAGATCCAGCAGTTATATCTCAGGGTCCAGATCCAGCAGTTATATCTCAGGGTCCAGATCCATCAGTTACATCTCAGGGTCCAGATCCATCAGTTATATCTCAGGGTCCAGATCACGGCAGTTATATCTCAGGGTCCAGATCCATCAGTTATATCTCAGGGTCCAGATCACGGCAGTTATATCTCAGGGTCCAGATCACGGCAGTTATATCTCAGGGTCCAGATCCAGCAGTTATATCTCAGGGTCCAGATCCAGCAGTTATATCTCAGGGTCCAGATCCAGCAGTTATATCTCAGGGTCCAGATCACGGCAGTTATATCTCAGGGTCCAGATCCAGCAGTTATATCTCAGGGTCCAGATCCAGCAGTTATATCTCAGGGTCCAGATCCATCAGTTATATCTCAGGGTCCAGATTACAGCAGTTATATCTCAGGGTCCAGATCACGGCAGTTATATCTCAGGGTCCAGATCCAGCAGTTATATCTCAGGGTCCAGATCCAGCAGTTATATCTCAGGGTCCAGATCCAGCAGTTATATCTCAGGGTCCAGATCACGGCAGTAATATCTCAGGGTCCAGACCACGGCAGTTATATCTCAGGGTCCAGATCCAGCAGTTATATCTCAGGGTCCAGATCCAGCAGTTATATCTCAGGGTCCAGATCACGGCAGTAATATCTCAGGGTCCAGACCACGGAAGTTATATCTCAGGGTCCAGATCCAGCAGTTATATCTCAGGGTCCAGATCACGGCAGTAATATCTCAGGGTCCAGACCACGGAAGTTATATCTCAGGGTCCAGATCCAGCAGTTATATCTCAGGGTCCAGATCCAGCAGTTATATCTCAGGGTCCAGATCACGGCAGTAATATCTCAGGGTCCAGACCACGGAAGTTATATCTCAGGGTCCAGATCCAGCAGTTATATCTCAGGGTCCAGATCACGGCAGTAATATCTCAGGGTCCAGACCACGGAAGTTATATCTCAGGGTCCAGATCCAGCAGTTATATCTCAGGGTCCAGATCCAGAAGTTATATCTCAGGGTCCAGATCCATCAGTTATATCTCAGGGTCCAGATCACAGCAGTTATATCTCAGGGTCCAGATCCAGCAGTTATATCTCAGGGTCCAGATCCAGCAGTTATATCTCAGGGTCCAGATCACGGCAGTTATATCTCAGGGTCCAGATCCATCAGTTATATCTCAGGGTCCAGATCCGGCAGTTATATCTCAGGGTCAAGATCCATCAGTTATATCTCAGGGTCCAGATCCAGCAGTTATATCTCAGGGTCCAGATCACGGCAGTTATATCTCAGGGCCCAGATCACGGCAGTTATATCTCAGGGCCCAGATCACGGCAGTTATATCTCAGGGTCCAGATCCAGCAGTTATATCTCAGGGTCCAGATCCAGCAGTTATATCTCAGGGTCCAGATCCATCAGTTATATCTCAGGGTCCAGACCACGGCAGTTATATCTCAGGGTCCAGATCCAGCAGTTATATCTCAGGGTCCAGATCCATCAGTTATATCTCAGGGTCCAGATCCAGCAGTTATATCTCAGGGTCCAGATCCAGAAGTTATATCTCAGGGTCCAGATCCGGGAGTTATATCTCAGGGTCCAGACCACGGCAGTTATATCTCAGGGTGCAGATCCCGCAGTTATATCTCAGGGTCCAGATCCGGCAGTTATATCTCAGGGTCCAGATCCAGCAGTTATATCTCAGGGTCCAGATCCGGCAGTTATATCTCAGGGTCCAGATCCAGCAGTTATATCTCAGGGTCCAGATCCAGCAGTTATATCTCAGGGTCCAGACCGCGGCAGTTATATCTCAGGGTCCAGATCCATCAGTTATATCTCAGGGTCCAGATCCAGCAGTTATATCTCAGGGTCCAGATCCAGCAGTTATATCTCAGGGTCCAGATCCAGCAGTTATATCTCAGGGTCCAGACCACGGCAGTTATATCTCAGGGTGCAGATCCCGCAGTTATATCTCAGGGTCCAGATCCGGCAGTTATATCTCAGGGCCCAGATCCAGCAGTTATATCTCAGGGTCCAGATCCAGCAGTTATATCTCAGGGTCCAGATCCGGCAGTTATATCTCAGGGTCCAGATCACAGCAGTTATATCTCAGGGTCCAGATCCAGAAGTTATATCTCAGGGTCCAGATCCAGCAGTTTTATCTCAGGGTCCAGATCACAGCAGTTATATCTCAGGGTCCAGATCCAGAAGTTATATCTCAGGGTCCAGATCCGGCAGTTATATCTCAGGGTCCAGATCCGGCAGTTATATCTCAGGGTCCAGATCCGGCAGTTATATCTCAGGGTCCAGATCCGGCAGTTATATCTCAGGGTCCAGATCCGGCAGTTATATCTCAGGGTCCAGATCACGGCAGTTATATCTCAGGGTCCAGATCCGGGAGTTATATCTCAGGGTCCAGATCCAGCAGTTATATCTCAGGGTCCAGATCCAGAAGTTATATCTCAGGGTCCAGATCCGGCAGTTATATCTCAGGGTCCAGATCCGGCAGTTATATCTCAGGGTCCAGATCCGGCAGTTATATCTCAGGGTCCAGATCCAGCAGTTATATCTCAGGGTCCAGATCCGGCAGTTATATCTCAGGGTCCAGATCCGGCAGTTATATCTCAGGGTCCAGATCCGGCAGTTATATCTCAGGGTCCAGATCACGGCAGTTATATCTCAGGGTCCAGATCCGGCAGTTATATCTCAGGATCCAGATCCAGCAGTTATATCTCAGGGTCCAGATCCAGAAGTTATATCTCAGGGTCCAGATCCGGCAGTTATATCTCAGGGTCCAGATCACGGCAGTTATTTCTCAGGGTCCAGATCCAGCAGTTATATCTCAGGGTCCAGATCCAGCAGTTATATCTCAGGGTCCAGATCCAGCAGTTATATCTCAGGGTCCAGACAATGGCAGTTATATCTCAGGGCCCAGATCCAGCAGTTATATCTCAGGGTCCAGATCACGGCAGTTATATCTCAGGGTCCAGATCCAGCAGTTATATCTCAGGGTCCAGATCCAGCAGTTATATCTCAGGGTCCAGATCCAGCAGTTATATCTCAGGGTCCAGACAATGGCAGTTATATCTCAGGGCCCAGATCATGGCAGTTATATCTCAGGGTCCAGATCCAGCAGTTATATCTCAGAGTCCAGATCTGTAGAGTTAACCCCTCCCATGCTGATTACACTGTAACCTGTAGAGTTAACCCCTCCCATGCTGACTTCTGATATTATAACCCTCTCCATGTTTACTTTGGTTTCCCCTTTAGCCCAAGAACAGTCCAAGCGATCTTCCACAAAAGGTCAACAGGTCACTGGCATGTCAGGTGTCCATCCAGCCGGGAGAGTCTTTGTAAGTACCTTTAACCCTACACCTGTATGGCACACCTGTATCATGTCTGTACCACACACCTTTACCGCAGACTCATACCAGACACCTGTTCCACACACCTGTACCACACACCTGTACCGCACAACTGTACCACACAGTTGCACAAGGTACTTTATTCACACCCGGGTAAACGGACTAGTGGCCTGATGTACTTTGTTTGTTTGTTTGCTTATCTATTTGCTTGTTTGTATTCGGACACACGGACAAGTTGCCTAGTGTACATTGTTTGTCCTTTTGTTTGTTTACACCCAGACAAGCAGACAAATACCCGATGTACTTTGTTTATTTGTTTGTTTATTTGTTTGTTTACACCCAGACAAGCGGACAAGTGGCCCAGCAAGTTGATCATGCAGCTGATCCCCCAGCAGCTGCTCGTGTCGCTCGGCTCGCTGTTCCGCAACTCTCGCACCGTCGGCTTCCACTTCTCCAACAACGACCAGGACGCGCTACGGGCGCTCTACCGCGTCATGGCCGGGGGCTTCGTAAGTACCCTTCTACTCTACCGCGTCATGGCCGGGGGCTTCGTAAGTACCATTCTACTCTACCGCGTCATGGCCGAGGGCTTCGTAAGTACCCTTCTACTCTTCCTCGTCATGGCCAGGGGCTTCGTAAGTACCCTTCTACTCTTCCTCGTCATGGCCAGGGGCTTCGTAAGTACCATTCTACTCTACCGCGTCATGGCCAGGGGCTTCGTAAGTACCCTTCTACTCTTCCTCGTCATGGCCAGGGGCTTCGTAAGTACCCTTCTACTCTTCCTCGTCATGGCCAGGGGCTTCGTAAGTACCCTTCCACTCTACCGCGTCATGGCCGGGGGCTTCGTAAGTACCCTTCTACTGTAGATCTACCACCTCATGGCCGGGGGCTTCGTAAGTATCCTTCTACTCTACCGCGTCATGGCCGGGGGCTTCGTAAGTACCCTTCTACTCTACCGCGTCATGGCCGAGGGCTTCGTAAGTACCCTTCTACTCTTCCTCGTCATGGCCAGGGGCTTCGTAAGTACCCTTCTACTCTTCCTCGTCATGGCCAGGGGCTTCGTAAGTACCATTCTACTCTACCGCGTCATGGCCGGGGGCTTCGTAAGTATCCTTCTACTCTACCGCGTCATGGCCGGGGGGCTTCGTAAGTACTCTACCGCTGGCCAGAGTACAAACATGTACCAGCCTTGCAGGCAGGCTGTGTGCATTTCCCCCATGTGACAGTGTGTTTCCCTTGCAGGCCGGCTGTGTGCATTTCCCCCATGTGACAGTGTGTCCCTTGCAGGCCGGCTGTGTGCATTTCCCCCATGTGACAGTGTGTGTCCCTTGCAGGCCGGCTGTGTGCATTTCCCCCATGTGACAGTGTGTGTCCCTTGCAGGCCGGCTGTGTGCATTTCCCCCATGTGACAGTGTGTCCCTTGCAGGCCGGCTGTGTGCATTTCCCCCATGTGACAGTGTGTTTCCCTTGCAGGCCGGCTGTGTGCATTTCCCCCATGTGACAGTGTGTGTCCCTTGCAGGCCGGCTGTGTGCATTTCCCCCATGTGACAGTGTGTGTCCCTTGCAGGCCGGCTGTGTGCATTTCCCCCATGTGACAGTGTGTGTCCCTTGCAGGCCGGCTGTGTGCATTTCCCCCATGTGACCCAGTGCGATGTCCGGGTGCTCATGCTGCTGTACAGCGCCAAGAAGCGAGCGTTTATGGGGCTCATCCCGCACGACCAGACCAGCTTCGTCAACGGTATCCGCATGGTCATCACCAACCACAAGAAGGCGCAGCAGCAGAAGGCCCTACAGAGGGTGAGCAAACTCTGTATATACACACCCGGATATCAGAGATTCTTTTTACACAACCCGTAAATCTCACCTGCTGACGTTTTGGTGTCTGTCAGACATTTTCAGAGCTTCTGACTGGAGTACTGCTTGGGAGGGTGTGGTGTATACCCATCCCAGAACCCACACCCTCCCACAGATATACCATCCCAGAACCCACACCCTCCCACATGTATACCCATCCCAAAACCCACACCCTCCCACATGTATACCCATCCCAGAACCCACAACCTCCCACAGATATACCCACCTCAGAACCCACACCCCCACACAGATATACCCATCCCAGAACCCACACCCTCCCACAGATATACCCACCTCAGAACCCACACCCTCCCACAGATATACCCACCTCAGAACCCACACCCTCCAACAGAATCAGATATACCCACCCCAGAATCCACACCTTCCCATTATAGTTAATCCCCAGCATGAACAATCCAATAACATATTTGTAGTGAAGATGATTATTTTAGTTTTCCATTTTCACCAGATGCAACAGCAGCAACAGCAGATGGGAGTCGTGCAGCAGCCAAACACAGCACCGATGCAGTTTCCACAACAGCAACAACAACAACAACAACAGCAGCAGCAACAACAACAACAACAACAACAAGCTCCTTCATCTGCCCAGCAACAGGTAAGCTAGCTGCAATTAAGTTTCGCCTGATGTGGCAATCAGCAGTTCCTCAAAGGCGTGCAAAAACGGTGCTGTCGAATCATCGGCATTCCGTCAAACTCATTCTTGTCGTTGTCATCTAGACGGGACCATGCAACACTACAAGCCCTCCAGAGTATCTTGGACAATAAGGACAACCCTTTGAACAGTTTCATATCTCGCCCAGTACACAGTTGTTACAACCTCCCCCTTGAAAGACGGGTAATGACATCACATAGCAAATGAAAGAGGCACAAACTACATGTATGACAGTCATTCATACCTGGAGCTCTGAAGTTGCACAGTCAGAACAAATCTAGTAATACTATGCAATTGTAGTATTCTAGTAATTTCAAATTTACCCAGATTGTTTTGGAACGACATAGCAATGATCCGTTTTAACTGCTTTTAACATGTTTGTTCGTTTGTGTTGTGTGTGATTTTGATACTATTTCATAATGTAACGATTTCAATTTTATGTAAATATCAACAGATTTCATGTTAAATTTCACGTTAACATGCAAATGAAACAGGCAATTTGATAGTAGTAAATGTGATGTGGCAATCAGCAGTTCCTAACTTTTACCTGATGTGGCAATCAGCCGTTCCTAACTTTTACCTCATGTGGCAATCAGCAGTTTCTAACTTTTACCTCATGTGGCAATCAGCAGTTCCTAATATATAACTTTTACCTAATGTGGCAATCAGCAGTTTCTAACTTTTACCTGATGTGGCAATCAGCAGTTCCTAATTTTTACCTGATGTGGCAATCAGCAGTTCCTAACTTTTACTTGATGTTGCAATCAGCAGTTCCCAACTTTTGCCTGGTTTGGCAATCAGCATTTTCGAACTTTTACCTGATGTGGCAATCAGCAGTTCCTAATTTTTACCTGATGTAACAATCAGCAGTTCCCAACTTTTACCTGATGTGGCAATCAGCAGTTCCTAACTTTTACCTGATGTTGCAATTAGCAGTTCCCGACTTTTACCCGGTGTGGCAATCAGCAGTTCCTAACTTTTACCTGATGTGGCAATCAACCGTTCCTAACTTTTACCTGATGTGGCAATTAGCAGTTTTCAACTTTTACTGGATGTGGCAATCAGCTGTTCCTAACTTTTACCTGATGTGGCAATCAGCAGTTCCTAACTTTTACCTGATGTTGCAATTAGCAGTTCTCAACTTTTACCCGGTGTGGCAATCAGCAGCTCCTAACTTTTACCTGATGTGGCAATCAACCGTTCCTAACTTTTACCTGATGTTGCAATTAGCAGTTCCCGACTTTTACCCGGTGTGGCAATCATCAGTTCCTAACTTTTACCTGATGTGGCAATCAGCAGTTCCTAACTTTTACCTGATGTGGCAATTAGCAGTTCTCAACTTTTACTGGATGTGGCAATCAGCTGTTCCTAACTTTTACCTGATGTGGCAATCAGCAGTTCCTAACTTTTGCACGGTGTGGCAATCAGCAGTTCCTAACTTTTACCTGATGTGGCAATTAGCAGTTCTCAACTTTTACTGGATGTGGCAATCAGCTGTTCCTAACTTTTACCTGATGTGGCAATCAGCAGTTCCTAACTTTTACCCGATGTGGCAATCAGCCGTTCCTAACTTTTACCTGATGTGGCAATCAGCAGTTCCTAACTTTTACCCGATGTGGCAATCAGCAGTTCCTAACTTTTACTCGATGTGGCAATCAGCAGTTTCCAACTTTTGCCTGATGTGGCAATCAGCAGTTCCTAACTGTTACCTGCCTTATCTGGTTCATGGCTCGATGGTATACTTTGTGTATCAATGATAAATAGTCAGAGGAGTCCTCAAAACTGATTTTGTTTACAGTATGGAAACCATGGCAACCTTGGAGGTGGGGGAAACCTGATGAGTAGCGGGCAGTCAGTTGTGAGCACTTCATCAAGCAACATGAACCAGGTAAGCTGGCCAATCAGGGACCAGGCTGGCAGCACATCAGCCAATCAGCTAACACACTCTACAACCAATCAGCTAACTCTCTCCACAGCCAATCAGCTAACACTATCCACAGCCAATCACCTTACACTCTCCACAGCCAATTAGCTAACCCTCTTCACAGCCAATCAGCTAACTCTCTCCGTGCCTCATATGACATGTCTTTTAAACTGTTTGAAATGATTACTTATTTGTGATGTAATGAGGACGTATTTGTGCCCAAAGTCCCCCAAAAGTGCCACAATTCCCCGCCCGATGTCAAACAACACCCTGTTGGCAGGTACCTTTCTGTCTTTCTGACCCACTCATATGTTATGTAATGCAGTGAAACTGATTAAGTGAAGATCATGAACATTTCTTTATGACTTGATGAAAGAGGGATGGTGGTTGTATACATGATTTTCTGTCCATATGATTAAGTGCGGATTTTGACAATCAAACACCCATTCTTGTGGCTTATGTGACAATGGTACTTGTGTATAATTATGTGACGTAGCATTTCAGTCCACTTAGGAGAGGTCTGGGCTGTACCAGAAGGTATCTGCACTGTGCTTAGATCACATAGTAGATCTGTAACAGAAGGGATCTGGGCTGTGCTTAGATCACATAGTAGATCTGTAACAGAAGGGATATGGGCTGTGCTTAGATCACACATTAGATCTGTACCAGAAGGGATCTGGGCTGTGGTGAGATCACACATTAGATCTGTGCCAGAAGGTATCTGCACTGTGCTTAGATCACATAGTAGATCTGTAACAGAAGGGATCTGGGCTGTGCTTAGATCACACATTAGATCTGTACCAGAAGGTATCTGGGCTGTACTTAGATCACATAGTAGATCTCTAACAGAAGGGATCTGGGCTGTGCTTAGATCACACATTAGATCTGTAACAGAAGGGATCTGGGCTGTGATTAGATCACACATTAGATCTGTACCAGAAGGGATCTGGGCTGTGATTAGATCACACATTAGATCTATGCCAGAAGGTATCTAGGCTGTGCTGAGATCAATCATTAGATCTGTGCCAGAAGGGATCTGGGCTGTGGTGAGATCACACATTAGATCTGTACCAGAAGGGATCTGGGCTGTGCTTAGATCACACATAAGATCTGTACAAAAAGGATCTGGGCTGTGCTGAGATCACACATTAGCTCTGTACAAGAAGGTATCTGGGCTGTGCTTAGATCTGTGGTGAGATCACACATTAGATCTGTACCAGAAGGGATCTGGGCTGTGCTTAGATCACACATTAGATCTGTGCCAGAAGGGATCTGGGCTGTGCTTAGATCACACATTAGATCTGTACCAGAAGGGATCTGGCCTGTGCTAAGATCACACATTAGATCTGTGCCAGAAGGGATCTGGGCTGTGCTTTGATCACACATTAGATCTGTACCAGAAGGGATCTGGGCTGTGGTGAGATCACACATTAGATCTGTACCAGAAGGGATCTGGGCTGTGCTTAGATCACACATAAGATCTGTACAAAAAGGATCTGGGCTGTGCTGAGATCACACATTAGCTCTGTACAAGAAGGTATCTGGGCTGTGCTTAGATCTGTGGTGAGATCACACATTAGATCTGTACCAGAAGGGATCTGGGCTGTGCTTAGATCACACATTAGATCTGTGCCAGAAGGGATCTGGGCTGTGCTTAGATCACACATTAGATCTGTACAAGAAGGTATCTGGGCTGTGCTTAGATCTGTGGTGAGATCACACATTAGATCTGTACCAGAAGGGATCTGGGCTGTGCTTAGATCACACATTAGATCTGTGCCAGAAGGGATCTGGGCTGTGCTTAGATCACACATTAGATCTGTACAAAAAAGGATCTGGGCTGTGCTGAGATCACACATTAGATCTGTACAAGAAGGTATCTGGGCTGTGCTTAGATCTATGGTGAGATCACACATTAGATCTGTACCAGAAGGGATCTGGGCTGTGCTGAGATCACACATTAGATCTGTACAAGAAGGTATCTGGGCTGTGCTTAGATCTGTGGTGAGATCACACATTAGATCTGTACCAGAAGGGATCTGGGCTGTGCTTAGATCACACATTAGATCTGTGCCAGAAGGGATCTGGGCTGTGCTTAGATCACACATTAGATCTGTGCCAGAAGGGATCTGGGCTGTGCTTAGATCACACATTAGATCTGTACAAAAAAGGATCTGGGCTGTGCTGAGATCACACATTAGATCTGTACAAGAAGGTATCTGGGCTGTGCTTAGATCTGTGGTGAGATCACACATTAGATCTGTACCAGAAGGGATCTGGGCTGTGCTTAGATCACACATTAGATCTGTACCAGAAGGTATCTGGGCTGTGCTTAGATCTGTGGTGAGATCACACAATAGATCTGTACCAGAAGGGATCTGGGCTGTGCTGAGATCAATCATTAGATCTGTACCAGAAGGGATCTGGGCTGTGCTTAGATCTGTGGTGAGATCACACATTAGATCTGTACCAGAAGGGATCTAGGCTGTGCTTAGATCACACATTAGATCTGTACCAGAAGGTATCTGGGCTGTGCTTAGATCTGTGGTGAGATCACACAATAGATCTGTACCAGAAGGGATCTGGGCTGTGCTTAGATCACACATTAGATCTGTGCCAGAAGGTATCTGAAGATTGTTTTCCCTAAACTGAAAATCCTGTTTGTTTGTCTCCAGCTGAAGTTTTTTTGTCTAAATCTGAATATTGTTTGCTTGTATGGTTGTTCCCAGCTGATGATTTTTTTTGTTTGTCTGCAGCTGAAGATCCAGCAGCTCCAGCAGACATTAGAGATGGCCCAGAAGAAGCAGCAGCAGCTGAACCAGCAGCAGCAGCTGATGGAACAGCAGAGACAGCAGCAGCTGCAGCAGAGGTTACAACAGCAGCAGACCAACCAGCAGCTCCGGAACCTGCTCCTCAACCAGCAGCAGGTAACCAATCACATCCCTGGACTTACACATTCTATACAACCAGAACACACTTGCTTTAACCATCAGCAGCTGCAGCAGAGGTTGCAGCAGCAGCAGACCAATCAGCAGCTCCGGAACCTGCTCCTCAACCAGCAGCAGGTAACCAATCACATCCCTGGACTTACACATTCTATACAACCAGAACACACTTGCTTTAACCATCAGCAGCTGCAGCAGAGGTTGCAGCAGCAGCAGACCAATCAGCAGCTCCGGAACCTGCTCCTCAACCAGCAGCAGGTAACCAATCACATCCCTGGACTTACACATTCTATACAACCAGAACACACTTGCTTTAACCATCAGCAGCTGCAGCAGAGGTTGCAGCAGCAGCAGACCAATCAGCAGCTCCGGAACCTGCTCCTCAACCAGCAGCAGGTAACCAATCACATCCCTGGACTTACACATTCTATACAACCAGAACACACTTGCTTTAACCATCAGCAGCTGCAGCAGAGGTTACAGCAGCAGCAGACCAATCAGCAGCTCCGGAACCTGCTCCTCAACCAGCAGCAGGTAACCAATCACATCCCTGGTCTTACACACTCTATACAACCAGAACACACTTGCTTTAACCATCAGCAGCAGCAGCAGACCAATCAGCAGCTCCGGAACCTGCTCCTCAACCAGCACCAGGTAACCGATCACATCCCTGGTCTTAAACACACTCCCTTCAACCAGAAGCAGGTAACCATTTGAATCCCTGGTCTTACACATTCTATACAACCAGAACACACTTGCTTTAACCATCAGCAGCTGCAGCAGAGGTTACAGCAGCAGCAGACCAACCAGCAGCTCCGGAACCTGCTCCTCAACCAGCAGCAGGTAACCAATCACATCCCTGGTCTCACACACTCTATACAACCAGAACACACTTGCTTTAACCATCAGCAGCTGCAGCAGACCAATCAGCAGCTCCGGAACCTGCTCCTCAACCAGCAGCAGGTAACCAATCACATCCCTGGTCTTACACACTCTATACAACCAGAACACACTTGCTTTAACCATCAGCAGCAGCAGCAGACCAACCAGCAGCTCCGGAACCTGCTCCTCAACCAGCACCAGGTAACCGATCACATCCCTGGTCTCACACATTCTATACAACCAGAACACACTTGCTTTAACCATCAGCAGAGGTTGCAGCAGCAGCAGACCAATCAGCAGCTCCGGAACCTGCTCCTCAACCAGCAGCAGGTAACCAATCACATCCCTGGTCTCACACATTCTATACAACCAGAACACACTTGCTTTAACCATCAGCAGAGGTTGCAGCAGCAGCAGACCAATCAGCAGCTCCGGAACCTGCTCCTCAACCAGCAGCAGGTAACCGATCACATCCCTGGTCTTACACATTCTATACAACCAGAACACACTTGCTTTAACCATCAGCAGCTGCAGCAGACCAACCAGCAGCTCCGGAACCTGCTCCTCAACCAGCACCAGGTAACCGATCACATCCCTGGTCTTAAACACACTCCCTTCAACCAGAAGCAGGTAACCATTTGAATCCCTGGTCTCACACATTCTATACAACCAGAACACACTTGCTTTAACCATCAGCAGCTGCAGCAGACCAATCAGCAGCTCCAGAACCTGCTCCTCAACCAGCAGCAGGTAACCAATCACATCCCTGGTCTTACACATTCTATACAACCAGAACACACTTGCTTTAACCATCAGCAGCTGCAGCAGAGGTTACAGCAGCAGCAGACCAACCAGCAGCTCCGGAACCTGCTCCTCAACCAGCAGCAGGTAACCATTTAAATCCCTGGTCTTACACATTCTATACAACCAGAACACACTTGCTTTAACCATCAGCAGCTGCAGCAGAGGTTACAGCAGCAGCAGACCAATCAGCAGCTCCAGAACCTGCTCCTCAGCCAGCAACAGGTAACCATTTAAATCCCTGGTCTTACACATTCTATACAACCAGAACACACTTGCTTTAACCATCAGCAGCTGCAGCAGACCAATCAGCAGCTCCGGAACCTGCTCCTCAACCAGCAGCAGGTAACCAATCACATCCCTGGTCTCACACACTCTATACAACCAGAACACACTTGCTTTAACCATCAGCAGCTGCAGCAGACCAATCAGCAGCTCCGGAACCTGCTCCTCAACCAGCAGCAGGTAACCGATCACATCCCTGGTCTTACACATACTATACAACCAGAACACACTTGCTTTAACCATCAGCAGCTGCAGCAGACCAATCAGCAGCTCCGGAACCTGCTCCTCAACCAGCAGCAGGTAACCAATCACATCCCTGGTCTCACACACTCTATACAACCAGAACACACTTGCTTTAACCATCAGCAGCTGCAGCAGACCAATCAGCAGCTCCGGAACCTGCTCCTCAACCAGCAGCAGGTAACCAATCACATCCCTGGTCTCACACACTCTATACAACCAGAACACACTTGCTTTAACCATCAGCAGCTGCAGCAGACCAATCAGCAGCTCCGGAACCTGCTCTTCAACCAGCAGCTCACATCCCTGGTCTTACACATTCTATACAACCAGAACACACTTGCTTTAACCATCAGCAGCTGCAGCAGAGGTTACAGCAGCAGCAGACCAACCAGCAGCTCCGGAACCTGCTCCTCAACCAGCAACAGGTAACCAATCACATCCCTGGTCTTACACACTCTATACAACCAGAACACACTTGCTTTAACCATCAGCAGCAGCAGCAGACCAATCAGCAGCTCCGGAACCTGCTCCTCAACCAGCACCAGGTAACCGATCACATCCCTGGTCTTAAACACACTCCCTTCAACCAGAAGCAGGTAACCATTTGAATCCCTGGTCTTACACATTCTATACAACCAGAACACACTTGCTTTAACCATCAGCAGCTGCAGCAGAGGTTACAGCAGCAGCAGACCAACCAGCAGCTCCGGAACCTGCTCCTCAACCAGCAGCAGGTAACCAATCACATCCCTGGTCTCACACACTCTATACAACCAGAACACACTTGCTTTAACCATCAGCAGCTGCAGCAGACCAATCAGCAGCTCCGGAACCTGCTCCTCAACCAGCAGCAGGTAACCAATCACATCCCTGGTCTTACACACTCTATACAACCAGAACACACTTGCTTTAACCATCAGCAGCAGCAGCAGACCAACCAGCAGCTCCGGAACCTGCTCCTCAACCAGCACCAGGTAACCGATCACATCCCTGGTCTCACACATTCTATACAACCAGAACACACTTGCTTTAACCATCAGCAGAGGTTGCAGCAGCAGCAGACCAATCAGCAGCTCCGGAACCTGCTCCTCAACCAGCAGCAGGTAACCAATCACATCCCTGGACTTACACATTCTATACAACCAGAACACACTTGCTTTAACCATCAGCAGCAGCAGCAGAGGTTACAGCAGCAGCAGACCAACCAGCAGCTCCGGAACCTGCTCCTCAACCAGCAACAGGTAACCAATCACATCCCTGGTCTTACATATTCTATACAACCAGAACACACTTGCTTTAACCATCAGCAGCTGCAGCAGAGGTTACAGCAGCAGCAGACCAATCAGCAGCTCCGGAACCTGCTCCTCAACCAGCAACAGGTAACCAATCACATCCCTGGTCTTACACATTCTATACAACCAGAACACACTTGCTTTAACCATCAGCAGCTGCAGCAGACCAACCAGCAGCTCAGGAACCTGCTCCTCAACCAGCAACAGGTAACCAATCACATCCCTGGTCTCACACATTCTATACAACCAGAACACACTTGCTTTAACCATCAGCAGAGGTTGCAGCAGCAGCAGACCAATCAGCAGCTCCGGAACCTGCTCCTCAACCAGCAGCAGGTAACCGATCACATCCCTGGTCTCACACATTCTATACAACCAGAACACACTTGCTTTAACCATCAGCAGAGGTTGCAGCAGCAGCAGACCAATCAGCAGCTCCGGAACCTGCTCCTCAACCAGCAGCAGGTAACCGATCACATCCCTGGTCTTACACATTCTATACAACCAGAACACACTTGCTTTAACCATCAGCAGCAGCAGCAGACCAATCAGCAGCTCCGGAACCTGCTCCTCAACCAGCACCAGGTAACCGATCACATCCCTGGTCTTAAACACACTCCCTTCAACCAGAAGCAGGTAACCATTTGAATCCCTGGTCTCACACATTCTATACAACCAGAACACACTTGCTTTAACCATCAGCAGCTGCAGCAGACCAATCAGCAGCTCCGGAACCTGCTCCTCAACCAGCAGCAGGTAACCAATCACATCCCTGGTCTTACACATTCTATACAACCAGAACACACTTGCTTTAACCATCAGCAGCTGCAGCAGAGGTTACAGCAGCAGCAGACCAACCAGCAGCTCCGGAACCTGCTCCTCAACCAGCAGCAGGTAACCATTTAAATCCCTGGTCTTACACATTCTATACAACCAGAACACACTTGCTTTAACCATCAGCAGCTGCAGCAGAGGTTACAGCAGCAGCAGACCAATCAGCAGCTCCGGAACCTGCTCCTCAACCAGCAACAGGTAACCATTTAAATCCCTGGTCTTACACATTCTATACAACCAGAACACACTTGCTTTAACCATCAGCAGCTGCAGCAGACCAATCAGCAGCTCCGGAACCTGCTCCTCAACCAGCAGCAGGTAACCAATCACATCCCTGGTCTCACACACTCTATACAACCAGAACACACTTGCTTTAACCATCAGCAGCTGCAGCAGACCAATCAGCAGCTCCGGAACCTGCTCTTCAACCAGCAGCTCACATCCCTGGTCTTACACATTCTATACAACCAGAACACACTTGCTTTAACCATCAGCAGCTGCAGCAGAGGTTACAGCAGCAGCAGACCAACCAGCAGCTCCGGAACCTGCTCCTCAACCAGCAACAGGTAACCAATCACATCCCTGGTCTCACACACTCTATACAACCAGAACACACTTGCTTTAACCATCAGCAGCAGCAGCAGACCAATCAGCAGCTCCGGAACCTGCTCCTCAACCAGCACCAGGTAACCGATCACATCCCTGGTCTTAAACACACTCCCTTCAACCAGAAGCAGGTAACCATTTGAATCCCTGGTCTCACACATTCTATACAACCAGAACACACTTGCTTTAACCATCAGCAGCTGCAGCAGAGGTTACAGCAGCAGCAGACCAATCAGCAGCTCCGGAACCTGCTCCTCAACCAGCAGCAGGTAACCGATCACATCCCTGGTCTCACACATTCTATACAACCAGAACACACTTGCTTTAACCATCAGCAGCTGCAGCAGACCAATCAGCAGCTCCGGAACCTGCTCCTCAACCAGCAGCAGGTAACCAATCACATCCCTGGTCTTACACATACTATACAACCAGAACACACTTGCTTTAACCATCAGCAGCTGCAGCAGAGGTTACAGCAGCAGCAGACCAATCAGCAGCTCCGGAACCTGCTCCTCAACCAGCAGCAGGTAACCAATCACATCCCTCGTCTTAAACACACTCCCTTCAACCAGCAGCTCCGGAACCTGCTCCTCAACCAGCAGCAGGTAACCGATCACATCCCTGGTCTTACACATACTATACAACCAGAACACACTTGCTTTAACCATCAGCAGCTGCAGCAGAGGTTGCAGCAGCAGCAGACCAACCAGCAGCTCCGGAACCTGCTCCTCAACCAGCAGCAGGTAACCAATCACATCCCTGGTCTCACACACTCTATACAACCAGAACACACTTGCTTTAACCATCAGCAGCTGCAGCAGAGGTTGCAGCAGCAGCAGACCAATCAGCAGCTCCGGAACCTGCTCCTCAACCAGCAACAGGTAACCGATCACATCCCTGGTCTCACACACTCTATACAACCAGAACACACTTGCTTTAACCATCAGCAGCAGCAGCAGACCAATCAGCAGCTCCGGAACCTGCTCCTCAACCAGCAGCAGGTAACCAATCACATCCCTGGTCTTACACATACTATACAACCAGAACACACTTGCTTTAACCATCAGCAGCTGCAGCAGACCAATCAGCAGCTCCGGAACCTGCTCCTCAACCAGCAGCAGGTAACCAATCACATCCCTGGTCTTACACATTCTATACAACCAGAACACACTTGCTTTAACCATCAGCAGCTGCAGCAGACCAATCAGCAGCTCCGGAACCTGCTCCTCAACCAGCAGCAGGTAACCAATCACATCCCTGGTCTTACACATACTATACAACCAGAACACACTTGCTTTAACCATCAGCAGCTGCAGCAGACCAATCAGCAGCTCCGGAACCTGCTCCTCAACCAGCAGCAGGTAACCAATCACATCCCTGGTCTTACACATTCTATACAACCAGAACACACTTGCTTTAACCATCAGCAGCTGCAGCAGACCAATCAGCAGCTCCGGAACCTGCTCCTCAACCAGCAGCAGGTAACCAATCACATCCCTCGTCTTAAACACACTCCCTTCAACCAGAAGCAGGTAACCATTTGAATCCCTGGTCTCACACATTCTATACAACCAGAACACACTTGCTTTAACCATCAGCAGAGGTTGCAGCAGCAGCAGACCAACCAGCAGCTCCGGAACCTGCTCCTCAACCAGCACCAGGTAACCGATCACATCCCTGGTCTTACACATTCTATACAACCAGAACACACTTGCTTTAACCATCAGCAGAGGTTGCAGCAGCAGCAGACCAACCAGCAGCTCCGGAACCTGCTCCTCAACCAGCACCAGGTAACCGATCACATCCCTGGTCTTAAACACACTCCCTTCAACCAGAAGCAGGTAACCATTTGAATCCCTGGTCTCACACATTCTATACAACCAGAACACACTTGCTTTAACCATCAGCAGCTGCAGCAGACCAATCAGCAGCTCCGGAACCTGCTCCTCAACCAGCAGCAGGTAACCAATCACATCCCTGGTCTTACACATTCTATACAACCAGAACACACTTGCTTTAACCATCAGCAGAGGTTGCAGCAGCAGCAGACCAACCAGCAGCTCCGGAACCTGCTCCTCAACCAGCAGCAGGTAACCAATCACATCCCTGGTCTTACACATTCTATACAACCAGAACACACTTGCTTTAACCATCAGCAGAGGTTGCAGCAGCAGCAGACCAACCAGCAGCTCCGGAACCTGCTCCTCAACCAGCAACAGGTAACCAATCACATCCCTGGTCTCACACACTCTATACAACCAGAACACACTTGCTTTAACCATCAGCAGCAGCAGCAGACCAATCAGCAGCTCCGGAACCTGCTCCTCAACCAGCAGCAGGTAACCAATCACATCCCTGGTCTTACACATACTATACAACCAGAACACACTTGCTTTAACCATCAGCAGCAGCAGCAGACCAATCAGCAGCTCCGGAACCTGCTCCTCAACCAGCAGCAGGTAACCGATCACATCCCTGGTCTTAAACACACTCCCTTCAACCAGCAGCTCACATCCCTGGTCTTACACATTCTATACAACCAGAACACACTTGCTTTAACCATCAGCAGCAGCAGCAGACCAACCAGCAGCTCCGGAACCTGCTCCTCAACCAGCACCAGGTAACCGATCACATCCCTGGTCTTAAACACACTCCCTTCAACCAGCAGCTCACATCCCTGGTCTTACACATTCTATACAACCAGAACACACTTGCTTTAACCATCAGCAGCTGCAGCAGAGGTTACAGCAGCAGCAGACCAACCAGCAGCTCCGGAACCTGCTCCTCAACCAGCAGCAGGTAACCAATCACATCCCTGGTCTTACACATTCTATACAACCAGAACACACTTGCTTTAACCAGCAGCAGCTGCAGCAGAGGTTACAGCAGCAGCAGACCAATCAGCAGCTCCGGAACCTGCTCCTCAACCAGCAGCAGGTAACCAATCACATCCCTGGTCTTAAACACACTCCCTTCAACCAGCAACAGGTAACCAATCACATCCCTGGTCTTAAACACACTCCCTTCAACCAGCAGCAGGTAACCAATCAAATCCCTGCTTTTAACACACTCCCTTAAACCAGCAGCAGGTAACCAATCAAATCCCTGGACTTTAACACACTCCCTTCAACCAGCAGCAGGTAACCAATCAAATCCCTGCTTTTAACACACTCCCTTCAACCAGCAGCAGGTAACCAATCAAATTCCTGGTCTTAGAACACTCTCGCTTTAAATTGCCACCAGTAAGCAATCAAACCCCCAGTCTTGACATTAAGTACGTAGGTGTCCTTCCATCTGGTCAGATGATTGTAAAACACATTCTATCATTCAACAAGCACCAGGAAACCAATCAAATCCCAGGTCTTTAAACATAATACTAATTTCAACAGCAGGTGTCCCAGCAGATGCACATGGACATGGGTTAGGTGCTGATGGTTAGGTGCTGATTGTTCCTGTTTCTCCCCACAGCAGCAGCAGATGTCCCAGCAGATGCACATGGACATGGGTTAGGTGCTGATGGTTACGTGCTGATGGTTAGGTGCTGATGGTTAGGTGCTGATTGTTCCTGTTTCTCCCCACAGCAGCAGCAGATGTCCCAGCAGATGCACATGGACATGGGTTAGGTGCTGATGGTTAGGTGCTGATGGTTAGGTGCTTATGGTTAGGTGCTGATGGTTAGGTGCTGATTGTTCCTGTTTCTCCCCACAGCAGCAGCAGATGTCCCAGCAGATGCACATGGACATGGGTTAGGTGCTGATGGTTAGGTGCTGATGGTTAGGTGCTGATTGTTCATAGTAGGATTGGTCAGTCGACCAATCGTAGGGAATTACGCTGAGGAAGCGACCTTTGACATCCGCTCGTGCGTCTTCATAATTGCGACATCCGCCGTTCTGAACGGATGGGCTCGCCTCCCGCTCAACGTTCCGTGGGAAACTTTTCCCCTCTCGAGCTTTCATGAAGCATTTCAACCTACCATGCGGCGCTCCCCAACTACCGAGGCACACGAATCTGCCAAGAAACTTGCGGGTTGCCGTCCCCGTTGGGCCCGACGCCGACTCAGACAGCAGGGCCGCGGTGTGCAAGTACAGTAGCGTGCATGGGCCGCCAGTAACGTTGCCCACCTGGATTCGCAGTTCTAAGCGAGAGGCTCCACCCGTCCCTGAGTCTCTACACTGTTCGTAATCTTTGGCGACGTCCTGCAGCGAGTTTTCTTCACCAGCCTGGGGCTGCACACCCATTCCAGCCTGCCCATAACGTCCACACAGACAGTCCACAGCGACCGGAACGACAGCCCCCCTCCCCACTTCCCGCCAGTGATGCAGGTCTCGCGAGACGCCCGAGACTTTGGCTGCCATGTTTCTCTTGTTTCTTCTCGTGAACTACGTAAACAACTTTTCCACCAGCGGTCCTTCCTCAGCGCCTGCCTCTCTCCCTTTCCACCCGTACCTACACGGACTCGAGACTGCGGCGTGCTTCTACAACAGCTTGCACAAGGCTCCCAGTACACCCACTCCACGTCGATGTGACTTTACTTTCCGGTCCGACTCGGAGTTCGCGGCAGCGCCCTGCAGCGAGATCGTCACCAGTCTGTGATCGCACAGCCGCAACTCTTGAACTTAGAGTAGATTAGATTAGATTAGAGTAGAGTAGTTTAGCTCAGCCAGATTGACAGTGCATCAACACCAGCTCCAGCTGTGTACAGAAGACCCCCATTACCCGCCCACGGCCCACTTCACAGTACTAAGTGAGAGCTACACGCTGACGCACCTTTCCGGCCTGACTCTTCGCTGTTCGACAGTGCCCGGTGACGTCTGCGGCCTGTTCTTCGCCAGTCCTGGACTGTTTTGCATGAACTCGAATATCTAGCTACTTTCTAATTTAGATTCAGTACTACCCCTACAACTAACTACATTTCCGCTACGCGGTTTGGGGCCCTCACTTCTTTCGGCTTGGCCGTTGATGTCTTTGTGCAACCAATAAGCCTCTATCACAGAGCAGACTCACATATTTAAGACATCACATGCCCCAAATCGCGTAGCTCTCTTCTTGTATTGTATATGTGTACGTAAGTGTAATTATAGTAGGATTGGTCAGTCGACCAATCGTAGGGAATTACGCTGAGGAAGCGACCTTTCACCTCCGCTCGTGCGTCTTCATAATTGCGACATCCGCCGTTCTGAACGGATGGGCTCGCCTCCCGCTCAACGATACCACCATCCCGCCCTTGCTGCAATTTCGTATCTTTAACGAACGATTAGAATTGTGTAAACTTACCAATACTGTAAGTATTGCAGGTAAGCAGGTGTCCCAGCAGATGTACATGGACATGGGTAAGGTGCTGATAGTTACGTGCTGATGGTTAGGTGCTGATGGTTAGGTGCTGATTGTTCCTGTTTCTCTCCACAGCAGCAGCAGATGTCCCAGCAGATGCACAACCCGAACCTCGGCAGCCAGTGGACGGGGCAGCAGCAGCTCCATCCACAGGGTCCCATGATGCAACAGCTGCCTCCACACCCTCCTCAGCCTCAGCAGCCAATGGGAAGCATCCAACCGAACCTGCTGGAGGACCCCAATCTGCACGATCTGCTGAACTGATGGCCAAATCTGCACGATCTGCTGAACTGATGGCCAAATATTCACAATCGGCTGAATTGATGGCCAGATCTGAATGATCTGCTGAACTGATGGCCAAATCTTCCCAATTTGCTGAACTGATGGCCAAATCTTCCCAATCTGCTGAAATGATGGCCAAATCTTCCCAATTTGCTGAACTGATGGCCAGATCTGAATGATCTGCTGAACTGATGGCCAGATCTGCATTATCTGTTGAGCTGATGGCCAAATTTACATGATCTTCTAATGGCAGGGGAACATCTTGAACTTAGTTTCCTTCTGTAGTGTGTACAGCAACTTTCAGGCCTTCCAATGTCACCTGAAACAGTAGAAACGTTCATGCATCATGTAACATTCAAACAGTAGAGACGTTCATGCATTATCTTAATATGTAACATGTGACATTTAAACAGTAGAAACTTTCGTGCGTTATCTTATGTAACATGAGACATTGAAACACCTGCAGGACAGAAGCGCCGCACAGTGTGACCCTTGAACTATGACCCTTTAGAGCACACATGGCGCATGTGGGCTATTTTAAACTATTTATAGCACACTAATTCTATTTCATGATTATCAGATTCGCAACTTTGTTTTCATCTGATTTGGAAAAAGACATCAGGCAAGATATGGATTTAACCTTGTCTTCCAAGTTGTCCCTTCTTTTTATTAACATACTTTGTTTGAAATGCTAGCCAGCCTGAGATATATCGTGCTTAGTGGGCCAATTTCTGGGCTGGGGTTAAAGTTAGGATTGGGTTAGGGGTACAGGAAAATCGACGATTTAATATTGAGTTAAGTTGCGGATTGATACCTGACCGAATCACATCCGATATAGATTGATCACTTGCGTAGTGATTTGTATTGACTCGTTCAAATACAGTTTTCTTCATACCGAAATTCCCCGTCTACTTTGCATCTATGAGGAGGCAGTATAAATTGCTTTACCGCATGCCAGACATGCCCGTATTTACATTTCAACGGTCCGCTCCCAACAAGAGCAGAAACCTTGCTGATAGAGTGTTGGCCGGCCTTTGTGCCTCTCGCTCTACTTCGCCGTCTCCATGCTCCAAGGTTCAGAAGAACCAGAGAGGTCGAGTCAGTCGGGGGGATACGAGAATGCTGGCAAGGCGAGGATTTGTTTACTGGGATGAAAGATGTGGAGCTTACTGCTGAGTTCACTGTATTATTGGCTGTTCATCCTGTGTTGGAAGAAGCGGGATTTAACGCCGAAAGTATAAACGCACTGGTAGGTGACGCATCTAGCGGAAGGATCACGGTGTGATAGGCAAAAAGGACCGGACATTTATGCGTTCGGAAGACGGCAAGGAACCGCCAGTAACGGCCATCGTGTACGACTTGTATCATAACAGTTATCAGAAATTAAAGTTAAGATAGTGCAAGAATAGCCAAAACTGTTGTTATCCTTTGTGTTATGAAGGGGGTTCTGGAAATGGTTTCGATTATTGTTGTTCGTCTGGAAAGGAAACCAGACATTCCAAGGGTGCCAGAGGGCACACGGGCCGTTTCAAGTAAAGAAGCTGTGTCGTGTTTGGTTTCGGGACACGTGTAGGTATTCAAGATCACGTTTCATGTTCCCATCTCGGGCGACATAAAGGGAGAGGGTAAACGTACTAAATATCCTGATTATTGTGATAATCATGTAGAATGACGGAGGAAGGCGGCCCTTGGAGAAGTAACACAACTTTTGTCCGACCGTCTGTAAATGATTACAACGGGTTTCTCACGGTGATGTTAAGTTCACGATACAGAGGTGACAGTGAAAACAATGACATAAATAAGAATTACTGTACGCCTTCTCGCCTGGAACAAACCGTGTATGTTTCTAGGGATGAAAGGTTGGAATACGAACAGCAGAGTCAAGATCTGAGAACTCTTCTGTTGTCATTTTCTGGACGTAGTTCATAGAATTAATTGATAATAGAAGTTTTATTGCAAGCTCAAGCCCGTGTGCTAATTGCAAATACATGGTAGAAACATAAGGAAAGACAGCCGTGTCAGTGAACTGTGACTGACTTTGAAGCTACAAGATAAGACATATGTATGCTGCAAACTGCAAACAGATATGTCAAAAAACGGATAGTAAAGTCATAGAAGGCTAAAGGCAAAGAATAAGTAAGTGTTTTTTTTTTTTATTCATCAGTCTTATACGAGTTCCTTACTTTGACTGGATAAGATAAAAGGGTCACTAATGATAAGAAATATATTCCAATAAGAAGACCCTGTAAAGATGTATCTAAATAATTTCATCCAACATTTTGGCCAATCGGAGACGCCGCTGCCTAACTACCTCATGTAATATTCAAATTTCCCGCCGCTATGACGTCATGTTCACCAGGTGCTGTATTCTTGCTGTAAAGCAGTTCCTCGTGCACGTCATGTCGACAAATTCAAATTTTCGACACCCCAAAACTTGCAATTTCTTCATGTTATCCAGAAATTTTTGCTAAAAAATTGCGGAGAAGGGCTTCTGGAATACCGTGGGCGATAATGGCCGGATGAAGTTTGCGGGAGAGCTTGGATGGGCGGTCAGATGGCTACGGATTCAAAACTCAGTGACGCTGAATCATTATGTTACAGGTAGGCTTCTGGAAAATTCTTATTAGCGTTTTTGACGAAAAAACAATGCGTTTCCTGTAGCATAGCTATACAATGTGGCCAGGAAAATGTGCTTTTTAATAATGCACCTGTTGTGTTTTGTATGCTGCCCCCTATTTCTAAAAATGGAAATAGCAAAGTCCCTGAATGTTTGGTGAAAATAACAGACGGCATTTTGCAATTGGGGAATACTTTGAGATGCGGGCGTAGAAAAATTGTGCTAAAATGGTTACCGCAGAAATTTCAGGCTTCGGCATTGAGACCTAATTGTCAACAAGTGTTTTGTGGTAGAAACACATTTAACGAAAACATCAAATGCAACGTTATTCATGTATTTATGGACGTTTTCCATATTTTTCTCTCGGCGCAACTGAGCCGGACACACCACAATCATCTGGCATCCGAAGCCAAAACAAACAACGACAACTCGTGATATTCCGTCAGAACAGGTAAGAAAAATGTCCATTATGGTACATTCTTCTATTGTTGTTTGTTGTATGGCAAGGTAGTAGAACATTTTCCACCACGGCTGGCTTGTTGCTATGTTGTTGTTTGTGGTTGAGTAGACTGTATGAAAATACCGCCAATCATTGCAGGAGAAATGCGCCACCAGGCGAAATTGAGTTTGCGATATCATTGGGGCTTGGGGGCTAGTGGGGTGGGCTATGTCAACATTCTACCCTTACTGGGCCTCAATGCTATGCATGGGGGTTTGGCCTCTTATGGAATTTCCTTGAAGGAAAGATGGGTCACTCTGTGGGTGGGCTGGAGGGAACGCAACTGATCACATTGCTTTGGGATGCTACAGGGGGGTGGAGGTGGGCAATGAGCATACATTTACATCGTGCAGGAGTTTGTTATCCCCAGTTTTAAATTCAATTAAATTTAAGTTTTTAAATTTAAGTTTTTCCCACTGCTGATAGATAATTAGGTAGGCCTATATAGGGTTGGAGTTCTCTGGACATGTACTCAATGTAACGTTTGAACGCGTAATACGGTTCAAATTTGGCAGTTAACAGGAAATTTGAGACAAACTACCCCTCTCGTCCTAAAAAAATCCCACGCATCGGTTTACGCCCAGATGAGCACAGTTAAAATTGTAAAATATCCAGTGAAACACCAATATCCGTTGCTACAGCAGCATATGCCAACTCTTATACTTAGAAAAAGGGAAAATCCTGTTAGCAGTTGAAAAATCTCCACTACTGACAGCCGAATGATCCTGTCAGCAGTAGAAAAATCTGCACTGCTTTCATCCTGTCAGCTGTGCAATATTTCTTTACTGCTGACAGGATCATCCTGTCAGCAATGCAGATTCATATCATTGCAGACTGGATCGTCCTGCCAATAGCCTTAGGCTTTTGGTTAAGCCTAAGGCTAATGGCAGGACGATCCTGCCAGCAGTGCCAGTACAAAAATTTGCACTGCTGACAGGATCGTCCTGTATGCAGTGCAAATTTTTGTACTGCTGGCAGGACGATCCTTTTTTTCAATGCATTTTCGCAACCAATCAGAAGCTAGCATATGTAATTGCTACGGTAACAGCAGATGTTAGGTGTTTCAAGATGTCGGCCATCATCACAGCGTATCTAAGGACCTACCAGGTGATAACAGCGCGATCCGATCGGATCCGGCGAACGCATGAGCTGGAAACCGGGCAATTTTAATTTCATAATTTCAGCTAGGCTTAACCTATTCATGGGGCATATTTCGGATCGTGATTAAAGTCATGTTTTATCTCAAATGTCATCGATGCTAGGTGCCAAATTTCTGACATGCTCCTGGGTACTGATACTCCCATCCGAGCCCTCTATTAATTGAGCTGAACTACTAGTTACCGTACAACGTACAAGTAACAGCCGTTTCGTTATCACAACTGACTCTTTTTTATGCTGAAATTTTTGAATCCGTCGAATCGACATCTTGAGAAACGCACTTTTAATAGAAGGAATCCACCCCCTCCCACTGGATCCTAATGCCAATTGTTCAATAAATCCCATGACTTCATCAGACAGGTGTGATTGTGCTCTATTATTACGAGTCATTTCTAGTTTACTGCTGTACATATATCCGGTACATAGAGGTATGATAGCAGGCAGACACGCTTTTCTCAAGAAATTAACCCTATCCAGACTGGGCTTTTTTGGTATATCTGGGACGGGGGGGGGGCTGATTCGGCCCCCCCTCATAATTTCCGAACGGTATGATGTATCATCACCAAATTTGTAGGGAGTGATATTCACGTCAAGTTTTATAATTCCTGTAATTTTGGTGACGTTATGACGTAACATGACGTAAATATGACGTCATCGATGTGATTTTATTGGCTAAATAGGGAATTCCCGTAATATCTAAAGGAATTAAACAAAACGGTTTGTATTATTCATTTTAAGGTATGCAAGGCATACAACGTCAATGGTAGGTACGTTTGCGTCGAAATGACATCATAGAATGGTGTCATGTGTTGTTAGCGATCCGTTGGGATCCGCCATCTTGGATCGGCCATTTTGAAATTTCTAAAAATCCTTTTTTTCCACTTATGACTCCAAAGGACGCTGAAAATAGACTAAAGACGTTAATCTAAATGTTTCTGATAAAGAAAATGTCAGGTATTGACGATTTTAAGGGCGAAAAAGCCTGCTGATACCTGAAATAGTGATATAGTCCGCCATCTTGGATTTTGGCTGAATACGTCATCAAATTAGCATAAATTATGAATATTAAATCAGGAAAGTTACATCTAATTACATGTTATGTTATACATGAAGGAAAACTAGTGTAGTTGTGCAAGAAAACCCGAGAAATATCATTGTTTTCAAAATATTAATGATTTTTGCATAAAATGCCAGTCAGAGACCCGTTGCCATGGCAACATGAAAAAAATGATAAACTTAAACCCTTTTAATAAAATTGTTGCCAACAAAATTTTAGGAAAAATCACCAAGTTGTGTTGCCCTAGCATAAATCGTTCGGCAGTAATACGATGTCAAAGTTGGCGCGGGCACTTTTAGCACCCCCCCCCCCCCCCCCCAGTCTGGATAGGGTTAAGAATGTCCAATTGTTCGGAATTTGCCCGCCAATATTACATGAGGCAATTCTTCATCTTAAGCTATAATGTTATATTTCCAAGATTTACCTTTCATAACACAGTATTACCCTTTTAGAACTTGGTTTTCATAAAAGTAGTAAACTTAGAACTTAGTTGTTAAATGCAAAACAGATGTTAAAAGTACCATGTCATTATACCCCATACATCAATCTAAATAACACTAAGGACACATGCTTACATAAAATGATGTACACGCTATCTCTAGCTGAAATTCTTTTTTCTCAGCATTCAACACATGCACCCAGCCAAATATTTGAGCTATCAGTATCATGTTAGATTATGGCTGGGCAGAACAGCTGGCGTTGTACGCTAACATACAGACTCAGGTGTTTTGGTTGTTTCTGGACTTTTAAACAGTCGTTTATACAACAAATTCCTGAGAAACAAGATATATAGTTTGCGGTGGTATGAGTGTACTAACGATGTGTGGGGCCTAACACCGCTGCCCCGCCCGAGTCGTGCTTTCCCACCGTGGATACACCCAAACTCCGCCATCGCATAAACATGCTCACTTGGAAACCTCGGCGCTGAATCAGGCAGGCGTCGATTCCTTGCCTCGACAGTTTTCGAGCACACCTTGCTTAGCTGCACAAAATTGGCCTCTTGGTACTCATTCAGGGCGGCCTGGAAATCCGCCCAGTTGGAAAACTTATCTCTAGCCTTCATGGCTGCCGCCATGTTCCTCGCTGAGTCCTTTTGCACGGGCAATCTTTTTGCGAGCTCTCATTGGCTGAAACTTTTTTCCTGTCAGCAGTAGAAATTTTTGCACTGCAGACAGGAAAAATCCTGTCAGCAGTACAAAAACCTGCACTGCAGACAGGATGATCCTGTCAGCAGTAGAAATTTTTGCACTGCAGACAGGAAAAATCCTGACAGCAGTGCAGATTTTTGTACTGCTGACAGGATCATCCTGACAGTAGCCACAACCTTTGGTTAATTGCAACCGGGACTCGTCCAGGATGCACCGTGAGCTAAATTCCAGTCGTTTTGGTCTGAAACAATTACATACGTCGAAAAGATTTCCAAATTAACCGCTTTGCGTCTGCCGCAAAACGTTATTCGTGTTTTCGCAGCAAGAAATGACGTCTCTACTATTACGATCATCAGGTTATTAAACCTTTGACCTCAACTCCCTTAGTTTAAAAAACATTACAAGGTCTCTGTTGGGAACAAAGCTTTTTTCTACACTATCTTTGATTCCCAGACCCTGAAAACAATGGGGCAGTTCGACCATTATCCTCTCAAAATGGTCAAAACTTGTGGATTAGAGTGAACATATTTAAGTTTTGTTTCGTATTTTGTGTCGTTTTTTTAAAAAGAGGAAGCCTGCACTATAAAATCACCCAATAAATTCGGCTAACGTAAACTCCCAGAGTCAGTCTGCTACTGACTGCCGTGGTGTTCACATCGGTGGGGGCCTGGCTCAGACACTGTGACTAACACAAGTTACACTCCATACACTGTTGAAATGTAACAGACAGCAGATAAGGAATTGAAGTTGTATCTAAAGAAGTTAGCTTCACCTAACCCAGAATATAAAGTAATGACAACATGGCTTTCCATGCTCTTACTGGTAATGTGAGTCATGGCTGGCAGTAACATGCACAGTTCTACATGTACATAGCCCCTGTCTGTACTGGACTGATAAATTGATACCATATTACAAGCCACATTTCTAGAAACACAACTATCAAAGCTTATTCTACTGTGAGGAAGATATTTTCAAGATATCGATACAAGTAGACACTTTGATACTTTGATTCGAAAAAAACACAAGGTTGCTTTTCCAAATACTGAATGTTGCAGATGGTATAAGCCTTGATTATGTAACTTTGTTACATCTATCTTGGCCATTCAGCATGGTTTGACAATGTTTCATTGAAAACCAGTTGAGAAAAATATTTGAATTTGGACCAGTACTATATGCAAATCTACTCTCCAAGCAGAGGAGTGGGTCCGGCAGGTTTTTCACGTGTTTTTAGGCGTTTTTGTCAGGCTTTCTACTTTGTCATGGTTTCTTTCTATCTTTAACCCACACCTCTGCCGGCACTGACCTCGGGGCGGGGCAAACCTATTTACTTCCATTGAAAAAAGGTGGCAGTAACTCCTCCCCGAGAACCATTAGATTATCATTAGTGGTAACAATTTTACTGCGCCGGATTATCACACATCCGGCAAGTGTAGCGGCATTCACCAGACTGTGCCGGTCCCCTGCTGACTGCCCTATTCATGCGACAGGCTGGTGTCCACGATCCCACGCCGGCATGATCATTGATAGCATCATAACGTAAATTTCCATGGGATACCTCACAAGATGAACAAGACAATTATGAAATAAATGTGTATTACGTATCAACTTGAACTGCATTACTAGTAATTATTATCATCATTATCTCAGGCATCATTAAATGGATTACGAACGGGAACACGTACCTTGTTTACGTTACATGCGGTTACCGATGCCGCCGCTCGCTATGTTCATATTTAGACGGGAACTTTTCAACAACAGTGACAGCAAAATTGGCGATGGAGTTCTACCAACAGAGACTTAAAAATTCCCAAATGACACCAGAGGATTGTACAAATTTTTGTGTGATTCGTTCTTTGATATTTTTTGGATGGTGTAAATGAAGTGCGGTCACGATAGGCAAGTCATTTGCTGACGGACATCGCAGCGACTTTCCAACATGGCGTCCTGATTGTTTTGTATGTATTTGTGGGTAGTAGTTTAGAGACTTTTTGAGATTATACGATATCCTCACACAACAGCATTGCATTTCCGTAGTGGGGAGTAAAAATGAGAGAATGTATGGCTATTTCGGGCTGTACTTTGTCTTCTGGTACGACGGCCCAAATGGTCTGGATCGTAGTTGAGTATCGCGGAGACTTTGTAAACCCCAGATGTCTTTGGCTGCACGTTGAGCTGTTATTTTCATACGAATAGTAATTGCAGTTAGTAAAAGGGTAGGGGAAGCGTAAGAACATGGCATGAAAATTAATGCCACGACCGATAGACCGAGGATTATGTCCTTGGTTAGACTGGGCCGAAAGTTCTGTGGCGCGTGGGGAGGGAATCCCGTGCCTGATCGGGCACGCTTCGCACTTACTTGTGAAACGCTTGTAATGTGTTGAAGTGATTAGGTTTATTAGGCATTGAAGCTTCCGTCTGCCGGCAGAGGTGTGGGTTAAAGATAGAAAGAAACCATGACAAAGTAGAAAGCCTGACAAAAACGCCTAAAAACACGTCAAAAACCTGCCGGACCCACTCCTCAGCTTGGAGAGTAATGCAAATCTGCTTGTGCCATTGTTTCAGCTTGTAGACAGTCTGGGATCTTTATGAGTTTATGTAGTTATGGGGGCCAATTCACCCCTCAGGCTGCTGGGAAGGCCACAGTGGGGAGTACTTACCGGCTATTGCGTTACCCAGGGTACGCCTGATTCCTCTTTAAGAAAAGGGGAGGGGGCAAGGGGCACTATATATCTGTAAACCTATTTCAAATCAGTCTGACTATAGGTTAGTGTTGATCAGCCTGTCAGTGCTAAAACGGTATCTGTCGATTCAGCAATACTATCTATCTATCCATCCATCCATCCATTAATTTATTTATTTCTGTTTTCTTTAGCGCGGGATGAGATGTCTTGGATCAACTTGATTACGCCTGCTGACCACGTAAGACAATCAGAAATATCCAGTTCGAGTCAGTCAGGGAGATGATTTGTTTACCGGGATGAAAGATGTGGAGCTTACTGCTGAGCTGGCTGTATTATTGGCTGTTCATCCTGTGAGTCGTGGTGTTGGAAGAAGCGGAATTCAACACTGGATGTTTAAACCTACTGGTAGGT